>OZ024745.1:130297429-130299929 GCA_964016885.1 Eledone cirrhosa
AAAGGCAAAGTTAACCTCTGCGGGATTTGAACTCAGATCGTAAAGGGTCGAAACTCTTTGCTGCAACGCATGTTGTCCGACCCTCTACCGATACTGCCGTATTATAATAAGTAATAATGAAAAAAAAGTGACTAATAAACGATTATATATTTAACGTATAAATTCTTAGAATATATATTTGTTGATGCAGATATTTACATATTACTGTTGGTATTGAATTTTGACATAAATATCTTTCGCGGTTCATAGAATAATCGGGAAATCCCCGCAAGAAATGATAGACTGTATATGGTTGCATAATTCTAAGTTTTGTCTCCACATTCTACTGACTCGAACTTCCAGCCTCTCATTTCTTGGTTTGCTAATGTAAGTAGAACTTAACTACTGAGTTGCATTTTGTCAAGTATAGATATTACATCTGCCAAAAGCATTCTGACAATGCTGGAAATGTCTGTTGCCAATATTGTTGATTTATAGCCTGTTTCCATTTATATAGTGATAGCAGTGTTATAAATGCAAAGAAAAGTCTACAGTAATTTATAACATTTCATAACATTTGTGTTATCTAATTCAGTTCAACTATTATTACTGGTTTTAAGGAAATGAAATGTAGAATATGTAGGACAACACTTGGTATTTAGCACTTTTAACTATGTTTGTCTAAATATTGTTGTCATTCCCTTTAAGTTTCCTGCCTCGATATGATCCCTTATACACACACATACAGACACGCTCACGCGACCACACACACACTAACACACACATTCACACTAATTTGTCTAATTCAATCAGATATCCATAAGATATACCCTCTGCTGGGACTAATTCTACCATTGGGAGATATATCAGTTCGCAGCAAATCTTGACAACTGTATCCGGTAGATTAGTTCAAATCCCCTATATACATCCAGAAGCATATCACAGACAATAGATGCTTTCTCATTCTGTGACACATTTCTTGGTGTACGATGATATCAGGTTATTTGCCTTGGTATTTTCATTGCTGTCATCATTTCCAGCGGACAACAATCAATCACGTCTTTAAAATATTCTGTTTAAAATATTCTGTTTAAAATATTCTCTATTTATAAATGCTGAGTAACCAGAAATAAAGAATTTAATTATTTTATACTCTTCACCTTATACTTCACAATGCTGACGTATCATCCGATGTCTCGAAGTTTGGTTTAATTGAAAAAATTATCGTATTTCTCCGCGCCGAAGACGTCCCCGAAGTCGCACCCAAATTTTGACAACCAAAAATTTGAAAAAAAATAATGAACAACCTTTGGCCTCCAGGACGCATGGTAGATTTATCGGACTTATTTTAGGAAAAAAGTAGCGTATTCGACTCTCCGGGAAATACGGTACTTAAATATTTTAAGGGTAGCCAAATAAAATAGAGGGATTAAGCTATTTTTCTTTTAATAGAGGTGGCTTTAGCTTCCATAATTCCCGCTTTTCTGACCACATGTAGAATATATTTAATATTTAATCATAATATGTATATGTATTTAGTTTTTGTCACTAGTTTGTTACCTCTATGTTCTACGTCCGAGAAAATTAGGGAAAATCTTGTAGACATTAACTCCTGCTATACTTTCCTCCTTTAGTTTTCTGCAATGATCAGTTATGGGTTGTTGTTTTTCTATCAACATTTTTTTCTGTATAGGTATATGATTCTGTGCTGCATTCATTCAGTTGGTTTTTACAGATTTCTTTTCACAAATCCTTGCGATATTGTTGCCATAAAAGATTTGTAAGTTAGCGGAGGGTAGACTATGAATTTGTTGAATTTTGGGGTTTGTTGTTTCTTTAGCATAACGAGGATTGTCCACAGAGTAAGCAAAGTCAGATCGTTTTTTTTTTCGGGTACTGGCAGTAGTAGTAGTAGTAGTAGTAGTAGTAGTAGTAGTAGTAGTAGTAGTAGTAGTAGTAGTAGTAGTGGTGGTGGTGGTGGTGGTAGTAGTAGTAGTAGTAGTAGTAGTAGTAGTAGTAATATAACTTATCTACGACCATTTCTTGTCTTTACTTAATAATACTAGTAATAAATTATAAATGATATAGATAGAATGGTCATTGTAACGAGTTTTTTCGCGCGATAACAGAAGGATAAATCCTCAAAATATCTGCCAGTAAAATGGAGAGTGAACAGAAACACATTAGGAAAGTTATTATTTGGCAGTATCGGTAGAGGGTAAGACGTCATGCTTTGCAGCATAGAGTTACGTCCCTTTACGGTTCGAGTTCAAATCCCGCCAAGGTTAACTTTGCCTTTCATCCTTTCGGGGTCGATAAAATAAAGTAACAGTAATGCACTGGGGTAATTGCTGGCTGTGTACCAAAAGTAGAAACAATTATTCTAGAAATATGTAGGGGGCATGATTGTCAGTATCGGTAGAGCGTGGGACAACATGCTTTATGGCATAAGATTACGCCCCTTTTAGATCTAATTTCCAATCCCGCCGAGGTTAACTTTGCCTATTATCCTCACGGGACG
>OZ024745.1:130307429-130319929 GCA_964016885.1 Eledone cirrhosa
TACTGTTGTTGTTACTGTTGTTGTTACTGCTGTTGTTATTGTTGTTGTTACTGCTTTTGTTACTGTTGTTGTTACTGTTGTTGTTACTGTTGTTGTTACTGTTGTTGTTACTGTTGTTACTGTTTTTGTTGTTACTGTTGTTGTTACTGTTGTTTTTACTGTTGTTGTTACTGTTGTTGTTACTGTTGTTGTTACTGTTGTTGTTACTGTTGTTGTTCCTGTTGTTGTTACTGTTGTTTTTACTGTTGTTGTTACTGTTGTTGTTTCTGTTGTTGTTACTGTTGTTGTTACTGTTGTTGTTACTCTTGTTGTTATTGTTGTTGTTATTGTTGTTGTTACTGCTGTTGTTACTGTTGTTGTTACTGTTTTTGTTGTTACTGTTGTTGTTACTGTTGTTTTTACTGTTGTTGTTACTGTTGTTGTTTCTGTTGTTGTTACTGTTGTTGTTACTGTTGTTGTTACTCTTGTTGTTATTGTTGTTGTTATTGGTGTTGTTACTGCTGTTGTTACTGTTGTTGTTACTGTTGTTGTTACTGTTGTTAATGTTGTTGTTACTGCTGTTGTTATTGTTGTTGTTACTGTTGGTGTTACTGTTGTTACTGTTGGTACTGTTGTTGTTACTGTTGTTGTTACTGTTGTTACTGTTGTTGTTACTGTTGTTACTGTTGTTACTGTTGTTACTGTTGGTACTGTTGTTGTTACTGTTGTTGTTATTGTTGTTGTTACTGTTGTTACTGTTGTTACTGTTGTTGTTACTGTTGTTACTGTTGTTGTTACTGTTGTTGTTACTGTTGTTACTGTTGTTACTATTGTTGTTACTGTTGTTGTTACTGTTGTTGTTACTGTTGTTGTTACTGTTGTTACTGTTGTTGTTACTGTTGTTGTTACTGTTGTTGTTGTTACTGTCGTTGTTCTCCTTTTAATTGCTCCATATTTTGTCTGTTGGTAAATGTCTTGCTTTATTTTCTATTTTTCCTATTTCGTTTGTTTGGAAAGGGATAGCTGTTGCCGCATGGACATAATGAGATGAAGTCGAGGGCTTAGAACACTGCAATACATGGAGAGAAAGATAGATAGATATAGAAATATATATATATATACTATATATATATGTGTATATATATATATGCGTGTGTGTGTAAGTATGTATATGAATATATATATATGGATATATATATATATATATATATATATATATATATATATATATATATATATATATATATATATATATATATATATATATATATATATATATATATATACATATACACACAACCACATAAATATATATGTATAGTTGTGTATCTATACATATATATATATATACAAATACACACACATACACACACACACACACACACACACACACATATATATATATATATATATATATATATATATATATATATATATATCCATTGATGCATTTTGAATAGATAAATCTATTTATCTAGTTATACTTCTTACATATAGGTGTTTGTGTGACTTCTTGCGTGTAGTCACATTTATTCATATCTGCATATATTTTAACTCGGAATATAACACATACACACATACCAGCATCACACCAATGGCAAAACTGTTTACATAATTAATTTATTAATTCATTATTTAATTAATTAATTAATTAATTGCTTATTGCTATAATTAATATTTGACTGTATGAAATGGGAAAATCGTAAATGGAAGCGTCATATATCCTAATTATTGAAAACGAATTCCTTTGTATTCACCTTCTAAATTGATGAGGCAGGCTAATGCATGCTACTCCATTCTATTGCTATAACATGTAATATCGATTCGTAAAAATTCGTAAAAAAAATTATGAATCTACAATGAGGTTATATTTACGTTCATACATTCATAGCCAAAATAAGCTCTTTTATATATGTGATCGTATTGTATGTTTGGTTAGTCTTGGTCTCAGGTGTTGTTGGGAAAAATGATGGTATCAGTGTTATTAATGAGGTTGGAGTTGATTATGATGTTGTTGATGATGATCATGGTGGTGGTGTTGATGGTGGTGGTGGTTGTGGTTGTGGTGGTTGTGTCGGTGGTGGTGGTTGCGGTGGTTGTGGTGGTGGTGGTGGTGGTGGTGTCGGTGGTGGTGGTGGTGGTGGTTGTAGTGGTGGTGGCGGTGATGGTGGTGGTGTTGCTGGTGGTAGTGGTGGTGGCGGCGGTGGTAGTGGTGGTGGTGGTTGTGGCGGTTGGTGGTGGTGGTGGTGGTGGTCGTCGTTGTCGTCGTCGTGTTGCTGGTGGCGGTGGTGGTAGTGGTGGTGGTTGTGGTGGTTGGTGGTGATGGTGGTGGTGGTGGTAGCGGTGGTGCTGGTGGTGGTGGTTGTTGGTGGTGGTGGTGGTGATGGTGGTGGTGGTGGTAGTGGTGGTTGTGGTTGTGGTTGTGCTGGTGGTGGAAGTGGTGGTGGTAGTGGTGGTGATTGTGGAGCAGTAGGAGTTACCCATCTTGTTACTAACGATAGTTGTTGTAGAAGTGGTTTAATTGATGATGGTTGTACTGGTGATGGTGTTGCTGTTGACAGTGATGGTAATTAAAGTGATAGTTGTAGTTGGTTGTGTGCGACTATTGATATCTAATCCAGAGCCTTTTCACTCCTACCGGAGGACCCCCCTCCCCCCGATTGGGCTCCACCGTTTTCTGTTATGGTTTTTGTCACGTCCGAGGTGTAGCCAAACTCACCACGCTTGGCCAATTGGTAAGGCTATTTAATGTATTGCTAAATAAACTCATTTCCACAGCTGAGTGAACTGGGGCAGTGTTTTGCTCAAGAATACAACGCAAAGCCCGGTCTGAGAATAACATTTACAACCTGAGGATTGTAAGCTCGACGCTCTAACCACTAAGCTATTTGCTTTCATTAATCATATAAACCTCCTTAATTCATTTAGCCTCTCACCTTAGACAGTGATATTCACATTTTTATCGTGGCTAGCCAAGAAAATACTTGCCCGACCAACAAGATCTAAATTTGGAAGCACAGCATGGCCTGCTGAGTTCTTGACATTAGATGCAAGATCTTCCAGATCATATTCTGCTATCTTAGAATAAGAACACATTGGATTATGCCATCCTAGACGTACTGAATCTTAACAACAAAAATATATTACGGTTGGAATGTTTTCTTATTATAGAATTACTTGCTCAGAGTTTACCTTTGGCTAAAGAGCAACAAAAACAGCCTTTGCTGATATCAGAATTTCGCTGTTGCTATATTTCTCAAGTGAACAAACTTTGAATTTGGTGAATACGTTTGATGTGTAGTTTATTAATCATAAAACCAAGGCAGTGAGAAAACAATAACACTGTCCTACTGGCTTTATTTCCAGTGTTCCACTGACTCATCTATCTGCTCTCAAATTTATATATTACAAACTATTCGCCAGAATTACTACTACTGTAGAAATTCATATGGAAAACATATTCATTTTTTACCCCAAAGTAGTTCCAATTATGTAATATAAAATCAAGCCAAACAGAAATCTTGATAGCAATTTGAAATTAATATGATTCTAATGTGTGCGAAATGCACAGCATTATGCTTCTGAATTATGTCCTTACTGCAGACCTGACAACTCTCACTGTCCGAAAGGGAGATCTTTCACCCACTCTGGCGTAGATGAGAGATGTCTTCTCTTGTGAAAATGGGTATACTTTCATTATGTACAGTCTCCCCCATTTTGCCTCATTTCTCCCCGTTTTGGGGAACTTATCTTCACGGTGCTTCCCGTTGTGGTTTTTAGAGGGTTACAGGTGTGTTACTGTGTCATGAAAAGATAGATTATTATACATATTAATAATTCTTCTCCTTCTTCTTGTCGTATGACATATACACAGTAGTTAGTATGACATATACACAGTAGTTAGTATGACATATACACAGTAGTTAGTATGAGAATTAGAGACCAGTGAACCAGATCAAGGGGTTATTTGCAGCATTATGAATTGCCTCCATGCTGCCGGGAAAACATCTCAGGGGGCAATCCCGAACAACATGTAGTACTGTCTGGTTAGGGTTCCTACAGTCACATGCTGGGCTGTCTTTCATTTCCCATCGATGAATATGATGGGCTGTCCTGGTGCGTTATAGGTAATAAATAATCACCAGGAAAAAATCAATAATATCCGTAATTAAATAATTGTTTCTACTTTAGTGATTTCTAGTATAGGCAGAAGGTCAGTAATTATTGGGGTGGGGGTGTTGAAGTCGACTAAATCGACCCCAGTACGTTTCTGGTACTTTATTTTATCGACCCCGTAAGGATGAAAGGCAAAGTTAAACTCGGCGTGATTTGAACTCAGGCCGTAAAGGGAAGTTACTCTAGGTTGCAAAGGATGGTGTCCGACATTCTACCGATAGTGCCAATCCACTGCCCTTTAAATAATGATGTTGTTAATAATTTAGAATAGTGAACTTATCAGAATTCAAATTCATATAATATCTAAATATTTACATATAGTCATATATAATTGCAAATAAATATTCCAAATCGAATGAAGATCGATATCATAATTATTTTCCAAAGCTAGGTAAACTAACACAGTGTAGAATAAAAAGGTTTACTCGAATATACATCGAATCAAAAGCAAATGAGTTGATCTCATAATGTCCCTGAATAGGCCCTTCCCAAAATGGTGAACTGATAACACACGTGCTTTTTCTCAAGAATGATTTTCTGTTTCGTCCGATTCTCGCTCTAATCTATATTTCTATTTCTTTTTTTATTTCTTATTCTTAATTCTAACGAAAGACTAGCCTCCGAAACCTTAAGACTGTTGTCTTACTATATCAAGCGTTAATCTAATATCGTTTTGTTGTGTATGTTTCCGATTACTTCTCATACACACGCGCACACACACACACACACACACACACACACACACACACACACACACACACACACACACACACACACACACACGCACGCACACACACACACACACACACACACACACATAAATATATATATGTGTGTGTTTATATGTGTATATATATATATTATATATTTATATATATATATATTTATATATATATATATATATATATATATATATATATATATATATGTATATACAAATATATATATACACACATACATATATTTGTGTGAATGTCTGTGAGCATGAACCCGTGTACGTGAGTGTATGTGCATATATGTGCATGTGCGTCTTTGGGCATGTGTATGTTTGTGTATGTGTGCATATGTGTGTACACATCTGTTTGTAAGATGGAGAGGTTATTAATATCCCTTCAAATATTTACAGAGAAATGCCTGTTTGTTTACGCATACTTGAGATGGGTTTCCTTGTAAGAAATATTGGTTATAACCATCAGGACAAAATCAATAATTCCATAATTAAATGACGATCTTGTTAAATATCATTAAGTTAGATTAAATAAGCCGTCTATTCTGATATTGAACACTTCATTGTTTATAACGTTAGCCCCTCCTCGATCAGGACTATAAACTGGGTAATATATTACATTCATATTGTAGGATTGTATCTAACAGAAACAATAAATTTAATCTAAGTATAACGTTTAATAACATTATAAATATAAAAACGGTGAATTGGCAGTATCGGTGGAGGGTCGGACGCCATGCTTTCCACCATAGTTACGTCCCTTTACGATCTGAGTTCAAATCCCGCCGAGGTTGACTTTGCCTTTCATCCTTACGGGGTCGATAAAATAAAGTACCAGTAATACACACATATATGTGTGGGTGTGTGTGGATGTGCGTGTGCGTACGTGTGTTTGTATGTCTAGGAGTTTGTGTATGTGTATTTGAATGTGTGTGTGTGTATTTGAGTGTGTGTTTGTGCGCGCTTCGGCATGATTGCTGGCTCCATGTTGAGCAATCTCTGGTAGTTTTCCTCGCTATAGAGTTAGAAGAGACTGGACAGTAATATGTTTACCCACTTTAGTCCTTACTCTACAGTAATATGTTTACCCACTTTAGTCCTTACTCTACAGTAATATGTTTACCCACTTTAGTCCTTACTGGACAGCAATATATTTAACATCTGATGAACGATATAGATTCCGAAACAGCGGAAGATATTGTTTTTTTATTTAGGCACTAAGCCAACAATTTTGGAGGAGGAGAATATCAATTAAATCGACCCAGTACTTTACTAGTTCTTCCTTTTATCGACCATGTATGGATGAAAGGGGTGTAACTGTACGCTCTACTGATCTCCACCGCTCTTGAAATAGCGAAAGATATTAATATTCTTAATCATTGGAACCATCTCAGTTGGAGTGGATATATACAAGTACAATGGCCGTTGTATTCTAGTGAGACCCACCAGGAATTTTCAGTTTGTTTTTATGGCTCTTTGTTAAGCAGATCTACATATAATTTTCATTTATCTGCTCTTAGGATCGCTTTCGATCTGAACAACGAGAACTAGTCATGTTTATACCCATCTTCCTATTTACTCTATCTGTTTTGGTTTTATGATAAGCACGGAAGATATTATCAACTGTATATATATATATATATATATATATATATATATATAAAAGTCTAAAGTCTGTCTTAAGCCAGAAGGCTCATTGGCCGGTGCTTATCCCCGTTTCATGGCGTGAAGCGACTGAGAGTACAAGACTCCCCCCTGGACAGGACGCCAGTCCATTGCAGGGTTAAACCCCCAGCTATTGTTGGTACTCATTTCCAGCTGAGTAAACTGGAGCAACGTGAAATAAAGTGTCTTGCTCAAGGAAACAACACATCACCCGGTCCAAGAACTGACAACTTGCAAGCCCAATGCTCCAACCACTACGCCGTGCGCCTTCACTATAAATATATATATATATATATATATATATATATATATATATATATATATATATATATATATATATATGTATGTATGTATGTATTATGTATGTATGCATGTATGTATATATATAGTGAAGCGCCACATTCCAGGGTATAATCGCTTCCTTTCATTTCCGTCGATAAAGCAGTTTAGAAACGCATGTTATTCATAACTGTTATTTTCCTTCATGTCTTTTCTGAAACCCCTAATTTTCTTGTATCCATTTACAAAATGATTTCATAAATATCATTCAATGGTAGTGAAATGGTTCAGTAGAATTACTATTCTCCAAAATGCCTGTAATTCAGCAAGTTGCACTTTAGCTATTTAAAGCTCTACGTGTGATGACTATTTGGCAAAAGTTGCTAGCAACGGAATAACGTGTTAGCCAAATAAATATTTAAATAGTTTTCATTCACATATTCTCAAGAAACTCGAGTTAAGCAGTGATATAGGAAGACTCTAGATGGGCATGTTAGAAATATCTACTAATTAGCCCTCATAACACAATATTTACGACAATGTGTTACCGTATGCTTGTAAAAAGGTTGGTATGGTAATGATTAACAGTGATAAACAGCAACAAAAACAACAGCCTCGCGCAGACCCCCTAATCATAAGTCGCTCTTATATTTTATTTACATGTTACTGATGTCTACATGCTTCATTTCAGCAGAGGAGATTTATGTGTTAGCTGGGTGTAGGTGCTGTAGTTTTTGTTTACTTTTAGATGAAGTCTAATTGAGTATTTCGGGCCGCGATCCTCCAAATTTTCTTTAAAATATTATGTATCCCATATGACATTCCACAAGAGAATTATATTTCCTTCGCTTTTTAAGACGTTAGGGCGTAATTGGAGGAGAATTTGGCGGCTATTTCTCCATGGCCGACTTAACACTTTGACTCCTCTTGCAATCACCTTAAACTCGTAATATACTCGACGTTGTTTAGATTACGAAAACTTTATATCTTTTAACGCCATAAAATTGCATCTAAGCGTCAGTTTTTAAAACCTCCTAGAGGCAAGAGATATATAGATATTTATTTACCACATGGTGGTAGGAATATTGTAGTTGTTGTTGAATATTTTTGCTAATGGAGCTACTGCTGCTGCTTTTTACATAATTTATAAATAGTATGGCTTTATTTAAATGTGGTTTTCTAGCTGTTACCAATATATAGGAATAATACTTGACGAAAGTGATGCCAATATTAAATCTATGAGAAGGGTGTCCATTTAACTAACATAATAAATACAAACTCAAAATCATGAAACTCTGTGTCTTGTTTTCGCACAGGACCAGCAATTTAAAGGAAAGGTGAAATTTAATTAAGTCGCCCCTAATGCATTACTGGTACTTTATTTAATCGACCCCATAAGGATGAAAGGCAAAGTTAACCTCGGCGGGATTTGAACTCAGAATGGCAAGGGCCGTAACTCTTTGCGTAAAAGCATGACTTCCGACCCTCTACCGATAATGGATTTTTATATAGGCACAAAGCCTGCAATTTTGGGGGAGGGGAAAGTAGATTAAATCGACCCCAGTGCGTGACTGGTACTTTATTTTATCGACCGCGTAAGGATGAACGCAAAGTTAACCTCCGGCGGGATTTTAACTCAGATCATAAAGGGCCGTAACTCCATGCTGCAAAGCATGGCGTCCGACCCTCTACCGATAATGCCAATCCACCACCCCTCATATATATATATATATATATATATATATATATATATATGTTTTTATATTTATAATTGTTTCTACTTTTGGCACAAGGCCAGCAATTAACCAGTGCATTACTGGTACTTTATTTGGATACTGCCAATCCACCGCCCTAATAATACTAATAGTAATAACCACATTATCTTCCTAATTATCAAATATCGTCATCATCGTTGTCACCATTCGTCGCCGTCGTCCTTATTGTCATCGGTATCATTATCTTAGTTCTTCTGCTCTTTCATCATCATCATCATCATCATCATCATCATCATCATCATAATCATAATCATAGTCATCATCATTATCACCATCATTATCATCATCGTCATCATCATCACCATCACCATCATCATAACCATCACCATCATCATCCTCATCACCATCATCATCATCTCCTCTCCTCTCTTCTCATCATAATTATGATATTTCGTCGCTATCTACAACACCCCCCTTTTTATCATGACTATAAGTTTTATCATAATTGTGCAAGCAATATTTGCCTCTGCTCCATTCTTGATAAGTATTTTACGTAAATGTTATTACCTATTTATTCTCTGGGCATTGGTTATCTTGCACTGTACCTATTCCATCAGTAGTGTAGTCATTTCTTATCTTACAGTGTTTGTGTGTGTGCACGCTCTCATATATTTATGTATTCGTACGTGTGCCTGTACGTGCGAGTGTATACGTGAACTCTTACGTTTCAGCATACACCATGTTCTTACGTTTTTCTCATGTTTGCTTTATAGACACACACACACACACACACACACACACACACACACACACACACACACACACACACACATGTATATATATATATATATATATATATATATATATATATATATAAATATAAATTTAGCGAGAATCGCATTTCGGCGGGTAGAAATTAGCGAAATACAACTTCCATATTGTGCAGTCAAGCGCGCCATGGATATGAAGAAGATACCAGAGCTATAAACATAAGTTAAAATGCTCATATATACTGAGACGATGGTTAAGAAGCCATTAACCACTTTAGCCAAAAAAGCGAACAAGCTAAACGGGTCAAACAAAATAAGATATGATTGAAATAGTTACCCGGACCCTCGGGGAAGATGGAGTACTCCGATATAGGGTTTCTGTAACTAAATCAATAATACTGTCTGCTTATAAAAAATAAGCTTCTGGTATAATGATCGAACAAGGCATATATATATGTATGTATATATATGTATGTATGTATGTATGTATATATATATATATATATATATATATATATATATATATATATATATATATATATATTTCGTTTCCGAATTTGTTTAGCAAGATTCTTTATCTGAAAACGTGTGTTGAAACCGATATTGTTATACTTTGGGAGGGTCATGTTGCCAATAAGAAACACACGCACCAGTTGTTTAACTTAAACTTATTATAATAAATTTATAAATTTAGGAATTTATAAATTTCCGATTGGTTGGTTGGTTCCACAACCAGGTAGTTGTTTATATATTGTCAAAGTTCTTTCGTCACACATTCTGTGACCTCTTCAGTGACTGGGGATTCTTTTCTTTGTGTTTGTGCCTCTCCGTTGTTCTGTCCTACGCCATTTTGTTTCTGTGTGTGTGTTGTGTGCTCAGTCTGCGCATGCGCCACATCCGGGTGTCTGTGTGTGTTTATATTCGTTTATTTATTTGTTTATTTACATGTTACAGGTTGGTTGTTTGTTCTATGTGCGTGTGTGTTTTCATTTTGTCCTTAATTGTAAGTTGTGATGTTGCTGTTCCACTCATATTTTCTATTTAATTTTGGTTGTAATTCTTTTATGTTTATTGCCTCTGTGATTGTTCTAAACATTGCGTCTTTTCTGTGTGTAGATTCTATTTTTATTTCTATGTTCTCTAATTTACCCTTATGTTCTATTTTAGCATGTTGGTAGAGTACAGATGATTCTTTACTATCTTGAAGGTCTCGCCAGTGTTCATTTATCCGTTCCCCTACACTACTAGCTGTCTCACCTATGTAACTATATTTTTGTCTCTACATTGTCCTTCAGTAGATCTTATGCTATATACTACATTTCTAGTTTTACAGTTAATATGGGGGCTTAATTTACAGGTTATACATTTCTTATCTATACAGGGGGGTCTTAGAAAAGGGTATGTCTTGCTAATAAGTGTTTTTACGGAGGTACCTGGTCTTTCTACTATCTTAATATTGAGTTTATGTTTATCTAGGGCCCTTCTAAATTTGTAAGCTAGTTCACCTCTAGGGGTTGTATCGATGAACATTACACTCTGGTATTTATTGCTATCATACCATGAGTTTATTCTATTAGCCTTATTCCTAGTTCTTTCTATTCTATTCCAAAATTGCTCCTATACAAGGGGCAGGTCCCATTTGTGTCATTATTTACCATTTTTTCCCATTTGGTTCTGGCTCCTCTATACACTCTGATTTTATCTCTCTGATTGTAACCAGAGAACTGCATACGGTGGATGAAGTGTTGTATGTGTCTCTCTAGTTCTTCGGGGTTGCACGTGCGGGACACGTTTCTCATCACCCGTACCAAATCCGCAATCAGTATGTTGATTTTGGTATGGTCCGAAACAGCTGAGTTTCGGTGGATCAGATATTTGGAAGTCATGGGTTTGGCATAATGGGAATGGAGGATTTGTTTTTTTGTTATTAATGGTATCTAACCAGAGCTCTGTGTCTAGTACAGGTAATCGATGGTCGGGGTGTTTACTTGGGTAGTGTATAGTAACTCTAATACTCTGGTAGATGGAGTTAGCTATTTGCTGGATGCTTTCCATTGTGTTTTTCTCTAATTCCTGACTGTTCTCTAGTGGGGGTGTTTTAACTACGTTGTTTATATCATCAACGTAGCGGGAGTACATTATCAGGGTTAAGGGGTCTTCTAATTGTTCTTTAAGTTTAAGTTTAAGTCTACTGTCCCACCATACCATGAATAAGTTAGCTATGTCGCCTGCAATGCTAACACCAATGGCTGCTCGTTCCTCTTGGGCATATGTTTTTCCATTAAATTTGAACATATGTTCCTTAAGGGTTAATTTTATGCTGGCCCCCACCGCATGTGCAATCATTTTCTTCAGTTCATCGTGGTTTTCGGGTGTCCGTATGGCTCTGGTCCACCCGTTCCATCTATCTGTGTGGGTTTTCTTGGCCATTGAGGTAATGGTAGGTGGTCTGCCTCTTGCTGGTCTTGTAGGGCACAGGTTGCTAAGGTCATATGTGTCTAGGTAATTATTACTATAGGTAAGTTTAAGTAAAAGTCCCAGCTCACTGGTATCAATCCCACGGAACTCAACATTGCTCTCACTGATCATTTATACGCAGTTCTCCACAGAAAAATCCACGTCAATAGATGGATACAGGGACACAACATCCATACTACCTATTATGCAGTTTGAGCACACAATACACACACAGAAACAAAATGGCGTAGGACAGAACAAAGGAGAGGCACAAAAACAAAGAAAAGAATCCCCAGTCACTGAAGAGGTCACAGAATGTGTGACGAAAGAACTTTGACAATATATAAACAACTACCTGGTTGTGGAACCAACCAACCAACCGGAAATTTATAAATTCCTAAATTTATAAATTTATTATAATAAATTTAAGTTAAACAACTGGTGCGTGTGTTTCTTATTGGCAACATGACCCTCCCAAAGTATAACAATATATATATATATACATACATATATACACATATACATACATATATATATATATATATATATATATATATATATATATATATATATATGCATACACACACAGATATGTATGTACACACACATATATATATATATATATATATATATATATATATATATATACTTATATGTGAGGAGGAGACATATGTGTGCGAGTGTTACGTGTGTATACATCTATCGTATTCATGTCTATAGTAGTAAAGATAT
>OZ024745.1:130324929-130329929 GCA_964016885.1 Eledone cirrhosa
AATACAAACTTGACCTCATCAGTGTACATGATTCTGAGTCGTGGCTTGAGGAATTATGTGACATTTTAGACCAAACATGCTTTTAAAAAGACGTTACACATGAATTGTACATTAGCTTTAACTGCCTATGTTATCTCATTGATGACCCTTCAAATATCTCATCAGACCTATTTGAGATTTTCAGAACTTGAGACAAATAAGTCATTCGTAAGGGTCAACTAGTATGTTTTGTAGTCAGTAGGAGTTGACATATGTTCTGCTCTTATATAACATTTAATGTCCAACTTCTAACTGGCAGATTTTGCCACAAGCTGAACAAGTAGAGGTTCAATTAATTTTATATTCCTTTACTGGATCTTTTTGTTTTTGTTATTTTCATCTCAACATTTACTTGTATTAGCTTCTCCTACTGAAATATTTTCACACTATCCCATATTTTTAACCGCCAGTTTCTTTAAAATTATAATCAAACCAACGATATTACATACCAAATCAAATACCGAAATGAACAATTGCAGTCCGTGCACTGTTTGACCGAGATCACAATCCGCAGCATACAGTGGGTCTCTTTTATTGAGGTTAACACTTTACTCTTAAATTTCATCATTGTTAAATTAATGGCATTTTTCTGAGGTACGTTACCTTACATGTAACTCTTAATTCGTGTTTTAGAAAACATAATAGAGCAAATATATTGCAGAGATAGTAGATATATCAGGATCTCTCTTTTTCACACCATTTCCTACTCCAAAAACTTCAGACGATGTTTTTCCAATTTTACCTGTTACGCTGAAAAACATTTGCATCTCAATGTCTTCTTGACTCATAGAAATTAATTAATCTATTAGTCTACTGGAAGAGACTGCTGCTATGAATCACTAGCCAGGCAAAGACCCTTTATTGTGTCGATCTTATCTAAATCTAATACGACAAAGTGCCCCCCCCCCCCCCCACAATCACACACACATTTATTTGATATATCCTAATAAACTTAATTTCACCCCCAATCTGATCAAACCATATTTCATTTATCTATACTGTCACTTAACAGATTGGTACTATTAACTTCTTTTACTATTTAGTTAACTACAGTTTAATCCCTAAAATAGGATTATAACTGAACGGAGAGACTCTCATTTTTCTATGAACATTAATTTGAAGACCAAAAATGTGTAAAAAATGACACACATTTCTATTAATATTTGAGAAAGGCACTATGCTTTCTTAGACGAACATAAGAAGAAGCATTACCTAACGTTTAAATAAGAATGATTTTTCCATATTTTGTGATCATATGATTGCTTTTCATGATGTTTCGAAGTAGGTTCCCAAATATATATGTATGTGTCTATGCAAGCATTGACGGGTGTATGTTTATAGGAGATCTATTGTTAATGGAATGTTAAATAATGCTTTAAAATATAGAATTTACTTTGACATTTCTATTTTAATTAGATTCTCTTAACGTCACCTACAAACCTTTATTATTAATTTACTTTTTTATCCTGAACGTTCAGAGATGTAATATCACCTTAGGCAATCGATGACAATATAGAGAAATTAAAACATTTCAATATATATATATATATACATATATATATACATACATATACATATATATACATATATATATATATACATATTTATACACATATATATATATATACATATATATATATATATATATATATATATATATATATATATATATATATATATAAATGTATATATATATATGAGTATATATACATATGTATATAAATATAGCTATAAATATGTATATATATATTTATGTATATATATATATATATATATATATATATATATATATATATATATATATATATATATGTCTGTGTGTGTGTGTGTGTGTGTGTGTGTGTGTGTGTGTGTATTTATATGTGTGTATGTATATATATATATTGAAATGTTTTAATTTATCTCTATTGTCATTAAAATATATATATATATACATGGAAAGTTATATTTAAATTGTTGGGTTAACAACGAGTAAATATTTATAACTGATATAAAAGCACTCAACAAGTATTTGGAGTATATTTATGATATTAAACCAAATGCAAGGTGATTGAAAGGTATGTCGTATCTATTTATTTATAAGACTGTTTATATTGTATTTTGTTTGTATTTTGTCTGAAGAAGGCATAACATATTGTTAATATGATATCCCTGAAATATATATAACGAAATAAATATGGTTTTATAAATATAGTTTCCATTTATTTAATATCATATATATATATATATATATATATATATATGGAGAAAAAATTTACGAAATGGAAATGCGGGTATATAGAATTTATTAGGTAACAATTGTTTCTATAGTGTATGAGTTACCTATACCTCGCTATTTGAATAATACACAAATATTATCAAAAACCGAAAGTACACTGTAAGCCAACACACCATGTCATCAGACCTTTGTATTAGAATGATATGAAAATATTTTATACACTAGATAAAAGATAAAGAAGGAGGTAGGAAGAGAAGGGGAAGAGGGAAGTGAGTAAGGTGGAGGGAGTCTTAGGGTTTAAGACTGTCAGACTAGTAGAGATGGTGAAGAGAGAATGTTTTGGCAGCAGTTAGCTTAATGAGGCGTGCTAAGGTTGGCTGGGAAGTAGATACTTTTAGTGGTGTTGTTCGGACAAAATTTAGTTAGAGGGGTCAAAGTGGTACAATGTCACAGACAAGTTATTAGGGCTATTATAGTAGCAGGTTATTTCTAAAGGGGTCCAGAAAAACAGTGTTTAGTACTATTATTATAGAAAGTCATATCTAGTGTATAAACATATAAGACAGAAATTTGCAAACGTTGGTGTAAAAAGGTAACATTATATAGTATATATGCTCATGTGTGTGCATGCGTGCGTTTGTGTATATTTATGTATGCATATAAAAATATTCCATATGATATGACACATGAAAATGGAAAAAAGTATACGTATTAATATAACTTAAAATATTTCTTAACCTATCTCCGTCCATAAATTTGGGAATGCATGCGTTATCCACACTCTTCTCATCTTAGAAATGATTAGAAGGACTAGTTAGAAAATACTGATTTTATACACGCTTCTACGACTCAGAGCTGTACCATGGACGCACGTGCTTACTGTTGTATGCACGAATATATAATATTAAGGTTTTATACGAGCATATATATATATATATATATATATATATATATATATATATATATATATATATATATATATATGAGAGACGTAAAATAAGAAAATTATAAAATTAACTTACTTACTAAAATTTCACTCCCAACTAATTAGTTTCTGAAATGGAATAAATATACTTTCCGAAGAAAATATATAGAAGCATTTCGTCGTCAGGGAAGTCTATTCTCAGCTAAGTATCCAGGCAAAGCGTGGACTCTGGAAACTTATACAAAAATAATTCAGTGGATAGAAAATAGCAAAGCGTGGACTGAATTCCTAGCCATTGAGAAAATCACTGCCTACTGCGTCGGTGGCAAATTCAAAAAGAATCAATCACGTGACATCGAGGTCAATCAGTGGAAAGTGGTTTGTTAAGAAGACAGCGGCCTGCCTGCTACCATAGCAGCAGTCTTGGCTAATATTGCTCGACAAATAATTTGGAGATAATTATAAAGAATTAATATCTAGTAACATATATATACATACAGATGCATATCAATGCTAGCAAATATATAGGTTTTGTCTTAGTAACTTTGTGGTTCAATGCATGGGGTTGCAGAACAATAATATGAGAGACGTAAAATAAGAAAATTATAAAATTAACTTACTTACTAAAATTATATATATATAAATATATATATATATATATATATATATATATATATATATATATATATATATATATATATATATATATATATATATATATATATATATATATCAGGGAAGACCCGGTGATTTCCTTCGGTTGAAATAGTTCTAGTCCTGCAGAAGCCATTTCTATATTAACTTTTGTTATATTTATATATAAATTCGTCGCGGCGTCGATTTTCTCGATTCCACGAGAGAATATCCCTTTCTTTATTCCTGCCCGAGCATATGTTCGCTGGCATCACACCAAGGAGGTAATACAATACTATTGGTATATCTACATACAAGCATAACTCCACCTCATAATTGTACGTGAATCTGATGATATCACATGGAGACTCTCAATTATATAACTATTACATAGACATGTCATTGAAATATATATTATACAATATAACAATTATGTAAACGTAAGTACGACTTCACAATATTGGGTAATGGAATCTCTGTAACACTTCTTAACCACCAATTCGCGGAGGAAACACTGCCGAGCAGAAGTGATTTACGTTACAATGTAACCTTCACAGTTAAGCACCATATATATACATATATATACATATATATATATATATATATATATATATATATATATATATATATATATATATATATATATATATATATAGTAACGAAACATACATAATCCTTTTTTTACTGCTATATATATTTCGGTGATAGCCATTGTATGGCTATAACCTCATCAGGCAGTTAGTCAGTTCTTAAATATGCCAACTCTGTGTTTTTTGGTGTTGATGGTTTCAGAGCCTTGGGACATATGAGCTTGTTAGGGATAATTTAATGTTGTCAGCAGGAATATTCTTAATTCTCATTGGTCAGTTTGTAGATGCTAGTAGGGTTGGTATTTGACCTCAAAGAGGCAGGTGGTGTTGTAAAGTTCAAACCGTCAGGCAAGATGACAATAGTTCCATATTACTGATTTTCACAAAAAGCATTCCTGTTCAGATAGATATTCAATTAAGGTTAATAGTATGAAATAGATACTACAGGTCATTCTTAAATTGAGGAGTTTGTGTGGAGTGGTGCTACTGAAATTTATGGTTAGAGTCAAATACTTCGAAAGTTTACATATAAAAAGGCTTATGTTGGTTGACTTTTACATACACTCACACCCACCCCCACAGACACACACACACA
>OZ024745.1:130334929-130342429 GCA_964016885.1 Eledone cirrhosa
AGTTAACCTCTTATTGCGCAAAAGAGCGAGGAAATAGAAAGACGAAAAAAATGCAACGATAATAGTGATTCATTGTTTTGCCAGCAGGGGTCACTTAACACAATATTGCAAACATTGTTTCGAACAGTGTTTTAAAAACTTTCCATACATGCATACAGACAGGAAATGTTTATATTACGCAGATGTAGTAATAAAAGTGTAAATCCTATGATAACTCACACATAGGTGCAAACCGCCAAAATTCAATACTGACCACATTCTCCGTCAATATGCCCCCCCCCCCCCTTTAGCTAGTGAAAATGGTTGGCTCAGAAAAACTCCCGAGTGTGTTTGGGGTGTCAAAGATTACCAGAAAGTGTCTGTCTTTCCTTGGTGGGTTAGATATGGCCCTACATATCCATGTCGAGCAGTTTATCTCTTATACTTCTACTCCTAGCCAGAGCGGACCATTCTCTGACTTTCTATTTGATTGTTTTCCTAAATTCTATTGCAGTTTGTTAAAAATCACCCGTCAAGTGATAGTTTTTATTCAAAGCAAATTAGATTCCATAATTTCCCAGAAGTACTACCTATATATATATATATATATATATATATATATATATATATATATATATATATATGTATATATATATATATATGTATATATATGTCAGGTCACCAGTTGGTGCTACTGGTAACATGTATTCCAGTACAACCTGTCCCATGGTCGGGTCGTTGGCGACTAAACTGGCAACCCCACCAAGGTTTCTTGGTGAGGAGGGTGACTTTGGACATCCTGCAGGACTAAAAACAAAACCTGTCAAAAGGCAAAGGAGCTCTTAAGAGTCAATGGCCATCCAAAATCACCGGGAGAGATGACCCCTTAGCCTTTGTCAAGGCAGAATTCTAGGAGAAGGAAAACTCTGATATAACACCTGCAACCCTGATGGTATCCAATGATGTTGACTTGTTCTTCTTTTTGGTAAATATCATCTTGGTTAAGAGAGTGGGACTGGCTTTGTGCAGTGCCTTTGCTCACTATAAAAGCTTCACGGCACAGGCATTGCTTTATATCTGGAGATCTCTCTGCATTTGTCGTCACATGGTACCATGGGCCCAGCACTATGTGTCAATAATTGTCACAAGTGTAGTGTTTGTACCAGAGCTTTCAAGTCGCTGGCTGGACTAAAAAGTCACACTCGTTCAGCGCATCAGTAGGGGTTCTCCTACATGGATATAAAGTAGTGGCCGTACTCGAAAACGAGTTGGCAGCCACCATATGTATATATATATATATATATATATATGTGTGTGTGTGTATGTTTATGTATATATATATATATATATATATATATATATATATATATATATATATATATAGGCGTAATATCTATATATTGACGTCTTTGTAGGAGTGCCTCATGTTTCCATTTTAACTCCACTGTACAGGTCAGTTTACCACCAATGTTTCCTTATTTTTTTCTTTGTTGCAGAGCAGTAAATTAGACGAGAGCCGAAGTCATCCTTTCTCTGGTACTCACAGATATGTCATACGCCACATCCGTTCATTTAAATGTTGTCACGAAATGGCAAAGCGGCCTGATAAATCCATCTAGTCAAGTATTCCAGGAAATTATCTCCAAGCCCGCGACCGAACCTCCTCTGGAACACCCTAGCCAATTGACTTTTGTCGACAACCAAAGATTTTCCAAGGACCATCGCGTTTGCCCACCACTAATCTTCTATAGAATGACAAATTGAAGGTTCCAGCGATGCTGTATTCACTAGACAGAATTTCTGTTGCTAAGCAAACCTAGTCAGTGTCCTACTGACCTAATACTTCAGTTCCTTGAAAGAAAAAAAGCTAGTAAAAAAAGCGTCTGGAAAGGGTGGCTAAACCTGATGATCGTCAAGGATAAACTTGAGATGTTGCAGTTTCAGCACCTGTCTGCGCATGAGCACCTTCATCATTTCTAGTCCTCTGTACAACTGATGCTGACAGTAAATATATGGGTTGACCAGAAAAGTACATCAATTCCATCAATGAAACAGCTCAGGCTCCAGTAATATTTCAGGCGTGAACTGTAGCAAGGTACGACGACCAGACTGTATTATATGACCAAGATAATGTGGGCATTCGCCACCTCTGACCAGCCTGTCAAAGATAACTAACTCTAGGTCCACTTCCGTGAGAGAATGGCCACAATGCTCGTCACCTCATAATAATTTCTGGTCTACCAGCAGTAGTGAAATAACAAGGAATGATATGAAAAAGTTGGGGTTACCTTCGGTTATTAGTTTTGATCCTATATTCCCTAAAATAACCGACCCAAATCAACATCAAAGTTGGTTGACGTAAATAGTCGAATAACTATAATAATAGATTATTTTTTTCGCTATAATAATTATGTTGATAATGGAATAAATGTTATTCTCTTTTGTTATACAAATGTGCTGCCTAATATTAATTTTATTGTTGCATTTTGTTGCCGTTTTGATTATGAGAATGAAGATGAGAAGGATAATCGTGGTAGTGGTAGTGGTGACCACGATTATGCTGACGAGGCTAATAGCCTAGATAATTACCATAATGATAATAATGATCGTGATTATAAAAATGTGAATATACTCCCCTATGTTCATCGCATACATTTTACTCGGTCAATAACCCGAGGTGAAGGAAATGCAAAAAGCTTATTGATTAAAATGTAGGCCATAAGAATCGATTCCTTTCAACTGCTAGATTCAAGTGTGTGTGTGTATGTGTTTACTATGTAGCGCAAAAAAGAATGTTGCATGTTTGACTACAGTGAAAAATTTACATTTACATTTTTGATTTAAGTATTTATTTTTATAGTCAAATTTTTTTCAAGATAGTCTGAATTGTGAAAACATATCAATACAATGCATTAACCCCATGCATATCGATACACACACACACAAATATATATATATATATATATATATATATATATATATATGAATGTATATTTATATATATATATATTTATATATATATATGAATGCATATTTATATATATATATATATATATATATATATATATATATATATATAAGCATTTGTGAGAGTGTGTGTGAATTTGCCTGTGGCGGGATGTTAGTATACATACACACACACACACACACACACACACACATATATATATATATATATATATATATATATATATATATATATATATATATATATATATATATATATGTGTGTGTGTGTGTGTATGTGTGTGTTCAATATATATTCATAGAGAAATTTTTCAAACATGGGTGTTATGAACATTGTCAGTCATACTCATGCAACAGCAACACAGGTGAAGTATCCTTAAATCAAGTGATGCTTAAACCTTTATAATGTGAATAAGGGTCTTGCAGTTGACCAATCACACTCTCTGTAGTCTCGAAAGAAGAATATGTCAATATCATTGACTATCATCGAGTCGCACATTTTACATATGAGGTTTCCTTCTTCTAACATGCGTCCTAACAAGAACCAGGAGACCCCTTTTCCCTATGGGATAGCAGCGTGTTCAGATGAGAAATTGAGTATTTCCACGTCCCTGCTTATATATATTTATAGAAAGATGAACAGACCTGCCTCAACACTTAATTTTAAATCTTTCATTTTTAATGCTTTTTAATTCTTTTTAATTGTAATTCTCAACATTTAATAAGATGGATTTCACTGTTACATCGCAACCGATTATATTATATATATTTTATATACATTATAGAAGTCTTTTTTTTTAAAGAATTGTCTCTCATATTTTCAATAATGTCACTTTGCCGAATCAAAGAAGAAAAAAAAGAAAACACAACCTTAAATATATTTTCCGTGCTATTTCCAGTTACCACCCCCCTCTCTCTCTCTCCCCTCTCTCTCTCTCCAAATCTCTCTCTGTATATATATATACATATATATATATATATATATATATATATATATATATATATATATATATATATATATATATATATATATATATATATATGTATAGTAATAATATATGTGAAGACTAAAATCCGAAATTCTGCGTCTACAGATTGATTTTTCTCAGTTTCAGAAGATCCGGTAAAAGGTTGAAACCAGCGATTCTTTGCTTAAACTTTAATCTGTACTTACAATAAATATATATGCACACACACACACACACACACACACACATATATATATATATATATATATATATATATATTTACACACACACGCGTGTGTGCATACAAATATTTGTTTCTGTGCGTCAGTGTATGCATTATTGTTTGTGCGAGTGCATGTATGTATATGTATATATATATATATATATATATATATATATATATATATATATATATATGTGTGTGAAAAAATGAAAAAATGGGGAGAAGATTTGTATGTATATATATATATATATACATACAAATATGTATGTATGTTTAAAAGTTCCGAATTTGAAATGGATGTAAGTATTTGTTCAATTGCTCATAATGTATACGTGCACATGTACATTGCTGTATTATTTGTTTATTCAAAGTAAGTGAAGCGAATGATTATTTAAATTCATGTAACGTCAGTATAACTTACCGCACCAATAATTGAAAATTGTAGAACAATCATACGCTTTCTTATCTAATGATACAGAGTAGTCTTTAAGAGAAGAGGAAATGTGAAGCGATAGTGTGCAATAAGACCACCACTACTCTAACAATAATACAATCATCATTTGCATTGAAAATAATAACAGATTGTTTCAAAAATAGGGCAAAATATGTGCCAATTGCTGCATGAAGACGACACTTCATTGAGAAATCTAGAACAAATCGAATTTCTCCCTACGCGTTTTTATACAGGACAAGCCACAAAGGAATAATTTCCTTTGTGTTCTAAATGTTAAAACACATTTCTGATATTTCCTTCCAACATATTACTTTATAAAAAGTGTACATAAAACAAAACATTTAATGTAATGACCATATACTTCAATAAATTTATAGAATAACTATTAGTGTTCCGCATTTTCCCTATAATGCAACATACAGTCAATTAAAGACTTTGGCATAATTTCGCTTCTTTTTTTTTTTTTTTTTCACTGATAAAATATTTCATTTTTAAACATTTAAACCTTCACCGTTAGAAAGGTGGTTTATATTCGAATATGTGATAACATAAACACATAAATATATGTTTTCAAATATATTACAATTATAATCCTAATTCATTTTAAATACCTGAAAATATATTCATTCTTCTTTTAATCTAGCAATGCTGTGTATTTGTTAATATAAGTGCCGATCATTGGCAGAATCGGTAGAGGGTCGGGCGCCATGCTTTGCAACATAGAGTTACGGCTCTTTTTTCGGTCTGAGTTCAAATACCGTCGAGGTTAACTTTGCCTTTCATCCTTACGGGGTCGATAAAATAAAGTACCAGTAATGCACTGGGATAATTGTTAGCCTTGTGCCAAAAGTAGAAACAATTATTATATCAAAATAAACCTTTTTTATATCAATTCAAACACAATGATGTATATATTAGTAACACGAAAAGAATATAATTCCAAATCATATTACTCTCTTACGTGTTCTATCCAGCAGGTAAAGGCCATGCTGTGGCATCATATGTTTGTTTTGTATGAAGAAACGCATGAGTCCGGTTTTATATATTCTACCTCTCTGTGTTCATTTATGTACCATTAATCATTCTGCTTATTTTTGTGTTGTTAGTTTTTTTTATTGATTTCCGTGGGAGCTCATCACTAAGACCATATATCCAGATGTATAATGTACCCGCTATGAAGGACAATACGTGGTTATTAGACCCGGGACTACTCATCTACTATAGATGACAAAATGTGAGAGCTAAGTTAACTGATATTGTCATGGCAAGATACCGGTCAAATATAAGTAACAGGAGTCACTCAGAAGCGTTAGAAAATATATAGACACAGATGATACGATGAACGTGGATGTGATGGTGGAGGATGTGGGCGAGTGATTCGTGGCAGCAAATCGGATAGTCTTTTGTAAAATGGGGAGTGTTGATTCACGAATGAACTGCACTATGAATTACATCAAAGTAGGTCTCACATTAGCTAATTAGGGAGTTACTAGTTGTTGAGGAATGAACGCCCTTCTGGCCTTGAAGAGAAATGCTAATTATTTTGATTGATTCTCCATTATGTAAAGATTGTGGAAATTCCTACGGAAATTGTTAGTCGTGTTGAATCCACGTATGTTTTGGAGCAGATTGTGTCTACTAACTGCCTTGTTGCATTGAAGCATTAATATTTATGTTAGGTTATTCTCAAAGAGCTACCGGTCTTTGTCCTCGATCTCTTGACAAAGTAGAAAGGTCTATCAACTTTATTATTACATTGTTGTTTTATATTGTGTTTATTTATTTCCATCTCCTTAAACCACATACTATATGTCTCCTCGCACAACTATACACTTTTTCACCGTCACTACAGTAGAATCTTATGTTTTTATCGCCGTTAGACTATAACATCAGTCTCCTCTATCAGCATTGCTTTTCTTTCATCTTGTACTTCCATTATGTAACCCTGTTCATGTGGCATATATCGCGCAAATTAATTGAATGTTGTATCAATCAAACATTTTTCAAAGGCGCTGGTTTAAGTGAAGCAGAATTTCACCGTCTGAGGATAGTTTCTTTATTCCAATGTAAAAGAACTGTAAAACGGAAGGAACTAGTAGGCATGGAACTTTGTGAAATGGACACATTTCTTAATTGCATTGCTAGAGTAATTCACGTAAATGTTTATCAACAAAGAACCGAAACCAATATGGTTCTGACGTACTTGAAACGTAACTTTTGCTGTTCCATTTCAATCTTTTCAATCTAGGTTTCGTGTTTATAAACAGAAGCAACTTCATTTTAGATGAGACAGGTTTATTGAAAACACTAATGCTATCTTTCAACAGTAGAGAGATGTATGTAAGACAAAACTTTACGTTGAGTTGGGAATACAGAGGAACGAAGTATCGTTTATGTCAAATAGATTACTTGTTTTATGTTTGATCATTCCATTATTTATTTTTTTGTAGTTAGAGAGAATACCGGATTGAATTATAAAGACAAAAGTTGTATTCGTTGATATCAACTCCATAATATTACTGGGATGTTGTTCATAGTTATCCTTGGAAAATATGTAACGGAAATTAATTCATAGTAATATTTCAACAGAAAATTGAAATTTGAACTTTAAGTTTCAACTTCGCTGATAAAAGGATCCTCTATCGCTTTTCACAACGATGCTACGTACATTGTATGCTGATGTTAATACACTGTATGTTGACATATGCATCCGAATTACTTTCTTAACGCTAATTTTGACGTTCATAAAAGTAGGAAATAACTTTATACCAATTCCTTTATATATGTGCGCCCTTGTGGCTAAGTAGAACATTCTTGCTTTTCATGCAAAATAAACAATAAGAATACATATATCGTTTTTGGTTCATCATAGCTAATCTGTTACAATATATAAAGCTAAAGTATCTTAC
>OZ024745.1:130344929-130354929 GCA_964016885.1 Eledone cirrhosa
GATCTGAGTTCTAATCCCGCCGAGGTTTACTTTGCCTTTCATCTTTACGGGTTCGATAAAATAAAGTACCAGTCACGCACTGGGGTCGATTTAATCGAATTTCCCTTGCGTCCAAATTGCTGGCCTTGTGCCTATATTAGAAACCATTATCAGGGCACAAAATAATATAGTAATCAACTGAACAAAAAGGGATTTAAATGAGAGATAAATGAAAAAGAATAATGCATGTAATGATGTACAGTTACAGTTATAATGAGAAGTTACATATTGAAATATAGAATCTACGATGTTATTATGATCATAATATCCTTTCATGTAATGATATTTTTCTCTTGTATTGAAGGATCTTGCTTAATAGCATGAAAAAGATATTCTCGCTATAATTGCGAAGTATTTATTCGCATAATTAATATAATTCATTCCTGCATGTTGACCTTGAATTTTAATTTTTATTATTGATGTGGCCGAAATTGAGCGTTATAAATTGTGTAAAAATCCAAACAATCATACATTTTGTACCCGTTATTTCATTCGTTACATGTGCTTCGCTGGAGGAAAGCAAATCTATACAATGCAATATTATAGAGCCTTTTTAATGTTGATGATCTCTTAAAGATACAAGATACAGTTCGAATCGATTTTCCACTATTCCTTCCATTTAGCTAATCCTATACATTACACAAGCAGGTACGCTTATACACACACGTATATAAATATACACACACATATTCATACACACACACACACATATATATATATATATATATCATAATTGACTATGAAAAAAAGATAAACACAGATATATACATATATGTGTTCAAATCGTAAGGGACCAGGTTTCGCTAAGGTGAACAAAATTCTAACTATGGACAATACGGTTTGCCAGACTACATTTAAGAATAAATCAAGAAAATAAATACAAACCGTTATTATATATACGTACACTATTCAGCTGTCTGATATTCTTAGAAGTGAGGAGTTTACTAATTTTCACCCACTGACGAGCAAGAATTGGTAATTCTTTTCACAATTAATTTGAGAAACAGCATAGCAAAACAATGTATGGGTGATCGGTAGTTACCACAATTCCGGTTTGTATATATATATATCGTGTATATATATATATATCGTGTGTATATATATATATATATATATATATATACACGATATATACACGATATATACACTCACAGACATTTCTCGATTCAAATAATTTAGTCATTGTTATGCAGTTAAATATGGCATCCGCGTCAAATATTTTGGTCGTTAATTTCGGCATCCGACCAGTAGTTACTTCAATCTCGTAATTATATTATCGGCCTCTATTTCCCAGTTTACGGAGGGAAAGCTCCAGTATGTAAACAGAAAAAGTAGGGTGTGCAACTTGATCGTTGTAAACATAAGCACGCACACACAAACACATATTTGCACAGTTCCTTTTCTCTTTTACTCTCCGTATCAATATATGTGTGTGTGTGTGTGTGTGTGTGTGTGTGTGTGTGTGTGTGTGTGAATAGTATGGCTTCTGGCACATTTTTTGGCTCCCAAATGCTGCTCAAAACACTGCTCAAACGAGGGTATGATAGACGTGAATGTGCAGTCAACTCGAACAAAAGAACCCTGAAATTTGGAGAAGCTCTTAATTCCATAACCAAGATATATATATATATATATATATATATATATATATATATATAAAGTTACAGCAACGTACAAGAGGATAGAAAGAGGAAGTATAAAGAGATGCGATACAGAGTGTTATTTGCCAAAAGCAGGTGCATAGGTGCTCGTTGCTTGTGTAAGCAGGGTTAAATATTAGAGGCGTTAATATTTACTGTACGGAGATAAGCAGAGCGGTTATAAGGGAAAATATTGATGAAAGAGAAGTAAGCCGTTAAAACATATATATATATATATATATATACTTTCGTCAAATCGGACCGAGGAAACAATGTTTCCTTTGGTTTTTCCAATGGCTAATACTATCTATCGGTCGCAACTTCAGGTAGAAGAAGCAACGTGAAATAAAGTGTCTTGCTCAATGACATCGCCCAATCCAGGAATCAAACTCACAACCTCCCGATTACGAATCCCATTCTCTTACGACTCAACCACACGCCTTCACACATACACATATATATATACATATATATATATGATTGTGTGTGTGTGTGTGTGTGTGTGTGTGTGTGTGTGTGTGTGTGTGTGTGTGTGTGTGTGTGTGTTTGTATGTGTGTCTGTGTGTGTGTAGGTCTGTCGGTGTGTCTGGGTTGTTCAAATAAGCCGATGAATTCATACAATAAATTAAATGACCAATTAAACGTATTATATATTATGACATGCCTTAATATCTATTACGTTCGCTTTTCATTTATGTATTAGATTTTGTCTGGGTAAGAAAATGTTAGTGAAATAGAGATTAATTCTAGCTTAAAATAGTTTATTTCGATTATTTTACAATGACTTAATTTACTGAAAGCATGATGTAGATGATGATGATGATAATGACGGGGTATTGATACTGATTGTAGAGATGACGAAGGCAACGTTGCTGGTGGGTGATGAAGAAGAAGAAGAAGAAGTAGAAGAAGAAGAAGAAGAAGAAGAAGAAGAAGAAGAAGAAGAAGAAGAAGAAGAAGAACAACAACAACAACAACAACAACAACAACAACAACTAATACTGAGGAAAGGGGAAAACTGAAGGGAGAAATAAGGCAAGAGAAAAAAATGGCAAAGAAATGCAGGTGTATGAGTAATCTAGTACAATTTTGCCTTCAGAAAAGGCAAGAATTTCACAACATCTCTTCTCTATTTTGCTCTATGTCTGAAGCTTAGTAAACAGAATCAATATTTCTTCCTTGCAAAGAAAATATAGCAGCACTGCTGTGGGATGGTTTTACCGTGGAGGGTAAAGCGTGTGCGGAATGGGTGCGAGTCGAACGATGTGGCATGCGCACAGAGGATAATACTGGATAATTTCCTTATCCGTCAATACTGTTTCCAAAGCAGAGATTTTCAAATCCATTAAGTGGTTTTGTTTGTACTGAATATTCTTCGATTAGGCTGCATTTGATAAATTGAAAATTTCAGTGAAATGTGGAGTAAGTAGCCAAAATGAATGGAACAGAAGCCAAATAAATTTGGCTGGACGTTATGTAATGGCAACTTAAAGTAAATTAAATAATCACGGAAGAATGAAAGAGGTAGTTAGACAAAAGAGAGAGAGAGAGAGAGAGAGAGAGAGAGAGAGAGAGAGAGAGAGAGAGAGAGAGAGGGGGAAAGAGAGGGGGGAGAAGACGAGTGAGAGCAAAAGGATACTCGTCAAGACGATAACGATGTTTCAATTATGTCAGTCACTTACATTTACTACTCTCCCCCCCGTTTTCACTTTCTCTTTATATATCTTTATTAATGATTTTGTATTATTTTATTTCTGCTGTGGTACTGGAAACGGGGAGAGGTGGGATTCGGAGTGCTTAAAAGATATTTTCGTAAGAAACGAAGACTGCCAGATAGAAATGGGAAATGAATGGGTGATTGGGTTTAGTGCCATTTATATTTTCTGTGAAGAAATGTAGATAAATTATACGATTGAAGAACATGTATAAAATTGGAGTATATAAAAGTTAGAATACTTCAAAAACAAATGCTATTTCTAGTGGAATGGAACTCCATCGGTCTCGGTGAAGATTGTTGATGTTGTTTTATCAACGGAAGAGCCCACTCATGAAGTTAACTTATAAGTAGGTGAGTATTCGATAGGCATTTATGCCCTTAACGAAATTCAGTGTTACAAAGGGAATTGCATCACATTCCTATCTTTCTCAAGAGCATTAGTAAAATATAACTAAAGGGAAATGGCTAAAACAAGAAATGTGTGTAATAAGGCTGCTCCTTTGAAGTACAGGTACAGTCCATCCGACGGGCTTCCAACTGGATTTCGTCTACCTAATTTCTGTCACAAGGCTTGTTACGAATAGATCTTATTTACCCTGCCTCCTGGTAAACACTAATTGATCAGTATTTTGTTCAAATACGTTTCACCCCTGATCATTCAACATGTTATCAAACATACTGTATACACCATTGCGTTATCCATTATGTCCATCAGCTGATAGGGAATTGTATATTACTTTCCTTTACTGTTTTGATTTCAAATTTCGACAAAGTACTATGGTTGAAATAAATTGGAACTCCCACCGTCTGTGTGAATGTATTGCTTTAAATATAGCACCCGCTTTGTATAATAAAATAAATATTAGTCCTTTTTGTTTTTAGATGTTATCACACAGCATATATATATATATATATATAAAATAAAGTTAAATAAAAAGTAAAATGTTTAAAATTTAGCTTCGTTTATTACTGCTATATATATTTCAGTGACAGCCTTCTTTGGCTGTGACCTCTTCAGGCAGTTTGAATTAGTGTGGTATAGACAAGTACATATGTTGTTGAGGTGTATAATTTTGTCAATACTCTGATATGCCCAGTTCCTGGTTGGGTTGTTATTTCACTGAGGAACTGGAATCATATGATATGATTCCAGTTCCTCAGTCAAATAACAACCCAACGTGGATATACTCAATATATATATATATATATATATATATATATATAATATATATATATATATATATAGGAACCACTCTACTACCATAAGTATTGAGTACTTTGGTGCGTTATGGTCCACCTAGTTCCTTACCACATCTTCTTCGTTATATATATATATATATATATATACACGTGGGAAAGTAAGAAATCGGAGAATAGACCGTTAAAACATGTTTATGTAAAACAGCACCTACGTACGTTTCGCCCAGTTGGGCTTCTCAAGGGCATAAATAATCAAAAGCGTTCCTTACATTGCTCGGAAAGAGTTTTTGGGGTTAAATCCACGTCAAGCTTCATTGCTCGCAAAAATAGCTTCTTTTGATTTTGCAGCAGGTCATGGGAGGTAACTCTGGCCGGTGTTAGGGCAGTCTCAATGATAGCCTTACCGTGGGAAATAGACGAAACCGCGACAGAAATTGCAACTGCCGCGACAGAGGACGCTGCCCCTTAGAGGATACTGCTTGACTGATAGGGTTATATATAGATGCACTATAACTAGCCACAATAGCGTTAAACATTATATAGGGGCTACCTCCGGCCCGTTAAATATTAGGTTTCGAACACATCTCCACTCTTTCACAAATAAAAAAACTAAGACACTCCACTTCGCACGCGGACTACATCACATCACTAAAGGACTTAAACATCAGCTTCTCCACGCACTGGGATATTGTCGGCAGGGCTGCACCGTACAACTTCAAGAGGAAATGCGATTTTTGCCTCATGGAGCTCTACCACATCATAACTGCACCCCACGAGCTCATCATCAGCAGAGCTGAAACAGCGATACGTTTAACACATCGCTTAAAAATATCCTTCTTCAGATGGGTTAAAGACGAGGAGTGAAACCGTGCACCGGATTTCCCTGCAACAAGTCTTAACACCCCGGCGGGCAGGCGCTGCAAAATAACACCCAGGAAACTATCCTTGCATACCAGACCCAGCCTCAAACGACTCAGACAAACAGATGCGGAAAAAAACTCTCAAAATAAGCGTCGAATACATGCGTATCGACAATGGTAAGGTTGTAACCTCATCTCGTAGCGGATAAAAAAATTTGTCCGGGATAGACTGCCCTAACACCGACCAGAGTTACCTCCCTTGACCTGCTGCAATATCAAAACAAGCTATTTTTGCGAGCAATGAAGCTTGACTTGGATTTAACCCAAAAATTTATTTCCAAGCTTTGTAAGGAACACTTTTGATTATTTATGCCCTTGAGAAGCCCAACTGGGCGAAACGTACGTAGGTGCTGTTTTACATAAACATGTTTTAACGGTCTATTCTCCGATTTCTTACTTTCCCACGTGCTTAGGCTCTGCTAACTCACTAGCCCACTAAATATTAACACTTCGAATATTTAATACTGCCGGCATTAGTATCGAGCACCTTTGGCTTACGCCTCTTGGCAAATAACTATATGTATCACCTATCATCCCCTTTTTTTCCTCTCTCTCGATACGTAAATACTGTATATATATATATACATAATAAACAACACAATACAAATATTCCATTTACCAAAGGTTTCACGGAGACATGTAACCTCAACAGAGATGTCCGAAGTCGTTCATCAGAAGGGAAAATTTAGTATTAAATTAAATTTACCTTTCTGATGAACGACTTCGGACATCTTTGTGAAGGTCACCTGTCTTCGTGAAACCTTTGGTAAATGGAATAATTATATTGTGTTGTTTATTACATAATTAACTGGCTCTGTACTATACATTGAGCACTCTTCCTTCCTTTACCTTTTCTACGGAAATACTTCATATTTACACATATATATGAATATATATATAATATAAAAAACGATAAATCAGTGATGCATTTAGTGACTCAGTTTATTGCGTGTTACAATTGTTTCGCCAGCAGTTAGCTCGAGACATGATCATTGCATCGATCTGCCTGATATATATATATATATAGAGAGAGAGAGAGAATATATATATAGAGAGAGAATTTGCTCCGAAATCATTAGACGTGTCCGTAGAACCTGCAGATCCAGAATCAGACAAATCCACACAATCAACGTGTCTCGAGCTGTCTGCCGGTGAAACAATTGTAACACACAATAAATTGAGTTCAGATGCATCACTGATTTTTCGTTTTATATTATATATATATAGATAAGTTATTCCGGGGTGGATTGGAGGTAACCTCAGTAAGTAAGGTACTGAATGATTATATATATATATATATATATATATATATATATATATATATATATATATACATATATATGAATGTATATATAGTGTATTTTGCAATACACTGTATGCTTAATTAAAAGTATTTCGAAGACCTTACCCTATTGTTTTAGAGTAGTGACAGTCTCACTTACTTTAAATTTTCAGCAAACAAGGGAGATAAAGCTGACAGAGCTCTGTTTCGTACTGATTGGTACTTATCAAAGCCAAGTACTCCACCTGTTTGCTGAAAATCATGAATGTTTGATTCTTATAGAATTTCTAGTAATAATCAGGAACTGATTATACAGAGCGGTTGTCGGTCAAGCAGAAATTGAAAATTAGAATTGGCGCTCTGAAATAGCGATATATATATGAATGTATATATAGTGTATTTTGCAATACACTGTATGTTTAATTAAAAGCATTTCGAAGACCTTACGCTATTGTTTTAGAGTAGTAACAGTCTCACTTACTTTAAATCTTCCACAAACAAGGGAGATAAAGCTGACAGAGCTGTGTTTCGTACTGATTGGTACTTATCAAAGCCAAGTACTCCACTTGTTTGCTGAAAATTATGAATGTTTGATTGTTTGCTGAAATTTTAAAGTAAGTGAGACTGTCACTACTCTAAAACAATAGCGTAAGGTCTTCGAAATGCTTTTAATTAAGCATACAGTGTATTGCAAAATAGACTATATATACATTCATATATATATATCGCTATTTTAGAGCGGCAATTCTAATATATATATATATATATGTATACGTGTGTGTGATTGTACGTGTGTGTAGATATTCAGGTATATATGTATGTTCGTAGGTATATATATATGCACATCTGTACTTTCATCTGATATTTCACTCTTTAATATATACGCATGCAGGTTTAAACGCGAGTGCAAGCGTGCTTTTGTGTTAGTTTGGAGGTAGTAATCTGTAATCCATTCACTTCAACAAATTTCACATAGTTCTAATAATGTAATATTCTATTACGAATGTTCTTTTATTTTAAGAGTGAAATTGTGATAAATTAGAGATTTCAATTCAACAGAATACTCGTACCAGATTAAAGCTGATTTCAATCAAAGCTGACTCAAGCTGTATTTGATATATTTTCAATTTTCGCATAATGCATTTTGCAATATTGTTTCAGCAACAGATATTGTTGTTCCTTTTGTTTGAATTATGTTTCCTTCTTCTCTTGTAGCTTTTCATTCTTCCTTCCTTCCTTATTTTATTCCGTTTATTTTTCTTTCTTTTTTAATTACTTTCCGTTACTTATCTATTCGTGCCGTTTTTTCCCAGTTATCTTTTACGTACAACTCTTTCCCTTTTCCTTTCATCAACCAAGACCCCCCCCCCCCGCCCCCGCTCAGTTTTTTATCTATTCGTTCTGCATCTTTCTCTTTGTTTTATTTTCTTTGTATTATTTGTCGTCCATATGTATTCATGTATTCTACGTGAAATATATACTATAGTATACATACATACATATATACCTACATATATATCTCCATATCTATATCATATATGTATGTATGAGTATATATATATATATACATACACACAAACACACAAACACACACACCAACACACACACACATACACACATAAATATATATATATATATATATAGGAACGAGTAGGACCCCGACGGCTGAGCTCAAGCCGTTTCGACGGCTAATTCTGGACTAAATGAAAATGTTTATCCTGGTATTTGAATAGCCGAGCTTCTCAAGGGATAATTCCATATATGGTCAAAGTGATTGTCACAGGGATTGGTCAAAAGTTTGTAGTTGAGACATAATAATTCTATGATGGCAATTAGTGGAGGGAAGGGGTAGCTAAACCTGCCAGTAGGAGAAAGAGGGAGAGGGGGTGGAGGAGACCCATTCATGCGTTGATAATGCCGGCTACAGCTGGGCGTGAGGTCAAAGAAGATACTATGGAGGGGGAGGGGGAGGAAGTCGAAACAGTAAGTAGAACAATGAGGGGTAAATATATAGAAAAATAGTGAGTGTTAAAAAGCAATTAAATGTAAAAAAAAATAAACAATTTCTGGTTACTACGACCTAAGTCTCTCACTATTGCTAGGCTAAAGAAATATACTAGGTGGGACGGAATTAAAATGAAACCCTTTTAAGAGGTATAAGTAATAAACCGAGTATATCTTACGGTGACGGGTCAACAAGTGAGGGGCCAAAATACTAAAGAGACTACCACGAAATAATAAAAGTTTCTAACCCAGGCACAAGGCCAGCAACCACCCAGTGCAAAAAAATAAACTAATACGAAATAATAATTCAGAGTCCCGAAAAAGAATACTAATACTATCTCTAAGGGGTGCCGCCACGATACAAAAGTTCTAGTGCAAGCTACATAAAGGCTCGTACGAAGTAAAAGTAAAATTTGATACGGAAAATTAATTCAGAATCACCCCCCATGGTCCACCTGGTTCCTTACCACATTTCTTCCGTTATATATATATATATATATATAGAGAGAGAGAGAGAGAGACAGACAGACAGACAGACAGACAGACAGACAGACAGAGAGACAAAATCCCAACCAAGGCGCTAACAGGTCGGGATGTTGCTTATCTCTATACACACTCTACATTTCCCTTTGCACCGAGTACTCCCATGAATAGTGGTCTCCTCAGTTTCAATACTGCAGACACTACATACACACACACACGCCCATACATATATATGTATATGTATATATATATATCATCATCATCATCATCATCATTATCATCATCATTTTACGTCCGCTTTTCCCTGCTTGCAAGGGTTGGACGGGCCCTATCCAGCACAGCATCTCTCCACTTGTGACGGTCCTTCGTCATCTCCTCTGTGAGTTTCAGAGATCTGAGGTCTGCCCTCACCGCCTCCCCCATGTGCGCGGAATACCAAAGAAGAACTAAATAATATTGTTAATTATGTCTAAGTGATGAGTCTGGTTTCTCTGTTATTGCACCTGTTTATTCATCAGATTATGAGACAGTAGTAAATGTTTAATGACAGAGACTTAGTAGAAATAGGAAACGACCCAGGTGTGTGGGACGATGAGCGTTTTCGAATGTTTTTTCAAGTGTGGTCGATGTATTTTAAGTGAGATGTTGGCAACAATGGCAGGGTTATCAGGAAGGAGAGAAAGAAAAGAGAAAGAAACAGAGAATGTGGGTGGTG
>OZ024745.1:130369929-130377429 GCA_964016885.1 Eledone cirrhosa
GATGGCTTCTTATTATGATAGCTCCTGACAATAATGTGTAGACGAGTAAAGCAATTGCTAATCTCATAATATACAGCTCTTTTCAATAGGATAAACCTTTTCTATTAGTAATTTATAATGCTGGCATAACATCCAGTATATCGGAAAAATCAACTCTGGGGAAGTGTGATCAATTTTCTCTAATAAAGCATTTGATATGTTTGCAATGGCTTAATGTATTATGCCTTATTACACGCGTTTGCGGGTTTCTAGTGTCAAGGATTTAATTAGTTTCTTTCATCCGTCTCTACTCTTCAGTACTATGAATTTTCTTTCCCTATTTCTACTCTGTGTAGGTATATGCCTTCTTCTAAGGTCTTTTCATGTCGTGGCTTTATCTTGGCACTCTGTAACCGTATTTCTAGTTCTCTCACATTCTAAGTTATTATTTCACAGTTCTGCTAACAAAATGTCCGTTACTGCACATACACACACACACACACACACACATATATATATATATATATATATATATATATTACAAGTGATAAAATGAATCTCTATCTCTCTGTCTGTTTATCGCTCTTATAAATATATATATATATATATATATATATATATATATATATATATATATATATATATATATATATATATATATATATATAAGCGAGAGAGATACTTAGAGCGATAAACAGACAGAGAGATAGAGATTCATGTTATCACTTGTAATATAATTTTTACCATATATGTTTTATAACGTATTACATGAAACCAATTTAAAAATGTGTTTGATTTATATTTTGCTTTACTTATCTTATAATGATATTTTTTTAAAGATTATTCATGATATCGTTAAATTAAAAACTAATAACAAGAATCTCATTTATTATTCTATATAGAATAAATTTCTAATATACAAAACAACACACAAAAACGAAAGTAAATACGAGATTCACTTTGTTTGAAGTTCCTGAGTGCAAATTTCTAAATTCATTTGAAAATTTGGGGGTTTTGGTAATCAAATTGTTTCATATATATGATATTTAAAAATATTTCATAAAATATGTAACAGAAATTGTTTAACAGTATTCTGTTCATTATAGGTAATTCTGTATATTTGAGTGAAATGCAACATTTAAGTTAAGTTTTATTTCGACACCCTGTAATTTATGTGTATATTTTTATAGGTAAAAAGCCAAATTCATGTGTAGATCTTTTTTTCAATAATTCTATTTGCAGTTTGAAGGTAGTACACATTACAGTGCTCAAAGACTGCCAAACACAATTGTCTGTGGTTATTACATTAAATATTCAATTTTAACACACCAAATATTGCTATGGTTTTAATGAAATTGGGAAAGCGAAAGACATACCAGAATAGATTACTCTGTGGCAGATGTAATGGAGACTGGCAGACAGAGAAGAATTATTCAAATATAGAGGGCCCATGAAAAGATTTGCTGTATAGATTCCGATTGAAGACAGAAATACTTGGGGAAAATTTTTTTTTTCCTCGTGGCATGAAATGTTGTTCTGTTGATGCATTTTCGCACCTGGTCTCTCTGATTGTGCCTACAATAGATTTGCAGAAGATCTATAACAAAAGCTCTCTTGTTTAATCATAATTCATGGGGATAAGCTGAACATTTCATAGGCTGACTATGAAGGGGTGATGTTAATGCTGTGAAATACTGCATTAATTAATTTAAACTCTTCTGAATAATAACTGCATTGCTTTTTTTTTTTTTTTTTTTTCAGGGTCTAAGTTGAAAAATAAACCTTATTTGGTCACTCCATTAGAGTATCTTAATCAGCCTATGAAGTAGTAATGCTAGGGCTGTGGAATCTTGCATCCATTAATTTCAACCCTCATTAATAACTGCATTGTTTCATTCCAGGGACTATGTGGAAAGATAAACCTTATTTATGAGAGTAGCTTGTTCAGCCCACAAAGGAGTGAAGCTAGGGTTATGAAATCTCGCATGAATTAATTAATTAATCAATCCGGCCGAGGTTAACTTTGCCTTTCATCCTTACGGGGTCGATAAAATAAAGTACCAGTAATGCACTGGGTAATTGCTGGCCTTGTGCCAAAAGTAGAAACAATTATTAATAACTACATTCTTTCTTTTTTTTTCAGAGACTATGTTGAAAAATAAACCTCATTTGGGCATTCTATGAGAGTATCTTTACCAGTCTATGATCTTTTCAGACTATTAATTTTTCAGCCGATCCTCGTATTTGAATCTAACTTACTAATTCTTTCGGATGCAGAACTATGGTGTAAAGGATGATGGGGTAATTAGCCACATACGCATGTAATATATAAACAATTCCATGTGTATTTTTGATAGAACTCTCTCATTTAGGAAAGCATGTGTTATAGTGTGCTGCAAATGGGATTTGTAGCAGTTTGAGGATATTGAGAGAAATGAACATATTCCATCCTCAATTTTATAGTTTGAAGAGTTTTCAATGTTGATGCAAATCTTCAGTTAGTGACAGATTCTGATTTCTTTGCTATTTAATTCTTTTAATTAGATCAGGGACGTGTCTGTTTGCATGCATGTGCATGTGCTTGTGTACATGATTATCTATCTGTCTATATATATCTTTCTCCCTCTCTCTCACTCCCTCTCTCTCTCTCTCTCTATATATATATATATATATATATATATATATATATATATATATATATATATATATATATAATATGTATATATATTTATTTATTTATATATATATATATGCCTACCGCATACGGACGCTTTAAGCATCAAACACCAATTAAATATATATATATATATATATTAGAAAGTGAGGTTTTTTTACAAAATGAAAAATAACCGAGGTGTCCTACACGAGTGAAAGTATAAAGAAAAAGAGATGAAATCGAAAATGCAACTGGAGTCTTTTTTTTTTTTAAATATATATATTTATTTGATTCCTTTACCGGTTTCGCAGTTCTTCTGCTTTTCAAAAGGTGAGTTGAGATGGAGGGTCTGTGGTTTTTCTCACAGATGTGAGAAAAACCACAGACCCTCCATCTCAACTCACCTTTTGAAAAGCAGAAGAACTGCGAAACCGGTAAAGGAATCAAATAAATATATATATTTAAAAAAAAAAAAGACTCCAGTTGCATTTTCGATTTCATCTCTTTTTCTATATATATATATATATATATATAGTTATTTTATACATATGAAGTATTTAGTGATATATTTTCTTCCTAACAGCTCCTTTTATCTCTATTAATAGCGTTGACCAGAAATTCTACATTTCGCATTGCGTACCTTCTGATGCATACATGTATATATATATATATATATATATATATATATATATATATATATATATATATATATATATAGAGAGAGAGAGAGAGAGAGAGAGAGAGAGAGAGAGAGAGAGAGGGAGGTAAGCTGTTAGAAAGAAAATATATCACTAAATACTTCATGTGAATAATTCTTTCTGTTGCTGTTGATTTTTGTTTTGTTCTTAAGTCAGTTGCAATCTATCAGACCTATGACTAATGCTGTCGTTTTTATTCAGCTATCGTATATCTATAATTATAATATTCTATGCTTTTCTTTTTTGATTTGAAATATATTTATCTATTTATTCTAACAAATCGACTGGTCACGTACATGATCTACCGTTGAGTCATACTGAATTTCCAGGGAATAAATATCACAATATGTCATCTCCCTAACTACATCACAACTTTCAGTTTACCATAGCATATATCTTCATGACCTGTGATATGCAAAAGTTTGATATATTAACATCTAGGCTATGAAACATTTCAAGATGGATAACTTATCTTCACACGGTCAAAAGCTAATGCTTTCACTTCTTCTCTACAGAAGAAAAAATCATTAGTTCACATAAAAATAGTTTCTGTAAACAGTAATAGAAGATGTGATCTATTGATAGGTATTTTGAAATAGATAGATGAATATTTGATAAGAATGAAAAAACATAAAAAGAAAACTAAGAGAAAAATAATTAAAAATAAATTTTAGATATAAAGATATGGGAGAAAAAAAAACTACGCAGCTCATAAGATTTAAAAAGAATGACGTTCATCAGGCAGCGACAAAGTAGCTTCAGAAATGACAGTACAACTCAAGTCAATGAAATTACGTGTCGGAACAAGGTGAAAGTAATTTAGATTCGACATCTACGATTATAATCAGTGTAAATTAGAAAACTCAATATAAAAGATTCCTTTGGGCAAATATTCTGTAACGGGAACAGGTTGGTTACAGGTATATTTTTAGACATTACAAAAGAGCTGTAATTATGCGCAAGCTAAAGGCAGTGACAGAACTCGGTAAGAGGTGTAAGGCAATTAGATTGCTTCATTTTTCATGACAACCGCATGACGGTCGATTCTAAAGGGTTATAACCTCTCCAAGTTATAACCTCTCCAACATAAAATAGAACACTTTTCATAGAAAGTCATACATAATAGATTTACTACATTCCACTATTGTGTTGCCACTAGTGCTGTAATGTAGTTAAAACCATACACATAGATAATTCACAAACACAAAAACACGCATGCATACACACACTGACACACAGACTGACACACACACACACACTGACACACATACACAGACACAAACACACAAACACACTCACACACAAATGCAGAGACGCATGTTTGTACATATATATGTATGATTGTATGTGTATATGTATATTGTATATGTATATTGTAAGTGCAATTCTATACACTCAAGATAAATAACTAGAAATTTCGAGACATACGTGCGTGGTTGATACGATATATTTATAATGACCCTGTGAACAAACAGGCAAACTTCCTGAGTATATATGTTTGCCAGTAATCAAAAAGATGCATAGAAATAAATATAGATACATACATTGATTGCTATGCTATATAACCACAACAGAAACAGAAACCAATCTCAATTTTACTTTGGAAAGCATAAGAACTGCGAAACCGGTAAAGTAAAGAAATAAATATTCTAAAAGACCCCAGTTGCGTTTTCGATTTCTTTTCCTTATACTTTCACCGGTGTAGGCCATCTCATTTTTTTTCTTTTGCTTTTAAAAAAAGAACTCAATTTTCTTTTGTATATATATATATATATATATATATATATATATATATATATATATATACTAGACCTGAAAAATGCGCAAGCTCAAAAGAGCCAAAGAATGTTATAATAAACCTTCAAAACTGTGGGACTAGAGTTGTTGCTCAAAAATATTGTAATTATTTATCTATCGTACACTCTGTGGTATCCTTTTATAAACAAGAGACTCATAACGAACTCAAGACGACACGATAATTATTTAAGCTAATGTTCAATATCACATATTAGATGTTTAGTAATAATTAATACGAAATGCACTTAAACCGAATTCTATATTATAAATTCACTTAAATAATTATTGTATCGTCCTGAGTTGATTATAAAAGGATGCCACAGTGTGTACGATAGATAATGATTAATTAATATTTTTTTAAGGCAACGCTTGTAATAACTCTAGTTCAACATGATATATATTAATAATAAATTATCGTTGTAATGTAATTAGATTATATAATTGTTATTTCATAAATGTTATTGTGAGATGTATAAAAATATTTTCAGACTTTTACTAGTTAATATAAATTTTAAAAATCATGTATAAATTAACAATATAACTTACCAAAACGAGGAAAATATTTTGATGATAAAACGACGAAATACTGGAGGAAGATTCGAAAGGGAAACGATAAATAAACGTGGACACAAAGTGGCGGATGCTTTTGAGCAACAATTACGCTCGTTGGTTGAGTAGCCAATAAGACGATGAAATTAGCCAATAAGACGATACATTACAAAAGATGTTTGGGAGGCATCACCACGGCCAGCGATACACCTTGAAATTTGTATTCACAAGCTACGCATGTATGTCACATCACACAGACACGCATACTTAAAACATTCTGTTGTTAGCCACTGCGTGTCTAACAGATATATATAGAAAAGAAAATTGTGTTGTTTTTTTTAAAGCAGAAGAAAAAAAATGAGATGTCCTACACGGTTGCAACAGTCCAGAAATAGCCGTCGAAACGGGTTGAGCTCTGCCGTCGGGGTTAAACATTTTCCCATATATGTATATATTTATATATATATATAACAACACAATCGGTACAGTATATGGAAGGAATATATTAGGTTAACGCTTGAAAATGCATGAAAAGAATCTTAACGTTTCGGACGCTAGTCCTTCAGCAGAAGAAAGAATGAGAAATAAGATAGATTGAAGGGAAGGGCGGGGTTGGATTGGAATAAATGTTTTTAGATAAAAATAGCAGGTCCATTCATGATGACATCTGGTTGGAATTTCGGAATAAATTTTTCGGTGGATGATCACATTTTCGGCCGGGATATTCCATTAGCTGAGAGATGAGAAATATGATCCATTATTCTTGGTCCGATTTGCCGAGTAACAACATTCATTTATTGAGGGGTATATAAGAACACATCTCTCGTATGTCGGGCGAGTCCGTTTAAGCATTTGGCTTGATATAAACAAATTACTTTCAAATATCATAAATAGTATTTTCTTTTTGATTATACCCGGATAAAATTGAATGTAATTTTAACAAATTTATGTTACACCCAATTGTATTTAAATCTAATGGAAATACTATTTTACAGAAAAGAAACACATACATGTGTGTGTATGTGTGTGTATTTTTGTGTGTGCGTGTGTGCGTGTGTGTTTGTGTGTTTGTGCGTGCGTGTGTGTGAGTCCCAGGCTACATTAGTAGAGAGTAAACATCAAATTTAATATCGAAATGGCTTCTAAATGAATACATGTTTAAATATATAAAGACAGAGAGAGAGAGAGAGAGAAGATAGATGACGGGGGCGAAGGGGGGGGGGGGAGAGGAGAGAGTCAGACAGAGATAGAGATTGTAATTATTTATTTTAGCCGAAGAATAGATATTAAAGATAATTGTAAAAGCCGTCGTTCTAATTCATATAAGCTTATCAAGAAAACAATACGAGTAAACAATCCAGGCGAGATTCTAAATAGTTCATGTTTAACAGTCATTCACACCCTACATCGCCACATTTTCAGACGCATTATGAAAAATATATTTTTCATATCTCTCAAGACAATTTTTGTAAATACAAGTGCGTCACTCTATGAGTTTTTATCGATTAATATAGAATATTGATATATTAAAATATTATTGACATATAAATATATTATTGACATATAAATATATATATGTGTGTGTGTAGAAGAAAAATAACGACAGCGGCGACAGTGGGGAAGCAAAGGAAGAGAAAACATACAAGAAGGGGGAGAAGGAGGAGGAGGAGGAGGAGGAGGAGAAGAAGAAAAAGAAGAAGAAGAAGAAGAAGAAGAAGAAGAAGAAGAACAACAACAACAACAACAACAACAACAACAACAACAACAACAACAACAACAACAACAACAACTGTTGTAAGGTTCATGCTAGAGTTTGTTTTG
>OZ024745.1:130397429-130427429 GCA_964016885.1 Eledone cirrhosa
GTGGTAATATAGGCGCTAAAAGGGTACGAATATCATTTGCTACTAACTACCATACATTTGAAGCACTCGACAGCACCAACCATGTCATGTCAGTCAAAATATGATTATCAATCGCTTTATCAAACCGACGCAACGAAACTCTCCTAAACACAAAACATATAATATTAATCAAGGATGGACTCATTAAATAATATAAATCTCTGATGGTCCAGAAACTGTGAAGGGCATCATAATTGTATCAGCAACACCAGTAGGGCAAACAGAAACAATAGCGAAAACAGGCATACGTAGAACAACAGTAACAACAACAGTAACAACAGTAACAACATTAACAACAACAACAGTAACAGTAACAACAACAGTAACAACAACAGTAACAACATTAACAACAACATTAACAACAACAGTAACAACAGTAACAACATTAACAACAACAACAGTAACAGTAACAACAACAGTAACAACAACAGTAACAACAGTAACCACAGTAACGACAGTAACAACAACAACAGTAACAACAACAACATTAACAACAACCACAGCAACAACAACAACAGTAACAACAGTAACAACAACAACAGTAATAACATGAACAACAGTCACAATAAGTAAAGTTTCTACTTTAGACACAAGACCAGCAATTTGAAGGGGACGTCGATTAAATCGACCCCATTGGGTGACTGGTACTTTATTTTATCGACCCGGTAAGGATGAAAGGCAAAGCTAACCATGGAGGGATTTGAACTCAGAACGTAAATGGCCGTAACTCTATGCTGTAAAGTAAGTTTTCCGGCGCTCTACCGATACTGCCAATCCACTATCCTAACAACAGTAATAATAATACCAACAACAACCAATCGTAATTCAAATAGTTTGTGTATAATCGATTTATTTGGTGATTTTTTGGTATTTGTCTGCGTTTACATGTCTTTGCATGTGACTGTGTATGTGTGTGTTGGTGTTTTTTTATGTGTTTGTCTGTTTCTGTCTGTTTCTGTTTGAGTATCTGTGTGTAACTGTGTGTATTTGCACGCCTATGCATGTGTATATGTAAGTGTGAGTGTATGTGTCTATCTGTCTGTGACTCTTTTTGTATATGTATTTATGTATGTGTGTATGTGTTTGCATGCCTATGCATGTGAGTGAGTATGCGTGTGTATATGTATGTGTTTGTCTGTCTCTTTCTCGATGTATATTTGTGTGTATGTGTGTATGTGTTTGTTTTTGTGTTCCTCTGTCTCTCAGGTTTAAATATTTCTAATAGACGCTGGTTTGCTGCTTGTCTCTTCCTTATTTTCGGGGGTTGCCAGCATCAGTAGAGCGCCAGACACCATGTTGTGCAATATAGAGTTATGGCCCTTTATGTTCTGAGTTCAAATCCTTTCGCGGTTAGCTTTGCCTTTCTTCCGTACGGTGTCTATAAAATACAGCACCAGTAATGCCCTGGGAGTAATTGCTGGCATTGTGCCAAAAGCAGAAAAAGTTATTAACGCTCTGTAAACGGAACTCTACATCCAAGAGTAAATATCACAAACCTGGTCGTGTTCGGGTGAGAGCAACACTAAAGAAGGTCAAATCACTCGATCAATCAATGAATTTCATGGATCTCAATGTATTATCTGAAGCCGAAGCCACCAGGAATGCTTTAAATACGAATGTCATTGTTTGTCATGCTCTCTCACCATCCACTACATCAGTTAACTCAGGCGTGGCAATCTCTATTAGAGCGTCTATCATTGTTTTATTGTATTATTTTTATCGGTAGGGCGGTGGATTAGCAATATTGGTAGAGCGTCGGACACCCTGCTTCGTGGCATAGAGTTGCGAACCTTTACCTTATGAGTTCAAATCCCGCCAAGGTTATCTTTGCCTTTCATCCTTACGGGGTCGATAAAATAAAGTACCAGTCACGCACTGGGGTCGATTTAATCGACTTTCCCCTCTGCCAAAATTGCTGGCCTTGTACCTATATAAGAAACAATTATTATTATTATTATCGATTGGCAGTATCGGTAGAGGGTCGGACGCCATACTTTGACACATAGAGTTGCGACCCTTGCCATTCTGAGTTCAAATCCCGCTGAGGTTAACTTTGCCTTTTATCCTTACGGAGTCGATAAAATAAAGTACCAGTAATACACTGGGTCAATCGCTGGACTTGTGCCAAAAGTAGAAACAATTATTATAGATAGAGTGTTTTCAGATATAATCCAAAATAAGTAAATTTAAAATAAAATACTGGGTTATCGTTTTAGACGCGGTAGGAATAATGCTGGTAAATTTAATCTTTATGTTGTGGAGAGTTCCATTGTAGTGATAGAGATAACGCCGTTGGCGGGGATGTCTTTCTTGATGACAGTTATAACTGGGATAATAGTGTTATGGTTTTTGATATTGTCATTGTAGTTGTTATCATGGTTATTGTAGTTATTATTGCAGTTGGTGGTAATAGTGTTGATGGCTGTTATAGATGATAGATAAGAAGGATGAAGATGGAGGAGAAGAATTGTGAAAAGGAAGAAGGAACGGAAACGAAGAACGGTAAGAAATATTGATGTTGATGGCGATAGTGAAATTATTGGTGAAATATCATACAATATCGTGCTTTTGTTCCTGTCTGTCAGACAAAAAGAAGTTCCCTTGATTTAGATGTTTTCTTTTGCAATCTTACAAATAAAACTGATTGTCTTTTTGATGTCTTTTCTGTTTTCATAATTTTGAGAAACTTATTAAAATCAATGGTGTCTAGAAATATTCAAAGGGAAGGAGAACGGAAACAGAAAAATTCTAACAATATTATCAATAGAATAATCGATTTGCAGACACACACACACACACCACATACACACACACACACACACACACACACACACACACACACACACACCACATACACACACACACACACAGACTCACAATCACAAACACATGTACGCATACAAACACACACATACTGACAAACTTACACACACACACACACACACACACACACACACATATATATATATAGGGAGAGAGAGAGAGAAAGAGAGGGAGAGGGGCGAGGGAGAGAAAGTCTGACAGACACACTGAGAGAAAGAAAGGTTCAGAATTACACTACCAAACATATAGTAAATATATCTTCAGGAGATTCACCAGATTAATTTATTTTTTCATATCCTGCTATAACAATGATATACAAATCGCTAAATCTTTATAAACTCGGTGGCCGAAGTCGATGTAATTGTTTAAATCGACTACATATCTGTTCTTGATACCTATTTTCTATGTCCTATAGGAATAAAGATCAAATTCAATCTAACCGTATGTATTTTCATCTTTCAGAGTATTTTCATGTACACGAATATTCAATTCCAGTCTGTGTTTTAGTTTGGAATTAGGCTAAACGAATTGAAATCCTGTGTATTCAATTCAATTCATTACACTTTCAACCATCTTCCCAAAGCTTAAAAGGACAAAATATTTATAATTCATTTGAAAAATTACAATATATTGTAGAAATGTTAGTCTTTGCTGTAACTGTAAGAGAACGAATAGACGATTTGATAGGAAGCCAAACTATCTTCTATTTGTTTAGTTGCAATTCTTGGTTCAGCCCGTTTCGGAAGTATGGCTCAACAAAGGACTGAATCTCGATAAGTACAATAAAACCTCAGACTAACACATCATTGGGTGGTTGAACAATTCCCTTTACACTTGACCGTAATATATGCATTCTTTGTTTTTTAATCGAGCTTTGGATTGATCTAAACCTATCTAGGAAATTCAGTAGGCGGAAACTGTATGGATCTTTGGAGTAACCTTACTCGATAGAGTGCGTAGTTCTGAGATTATGGAGAGCCGTTACTTCTCCGAATTGAGAGATCACAGCTCCTATACCTCGGACATCTAATTAGAATGTCTAAGGAAAGAATCGCGGGACGGATTATACGGGAAAAACCGTTTAGCTGGAGACCGAAGGGTAGACCCCCAGCAAGATGGTTGGATAATATCCATAAGCTTGGCTGGTCTCACTTGGGGGATCCAGCCGGATCCATTGGAGATGGTTGCTTCTGACAGGAGTGTTTGATGACTCTGCCTCCAGGACCCTCTTAAGAAGAAGAAGAAGAAGAAGAAGAAGAAGAAGAAGAAGAAGAAGAAGAAGAAGAAGAAGAAGAAGAAGAAGAAGAAGAAGAAGAAGAAGAAGAAGAAGAAGAAGAAGAAGAAGAAGAAGAAGAAGAAGAAGAAGAAGAAGAAGAAGAAGAAGAAGAAGAAGAAGAAGAAGGCTGTGGTAAGCGTCCTGGACACTTCACTTTCACTTTGGAGGACTACAAATCTTCCAGGAGTGGCTGCAGCGCTAAAACAAGTGTTTTGAAGCTGGAAGATCCTTCTGTGATAGAGTAGAGTTTTGTGTTGACCTGAGTATAATAAAGGTCTCTGTCTTAGATAAAATCCTCAAAACCAGTTTACTTTACCACGTATAACTAAAAGACACCTCAAAAATTCCTCCTTCATATGATACCGCTAACACACGATTAAAAACCTACTAGGACTCAATTTGATAGTTATAATAACATTCATTGAATTTCTTTTCTTGTTTTATTGCACCCCACTACACATACGCTCCGCAGCAACTGAAAACGGATTCAGCAAAATGAAAAGAAAAAAAAACAAACAAACGCTGCAAAAATATTTTCATTGGGTATTTCATATATTATGTTCTTTATGGTTGTATATATGGCTCCATTTTGCTTGTAATAATGCCGAGTGTAATACATAATATAATTGTTTCTACTTTTGGCACAAGGCCAGCAATTACCCAGTGCATTACTGGTACTTTATTTTATCGATCCCGTAAGGATGAAAGGCAAAGTTAACCTCGGCGGGATTTAGGTATTTGTTCTACTTTTACTGAAACAAAAAACTCGGATATTTCCAATTGCGCATCAACGAGGTCTCTGCCGCTATCACGCTTCTCTCTCCCTCTCTCCCTCCCTCCTTTCTCTATCTATCTACCTCTCTCTCGGTGGCCCTTTTACTCGAGAAGTCGAGTGCTATTAACTGTCGTGTTTGTATGATTAATATTTATTTTTTATATAAAAAAGATGTGTGTGTGTGTGTGTGTGTGTGTGTGTGTGAGTGCGCGCGCGCGCGCGCATGTGTGTGTGTGTGTGTTTTTTTTTTGTTTTGTATGTGTGTGTGTGTGCATTCGTGAGTTTCATGTCGAATAATAATATTCTATTCGTCTGCAAGCAAACAGCCTCAAAGCGCTATGTCTTTTAGACGACTACCATCATCCTTTTGGTCTAGCGGTGGCATAGAGAAATAATCAACAATAATATTGTATCTGGGTTATTGCCCTTTGTCAAGATTGTATTTCTCTCTTCTCTGTCACACAATAAAATTCTTGAGAATATTTAAATTAATCTCTAAATTATGCATCGGCTGATTAGGCTAATTATTGGTATCCGCTATGTTGGAGCGAAACTAATTTTCTATATATAAATATATATACATATATATATAGAAATGTCTTAGAAGAATCAAGTGCTATGTGGTTGCTGAATAAAGTGTATTTAGAAATAAGAGGAAAGCGCGAACGGGGGTATACACACACACACACATATATATATATATATACATATATATATACACACATAGGGAATTCTATAAGTTGATAAAATAAGAGTAAGGCGTGCAGATATTTATTTAATTTTTGAATGTGGTTTATTTTATATCCAGAATAGCGAGAGGGATTTCAGAGGTAAATCCAGTTGGTATACTTCCGGTCATCTTAGATATTTAATCACAGACCATATATTAACAAATAAAATAGGTCTTAAAGTTTAAGAAACAGTTATATATATACATGCCCCCTCGTTACCGAGTATGGCCCTTGCACGATATAACATTATTAATAATTATCACTTAAGCTATCGTGCAAGGACTGTGCGTGAAGATTATCTGTAAAGTGAGGAAAGACCGGGCACTGAGCCAATCCCACTCTCTGAGTAGCTATAACCCGAAAAGAAGGAAAGATCAACTTCATCGGCAACTACTGAGCCACGGGTTTTATGTTCGGGTTATCCCAGTTCCCTTAGTTGCGTTCTCCTAGAAAAATACCCTGACAAATGCTAGGGGTCCTTCACTCCCAGTGGTTTTACCGTCCTATCGGGTATCCAGCCCGACTATTTCTATGTCCCCGCGCATATACATACATATATACATACATACATACATACATATATATATATATATATATATATATATATATATATATATATATATATATATATATATATATATATATATAAATAAATATATTAACAAATGGAAACTATATTTATAAAACCATATTTATTTCATTATACATATTTCAAGGGCCACCAAGGCAAACCATGGTGCGCTTTCATCAGATAAAATATAATATAGGTTAGTTTTATAAATAAATATTGACATACCCTAAAAAATGCAACCATTCTGGTTGGAATCTCCTGTCAATATTTATTTATAAAACTAACCTATATTATATTTTATCTGATGAAAGCGCACCATAGTTTGCCTTGGTGGTCCTTCAAATATGTATAATGAAATAAATATGGTTTTATAAATATAGTTTCCATTTGTTAATATATTGTATATTTACTCCAATAATTTGTTGAGTGCTTTATATCAGTTATAAAAATATTTTGCTTGTTGTATCCCAACAAATTAAATATAACCTCTATATATATATATATATATATATATATATATATATATATATATATATATATATATAGAGAGAGAGAGAGAGAGAGAGAGAGAGAGAGAGAGAGAGAGAGAGAGACAGAGAGAGAGAGAGAGAGGGGGGCATGTTTTGTGTCTCTGATTGAGAGTAGTGTATTATGTCACAGTTTCCCATACTTTAGTCATATTAATGATCGCGAACGTGAAACTCGACGTTGTCATTATGATAATACTACTTTTATTACTACTACTGCTAATCGTAATAATTATTATTATCATAATTGTAACAAGGATAATTTTTACTATTACTATTGCTATTATTATTACTGTTATTGTCGTTGTTTTTTGCTGTTATTATATGTGTGAATTTATATATATATATATATATATATATATATATATATATATATATATATATATATATATATATATATATATATATATATATATATACAAATATATACTTGCATAACAGTCTACGAATTTCTTCATTACCATATGGGGGATATTTGGTTTGAGATGAAATAAGTTAGAATGAGATAGAAATGATAAGAATCTAATTGGGAAATAGAAATTCAACTGACCGATAAACTTTACGTAATTAGAACTCTCTCGTACCGATCGAACTTTTTAATCACGCAGCTTAGATTTCGTTTTTAATCTAATTTCATTTTGTTTGTATTTTTCTTGTTCTGTTTTGCGGTAAAATTTGCTCACGTTATATACATGCAAGTGTTTTTCGGTGCGTCAGTAAGTGAGTCTGTGTATGCTTGTGTACAAAAGTGTACTCATATATGCTTATGTATGTGTTTGTGTGTTGATTGGAAATGTTCATTTGTCAATACGTATTCTCCGAAGTTTTCTGTATGTGCAATCTTTTTATAATTGGTTAGACATGGAGAAATTACATGTAGATCTAGAAAGCAAATCCGACGTCGAGAACAAAATATGTATGACTCCATATCTAGATGAAAGCACATTATGTCTGTGTCACCAAAGAAACAAATAATTGCATATATTTACAGGGGGAGAGCAAATGACTATATCTGTATAAAATCACAATAGTAAAATACCTTCTTATACTCCACAAATATCGTGCTAGTAACCGTCAAAATATTCCTCAAACAACCAATGTGAATTGGATTGTAAAATATCTATACATCTATTACATTAACCATACAAGTATAACATTTTCACGTTCGTTAATTATCCATTCACAAACAAAGGAGCAATCACTTCACATTAGAACACAGATCCTAAAATATAGCAAGTCAGGAAATTATATTACAATACAATGCTAAATTAACCACACTTACATCATACATATAATTTGTCGATCGTCTTTCGTCAAATCGGATCGAGGAAACAATGTTTCCGTTGGTCTATCCAATTACTAATGCTCCCTATCGGTCGCAACTCTATGTAGAAGGAGCAACGTGAAATAAAGAGTCTTGCTCAAGGACATAACGCATCGCCCGGTCCAGGAATCGAACCGACAACCTCACGATTGCGAATCCAGTTCTCTAACCAATAAGCCGCACGCCTATATATGTCATTAATAAATTGATGTAGAGACACGATGATCACAACGATATCAGTTTTGGACCTCTAAAAAAGATGCAGTTTATAAGCTAATAGCAAATCACATAGAAAAGATTAGATTTTGAATATGAAGAAACATTGATAATAGATTTGTGAACGGTATTATTCTATACAGACAGCAAAGACACGTGAGGAAATATGAAGAAAACGTATAGTATATATTTGTGAGAAATTCTGTTCCATAAGCACATACAAGGTCACAAATTAAGCAAGAGTAGTACAACTCCAATATATATATATGTGTGTGTGTGTGTGTTTGTTTGTGTGGGTTTCTGTGTGAGTTTGTTTGTGTGTGTGTGTGAGTTTGTTTGTGTGTATGTATATATATATATGTATTTATATGCATAATAGATATATTATGAAGTGAAATGACAGGAGGCTAAATAAGTTGAGTTTCCTTAATTATTTATTTCTTCAAACACTATACACATTTCAGCGGCCAGGTTGCGTAATAACCCGATGACATCTTCGGGTGTAAATTGCGTAATAGAGGTATACCAATGAAATGATGGTAAACAAGTACAATATTTTATTCTCTGTTTTTTCTTTGCTTGTTTCCTTAAAGTTTACCATCATTCCATTGGTATACCTCTCTTACGCAAATTACACTTGAAGATGTCACCGAGTTATTACACAACCCGGCTACTGAAATGTGCATAATGTTTGCAGAAATAAATAATTAAGGAAACTCAACAAATTTGGTCTCCTGTCATTTTACTTGATAATACATTTACTCCGTTCCCGCACCACCAACATGATACAACATCAATGATGGATGAATTGCATGACGTCGGGTGCCTTTCTCATATTACGTCACGATTAATATTCTGCAATGTTAACCATCACATCTATATATATATATATATATCAGTGTTGTATTTATTGTTCTTGATTTGTGACCTTGTGTTCAGCCAATCGAACATCATACAAAAACTGCTACATTCATTTTACATATACCATATATTTCCTAATGTTAAAGTTTTCGTCGTATTATTTGCTTTTTGGTAAGTGAGACTCGGAAAAAATAACTACACCGAATTAAGAATGTTACTGCTTACATCAATTAAAATTGTGCTTTGTCAGTTGGTAAGGACGTCATATATTGTGTGTGGTTTCACCTCCAGATTAAATATTAACTTCAATTTCTTCGAAAATATATCATTGTTAAAGGGGATCCCACATCGCCAGTGGGCATGCTAGAAATAGCAGCGCAATTTTTGAAGACTACAACTTATATAAAGAGAGTATGCATTCTATGATTATAATGTCAGTGTATATACATTATTTGGCAACTCATAGGATGATCATGGCAAGAATAGTTTGTTGATAGCTTTCCTTAATCAAACCTGGTCTTAAAAAGCAACACAGAGAAGCGCTAATCGATTATTATATTTTCTTTTCAATATCTGGCGGAAGATTTGTCGAAACATTATTGATGATGTATGTTAACAACATTTATTTTCGAGTCTTATTCAAGTGGTATTGTATAATGTTAATCTGTCGGCAAGTTATATCAGTAATGTAGCTGTCATTTCAGATCAGCAGCTTTCACATCAATCAATCCAAATACGTGGCATATAGCAGTAGTTAATTTATCTTGACTCTTTAATCCATTAACTATAATAAAACATTTTCATTTCCATGACTGGTTCTAAATTATAACCAAATCTCACCAGCGTTATTTTTGCTTTCAAAGAAGATCAATACAATTGGCTCTTGCTAAACGTTAGAGTTTATTAAAACAAATATCCTGCTTCATATACAAAATTGATTCTTGAAAGTTGAATATGCTACAAACAATACAGGACTGCATAAAACGCATTAATATATTACATACATTTCTATATAAATGAATTCCGAAGCATTTTCTCGTCACTCAATGCATGTCAAAGTAGATAATGTCTGATGCCGCTGCTTCTCACAAGAATACTGTAGCCCCTTTTATTACCTAGACAGCACACAGTAGTAGGAAACTCTCAGCCGTAGTCTCTTGCCTGTTTATGCCTGAACAATACTCAAAATATAACATCACAGATTATACCAAATGTTATCTTTCTACTGTCGATGAGATAGGCAGCAGTGTTATAGTAATATACATCAATTATTCCTTTACAGTGTATGAAGGAAGATCCAGTCTTAAACTAAACTGACTAAATTAACCATGACTGTTTTGTGCTATATATTGGGAGACTTTCTATGGTGAGAGTTGACGTCAAAGGGTAAGGTCAAAATACGTAGACAATAAGACGTGGTTTCTATCGTCGCTTGAATGTTATTTTATTACACTTACACATAAAGAGAATCTAAATAAAACTCCTGTCTCAAACGATCGACGAGAAAAATATCATTCTGAATTTAACTGATACAAGGGGCTAGTTCTCTATCATATGACCAGGGGGAAAAATGGGACTGAGTTGATTCAATTGACTATAACCCACTTATAGCATAACTGACTATCTGCCGGACCACGACGCCTGAATTTTTCACTTATTTCGCTTTCCAGATTAGGGACTTTGCGGAATGAATATGATTCCATCCAAGATTTTGCCGTCTACTCGGAGTTACCTCACGAGTTTCATCTGCGGGGAAGAAAATATATTAACATGAACATAAACAAAAGCAATATACATATATCATATTAATTCAAATTTCGAGTTCATTTATTTCAAAATGAATAGAGTTGGGGTGATTCACTGTTTAAAATGTTATTTCTATCCTACGTCTTTCTAATTCTAAATCGCATGGGGATCGAATTTACTTCTCAAAATTCGATATATTGGGTGCCAGTAATATACAGACGTCGTATTTACAGTACCCATGCAACACATTATAAATAGAATGGACATTTTCTAAGATCAAAGAACTCGATATTACTGAAAATTCAATTATAACCAGATCGATTTCTGAACTGGTTTGTTTAGATTGGATATATATTTATCGATATGTTTTGTTTATATGCTCCATTTAACTGGGTTTTTTTCGTGATTTTTAAGAGGATTCTGGGATATGAAAAACTGTGATTTTGGGTGCAAATCAAATCTCTATTTATTTTATTCTTGCAAAATAATAATAAACATATATTTGCACTTCGTTTTTTTTTTTCTCACATCCTTGATATACGTTCTCTGTCTTCTACTACTATAGTTAGGTTGTTCTTGATCCTTTATTCGTCTGCAGCGTTTCTTGTTTATATATATATATATATATATATATATATATATATATATATATATATATGCGTTTGTGTGTGTAGTTTACGTCTTGTAACTTAGTGGATCGATAAATAGAAATCAATAAATTATGTATCAGGCTTGAAGAAAAATATACTGCAATCGATATGGTCGACCAAATGAGTCAAGTTGGTGCTCCAGTGTGGGAGCTGTCAAATTATTGAGACCAATAAAGAAAATACATTGGATATACCTGTTTGGCTCTACCATTCAGCATACGCTTTTAACGTTATCTTTTCATCTTTATCGCTGTTCAAAGCACTGATATATTGTTGTGTCTATTCTACCAAAATATTTCTTCATTTGGAGTTTTTCATCTCTTCCTCCATTCCTCGTTCTAGTTCCTTCACTACCTCTCTCCCCTATTGCACTCTTTTATCTTCGTCTATTTAACACACTGTCCTTAATGTTTATCGCTAATTTCTTTTAACCCAATAATTTCCACTATATATCACTATATCTATCTCGTCTCTCTCTCTCTCTATATATATATATATATTTATATATATATATATATTGATATACTTTGGGAAGGTCATGTTGCCAATAAGAAACACACGCACCAGTTGATTCACACACAGACACCCGGATGTAACACATGCGCAAACTAAGCACACAACACACACAAAAACAAGATGGCGTAGGACAGAACAAAGGAGATGCACAAAACAAAGAAAATAATCCCCAGTCACTGAAGAGGCCACAGAATGTGTGACGAAAGAACGTTGACAATATATGAACAATCCTCCGGTTGTGAAACCAACCAAACAACCGGAAATTTACAAATTTCTTAAATTTATAATTTAATTTATAATAAATTGGAGTGAAAGCACTGATGCGTGTGTTTATTATTGGCAACATGACCCTCCCAAAGTATAACAATATCGGTTTCAACACACGTTTTCAGATAAAGAATCTTGCTAAACAAATTCAGAAACGAAATATATATATGTATATATATATATATATATATATATATATATATATATATATATATATATAGAGAGAGAGAGAGAGAGAGAGAGAGAGAGAGAGAGAGAGAGAGAGAGAGAGAGAGAGAGAGAGAGGGAAAGATAGAGAGAGAGATATGTGTGTGTGTGTGTGTGTGTGTGTGTGTGTGTGTGTGTGTGTGTGTGTGTGTGCGCGTGTATGTGTCTATTACTTCTTTTCTATCTATATATGTGAGAAGAGAGTATAAATGTTGGAGACCAATGACCAATGATATACAATGTCTTCAGTGGATACTTTCTGTTACCCATTGCACAAGGATTAACTCTAACTAACCAATTCACACTTTTTTACAAGCTTCAAATGATATAGTTCGTGATAAAGAGATATTAGATAAAGAAAATATATTTCAAAATCATGAGCTAATGTAAATTATTTCAATGTTGATATGAAGGTGTTGTGTGAATATTTCACTCAAGTTTGACAGTAGAATCTGCTGCAGCCAGTGATACTGAGATCAAGGATTGAGTGAATAAGGAATGGGGTGATTCAAAGACTAGGTTATGAATACTTTCAAATATTACACATCAGCACTTTAAATGTGAAAGACATCACCACATACCGCTCAGTCTAAATATCCCTATATTTGAGTTGGATTTAAAGAAATCTAGAGATGGTAAAATAAGATATTGCTAGAGATTGAAAAAGAAGTGGATGATGGACGATTTGATGGCAACACTAATCCCAGATTCCCGGTTCTCTTCATTGCTGCACCCACGCCAATAGAATGCGTAGGCATTAATGCTCTCCGTCTGTCGGCTTTTCTCGGCAATACAGGTTCCTAATAGCGGAGGTATATACACAATTAGACGAGTGATACCTGCAATTAATGTAGTTCCTCTTTACGGTCTACTGGTACTAAGGTTTTCCAGTAGGGACAATATTTTCGGGTTATTTCACAGAGGAAATCAGAAGTGAAAAAAGAGGCATTTACTTAGTAACATTTGTACGTTGGGATATAGGGTCCTCATTTATTAAGGGACGATTCTTTTCATTCAATCGCTCTCTGTGGAATATAGGCAATTGACGACCCTCCACTATCGTACACGATCCTGGGCTGCTCTCACCACTCCACTCCAGTTGGTTTCCTACTTTCGTAGTTCAGCCTCAGTGTGACACCTGTATTTTCCGCGGGCTCAACCTCTCTTTCTGTTACCCTGCGGGTTCCAGGTCTGGGCTTGGATGTTGGTTCCCTGAGGGTTTGTTCAATCCAGCTCCACTTCCTCCGCAGAATCTTTGTTTTCACTGGTTCCCATCCCTCTAGCTCTCACAGATCTTCGTTTCTGATTTTCTCCGGCGATTTGATGTTGTAGAGTCACTTCAAACAAGTGTAGAAGAATGTCTTGATCTTCGGCTGCATCTTCTTTGTAGTCCTCCTTCACATCCGTACAGCAGTACCAAATTCACAAGAACTAAGCTTCGCATCTTCAACTCCAAAGTGAAGGTTGTAAGATGCAATTGGTCATCATTGGTCGAACTCCATGCTGTGCAGCATAGAGTTACAGCCCTTTATGATCTGAGTTCAAATCCCACCGTGGTTAACTTTGCCTTTCATCCTTACGTGGTCGATAAAATAAAGCACCAGTAATGTACTGGGGTCAATTTAATCGACTTTCCCCTCCTCCTGGCCTTGTGCCTATACTAGAAATCATTAAATTCGTCGGGTAATCAAGAATGTCTTTGACATTTTGTTTCCGCTTTTGTTCTCTTCTCTGTCTGCCTCAGACATTTATGTTGACCCTTCTTTCTCTCTCTCCCCCCCCCCCCCCTCTCTCTCTCTCTCTCCCTCTCTCTCTCTCTCTCTCTATATATATATATATATATATATATATATATCGTTCACTAACGCTCTCTCTATCCATCTCTGTCTCTCTCTCTTTCTATCCGTCTCTGATTCTCACTCTCTCTCCTTCTCTCTCTTATTATATGTTTATTTATCGATCATCATCAATGCAATCTAATTTCTCTCTCTCCTTCTCGCTTCCTATCTCCCTCTCTCTCCCTCTCATTCCTCTCACTACCGTCTTTTCTCTCTTTCTCTCTCTCCCTTCTCTCCCTCCCTTCTTTCTCATCTCTCTCTCTCTTCTCCCCCCCTCTCTCTTCTCTCCTCCTGTCTATCTCATCTCCCCTTTCTCTCTTCCCCCCCCCCCTCTCTTCTCTCATCCTCTCTATCCCCTCTCCCCCTTTCTCTCTCTCCTCCCACTCTCTCTCTCAACCAGTCACTCAACTCCCCATGCTTGGAACCCCGCCTCACACACAAAAAAAAAAAAAAAAAGCTTTCTATTTTCCAGTCATATATGTGTTACGTATTTGGAAAGGATATTTAATAAGTATCATAGTTTCAAATACAAATTTCACGAAAAGCATCAAAACCCATTAAACCGTCTTAGCGCACAGTTCTACCTCTTCCACTTTTTTGTTCTTCTCTTTCTCTATCTTAAGCAGACTCGCAGACATCATTGTATACGCTGTGTTGGTGAAATATAAGAGAGTAATGAAAAGGGAATTGTCAATTCCAAATCGAACATTTCCAATCAACTAAAGTCGTTATAATTCCTTCTTTTATTGTCTCTGGCGTCTCCGCTGAATTATTGATTCTTCAGTGGAGTTTGGTAGGATAGACTTCTTATTTATTTATTTTTTTAATTATTTTCGTTTCGTCTTTAATTCGGGAATATAAATAAAAGAAGAACGGTGCGCGAATTCATTCCAATAGAATTTCCAATTATCGAAACTCCGGTGGAAATCTTTGAAGTTAAAGAATTTTACAATAATATATAAGTTATCAGCATCTATATCTCTCCTATACGTGTATAAATGATCTCGGTGAATGGGTTGGTATGCATCTGTTTGCGGTTTTGTCCACATATCTGCTATATGTTCTATGTTTGCAGTTTGCTCTTAATAGAGTTATCTATATATTCAGTATTTCTTTTGTCATTATTGTCATATATTTTAGAAATAATAGATATTTATTTTCCTGAATTGTTTATTTGTCTTTTTCTTTTTATATTTTTAGTTAATATATTCTCGCCATTAGCTCACACACCACCACCACATGGGAATATAAAATGTCTTCTGATTTAGGTAAAAGGCCAACAATTTTGGGAGAGAAGAAAGTCGATTAAATCGACTCCAGTCATTACTGGTACTTTATGGTATCAATCCCATAAGGATGAAAGGCAAAGCTAACCTCGGTGGGATTTGAACTCAGAACGTAAAGAGCCGTAATTATATCCCACAAAGCATGTTGTCCGGCATTCTACCGATTCTGCTAATCTACTGTCCTCACATATAATGTTATGATCAAGATATTGGTTGCTTACTTAGTCACAAAAGCATATCTTTTGTGAGAGGGGGAGACGTTGACATCAACGCAGTATTTCAATGTTACTTTATTTTATGAATCATCAGAAAGATACATTCAAAGTCGAAATTGAAGGAGTTCCGAATCAAAACGTAGTGGGTTTAAGCTAAATAAAACATATTCACTCTTGTCAATCCAGTTGTATTAGTAAGTCCACTACGTGTAATAAAAGTTATGCATATATGCGCAATCATCACATGCAAATATACAAACATATGCCCTGAAACGGGCTTGTACTATATCATCTTTTTTACGAAATGGTAGTAAAATTAACACAGGAATATAAGTGATATAGCCGTTTGAACATTAGAAAATGCTCCGGTTCTGTGCGATCTTGCCAAGGTCCATTCATCTTTCATCCATTTGAGTTTGATAAAGAAAGTACCATCTTAGTGATAAAGAAAGTACCATCTTAGTGATAAAGAAAGTACTATCTTCGATGTTCCCCTAGATCAAAGAAGACAAAATTTATATGGCCTCTGTGTCTACACGAAACTTCAAGGGCACATAAAGTCATTAGTAAAAGCAAGATGTATACTACCACGACATATTAGTTTGGGATTGAGAGCTGTAGTAGTTTATATATATATACACATACACAATTACACTTATATATATATATGTGTGTGTGTGTGTGTGTGTGTGTGTGTGTGTGTGTGTGTGTGTGTGTGTGTGTGTGTGTGTGTGTGTGTGTGTGTGTGTGTGTGTGTGTGTGTGTGTGTGTGTGTGTGTGTGTGTGTGTGTGTGTGTTCGTGTGCGTGTGTGTGGGCGTGTTTGTATGTTTGGGGATGTATACGTTTCTGAAGGTGTTCATTATAGCATTTATATATATCATTATTCTGTGCTGTGTCCAGAAATATATTTTGATCTGCCGTGTAAATCATATCTAAAAAGTTTAAAGCAGTCGAAACGACCCGAGCTTAGCCGTCGGGGTCCTGACTCTTTTCATATATATATATATATATATATATATATATATAAATGTAATCTGAGTTTTTCGAATATTAATAATAATATTCGATTCGTTTGCAATTATGCAAACACGCCTCATTTTTAAAGCCATGTCAGTAGAATGAACACCTCATTCTTGCTCTTGTGTTGGCATGTAAACAGAACTGAAGAGACTAATGTTTCTGGTTATCACTCTTCATCAGTACAGTTCACTGTTAACCTGCCAAACTGTCAGAGCTAGTGAAAATATATGATATTTCCTAAAATATACAGTGACTGTTAGGCCTGATTTTATATATATATATATATATATATATATATATATATATATATATATATATATATATATATATAATATAAGATCAAAAGATGGTTAAAGGAGTTCCATGTATTTTATTATGCGCATTTCAAAAACAAACATCATCATGCAATAATATTTGTGTTTTCATCAGATAAAACAGGAGAACATGATATGAAGGCTAAAAAACACTTGTGGATAGTGCAATTTTAAATCAACATATCATATATATATATAAATGAAAAATGGCGAGCTGTGTTGTTGCATATATGATATATATATACTAAAATGAAGAATTAGAAATAGAAGCCAGGACTATCAGTCATCAGTGGTTTATATATATATATAAAGCCTGTCGTAAACCAGAAGGCTCATTGGCCGGTGCTTATCCCGGATTCATGGCGTGAAGCGACTGAGAGTACAAGACTTCCCCCTGGACAGGACGCCAATCCATCGCTGGGATAAACCCCCACCTATTGCTGAGTATACTGGAACAAAATATTCTCCCTAAAAAGACTATATTTTTCGTTTTGAGAAGGAAGAACTCACTATTATCGGATTTTATTGTCCTGCGTTCAAATGCTGTAAGGGGCCGATAAAATAAAGCACCGGGATAATTGCTGGCCTTTTGCCAAAAGTATAAACTATTATTATCGGATTGAGCAGTGACATTCCTAAGCTTGAAAATATATTTTTATATTTGTTTTGAAGTAGTCCAACATGAGCAGCTTCTGGCTTTTAGGAACGCTTACGATAAGCAAATAAATGTGTTTTGTTGATTGTGTAATATTCTTTTCAGCATGAGTCATACCTATATACTGATTAGTATAGCATGTTTGACTACGAAGGATCAAGCAGCTTTCAAGAAGGAAGCTATCGCTGTATCACTATCTTCGGCTTTTAAGGCAACGAGTACATTGTCGTTTTTTGCTGAGTCAAGTTACCTGGAAAATTTATAAAAAAGAACAAATTAGTAATAAGTTAGAGCTCAAGGTAGTCGTGTTTTCAAAAGGCTGACGCAGGCTGTATACATATATGTATATATCTATCTATCTGTCTACCTATATATATATATGTACACACACACACATACACACACACGCACACACACGCACATACGTGTGTGTGTGTGCGTGTGTGTGTATGTGTGTGTGTACATATATATATAGGTAGACAGAGAGATAGATATATACACGAATATATATAAATATATATGAAAAATAAAATTTCGCTCTACATGGCTGAATACAATAAATGTAATCTGAGTTTTTCAAATATTAATAACAACATTCCATTCCTTTGCAATTTTGCAACAAGCTCCGTTCGCATGCCAACACAAGAGCAAGAATGAAGTGTTCATTCTACTGACATGGCTATAAAATTGAGGCTTGTTTGCAAAATTGCAAACGAATTGAATGTTATTATTATTCGAAAAACTCAGATTACATTTATTATATATATTTATATATATATATATATATATATATATATATATATATATATATATATATATATGTGTGTGTGTGTGTGTGTGTGTGTGTGTGTGTGTGTGTGTGTGTGTGTGTGTGTGTGTGTGTGTGTGTGCGTGTGTGTATATGTGTGTGTGTGTATATATATATATATAAGTATGTATATATATACATACTACTGTACGTACGTCTGTATACATATATGTATGTACGTACACATACTTATATATATATATATATATATATATGTACGTATACATACTTATATTTAAGTATCAACCGTACTAGGAGTGAGAAATGAAATTTCATTTCATTCTTTTCCATTTATATATATATATATATATATATATATATATATATATATATATATATATATATAAAGGAAAAGAATTACTTCAGTTGTAGTTCTAAACAATTTAATTTAAATCATTTAATATTGTGATTTTACAATTTGGTTTTATAGAACTAGTTCTACAAAACCAAATTGTTAAATCAGATTAAATTATTTAGAACTACAAGTGAAGTCATTATTTCCTATTTTCTAAATATGTACCAAGGATTTCACATATTTTCCAATATATATATACACACACACACATATATATATATATATTTAGTGACGGCGCGTGGCTGAGTGGTTAGAGAATTGGATTCGCAATCGTGAGGTTATGAGTGCAATTCCCGGGCCGGGTGATGCGTTATGTCCTTGAGCAAGAAACTTTATTTCACGTTGCTCCTCCTCCAAGAGTTGCTACCGATAGATAGCAATTGGAAAGACCGATGGGAGCATTGTTTCCTCGGTCCGATTTGACGAAAGTCTGTCGATTGTAAATATATATATATATATATATATATATATATATATTATATATATATATTGAATAATATTATAGATACTCCAGATAAATTTTATCGAGTGCTTCTAATCTATTGTAAAATTGAATTCGTTGAATAATCAACGAACCATATATATATATATATATATATATATATATATATATATATATATATATATATATATATATATATATGTGTGTGTGTATGTATATATATATGTACATACAAGCCTACATATATACACACACAACCAGAAAGTATACCAATAGTTAGGAAGTTATAAGTACAATCCATTATTGGAACTGTAAAAGTATATAAAACATTCCAAAATTTCTGCATATAATAACTGCATATACACAGTGATACAAAACACATACACCTGCACACATATAGCTGAAAGCTTACAGATCCACATATAAAATAACATCCGTACCTGCACACACACACGCATACAGACATGCATATATATTTATCTAGTTGATGTCTAAATTCCAATGAAAGAGCCTTGTGTCTATCGTAGAACCCGACTCTCTCTTTCTCTCTCTCTCTCTCTCACTCTCTCAGTCTCTCACTCTCTCTCTTCTCTCTCTCTCTCTCTCTCTCTCTCTCTCTCTCTCTCTCGATTGGTAAAAATTTATAAAATAATTACCCCAGAAGTATATATCAAGACATTGAGACATTGAGAATATGATAGATAGACAGAGATAGCGAGAGAGAGGGCAACATGAATGGACCTGTTGTTTTTCTCTAAACACATTTTTTCCAATTCCACCCCGTCGGACCCTTCAATCTTTCTAATTTCTCATTCTTTCTTCTGATGAAAGACTAGCGTCCGAAACGTTAAGACTCTCTTCCTGCTATTTCAAGCGTTAACCTAATATATTCCTTCCATATAATCTACTGAATGTGTTGTTATTTCTGTTTACGTTCTATATATATATATATTAAAAGAACAGATTAAAGTTTAAGCAAAGAATTGCTGCTTTCACTCTTAATAAATATTTGCTCTACGGATTTTATATATATATATATAATCCTTATCGAGCCCTCTTTGGGTTTTAGTCTTCACATTTATTATTATTACTACTATATATATATATATATATATATATATATATATATAGAGAGAGAGAGAGAGAGAGAGAGAGAGTCTCTTGATTGACCTTTCGCACAGTTTCCAACATCCAGATTTTATAGTTTTCATCGACTCGAATCTAATTGTTGGAGAAACTTCCTCCAGGGAGGAGAGCCCAGTTAATATAAATATGAGTACACGTGGCTATGACATTCTTATTTTTTATTTGTTTACTTCACGTTCATAGACCCAATCAATTTCGAAACTTGCCTCCATAATTATTCTGAAATTATTATTCGTCAGTGTGGCTAACACAAGAAAGCGATGAAATAGCAATAATTGTTTCTATTTTAGGCACAAGGCTAGCAATTAACCAGTACATTACTGGTACTTTATTTTATCGACCCCATAAGGCTGAAAGGCAAAGTTAACCTCGGCCGGATTTGAACTCAGATCGTAAAGGGACGTAACTATGCTGGAAAGCATATCCGACCCTCTACCGATACTGCCAATATAGCAATAATGTACACCAAACACCTATTAGCCTCCATTTAATTACATTTAACCAATGATCTAGGCAAAATCTGACCCTGTGTATCTTTTTTTTCATCTTTTTGTTATTTTTAAGCACAGACAAAAGACATTAATAATTTGAGATGTCAGCCATACTGTCAGACAATAAGTTTGAAAACCTTGACATATTGATTGTTCCCTGTTTATTTTACCACAGGCTGACAGTGAATATATGAACGGCCAATTAGAAACTCGCTCTGCATATATTTTTTATTATGCAGCTTCACTTCACTATATATCCTATGGGACGTGCTAGCTACCAATGGAGAAGCTAGCTGCTTAAACCGGACACTGGTTACAGTTACTATAACAAATGGCTGTTGGCAGTTTGACGAGTGATGGGCGGCAATGTGAAACGCTAGATTCATTTTATCGGTGTTGGGAGGCAATGACATTAAAATCAGACTAAATGGGAATACTTTTCTGCTCGTGTTTAAATGTCTAAACGAGATGCAGAAGATTTCATAGAATGAATTGACTTGACGTTATTGGAGACTCCACCCTTTCAACGAAATGGCCTGTATAAAGATTGTGTATCTGTGTATATCCTGGTGTGTGTGTGTAAATGTGCAAATGTGTACATGTATGTGCGTATTCGTATATGTGTGCATGTGTATATACGTATATTTGTGTGCAGAAATTTCCAATGGAGTTATATGTATAGACGTATGCGCATATGTACGTATGGGTGTATATTTATATGTGCGTGTACAAATATGAAAGTGTCCATGGATATATATACGTATGGGTGTATACTTATATGTGAGTACATATATGTAAGTGTGTACTTGGATAGGCGTTTGAGCATACGCATGTATGGGTGTATACTTATGTGTGTGTGTACAAATACACAAGTGTGTATTTGTATACGCATATGCCCATATATATATATATGTGTTTATATATATATGTGTGTGTACAAATACACAAGTGTGTATGGAAACATTAACGAATATGTGTGTGTATAAATATGCAAGTGTATGGCCATATGTGTATGGGTGTATATATACGTGTAAATGCCCATATATGTATGGGTGTATACCTATTTGCGTGTACAATTATGCAAGTGTGTACTTGTATACGCATAAATACATATATACGTATGAGTGTATGCGTATGTTTGTGTACAATTAATTATACAGGTGTGTGTATGTATACACGTATGCACATATATATGTATTGGTGTATATACATATCTATATCTGTGTGTACAATTATACAGCTGTGTATATGTGTTCGCGTATGTGCGTGTACAATTATACAGGTGTGTATGTATGTTCGCGTATGTGCGTGTACGATTATACAGGTGTGTGTATGTATACATATACACACCTGCGTATATATAGGTATGGGTGTATAGATATCTGTGTATGTCAATGTATATGTATCAGTCTGTCTACATATAACGCCCATCTGGAGTGAAAGAAAACATTTAATGTATTTGTTAGATATGCCAATTGGTCAGACGAAAGTAAAATATTGCTGAGTTTGGAGAATTAGATGAAATTGCGAGGGTATTTGGTTCTACTTTAGGCACAAAGCCAGCAATTTGAAGAGAACGGGGAAATCGATTACATCGAACCCAGTACATTACTGGTGCTTTATTTTATCGATTCCGTAAGGATGAAAGGCAAAGCTAACCCCGACGGGATTTGAACTCAGAACGTAAACGGCTATAAATCTATGCTGCAAAACATGGCGTCTGACACTCTCCCAACACTGCCAATCCACTGCCCTTGGAATTGCGATGATAATAACCTTCAAATATGTTCTACTGTGGTATATTTCATCGATATCATATCAGAATATATTAGCAACATTATCACCATCATCATCATTGTCGTCATCAGTATATATATATATATATATATATATATATATATATATATATATATATATATATATATATATATATATATATATATATATATATATATATATATATATATATATATATATATATATATATATATATATATATATATATATATATTACTGCAGGTTCACCGGGGGTCAGCACTCGACGTTTAGGTTCACTTCTGTGATGATGTGTAGAGCTATACAGAGTGTAATATATATATATATTGTGTAATATATATATATATATATATAAAGATATATATATATTTGTATATATATATGTATATATATGTATATATATATATATATGTATATATATATATATTTGTATATATATATATATATATAATGTAGGAGGTGAGTTTTATTGTAGTACAATAAAGCAATGCAGATATCGGATAAGAAGCACTCTACAGTTTGTGGGACTGGAGTATGCATAATATAAGATCAAAAGATGGTTAAAGGAGTTCCATATATTTTATTATGCGCATTTCAAAAACAAACATCATCATGCAATAATAATATTTGTGTTTTCATCAGATAAAACATGTTTTATCTGATGAAAACACAAATATTATTATTGCATGATGATGTTTGTTTTTGAAATACGCATAATAAAATATATGGAACTCCTTTAACCATCTTTTGATCTTATATATATATATATATATATATATATATATATATATATATATATATATATATATATATATATATATATAAGTCTCTGTGTGTGTGTTTCTCCCGGTTTCAAAGAAATGGCTTCTACAGGACTAGAACTGTTTCATTGGGGGAGAATTGATCAGGAAAGCTTTCTTGATGACTTCTCCCGAATGAAACGGTTTTAGTCCTGTAGAAGCAATTTTTATATTATATATATCTATATCTATATATATATATCTGATGATTTCTCCCGAATGAAACAGTTCTAGTCCTGTAGAAGCCATTTCTTTATATATATGTGTGGGTCTGTGGGTGTGTGTGTGTGTGTGCGTGCATGTATGTATGGACGTATGTATTATGTATGTGAGTATGTATATATGTGTGTATAGCTCTCTCTACATGATAATAATACTTAAGTTACTACAATTAATGACGACTGCAACCGTCATCTAAATCATAACACACTCTTATCTAGCACTTCATTTACAATGTTTACCATCGAAAGCTCTGAATCTCCTCCATTTAACATGTCATATCCTGCCACGTCCAACTGAGATCTCTTACAGACAGTATCTCTCCTGACTTCATAATTGATTGTTCAATTGTTGTCATCATTTCACCAACAAAAGACAGCAGACACTTCTATGTGTCAAATGTAACTATAGGAGTAGAGTATAACAATAACATTAAACAAACAAGCAAAAAACAAATGCAATGCCGTCAACAATGGACACAACAACAGCAACAACAACAACATCAACAACGAAAATAACAATGATAATAGGTACAAGGACAATGTCGACAATATCAAGGAGATTGGACAACGGTGATAACAAACTGAATTCAACGACAATAATATTAGGAGCTGCGGGACTAGCAGGAGCTGCGACACAAACAGCAACAGCATAGTTGGTTGTAAATAACTTCTTTCGCATCAATGGTAAACGATATTGGACAATAGATCGTGTGGTGGAGATTGACGTACAGTGGCGGCGATGCGGTTGATGGTGTTATTAGCAGGGCTTGTGGAGGGGCTGATGTGTCCATCATCGTGACAGTCACCGTCGGAGATTTGTTAGCAGTATTAGGAAAATGCCAGTGTTGTGAATGAAGTAATTTTATTAAGTGGGTCGTAAGCTTGCCTCTGTGCAGTGGTAGAGGCGATGGTGAAAACTTGGAAGTTTTGGTGTGACCTATGGGTTTAATAATCATAGTGAAAGATGTGTCAATGTTTGTAGCGAATAAACGTAACCGAAATAGGGTTCCTCTGAAGGGTCTTTGAAGTAACGTTACTCGATAGAGCACGGAACTGGGAAATCAGAGAGTCACTCCAGGTAGAGCCGCTACTTCTCCGAATTGAGAGATCACAGCTCCGATACTATGGGCATGTCTTTAGTATGTCCCAGGAAAGAATCGCTGGACAGATTTAACGGAAAAACCTAACCGGCAGGGCATCCGGGGGTAGTAGAAGAAGAAGAAGAAGAAGAAGAAGAAGAAGAAGAAGAAGAAGAAGAAGAAGAAGAAGAAGAAGAAGAAGAAGAAGAAGACGTCTCATAAGCTTCATGCTGGAGTTTGTTTTGTTGGCTGTGATGACCGTGGTGGCAGCTGTGGGATTCAAGTTTGATACTGCGGTGGTATGACTGCCCCTGTGTGGTGATATAGGAGATGGGGAAGATTTGGTGTGGTTAAGGCTTTAATAATTGTTTCTACTTTTGGCACAAGGCCAGCAATTAACAGTACATTACTGGTACTTTATTTTATCGACCTCGTAAGGATGAAAGGCAAAGTTAACCTCGGCGGGATTTGAACTCAGAATGGTGGAAGAGATTTCAACTGTTGAAGCTCTGATATTTGTGGGATATGTTTAGTGGGGTGTTCTGTGTAGTGGTTATTGTGCTCCATCTATCCCGTCACACAGACCTATCCTGAAATATACCATCCTTTATACGTTCATTGTTATTCAGCCATAGAATATCCCAATTCAGGTATATACGCTTTTTTTCCAATCTATAATCACTTTACATACAAGGGTATCAGGGGAAATATCTCAACAATATAAATCAGATGAGTTACCGCCTCTGCTTTCGGTCTCTATACTCTACTCACAAATGATATAGTTGTTTTTTTTATCTCACATTTCTTCAATTTCTCAACTTTTTTTAAACATTAATGTCTGGTGATTCTACCGTGAAAATGTAGATACATATTTTCCAATATTATATCGAAAGAATGTTCTTCATTCGTTTCTTCTTCTTTTCTTATGACACTCAGCATTTTCCCTTTATTTGCTTCTAAGTATTTGTCTAATCTCACCATTTTTATTTCGTACTAGTGTTCAAGTTGTATCTATTCTATATATTTCCTTTGTAAATATTTTTAAGTCAACCATATAGAGACATGTTAATGTCGTCATAAATAAACCAAATTATATAGAGCAGGCATGGGAAAATTTTTTCAGCAGTGAGCCGCATAGAATGTAGACCATCTTAAGGCGAGTCACACTATTAAAACATTCAAGGTAATTTTGACATTAGGAGTACCATTTAGAAAGCGAAACGAGCCGCATACGTCTCGCGGGCCGCAGTTTGCCCATAACTGATTTAGAGAATAGTGAGTTACCCTGGCAAATGACTTCTTTCTTGTTCATAGGCTGTTTATTAATGTTTATTATGTTTCATATATCTAATAGAGATATGTTGTATTGTTTATTGCCATAGCGTACTTAATAAATTGTTATAAATAAGGGCTAGAATCATGTGGCTAAAATACCTTCACAGACTTGTTTAGATCTTAACAAATCAGAGACTTTCTCATAATACGTTCCTTTGAATTTGGCATCCTTTCTGTTTCTCTGATAAGTAGCCTTATATGAAGACGCGTGGCTTACTGGTTACGACGTTGGACTTGCAATTAAGAGATTATGAGTTCCATTCTCGGACCGAGTGTAGCGTTTTATCCTTGACCAAGGCACTTTATGTCACGTTGTTTCAATTCACTCACCTGTAGAAATGAGTTGCGACGTCACTCATTTCGGCCATTTCCTTTCATTTAGACCACATTGGTAGCGTAGCGAGGAAAGATTGGTATGTATGGGTGACTGCTGGTCTTCCACAAATAAACCTTTCCTAGACTTGTGCCTCGGAGGGAAACATTTAGCTGCAAAGCCATGGTCATTAGTGAACGATGGGAACCTCACTGTAGCTTCATATTGAGCGTAAATGTAAGGGTTTTCCATGAATTTAGCAAGCATGTTATTTTCTAAGCTGCTTCTTGTATATTACTTTGGAAATTAATGTAGTTTTGCCATCCAGCAGCAAGTCATTTGTTGATTACTGTTTGCTTCTCAGCGTGGTCGCTAGTCAGGTGCTTTAGGCAGAAATATGGTTTCCAGTTACTTGCAGTTTTTAACATTTACTGATCGTTGCCAAATTTGGTGGACCATGCTAACTCTATTATATTTCGTGTTTTCTCTTTTTCTTCTTGACACATTATTCTAATTATTCTGGTTTCGTAAAAGAAGTATACTTAAATCTTCTTTGATGTGTCCGCCGCTTTATATTTTGTTTTATTTTTTTATGTCACTGTATTATCTTGTATTTCATTCAAACAATTTCTTATTCTAGAAGATGCATTTGCGTTTTTCCAAGGTTCTTAACCTAAATAATGTTTCTTAATATTATACGATTAACCATGTTTCTGTTTTGTTTCCAAATTATTTTACAATATTCTTCTTGCTTTTGTGATTTTGGTTTTTGTTTTGTGTATACCTGATTTCTCATTTAGTGTTTAGCTAAGCAAGGATGTGTATTATTTTCAATTTTGTGTTATATATGTTCTTTCCATGTTTTTTTTTGTTGGTTTTTGTTGTTATTGTCGTCGGTTTTTTTTTTTGGGGGGGGGGGGGGGGCAGAGTGTTTGGTTCTAACTGTATAAAGCACATTGTCTTTCGATGTCACTATTGCTACAAAACACATCAAATCATTTAGTCTGTGGATAATTGATATATACAAAATTTCTTGCAGAGCTGCATTGCATCTATTCATTTTTATAGGTTTCTAACTGGGGAAGTTGTTTTCGTTTATCTATAATACGTTCATCGGTTTTATATGCTTCTGTTATCATACATTTGAGAGGGGAACTGAAAAGGTCTTGTCTTTGGGTTAAAGAAAATAGAGAAAGGTCAGTTAAAATAAAATACGGGAGGATCAGTTAAAAGGAAATACAGGAGGGTCAGGTAATAGAAAATACAAGAGGATCAGTTAATTATGATTATATTCAACACATTCGCCTCACAGATTCACACACTTATTGCAGTGGTCCTTCCCCCTCTTCAAAAGTAACCGCTCTACCCTTTGGCTTAAAGCCACGAGGTTACTTTGCAGCACCTCGTCGTATTGTTTCTGTTAAGTCCTCTTTAATACTAAATGCAGTTGAGCTATTGTAATGTGTTTTTAACAGTTGTTATTAAAAGTGAGTATGAGGGTAGACTTTTGCTGTGACTGTGTACGATGATTTCTATCATACATTCATCATTTTAGATATTATTGTGTCTGTTTTGATTTGCTGTAATGCTTTATTTGCTTCGTGTTTGGTAAGCTCTGGTGTGCTTTCCCCGTAATGGATGTTGGGGGTGGTTTCGGTATTATACAGATACACGTCCCTCTAGTGCTGCTGTTTTCGAGGCGTTATACAAGTAAATTTTATGTGATGTAATCAGTGGTGATGTATTTTTTCGTTTGTTCCAGATCAGTGTCTGCTTTGTCTATGAAAACCTATATTTCGATTTTTTTCTATCTGGTTATTGTTTAATATAAATCTCCACAGTTAGGCCAACGTTCTCGAACCGTAGCGGACGGAAAGAAATAGTATTTTTGCTCTGAATTTAATAGAAATCCAGCGCAATACGAAAATACAATTCAATAATGGAATATTAGTTTGATGCTTGGTGAAGTTGAAAAAGTCCCTTAAAGTTTTGGACACTATTCCTTCATCTGAAACCAGAAAGCTAGATAGAAAAGGGAGAGGTTTCGGAGAGGGAAAAATTGAAGACATATATATGTATGTGTGTGTGTTTGTATGCCTGTGTGCGTGTGTGTGTGCGTGTTTGTGTGTGTGTTTGTGTGTGTGTTTGTGTGTGTGTCTGCATGTGTGTGTTTGTGTGCATGCGTGTATGTGTGTATGTGTGTGTGTTTGCGCGTGTGTGTGTGTGCGTGTGCGTATGTGTATGTGTGTGTTTGTGTGTGTGCGCGTGTGTATGTTTGTTTGTGTGAGTATGTATATAATGATATATATATGATGTGAGAGCAGCATAATGACATATGGCGTTTCCTGGGCATTTTTTAGAGCCTGGCACAACCCATCTCATCTCCAAGTATGACCGCTGCCGGAGTATGACCGCTGCCGGAGTATGAGAGCTGCCGGAGTATGAGAGCTGTCGGAGTATGAGAGCTGCCGGAGTATGACCGCTGCCGGAGTATGAGCGCTGCCGGAGTATGACCGCTGCCGGAGTATGAGCGCTGTCGGAGTATGAGAGCTGTCGGAGTATGAGAGCTGCCGGAGTATGACCGCTGCCGGAGTATGAGCGCTGCCGGAGTATGACCGCTGTCGGAGTATGAGAGCTGCCGGAGTATGAGAGCTGCCGGAGTATGAGAGCTGCCGGAGTATGAGAGCTGCCGAAAGAAGGAGAAAGAGAATGAGACAATGCGAGAAGGTGCGAGTATGTATTTGTATATCTCTATATATATATATATACATTTGTGTATATATATATATATATATATATATATATATATACATTTGTCTGTATATATATATATTTATATGTACACTGTAGATTTATACTGGTACATGTATGCTGAATCCTTCTAAGCTAGTAATCTTTATAACTGACAGGATCTTTAAACACAAATATTTCCTACATATTTATCTAGATATATGTATATATGTGTGGTGGGAGGGGACTGTACACATTTTCTAATATATTGTATATATAAATGTATATATATATATATATGTGTGTGTGTGTGTGTATGTATGTATATAAAAGGTAAACAGAAATAACAACACAATAGGTACAGTATATGGAAGGGATATATTAGGTTAACGCTTGATATAGCAGCAAGAGGGTCTTAACGTTTTGGACGCTAGTCTTTCATCAGAAGAAAGAATAAGAAATAAGATAGATCGAGGCGACGGGCGGGCTGAAATTGGAAAAAATTCATTTAGATAAAAATAACAGGTTCATTCATGTTGACATCTCTTGCAAAACTGTTGGTGATGGCGTTTTGTGTATGATTTATTTTTTAGAAGATTGTATGATGGAACACGTCTACCTGAAATGGAAAAAAACCGTTTTGTCA
>OZ024745.1:130434929-130437429 GCA_964016885.1 Eledone cirrhosa
AAATATATATATATATATATATATTTTTTAACATTATACATATATATAATTCTCTCACGTTATTTCCCTCTATCCTCTCTATTTTCTCTTCCTGTCGCCCAGCTCTTTTTCGCTGTATATATATATATATATATATATATATATATATATATATATATATATATATATATAACAAAGGAATTGTGGTAAGGAACCACATACACCATCACGCACCAGAGTACTCAATACTTAGGGTTATAGAGTGGGAAACAGGAAAAAAGTATGACCCCGACGGCAGAGCTCAAGCTGTTTCGACGGTTATTTCTGGAAATAGCCGTCGAACGGCTTGAGCTCTGCCGTCGGAGTCATACTTTTTCCTATATATATATATATATATAAAGTTTAATATAGAAATGGCTTCTGCAGGACTAGAACTGTTCATTCAAAAGAAATATTAAACTTGATGTTTACACTCTACTTATGCATTGAGTACCTTACTATAAGTGGTTACACTCCAATGAACTCGAGACTCTCTCTCACACACACACACACACATACATATATGTATATACATATATATATATATAAATATATATAATATAAAATCAAAAGATGGTTAAAAGAGTTCCATGTATTTTATTATGCGCATTTGAAAAACAAATATCATGGGATGATATTTGCGTTCTCATCAGATAAAATAGGGAGACATGATATGAAGCTTAAAAAACACTTGCGAGCAGTGAAGTGTTAAATCAACAGATTAAACACTTCACTGCACCCAAGTGTTTTTTAAGCTTCATATCATATATTTTATCTGATGAGAACGCAAATATCATCCCATGATATTTGTTTTTCAAATGCGCATAATAAAATACGTGGAACTCTTTTAACCATCTTTTTATTTTATATTATTTATACTCCAGTCCTATAAACTGTTGAGTGCTACTTATCCGATATCTGCATTGCTTTATTGTGCTACAATAAAACTCACCTCCTACATTATATATATATATATATATATATATATATATATATATATATATAAATGTAAAGTGAGAGAGAAAGAGAGGGGGGAGAGTGTACATTTGCGTTGTTATGCACGCACGTGTGCGTAGATGCATAATATAAGTTTATATACATTTATACATGTTAATCGAAACTTTCTGCAATTGCTTGTTCAATTTGTACATGTTTATCGATATGCATACACGCATTCATATGTATATAATACCTGAATGAATGACTCGGTATAGCTGTGTGTTTATATATATAAGCTTGCTAGCATACACAAATACACGGGAAATACATTTCCTCGTTAATATACATGCATCTGTATGTGTAGGATGTGAGTAACTTTCTCTGCATATAAGTATATGTACATACAAATGATTAGTAATTATGTAGGTATATAGGTAGCAATGTATATATGATAGTAGGTTTGTATGTTTCCAGAGTGACACAAACTATTTATAGATTCTTCTGCAATGCAGTTTTCTATTTCACCTAATGCTGCATCTTCTTCTTACGTTACCACTTTGCAAGAATATATTCCTGATGGCCTGTCGAACACACGAGCACATAATATCGTATTGAAGACTGCAGCTGCACACCCGCAATCTACCTAACAAAATATCCGCAATATGTAGCGCAATGTACAATTTATGGGTAGGTGGTGGGTGTGGTTGCATGTTTGTTGGTCTGTAATTTATCATTACATGTATGTATGTACGTATATATATATATATATATATATATATATATATATATATATATATATAGGCACAAGTATGACCCCGACGACAGAGCTCAAGCTGTTTCGACCCGGCTTGAGCTCTGCCATCGGGGTCATACTTGTTCCTATTGCCCACTCGACTACCCTAAGTATTGAGTACTTTGGTGCGTTATGGTTCATCTGGTTCCTGACCACAATTCCTTCGTTACATATATATATATTTATATATATACATATGCATATAATATATATATATATATAATTTATATATATATACATTATATATATATATATATGTGTGTATATATATATATATATATATATATATATATATATATATATATATAGTTTTAATATAGATGAGATTCTACAGGACTAGAACTGTTTCATTCATTAGAAATCATCAGGAAATGATGATTTCTAATGAATGAAACAGTTCTAGTCCTGTAGAATCTCATCTATATTAAAAAAATATTAAAACTGTTATACTCTGCTATGTATTGAGTACATTACTTACTGTGGTTACCTCCGATTCAACCCGGAATAACGTATATATATATATATATATATATATATATACTCTATTACTCTTTTATTCTTTTACTGTTCCAGATATCCGGCTGAGGCCATGCTGGGCATATATATATGTATGTGTGTGTGTGTGTGTGTGTGTGTGTGTGTGTGTGTGTGTGTGTGTGTGTGTGTTTACGTTTGTGTATGCTAGCATAATACCCGTCAAAAATTGACCAAATTAATTAAACCTTAATAACATTCTATATGAACACACTT
>OZ024745.1:130447429-130449929 GCA_964016885.1 Eledone cirrhosa
GAGTTCTTCATGCAGACTAGACCCCACAACTTACCGTGGATATCTGTGTGTGTGTATATATATATATATATATATATATATATATATATATATATGAAGATTTAAAATTAACCTTGAGATAAATATAAGCCGTTCCTGAAAAAGGAATGAACTGTGATGTGCAAAACTTCAAAATTTTTCAACTAGAAAAACCCTCAGATTATTCTTCCGTCTGTAACTACGATGATTCTGTCTACGAGGGAATATTGCGTTAGTAGCTCTCGCGTACGTGATGCACATTTTAAACCATACATGGAATTATCACTGTAATTTATATAAGCTTCATACGTTTTGTAAAGTGATTAAAATGATAATAAATATTCATACCAGAATACGGCGATATTTAAAGATTTTATTTAATGTAAATATGACTACCCTTTTGTTTAAATATATTAGTATTTTATTTTATCGACCCCGTAAGGATGAAAGGCAAAGTTAACCTCGACAGAAATAATAAACGGAGTAGTGTAGACTTTTCAAACTAATCTGTCATACATGGGAAAATATAAGAGATTATTCTTTTGTCTACATTTCAGTAATCTTTCCTCATCAGGGAATCACTTCACATCTGATTCGGGTGAACGAAGGAATACAGCTAAAGAACACAACATATGTCATACAGAGTACAGAGAATAAACTAAAATAAAATTTACTCATATTAGAAGTTATTCATATCATATTAAAAGTTATTCTGATGACATAAATCTTGGAAATGTTGGTATGACAATTCTCTCCCTTGTTTTGGATCATTCGTTTCATAGTTAAAAAAGTGTAGTTATATCTATTTTATGTTCCCATTATATATTCTTCTAGAAGTAAACGCTAGAGTGAGTACTCAATATACCAGCGGTATGATTTTAATTATTTCTTATGCGACTTGATTTCATACGTACACGTCTCAGGGTTTTACACCTGGAAGGAAAATCTCTAGAACCTTCAGATTAGGTATATGTGTGCAAATGATTGTATATATAATGATCATGTAAAGAGAAAATGGGTTTCTTTTATTTATATTTATTGTTTTGTCTTTCCTAAACCAATTTTGATACAGTAAATATATCAATTAAGTCATTCAAGGCTTGAAAATCATTTATTTTTGGCAGCAAATCCTTCCATATTTCCTCTCTCTCTCTCTCTCTCTCTCACTCTCTCTCTCTCTCTCTCTCTCTCTCTCTCTCTCTCTCTCTCTCTCTCTCTCTCTCTCTCTTTTCTTTTCTTTTCTTCTACCGCCCCCTCTCTTTCTCTCTTGCTCTCTCTCTGTCTATATTTTTCTTTCAGACTCTTTTTCGATTCTCAAATTCTCTCTATTTAATTACTTGTTTCCCTCCCAGTGAAAGATTGTGTATGTGGTCTGTCAAACCCCAAATAAGAGTAGCCAAATACCACACATCCCGTAGTGTTATCATACATGAAGCAAAACAAAAATGTCGAAAATATATTCAATGTCTCAGATAGAAAATCGCAGTGTAGTGCCACTCCCTCAGTTACGACGGCGTGTTCCAGTTGATATGATCAACGAAATATGCTGCTCATGAAATTAACGTACACGTGACTAAGCATTCCACAGACTTGCGTGGCCTTAACGTAATTCTCAGGGAGATTCAGTGAAACACAGAATGTGTCAAGGCTGACCCTTCGAATTACAGGTACAACTCATCTTTGCCAGCAACCTGAACTGGAGCAACTTGAAATAAAATGACTTGCTCAAGAACACAACACGCCGCCGGAATCGATCGTGGAAAATTGCACGAGTTATTTATGTTACTGTATTTTCAATATTGCTGGTCAGGGATAAAGTGGAAATGTTGGGTCCTGTTTAACTTACCTTTGCTATGTTGCCCACTTTATGTGTGTGTGTATATATATATATATATATATATATATATATATATATATATATATATATATACATATATATATATACACACATATATATATATATATATATATATATATGTGTGTATATATATATATATATATATATATATATATATATATATATATCTATATATATATATATAAATATATAAATATATATATATACATATATCTATATCTCTCTATATCTCTCTCTCTCTCTCTCTATATATATATATATATATATATACACACACACATATATATATATATATATATATATATATATATATATATATATACAAGCAAATTATAAACGTAAACATGTAAGTATGTTTTTGAAACGGTGCGCGATTTTGAAATTAGAAATTAGAAATGATAAGCTTTCACCGTATTTTAGACTAAAGAAATTTCTAGCCTGATAGTGGGATGTGTATTGGTGTAAGGGTAGCAGGGTGGCCTGGATAACCAAAGATGTGGGTTCGACTCCCGTGTACGGTAACACTCATCTTTTTCCATTTCTCCGAGGGTTATAAACCCCACTATCAGGCTAGAAATTTATTTAGTCTAAAATACGGTGAAAGCTTATAATTTCTAATATATA
>OZ024745.1:130462429-130464929 GCA_964016885.1 Eledone cirrhosa
CGGTAGAGGGTCGGACACCATGCTTTGCAGCAAAGAGTTACGACCCTTTATGGTCTGAGTTCAAATCGCGCCGAGGTTAACTTTGCCTTTTATCCTTACGGGGTCTATAAAATAAAGTACCAGTAATGCACTGGGATAATTGCTGGCCTTGTGCCAAAAGTAGAAATAATTATATATAAATATAGTATAAAAAATATATTATCATATATAAATATAGTAAAATAAAAATATATATTTATTTATACATAGTATATATTATATTATTTATTATATATAAATTAACGATTTTATTTTAAATAAATTATCTACCGGCAGATTTCTATGGGGGTATTACGTGGCCCCAAAAGTTTGAGAACCTCTGCTCTCGTGCCTGTCATATTTAATTTTATAGTGCCAGTAATATTGCATACCGGCGTCGAAGACGCTACTTTTTTCCTAAAAGAAGTCTAAAAAATCTACCATGCGTCCCGGAGGCCGAAGGTTGTTTATTATTATTTTTCAAATTTTTGGTTGTCAAACAAAGGTGCGTCCTCGAAGACGAAGCATCTTCGGCGCCGGGAAATACGGTGTATGTTTAATTCCATTCAAATCAAACAATCATTGTGCTATATATTTTTAACAAGCTGATTTATCGATGATATTCTGACATTTTTTACATCCCAATAAATGAAATGAATAATTTTTAAAATAAATGTTATTAACATTACAATATATATATTTTCATAGAAACAACTGTAATCCGACTTATTAACAAATATTGACGGAACTTTTATGAAATATAGAACATATTAAATGGTTGATAAATATTTATTTAATGATCGCTATGACAATTATGTTCGAATGATTGATATTACGAATATTATATACAATATTTCTTCATATTTGATTATTAAAAGATTACCAGTGAATTTGACATATGAGATCTAACTGCTGTTTATAGATTTCATTCATATATAGGGCGGTACATTGGCATTATCAGTGCAACGTCGGACAGCATGCTTTGCGGTATAGAGTTACGGCCCTTTACGTTCTGAGATCAAATCCCGCCATAAATTATTTACAATGAATACACAAAATCTACTTTACTACTATTAATGGTACTTCTAATAATTACAATGCCCGAGTTTAGCTTCTTGACAATTTAAAAAAAAAACATCTACAGACGCCCTACATTTTCCTGTGCATCAGCGGTATACAAAGTTTTTTAAATTTAGCAAATATCGCTTCACAAGGATACATATTATGAATATAGGATTTCTCTGTCTGTTGCCAGATTAACTCGTGCAATGCTCCCTTCCGCTTCAATACCAGAATGCGTGACACGTGGCACATAATATAGAGAAATAATTCTATCTTCGTCTCCACTTTGTTCAAATTGACATACAAAGCCCATTGGATAATGGTATGTAATTTGCTCTAAACAGGGGACATGTTTTCGCTCTCAGCGCTGCACGTTATCACGAGTTGTTATACAAGAGTCGTGTATATTTTTGCCATAATTTAGTTAATTATATAGCAAATTGTCTTTCTGTAAAAGAAATTTAAAAAAATTGAATAATGGCAATTTCCTCATGATAGTATCTATCCTAAACACACTTTCCTTTCATCCATGAACACTAAGTTACAACAGTTTCTTTCTCATTCATGTCACCGTAAAATTTCAAATGTTCCTTTGCATTTCTATAATTTTTCTTTGAATATTTATTCAACTATGTTAATATTTATCTTTTCGTGATCCTTGATGCATTTATATTTTCAAGCGTTTTGCTTGATAATACGAAAATGATGATAATGATGATGATGTTAACAATTATTTATTTATTGGCCACTAGGACCGATATATGATGTTGATGATAATAATTGTTTCTACTTTATCGACCCCCTAAGGATGAAAGGCAAAGTTAAGCTCGGCGGGATTTGAACTCAAAATGACAAGGGCCGTAACTCTATGCGTCAAAGCATGGCGTCCGACTCTCTACCGATACTGCCAATCTACCGCCTAACGATATTATAATAATAATGATTTCTTATATAGACACAAGGCCAGTAATTTGGGGGAGGGGAAAGTCGATTAAATCGACCCCAGTACATTGCTGGTGTTTTATTTTATCCACCCCGTAAGGATGGAAAGCAAAGTTAACCTCGGCGGGATTTGAACTCTGACGTAAAGGGCCGTAACTCTCCGCTGCAAAGCATGGTGTTCGACGCTCTACCGATACTACAATAATAATAACTATTGCCCTCACTCGTCGTACAAACTCATTAATTGCTTCGTCCTGCTTCCCTCCATGCTTTATTCCATCTGCTTCCAATATTCCTAAATATTTTATCCTCTTCCTGCGTCTATGCATTTGCTCATGTGGCCAAATGGTATTGCAATGCTCCGGCTTATAGAGAGGGCGGTATCCACAAGGTTTAAAAGTGCCCTAAGAATCGCCGTATATCAATATGACGCCACTAAGACTCCCTCAAGAGATAAGGGTCTAAACTATACCATGTA
>OZ024745.1:130469929-130474929 GCA_964016885.1 Eledone cirrhosa
CAGTATTGGTAGAGCGTCAGGCACCATGCTTTGCAACACAAAGTTATGGCCCTTTACCTTCTGAGTTCAAATCCCACTGGTGGGAACTAAAAGGACGAAAAAACGGTTCAGTACTATACGAACATGCCAGACAACAACATGACAGTAACATAGACAACATAGAAATTAGAATAATATCTAAACATAGAAATGACCCAGCAGATAGGCAAATCAGAGAGGCCAGTGAAATAGAACTTAGAAGGCCAAGGCTAAACAGAAAAAATGAATGGAATAACAACAACAACACCCAAACAAACAACACTGACCTAAGAGAAGTATACATAAATAAATAAATAGATAAATAAATAAATACATACATACACAAGCACAATAACAACAAACACATATAAACACACACTAGTAAAGATAGAATACATTAACCAATACACAGCCACCCAATCACGAACACACATCAAACAAAACACTATACACACACGCAAACGCATGCGCAAAGAAGACAAAATAAAATAAACAAATAAATAAATAAATAAAATGACTAAATAAAGATGGCGTAGAAAATACAATGCAACGGGAGGAAACAATAGCACCACTGAAGATGTTGCAGATGTGCAACGAAAGAACTTTGATAAACTATATATATGTGTTTGTGTCTATATTGTATCTGTATTTTTGACCGCCGGTCAGTCAATGGCAACATTGAGGACCGAATAAATTAGATTACCGATATAAAAGACACAGAAGCGAAAAGCGAAAACCAACCAAACAGTGAGTGTGTTCTGTTATTAATTCTGGCAATATTACACAAATATGACCCTCCCCAAGTATAATATATATATATAAAATTATAAAACGAGGAAAGAAAATTACCTATTTTTTCTTCAAAGTCCCTACTATAGTTTCATCAACTTGTTTGCAGCGCTAGTGCAACAGAAAAGTGCTCCAACACTGTGAGACCGCCGAATCTTCAAGAAGACCCCCTCATTTTGGGGACTGTATCCTGATCTGTCCGTTAGAAAGTGAATATTCCTCTGCGTGAAGAAATCGTCACGTGGGATAGGTCACAGAAGGGAGGCAAATACTGAGTGTGTATCTTATTACTTTATTTTATAGGATTGGCAGTATCGGTAGAGAGTCGGACGCCATGCTTTGCAGCAAAGAGTTACGGCCCTTTATGATCTGAGTTCAAATCCCGACGAGATTAACTTTGCCTTTCATCCTTACGTGGTCGATAAAATAAAGTACCAGTAATACACTGGGTAATTGCTGGCCTTGTGCCAAAAGTAGAAACAATTATATATACTAGCAGAAAAACCACCCACGGGTGGTTTTCTGCTAGCATGTGTAGTGTGTATATTGATATTATACGCAAGTATATATACATGTAGATATGATACATGTGTAGTGTGTATATTGATATTATACGCAAGTATATATACATGTAGAAATGATACATGTGTAGTGTGTATATTGATATTATATGCAAGTATATATACATGTAGATATGATACATGTGTAGTGTGTATATTGATATTATACGCATGTATATATACATGTAGATATGATACATGTGTAGTGTGTATATTGATATTATACGCATGTATATATACATGTAGATATGATACATGTGTAGTGTGTATATTGATATTATACGCAAGTATATATACATGTAGAAATGATATATCAAATAACATCGTAATTATTATCACCATTGTCATCATCACCATCATCATCACCATCATCAACAACATCATCATCATCATCATTGTCATCATTATCACCTTCAACATCATCATCATCATCATCATCCTCATTGTCAACATCATCAACCTCAACATCATTGTCATCATTATCACCATCACCATCATCATCATCATCATTGTCATCATTATCACCATCAACACCGTCAACACCATCAACATCATCATCATCATCTTAACAACAGCAAGCCCATCTTTAACCGCAATTGTAGCAGCCATGGGATCCTCATTACCGTCAGCAGCATTGATTGTTATCATCATCATCATCCCCATCACCACCACCACTATCATCAGCAGCAGCAGCAACAGCAGCAACGTCATTATCACTGCCACTAACATCACCATCATTAGTATCACCACCACCACCACAACTACCATCATCATTATCGACGCCACCACCACTACCACCTCCACTACCACCGCCACTACCACTACCACTTCTACTACCACTACCACTACCACCACCACCACAACCACTACCCCTACCACCAAAACTACTACCACTACCACTGCCACTACCAGTTCCACTACCATTACCACCACCCCCAAAACCACTACCACTACCACTACCACTACCACCACCACCACCCCTACCACCACCACTACCACCACCACCACTACCACTAACACCACCACCACCACCACCACTACCACCACCACTACTACCACTACCACTACCACCACCACCAAAACCACTACCACTACCACTACCACAACCCCTACCACCACCACTACCAACACCAACACTACCACTAACATCACCAACACCACCACCACCATCACCACTACTACTACCACCACCTCTATCACCACCACCACCAACATTAATTAAATAGATATCATCATAACGATCATCATCAAAATTTTTAAAAAATGTCTGCCACTAATAAAACGTAACAGAGAGAGTCCTCATTATAAACTAAGATATTAATTTTCATTAGGTTTTCTTCCTAATTCATGTCATTCCAGTAGTTTATTTTCTTTGATATATTTAATGGTTATTTATATTATTTGGTCTTTAGAATGTTTGGTCGTTATATTTGTTTGTTGTTGTCTTGGCTTGTTCTTGTGAGAGGTATGGAATGTCATGTAGAGTGATAAGGAAATTAAATGGAAACACGCTGACAGTTTATGAGTGAGTATAAATATATTGTCAGGGAAAGGAGGAAAATCGAGAGGAAGATGAATTATAGAGGGAAATGGAAATTCATAAATGACAAAACAGAGAGTGGCTGCAACATGTGTTACCTAGAAAATAGAGAGGAAAGTGATACAGATAAAAATAATATATATATATATATATATATATATATATATATATATATATATTATTCCAAATATTAACAAATGAAAGATATTCACAGAATCAAAATATATGCTTTATTATATATATTTCAAAGGTACTCTGTTGTTGTTTTTTCAGTACGTCTTCATCAGATAAAATATATGATTTGATATATGACATACCGCTATTCCAGTATTGCCTATACTGGAATTGTATAATCAAGACCGTAGCGGTATGTCATATATCAAATTATATATTTTATCTGATGAAGACGTACTGAAAAAAAAAAAAACACAGTACCTTTGAAATATATATAATAAAGCATATATTTTGATTCTGTGAATATCTTTCATTTGTTAATATTTTGAATAATATTAAAAACTCCAGGAAAACCTTTTTGTTGAGTGCTCTTAATCTATTGTAAAATAGAATAAGTAATCAACGAACCATATTAATCTTTGGTCATATATATATACAGTATCATCATCATTCATCATTTCATTTTACGTCCGCTTTTCCCTGCTTGCAAGGGTGGGACAGGAACTGATTCTGGCTTGATTTCTACAGCTGGATGCCCTTCCTAACACCAACCTCATTTACAGTGACTGGTGGGTGCTTTTTTGCCGTGGCCCCTACACGTATATATATATATATATATATATATATATATATATATATATATATATATATATATATATATATATATTGGTATATTTAGGTATATTTGAAAAAAAGGAAAAGAGTGACTTCACTTGTAGTGCTAAATAATTTGATTTAATTTTATAATATTATAATATTATGAATTGGTAGATCTAGTAAGTTCTTTGTTAAATTCGGTGGGAAGAATTTTAAAGATTCCTAGTTAACTTTCTTGGAGAACTTTCTCGCATTCATCGGTGGCGATTGTCAAACTGAGTTCAGGTTGTGTTGTGATGTGTGACTCTATATATAAGAGAGATTTGGATGTGTTTGGGGGTGGGGGTGTTAATGAGTGTGGGACTGAAGGATTGTTGATGATGATTTAAAGGAATTAAAACATACAGAAACACACACGTACACACACACATACATACATATATACATATATACACACAGAAAATGGTGAAGGTTGACAGCGAGAAAAGAGTGTTTAAGAAAGTCGTTGTAAAAGTCCCCTCCTGGTGGTTCTATTTCAATAAATGACATTTTAAGAATATAATGGCAGGACGTTTTTCAAATTCGTCTCTTAAAATTATTTAAAACTACAAGTGAAGTTATTCTTTTCCTTTTTTCAAAATATATATATATATATATATATATATATATATAATATATATATTATATATCAAAGGCATGTATTGATTTAGAAACTCAAAATAGTCTCATTAAAATAAATTTTACGATTTTAACACATATGTATATGTCTGTTCTTTTTCGTTCAATTATATATATATATATATATATATATATATATATATATATATATATATATATATATGTGTGTGTGTGTGTGTGTGTGTATGTATGTATGTATATATAAATCAGGATCGAACCAGTTTAAAACTAACTACACCATTACTGAACAGAGTAATCGATACTTGTGGTAGTAGTGTATGGTTATATTATAAAGTATCGGGACGTGACGGCTGAGCTATTGCCGGATAGGTCTGGAACTAGCTGTTGAAATGGCAAGAGTTCAGCCGTTGGGTCTCTTATGTATGTATGTCAGTGTTGACGCTTATATTTGTTTAAAAGATATTTATACTCTGAATCATTTGTCTAGTAAATTACTGGGTCGAGAAACAGTGATCGATAAAGAAGGACTGAGATTATTATTTTGAAGACTATACACCAGCATGATGACAATCCAATGACACAATCTAATATGAGAGGAGAGGAATATACATTAATGTGTATATGCATATGTGCAGGAAGAAAGCATGGCTAAACATTAAGATAGAAAATTAAAGAGACTGCGT
>OZ024745.1:130482429-130487429 GCA_964016885.1 Eledone cirrhosa
GAGATAAATGTTTGTATGCGAGATTGCTTTACTTGTGTGTGTGCACATGCGCGTGTTTGTACGCATGCGCATATATCTGAGTGTCATATTTTCTGTACTTGTAAGTATATCTGTGTGTAAGATGCATTTTGAAGAATTGTCTTAAAACTTTATAAATCAAATGGCACTTCCCGTATTTCTGGTACTTACCTACATCCTTTAGTTTATATCAATATAACAGAGAGTTGTTGGAATGTATTAAAATAAATCATTTCTGATTCGAGTGCCAAGCGAAAACAAGACAAAACAGGTGAAGAAACATCTAAACAGCAATAGCGAAAAATTTAAAGAACTGGAGCGTGTTAAATGAAACAAAACAAGAGCTTCTTTGGTCACATGACAACACACTTCATCCCTTTACACACTGCATAAGTTTTCTGCAAAGAGTAGCTCACGTAGGCATACTCAAGCATACGTACACACATACAATCACATATACAAACGTATATATTTATACATGTATATATATATATATATATGTGTGTGTGTATATATATATATGTGTGTGTGTATACATATATATATACATACATATATAGATGTATGTATGTATATATATATATATATATAATATATATAATATATATAATATATATATTATATATATATATATATATATATATATATATATATATATATATATATATATATATACATATATATATGCCTAACGAAGGAAGTGTAGTAAGGAACCAGGTGGACCATAACCCACCAGAGTATTCGATACTTTGTACTTTGGATAGTAGAGTGGGTAATAGGAAAAGAGTCAGGATCTCGACGGCAGAGCTCAAGCCGTTTCGACGGCTATTTCTGGACAGAAATAGCCGTCGAAACGTCTTGAGCCCTGCCGTCGGTGTTTTAACTCTTTTCCTATATATATATACTTCATACACACACACACACACACACACACACACACACACACATATATATATATATATATATATATATATATATATATATATATATATATATATATATATATATATATTTATATATATATATATACATACGATATTAACAAATGGAAACTATATTTATAAAACCATATTTATTTGATTATACATATTTCAAGGACACCAAGTTAAATTATGGTGTGCTTTCATCAGATAAAATATAATATAGAGCAGTTTTATAAATAAATATTGACATACCCTTAAAGAATGCAACCATTACTGTTGGAAGCTCCCGGGAGCTTCCAACATATATCTACATATATATACATTACATATGATCATGTTCGCTATTTTCAATATGCCTCATTGTTGTCCTTGTACCTAAATGAGAAACCAAACCATTACTATAAATGATAGTGAGGGCGGTGGGTTGGCAGCATTGGTAGTACGTCGGACAACATGCTTTGCAGCATATAGTTACGTCCCTTTACGTTATGTGTTCAAATCCCGCTGAGGTCAGTTTTGCGTTTCATCCTTACGGGAGTCGATAAAATAAAATACTAGTAATGAACTGGGGTCGATTTAATCGACTTTCTCCTCCTCCAAAATGATTGGCCTTGTGCCTAAATGAGGAGAAACCATTCCTGTAAATGATGATCATCAGTGGTGGTGTATGCTTGAGCTATAACACCTTGTCTTCTTCTCAATCTTGTGTCCTGATGCAGAAAAATCTGATGTGAAAACGAGATACAGAAGGGAATATCAGCGACAAAGCCACATATTATAATTGTTTCTACTTTTGGCACAAGGCAAGCAATTACCCCAGTACATTACTGGTACTTTATTTTATCGACCCCGTAAGGATGACAGGCAAAGTCAACCTCAGCGGGATTTGAACTCAGACCGTAAAGGGACGTAACTATGCTAGAAAGCATGGTGTCCGACCCTCCACTGATATTGCCAATTCTAATGAAAGGATTTTAACGGTTAATTGATTAGATAGGTTAAATATATTAATTGATAGTTTCATTAAGCAACTTTCATTAAAAAAGTTGAGTTAACTGATTAATAATAAAAACCTCAGTGAAAATCCTTCTCTACTCATATGACCCGTCTAAAGTAAAATACTATCCCATAATAATTGTTTCTACTTTTGGCACAAGGCCAGCAATTACCCCAGTGCATAACTGGTATTTTATGTTATCGACCCCGTAAGGATGAAAAGCAAAGTTAACCTCGGCGGGATTTGAACTCAGTCCGTAAAGGGATGTAACTCTATGCTGGAAAGCATGGCGTCCGACTCCCTACCGATACTGTCAATAAAGAAATTCATAATAACTGTTTCTACTTTTGGCACAAGGTCAGCAATTATCCCAGTACATTTCTGGTACTTTATGTTATCGACCCCGTAAGGATGAAAGGCAAAGTTAACCTAATTCATAATAACCAGCTTCTGCTAGATTTGTAGGGAACGAGGTAAATATGTATTTGCTTTTATGTTTCCCTCCTTATCTCACAGAAGACATATACATCATCTATATGCTGTATCAATCTATCTGTCTATTTCTATATCTGTCTATCTCTGTCTATCTATCTTTTTATCTATCTATCAACATACCTATCTATCTACTTCTCTATTGATCTATCTATCTATTTATCTATTTATCTATCTATTCCCCCTTTGTATTTGTCCCCTTCTGTTGTGCCCCTGTGGCTAATAAAGAAACATATCTATCTATCAACATCTCACTCTATCTACTTGTCTGTCTATCAATCTACATTCATCCTTCAATATGCTCTCATTTTCTTAGTCAGAGTGTATATCGTAAAGGATTATCTACCGTAATTATCTACCTTATTGCAAAGGTGTGTTACGATTTGAGGAAGACTTGGTTCTCATTCTCACGTAAAACGCTGTTTTAGTCCCGTTTTCTGTATAAATGAATTCATGTGATTTCTCCTCTATTTTATACTCAACCACTTGAGCGATAACCTTTTATACACATATGTTGTTATAATCTAGTGATCTTAGTGTATATTGTAATGTTTTGTGTAGTATTTGTGATATAATCTCTCAATAGTGTCTCGTTATTGTCAACAAAATGTATGAAGCATTGGAAGGCAACACAAAATATATACACTTTATGTAGAAAGCAATGTAAATCAATGAATAATATTGTTATTATTTTTGCCGACAAGCCCTGGAGACAAGCCCCGTTTTCTCGCTTTTATTCATTCACATTTGGAAGTGACAAAGAAATTATATTCATGCATTTCAAAATATTGCATGGTTTCCATAAGGCTAATGCTTCTACTCTAACGTCTATTCTTTGGCTGGTTATATTCATGTTCCTTTAAATTGATAGGAATGGCTATAACTGGCTTTCGTATATGCATTGGCCATAGAATGACTGTATAGTGTTCATGGCTATAAATTCTATATATGTTTCGTTATATCTGAAGACTTATGGATGTGTTTATTCTTGGAAATTTCTTTAAATTTTCGTGTAATGTATATTGCAAAATGGCGGCGTTTTTATTTTTAACTCTTTTCATGATATTGACAATATCATTCTAGGAGTGTACTACGGTTTTTTGGTTATGGGGCCTTTACAACATATGAAGGTGTAGACCATAAATATCAAAAGGTTTTATAATAGGAATAACATTGAGGCAAGCAGCAATTGCACGAAACATGTTGTTGCTTCCATAGCCAGTTCTTTTTCTTTGTGAAATTTGAACAACCTTATTATACGTACTCAGTGGCTTTATAAAGCATCAGCTTTTCCTTCTAATATGTCCGTTAGAGTTAATAGGGAAATATATATATAGGCCTTTGAGAAATATCTCTTTAAAAGGAATACTTGCATTATAAATACACATTCAGATACTTAAGATGAAGCCTGCCAATTCACTATATAAATAGACGTAATGTTTAAAGTGTGGTAATAGGAAGAATTATATGGTCGATTTTTCCATTATATAGCATTGCATCAAAATGGTTGATCTCTGAAATTCTGAGTAAAATGTCAATCGTTTGCGATGTTAAAGGTAATAGCATGACTGGGTGATTCTTACAGAAACATCTATCTCTATTTATTGCAGGAATTCTCACTACCAAAGATAAAATATGATGTTCTTTTCTGTATAATATATTATATATACATTGAAAGATGTTAAAACATTTCAAAATATATACAGGGTGAAAATAAAGTCTTTCCTTGATTATAAAATACCATATCTCGGATACTATTTTATTGTTTTGATTTATAAATGTTATGTTTAACGTTTTCTGAACATGTTATATATTTTCTCTTCTACATGAAGTAGTTGTAATTTTCAGTAACAAAATGGCGTTTCTGAAACACAAAGTCATACTTGATGCTCACTCTGTATATGATCATTCGAAGAATTCACTAAAACCTCATTATCAGATTATATATTTTTGGGGTCACGTGTGTGTATTATTCATATAACACAGAACACATACTATCTTAAGTTCTTGAGCGTGAATATACGGATATCACGAAAACTGAATGTGTGTAATATATTTTGAAATATTTATTTTTATGATTAATCATATTTCCATGTTTGCGGATATTTGTTTGTATATCGAGTTTGGCTGCTAGTTCAATCGCGTAAAATATCGATAACTTGAAAATCACTGCTGCAACTCAACAAACTTCAGATTCTAATAAAATCTACACCACTCTACCTTATATATTGGATATTTTCCATTTCAGCCAAACCTACACACACATCCACAGGTATGTGTATACAGGGTGTATCAAACCGAATCGTTGATTTATTTAATATATATCGGCGTGTAAATCGGATGATGATACTCTTTGATATTATATATACTGCATATGTACTCTTGGTAGCAGCGGCTCTTGCTAGGGGGCTGTAGTAGTAGTAGTAGTAGTAGTAGTAGTAGTAGTAGTAGTAGTAGTAGGAGGAGGAGGAGGAGGAGGAGGGGGGGGGGGGGCGATCCATTGAACGAATCGCCCAGTATATACGTATAAGTAGTACAATGCGTGAATTTTAGTAAATGTTCGGTCAGTG
>OZ024745.1:130492429-130504929 GCA_964016885.1 Eledone cirrhosa
ATGTAATGTATGTGATGTATGTAATGTATGTGATGTGTGTGATGTATGTAATGTGTGTAATGTATGTAATGTATGTGATGTATGTGATGTGTGTGATGTATGTGATGTATGTGATGTATGTAATGTATGTAATGTATGTGACGTATGCAATGTATGTAATGTATGTAATGTATGTAATGTATGTGAAGTGTGTGATGTATGTAATGTATGTAATGTATGTAATGTATGTGATGTATGTAATGTATGTGATGTGTGTGATGTATGTAATGTATGTAATGTATGAGATGTATGTGATGTATGTGACGTATGTGATGTATGTAATGTATGTGATGTATGTGATGTATGTGATGTATGTGATGTATGTGATCTATGTGATGTGTGTGATCTATGTAATGTATGTAATGTATGTAATGTATGTGATGTATGTGATGTGTGTGATGTATATAATGTATGTAATGTATGTAATGTATGTGACGTATGTAATGTATGTGATGTATGTAATGTATGAGATGTATGTGATGTATGTGATGTGTGTGATGTATGTAATGTATGTAATGTATGTGATGTATGTAATGTATGTAATGTATGTAATGTATGTGACGTATGTAATGTATGAAATGTATGAGTTGTATGTAATGTATGTAATGTATGCAATGTATGTAATGTATGTGATATATGTGATGTATGTGATGTGTGTGATGTATGTAATGTATGTAATGTATGTAATGTATGTGACGTATGTAATGTATGTAATGTATGAGATGTATGTGATGTATGTGACGTATGTGATGTATGTAATGTATGTGATGTATGTGATGTATGTGATGTATGTGACGTATGTAATGTATGTAATGTATGTAATGTATGTAATGTATGTGACGTATGTAATGTATGTAATGTATGTAATGTATGTGATGTGTGTGATGTATGTGATGTATGTGATGTATGTTACGTATGTAATGTATGTGACGTATGTGATGTATGTCATGTATGTAATGTATGTGACGTACGTGATGTATGTGATGTATGTGATGTATGTGATGTATGTGATGTATGTGATGTATGTGATGTATGTGACGTATGTAATGTATGTGATGTATGTAATGTATGTGACGTATGTAATATATGTGACGTATGTGATGTATGTGATGTATGTAATGTATGTGATGTATGTGATGTATGTGACGTATGTGATGTATGTGATGTATGTAATGTATGTGATGTATGTAATGTATGTGACGTATGTGATGTATGTGATGTATGTAATGTATGTGATGTATATGATGTATGTGATGTATGTAATATATGTGATGTATGTGATGTATGTGATGTATGTAATGTATGTGATGTATGTAATGTATGTGACGTATGTAATGTATGTGATGTATGTGATGTATGTGATGTATGTAATGTATGTGATGTATGTGATGTATGTGACGTATGTAATGTATGTGACGTATGTGATGTATGTGATGTATGTAATGTATGTAATGTATGTGACGTACGTGATGTATGTAATATATGTGACGTACGTGATGTATGTAATGTATGTGATGTATGTGACGTATGTAATGTATGTGACGTATGTGATGTATGTGATGTATGTAATGTATGTAATCTATGTGACGTACGTGATGTATGTAATGTATGTGATGTATGTTTTGTTAATTAATATTTTAATTTATACATTTTACAGCCTTCCCTATTCTTGCCTATATATTTATAGGCACGAGTATTTTGTTGCGTTTGAAATAGGGAAATAACACAAAGGACAACGACATTGATAATGGTGATGGTGGTGATGATGATGATGATGACGACGATGATGATGGTGGTGATGAGGGTGGTGATGATGGTGAGGATGCTGATGATGATGGTTATGATCATCCTGACTATGATGACAACAACAACAACAACAACAACAACCATACAGTAATTGTGTCAAAATAATTTTGCAGAGAATAAGAATTAGGAAGAAGGATGTGGTGGTGGTGATGTTGGTGGGGACGATGGTGGTGGTGGTGGTGGTGGTGGTGGTGGTGACGATGGTGGGGACGATGGTGATGGTGGTGATGATGGTGATGATGGTGAAGATGATGGTCATGGTGGTGGTGATAATGATGGCGATGGCGATGATGGTGAACATGTAATGATTATGATAATGATGATTAGAAGTTGAAGAAGGGGAAGCAGATGGAGAAGGAAAATTAGCAGGAGAAGGCGTGAGGCGGAGGATGAGGAGGAGGGGGGATAGGTGGAGGAGGAGGAGTGGTGGAGGAGGAGGTGAGTAGGAGGAGGTGAGAAGGAGGAGATGGTGGTGGAGGAGGTGGTGGTGGAGTAGGAGGTGAGGATATGGAGGTGGTGGTGGAGGAGGTGGAGGAAGAGAGAATGGAGGAAGAGAAGAAGAAGGACACTGGGAAAAAAACAAAGCGTTTGCACAAACTACGAAAACAGAAGACAACAGAGCCATTGTTTCACATTGTTTTGGGGAAATATCAGTTATTTATCTGAAAATAGGGGAACACACATACACACACACATATATATATATACACACTCACACACACACACACACAGATATATATATATATATATATATGCACACACTCACACACATATATACATATACACACACTCTCACACATATATACATACACACACGCGCACACGCGCACACGCACATACGCGCACACACACGTACACCAAACAGCGGTTGTGTGTTTAGATATGTGTGTACGTGTGCCTGTATGGATATATATGTGTGTGTGTATGTATAAGTATGTGTGTACGCGTGTCTGTATGGATTTATGTGCGTATGTGTATAAGTATGTGTGTACGCAAGCCTGTATGGGTATATTTGTGCGTGTATGTATATATGTATGTGTACGCGTGTCTGTGTGGGCATATATGTGTACGTGCATATAGATATATATATGTGTACGAGTGCCTCTATGGATATATATGTGTGTGTGTATATATATGTTTGTACGTGTGCCTGTGTGGGTATATATGTGTGTGCATGTGTATAGATATGTCTGTACGCCTGCCTGTGTGGGTATATATGTGTGTGCATGTGTATAGATATGTGTGTACGCCTGCCTGTGTGGGTATATATGTGTGTGTCTGAGTATAGATGTGTGTGTACGCCTGTATGGGTATATATGTGTCTTTCTGAGTATAGATGTGTGTGTACGCGTGCCTGTATGGATATATGTGTACGTGTATGTTTAGATATGTGTGTACGCCTGCTTGTATGGGCATATATATGTGCGTGTGTGTGATTTTGTGTACGTATATATGTATTATTCGTATGTGGCTACCTATTTATCAATTTTTATAAAACAGAATTGCAATCCTACGTATTCCTTTTGATCATAAACAATACGTTGTTAAATCATATGGTTTACATCATATAGGCTTAGATTACCTCATTGCCTCTCACTTCAAAGAATATTCTCTTTGAAGTTATCTCATATTGCAGCAACTATTACACCTTTATGTTGTTCCATTTGTAAAGTTGTAAGACCTGCCAAATTAAAGACCGTAAATTATAATTGGGACATATATAAATCACATATATGGAATCCATGGCTGATATGTGTGTCTGTCCTAAACTTCCTTCTTCTGTAGTCACTCAATTGATGGTGTAGGTGTCTGGCCGCAAGCAATCAACCATCCAGACATCAAGACACCCAGCCAATACTGTATTGAAGTGCATACACAAAGTGCTAGCTTTCTGAATAGTACCATGTCAATATTACATATACGATGTCTGTCTGAAAAGTAACGTTGGCACGGACAATTTATTTTAATTTCCAAACCACAAACTGCATGGTTTCCACTTCAGAGTAATCTCCTTCATATCAAAAGCACTTCTCCATCCTTCTCTGCGACACTACTATGTACTTTGATTTACTATCCTTGGTAAATATTTTAACAAGATATTTATCTAACATTACATATATCAGGCAACAAAATTCAACGTATATAAACGAAACATTCTAAATAAAAATACGATAGTCCAGCAATCAAGAGTTAGTAATAACGGTATATAGCTTATGGGCTGTGTTTAATGAAGTTAATTCTCATATATTGAATCCATCTTATAGTTATGGGTTGGTTTAGATCGAAGGTAGCATTTTTAGAGCAGAGATATTATATTGTAACGGAGTGTGCAATGGTGTAGCAGTTGTGATACGTTTGTGATATCAAGCCAGTCATAGTATTTTTATGTATGTCATGTGGATCTAGATTTTTACACTCATATTGCCTGCAAATTTAATAATTGTTTCTTCTTTAGCCAGCAATTACCCAGTACATTACTGGTACTTTATTTTATCGACCCCGTAAAGATGAAAGGCAAAGTTAACCTCGGCTGGATTTGAACTCAGACTGTAAAGGGACGTAACTATGCTAGAAAGCATGGCGTCCAACCCTCTACCGATACTGCCAATTCACCGCCCTCTCAGGAATAAGTGGAAGAAGAAGTAAATTACAATATATCTTGTGCAATAACCGAAAGAATACGATTGCGAATACAAGCGGCCAAAATGGGGTTCGTCCGAAAGGTGTTTGGAGTAACGTTACTCGATAGAGTGCATAACTCGGAGATCAGAGTGTCACTCCAGGTAGAGCCACTAAATCTCTGAATTCAGACATCAAAGCTCCGATACTATCAGCTTGTGGTTTAGAATGTCAAAGGAAAGAATCGCTGGACAGATTTTACGGGCAAAATAAACCGGCAGGAGTCCCAGGTGGAAACCCCCGAGCAACATAGAGAAGAAAGAAAACAACAACAATTATCATTACTATATAGGGAATCTTTCGATCATATGTCCTCACCCAGGTTGATATTGTCAAAATATTTCATCCCTTTAATCCCCAATCCTAAATATCGTGTTTGATATCAATCCTGGTATTTCATCTGGAATCCCTTCTTCCACATAATAAATTGTTCACATCATATTACCAGTGTTTAGATTATCTTCGTATTAGTCATTAGCTGCTTACGATACCCCTAGGTCCTTTGTGTATCATTTAAATTAGCCCATTCAATGAATGATAACAATGATTGTCCCATAGCATAGAATTTCAGAGATTTAAACTTATTTATAATTCCTATCAGTCTTAAAGAGCTTTCTTCCTTAAGCACATTACACAGGAGGAAATAGCTAAGATGTGTGCAATCTATCCCCTGTATTCATGGTAAAAATATATATTCGAGATTCAATTCTTCATAAATTTGCAACAAAAAGTTATGGTAAGTTAGTAGGGCATCTGAGGAGGTGTAAAAGAACCATTAACCATTATGGCACAAATTCAGAGCTGGAGATAGAAAGCATCAGATGACGATAATTGAAAGGATTGTTGAATACCATTCACTCAGTTGAAATTGCATAGATATAAACATCATACATAAGAATTATATTTGTAAAGAATATATTTTAAGTGGAGACCCATGATATTGAATCAAAGTATCAGGGATTCAATACAATCCCATACAGATTTCATTTATTGTCTAATATATCATTCTATATACAAGACGAAGAATTTTAGAATTATATTTGCTACTAGTAAGTTGACATAACACGTACCACCACCCCCCCTCTCTCTCTGTCTCTCTATCTCTCCCTCTCTCCCTCTCTCTCTCTCTCTCTCTCTCTCTCTCTCTCTCTCTCTCTCTCTCTCTCTCTCATTATCTTTACCACACAATTTCATAAGCGAACTAAATACTGTTGACCGTTGCATTTGCATTTATACCAAAGATAGATGAGAAGAGTTATCACATGGCATATATTATTTTGCTGTAAGGCAGCGAATTAGCAGAGTCGTTAGAATGTCGGATAGAATGCTTTCTGGTATTAATTTCTGGGTTCAAATCCCACTTAGGTCAACTTTACCTTTCATCCATTCGAGGTCAATAAAATAGCACCAGTATTGGGGTCGATTCTTCCTCTATATTTCTTTCTCACTTTATTTTCTATCCCTTTCTATCCTTCCTTTGAAGAAATCTGCTGTGTTCAAGCCTGGAGAGGAAATGGGCTCCGCCAGGTTTTTAAAAAGGCCCTAGAAACTTCGTATTTCAACACGGTGACACCACAACTCTCCCAGGCGTTATGGGACCATGTATACATTAATGTGGTACACAGATTTGGACATCAGGCTGCTATCTTATTGACTGTTTACTTTGTTTTTGTGGAGTTGTCCTGTTAATTAAATACTAACTATTTTTATCAATGCTGGAACAATGGGATGCAACTTTCAGCCCATATATTGTAAACACTTTCATTAGGGTATTCACTATATTTATCAGACTGCAACACTTTATCGGTAGAGTGTTGGACAACATGCTTTATGGCATAGAGTTATGCACCTTTACGATCTGAATTCAAAACCTGTCGAGGTTAGCTTTGTCTTTCATCCTTAAGGAGGTCGATAAAATAAGCACCAGTAACCTACTGAGTCCGATTTAATCGACTTTCTCCTCACCCAAAAGTGTTGGCCTTGTGCCTAGATCAGAAACCAATATTAGTCTTTATTATATTTTATTTTTTTGTAACTTCATTCATTTTCTTTTTTGAATCTAATATGTATCGGTAGTATATTTAAGTGTTGGTGAATATAGCATTTAGTGAATTTTTGTGTGGTTATAGATATAGCATCAACTTTTACGTTCATAATTTTGTTTAGTTTTGTTCTAAATTAAATAAATACTGAGAGAAATAAATTTCTTTTAAATCATTTGCCATTATGGAAGCTAGTTTAAAGTTAATTGAACAAGGGAAAGAAGAAAGAAATTTAATTTCTGAAATGTGTGTATTTCATGCAAGCAATTTTATATTCCCCACAACAATTTAAAATAATTACTATAACAATATATATATATAACAATAAAAAAAAGATGCAGCATACATTATTTAATAATAAATATTTGAATATATATTTCTTTGATTGTAATTTACCGAAAACATCTCGGAAATTTTTCAGTATTTTAAAACAAGTCTATTTCCCTTTGGTTGGAACTGCCGGAGAGCAAGTGTATACCCTAAACATAATGAGGCGATGAAGCTGTTTAAATTCCCTTATGATGTGAATACATTTTACTTGAAGCACATATGCACATGCAAATGTCACATGTATTGCATTAATTTCGGAAAAACATTGCTATTACCTAATCAAAATATAGAGTTGAACAATATCACGGAATCGAAAAATAAAAAAAGGATCATGATAGTTAAATAATGAAAAAAAAAGGGAAAGGGTAAAGAAGGGTGGATCTGGAGGATGGGAAAGTGGAGGAAAGAGTTTTAAATGCCATAAATGAGAAAAAAAGGGGGGAGCAAGGACTCTAGGGCCACGGAAGGAAATGAAAGGCAACGAGAAAGGGTGATGGGCTCTAGGCCTTGGGCGTGGCGGAGTTGGGGATGCGTCCCGCGGACAACAATGCAAAAGCCTAATTAAGAAATATTTTAGTAATATTGTGGTTAGCGCCATTGTGTAAAAGTGGATTTGCTTCCAAAAAAATTCAAAAAGTTGTTTCCTTTGGTAAATGAATTGTGCTAGTAATTTCGTAACAAGGCATGTTTACAAATTATTAATTAAAATGTTTATATATATTTAACTCTATGTTATTTGTTATATAACTAGAAATCTATACATTCACTATACAAAAATAAAATAATAAACAGAATCAATAATTCCTTATTGTAAATTATAATAACGAATATAATATATTTCAACTCTGGAATATTCAGTTATCTGCAGAATAACAAAGCCACGAGCAGAATGAAAATCCTTAGTTATAGAATGACAACATGGAATCTGTATGTGCATATGAATACATGTATATGCATGTATATGAGGTGCCCTGGCATGGCCTCAGCCGGATGGCTGAGGTAGGCAAAAGAGTGAAAGAGTTATATATAGATATATGTATATATATATATATGCACAACACACAAAATCAAGATGGTGTAGGACAGAACAAAGGAGAGACACAAAAGAATAACCATGTCACTGAGGGAGTCACAGAATGTGTGACGAAAGAACTTTGACAATATATAAACCACCATCCGATTATCGAACCAACCAACCAATGGGAAATTTATAATAAATTGAAGTGAAAACTAACAGGTGCGTCGGTTTTTATTGGCAGCATGACCCTTCCAAAGAATAACAATATGTATATATATATTTATATATATCAGTTTGACAATCGCCACCGACGAATGAGAGAAAGTTCTCCAGGAAAGTTAACCAGGAATCTTTAAAAATCTCCCAAACGGGGAATCACTAGATCAACAAAACCAAATTGGAAATTTATAATATAAAATTAAATTAAATTGTTTAGAACTAAAAGTGAAGTTATTCTTTTCCTTTATATATATATATATATATATATATATATATATATATGTGTGTGTGTGTGTGTGTGTGTGTGTGTGTGTGTGTGTGTGTGTGTATGTGTGTATGTGTATGGGTGTGTGTGTGTGTGTGTGTATTCATATATACATATATATATAAATATATATAAATATATGTGTATTATGTGTGTGCCTGTGTGCGTGTGTGTGTGTGTGTCTGTGTCCATGTGTGTGTGTCTGTGTGTCTGTATCTGTGTATGAATGTATATAGTTTGGACCGAATTGGCTGCTTGTATAGAGTTGTGTTCCTGCAGAATGATCTTATTATCACTGCACCTCGGAAAATCTTACCACTCCATTCCGTTAAATTATTCATATTTGTAGCTACCGTGTTAAAATGTAAACAATGACAGAATTCAGAAAAGTGATGTAAGATTGGATATTTGCAAAGGCTACGACAGCGCATATTATCTAGAAAATATTGCAGTTACTATTAGTGTAAGTGGTGTTCGATGTATTCCATCAGACTCTAGAAAATCAACGTACATTTTAATATTGATTTTCATTTTCTGTTATTAACGGTGAATCTGGATTAACAGTGCTTTAGAAATATATTATCGATACTCGATAAAGATCGTGAGATAACATGGAAGAATAGAAAATGAAAAACTAGTAAAGAATTCATAAAGCAAGTACATTCTGGAACAAATATGAAAAATTGATTCGGTATTTGTCTTAGAAATGTTACGAATTTAAAGCTCATATCTACATTATTAAAAAATGAATGCCCATTTTAATCTCTGATTTAAAATATATACGAGAAGTGTAGTATTTTCTAAATATAAAAGATATCATGGTGGATTGGCAGTATCGGTAGAGGGTAGGGCGATATGGTTTGAAGCATAGAGTTACGGCCCTTTGCGGTCTGAGTTCAAATCAGCTGAGGTTAACTTTGCCTTTCATCCTTACGGTGTCGAATAAATAAAGCTGGTGGTGGTGGTGGTGTTGATGGTGGTACCAATAATTCCGATAATACAGATATTGATGATGATCATGAAATTATTAGTGTGGGTGATTAATTTGGTTTTCAAAAAAACGGTAGCTAGCATTATATTATATAAATTATACAAAGTGTGGTAGATTGGCAGGATCGGTAGAGCGTCAAACGCCATGTTTTGCAGCATAGAACTAGGACCCTTTGCGGTCTGAGTTCAAATCTAGCCGAGGTTAACTTTGCCTTTCATCCCTATGCGGTCGATAAAATAAAGTACCAGTATTACACTGGGATAATTGCTGGCCTTCTGCCAAAAGTAGAAACAATTATTACATTATATTTAAATCTATAACCATAAACACACCTCCACATGTTCACGAAAACCCACCGTAGAAACATGAAGTAAGATTGGGACATTTTATTATGTACAAAATAAAAAAAATATCCAATTTCTAGTAAAGAGAGCCATAGCTATGTTTGTTCTATACATTCGTAGATTTGACGTTTTTTATTGTAATACCATAAAATATTTTTTAGTGCTTACTACACTTTCATATTAGTCTTCGCCTATTTCTTCTTCTTCTTCTTCTTCTTCTTAGAGCATATGACATCATGCTTCGTGGCATAGAGGTACTACACTTTACGTTCTGAATTCACATCCCGCCTTGGTTGATCTTTGCCTTTCATCATTACGAGTCAATAAAATAAAGTACCAGCCACGCACTGGGGTCGATTTAATCGACTTTCCCTTCCCCCCAAATTACTGGCCTTGTGCCTATACTAGAGAGATCATTAATTATCTGTATCGTCTCCTCCTATACGTTTCTTCTCTTCTTCTCTCTATATTCTCTCTCACTATACTATCATATTTTATTATATATATATAGGGAGAGAGAGAGAGAAAGAGAGAGAGAGATCTTTCTTTATTTGCTACAGGGGCGTACAAAAATGGGACATTCCAAGACGTGACGGTTGAAGTGTTACATAAAAATAACTTAAACATTAATAAATAAGAAGAGAGATAGATAGATAGATATAGATATATCAGATAGGGTGTGGTACAATACCAGGGGGACCATAACCCACCAGAGTACTCGATACTTTGGGTAGTAGAGTGGCTAATATGTAAAGATTCAGGACCCCCGACGACTGAGCTTCGGCCGTTTCGACACCTAGATCTGAGGTCAGTTGTAGGTTTCGAAACGGCTAGAGCTCACCCGCCAGGGTCCTGAATCTTTTTATATATATATATATATATATGTGTGTGTGTGTGTGTGTGTGTGTGTATGTATACATGTATACATATATGTATACATATATGTGTGTGTGTGTGTGTGTATGTATACATATATGTGTGTGTGTGTGTGTGTGTATACATATATATATATATATATATATATATATGTGTGTGTGTGTGTGTGTGTGTGTGTGTGTGTGTGTGTGTGTGTGTGTGTGTGTGTGTGTGTGTGTGTGTGTGTGTGTGTGTGTGTGTGTGTGTGTGTGTGTGTGTGTGATGGGGATCTGTGTGTGTGTACACACAGATATGTACACTCAGAAACACAAAATTATTAATATCCCCTCGTATATTCATATTTTCATTATTGTAATATTTGAAAATGAAATTTGAACAGCATTCAACCTTATTCCTTTGAGTGTAAATAGACTTGAAACAAATCAGCGATCAATCATATTGAAAAGAATTGCTTTACTATTGATCTCATCAGAAAATATTATATCTGGATGGATCGCCTCTTGTTGGATGTACTGCCAATTTTACTTCTGTGCCACTGTTGCTCTGTGTTTTGTGCTTCTCAAATATATCTAAATCTTAGTGAGTTCGAGTTAAAAACTCACGAGGGAATGAAACCAAATATATGTATATATATATATATGTATGTAAATATATATACATATATATATATATATATATATATATATATATATATATATATATATATATATATATATATATGTACGCACACACAAACAAATATATATATATATTCATATATATATATATATATTATTTATATATATGTTTATTTATATATATATAGTAACCACAAGTTACTCACATAATAACAAATACATATATATACATATATATATATATATATATATATATATATATATATATATATATATATAAATTAGTTTAGTCAACTCTTTGTTTCTTTACAAACGATTTATAGAGTTCAATATTTCAAACTGTTATTGATGAACAAACGAATAATGAAATATTTTGAAACGAAAATATTTTTGTCTATCTAGCTTTATAGAATAATTATGTTTCTTATTTGGTGATTTTATTTATCTGTTCTATTCTCATGATTGACAGGAAATGTTAATATATATGAAACAGAACCAAAGAACATTATTTTATATAATAATATAAATATGAGTTTAGTCACTAAGGACATAACTAATTCTACTGCCTGATGTAACCCTTTCTGAAATGAATATATATATATATATATATATATATATATATATATATATATATATATATATATATATATACATTATGAAGAGAGAAGAAACATTTAGATATAATTAGTAATAAAATGTATCATACCTAAACTGCTCCTAGATTCCTCGACTACGTAGTTTCGTGGCATAAACAAAAACAATACATCATAAAGATATAGAGTCCTTGCGAGGTCTGCCGACTTATCAAGAGGATACCTCATTTTACTAGCCCCAAGAACGCATCTACACGACGTGAGAAAGAATCCCAAAAGGCGGAGGGGGAGGTAGTCACGCGATATAACGGTCGAGAAACAGAGCTAAGCCTCTTATAACCCCGAAGAAAATACCACGGAGGCGGAGGGGGTATTTATATCGAAGCCGTAGAAGAGGTGGTGAAGGAGACGAGAAGTATGAGTAATAGCAGCTTTCCAGCAGTCACCACACTTCAAAGATTACTCAACCAGAGGGAGTTATTAACAATATATTTAGAAACACACAGATACATGCGGACACACACATATACATGAATGCATCCACACCCAACCGTGAGTTAAGGGTGCCAACCTCACCGATGTTGCTCAATGAATGACTGGGACAGACCAATCCGGCTGAACCAGATTGAACCAGTATCAGAGTTAAAAATACATTATGAAGAGAGAAGAAACATTTAGATA
>OZ024745.1:130516944-130521944 GCA_964016885.1 Eledone cirrhosa
TTCGTAGTAGTTTCCTTAGTATTTTGGCCCCCCACTTGTTGACATGTCGCTGTAAGACAGATTCGGTTGATTACTACTAACTCATAAAATTCCCTCACTGATATTCCAACCCACCTAGTAAACTTCTCTATAGTTTAGCAGTACCAGTGAGAGACTTGATGATGGTGGTAGGGGAATAGTAACCAGAAATTCTTTTTTATATTTTTAACATTCTTATTATTCTTCTATTTATTTACTCCATATTGATTTACTTGTTTCAACTTCCTCCTCCTCCCCCTCCCTAGTATACTTCCTTCACGTCCTGCCCTTAGTATCCTTGTGAGGTTGGCTCTATCAACGCATGGCTGGGTTTCCTCCACTCCCTCTCCCTCTTTCTTCTACTGGCAGGTCAAGCTAACCCTTCCTTCCACAAATTGCCATGATAGAATTATGTGTCTCAACAACAAACTTTTGACCAATCCTTGTGACAATCACTTTTACCATATATGGAATTACCCCTGAGAAGCTCGGCTATTCATGTACCAGGATAAAAATGTACATTTAGTCCAGAATTAGCCGTCGAAACGGCTCGAGTTCAGCCGTCGGGGTCCTACTCGTTCCTATATATATATATATATATATATATATATATATATATATGTGTGTATATAAAAGGTAAACAGAAATAACAACCCAATAGGTACAGTATATGGAAGGTATATATTAGGTTAACGCTTGACATAGCAGGATGAATAGATAGAAAAGTGTGTGTGTGTGTGTGTATCCAGAGATATAATAGCCGATAAAATGGAAGATATTACCCAAGCAGATGGATATCGAACCATATACCTGTGTATTGGTTGTGGTTGCGATCAGATATAATTTTTAACTGTTGACTTGAAATGTAATTAAACCACAAGTTGGAAAATTTGAAATGGCTTGAAATAATGTTTAAAGCCGTTGTCTGACTTCTGATTCCTACAGTGTGTGTGTCCTATACTTACAATTCTTTATATCCTTATATTCATAATAATTGTTTCTACTTTTGGTACAAGGCCAGTAATTACCCCAGTCCATTACCGGTACTTTCTTTTATCGAACCCGTAAGGGTTAAAGGCAAAGATAACCCCGGCGGGATTTGAACTCAGACCGTAAAGGGCCATAATTCGATGCTGCAATGCATGTCATCCAGCCCCCTAGCGATACAGCCAATCCACCACCCTCTGCCAACCCACCGCCCTAATAATGGTTTCTGACTCAGGCACAGGGCCAACAATTGGAAGGGTGGAAGGAGCAAGTTGATTAAATCGACCCCAGTGCTTTACTGGTGTTTATTTTATTGACCCCGTAAGGATAAAAAGCAAAGCTAACCTCGGCGTACTTGAACTCAGAACGTAAAGGAACTTAACTCTATGTCGAAGGATTTGGGGCTGTCATGAAATCAAGGTCGTCCCGATTGTCAGGGGAACACTAGGTACTATTTCGAAGAGTTTTCAAGGATGGTTAAAGAACATTAGTCCAGCCCCTTTTTTTGGAACGCTTCGAAAGGCATGCTTGATGAAAACAGCAAGAACCCTCCGATACGTCCTGAATATCTGAGGCTGCTGGTAGTGGCTTGATGTTTATTTGAACAAACTTTCTAGTTAAATATCATCAATGACTGAGACTCCAAGAAAATAATAATTATAATAATAATAATGTAGATCTTGTATAGGGTGAAATCAGGAATTCTTTGCTTAAACTTTAATCTGTACTAATAATAAATAGCCTCGTATTATATATTAGTTTCCTAGGGCGGTAGATTGGCAGTATCGGTAGAGGGTCGGACGCCATGCTTTGACGCATAAAGTTACGGCCCTTGCTATTCTGAGTTCAAATCCCGCTGAGGTTAACTTTGCCTTTCATCCTTATGGGGTCGATAAAATAAAGTACCAGTAATACACTGGCTAATTGCTGGCCTTGTGCCAAAAGTAGAAACAATTATTTTGTAGTTTTCAAAGGCCTTTTTTGTTTATATCACCCGTAAAATCATTAATGTATGTTATAACTACATATTTTTCTACGTTATGTCTATTTACAATAATATCTCTATATTCCATTCGTTCTGCGATAGAAAGGGCAAATGTGCATTTCGCCTACAGTTATACGATTTTCCTAAGTTCATCTACTTTTGAAATGAAGTTTTCACATTTATATTTATAGCGCTCTTGATACTTTGTAGATTATTACCTCTTAGTCGAGTGTAAGGTTTTTGAGCTCCCATAGTTATAAGTGTATGGCTTGTGTTATCTTACATCTAACATTATCAATTTTCTTTTTCTATTATTCTTACATCGACTGTATTTCTCTTTAGATTTGTTTACTACTATAGATGTATCTTTATAGGTTTTATTTCTATGCATGAAAGTTTTGCATCATTGTTCATATAATCATCACTAAATACATCGCTATGTATAAATCTAACTATTTGTCTTCTTTCCGAGATTTCAGGCTGTGTAACTTCCCTCAAGGAACTAAACGTGAAAGCGTTACTCTATTGCTTTAAATAGCGTAGATAGGAAATAATACATGCACACATATATGTGTATATATAAAAAAAAACGTCTTTACTTTCATGGTTCTAGAAATTAAATTAACACGCATGAGGACCGTATTATTTTTCTATTTTTCCTTTCCTCTATTATCTAACTATGAAGACACTGAGGCATCAGCACTAGCGTGTTGTCTGAATGTAAATTGTTTAGCGGTACAGAACAATGACTGCTCTTATTAATTTCAGGCTAGTATGGAATCATGTCACTGCATCTAAAGGAGACCAAGAAAACGGAAAGATAAGATTTAGAAACTTGTTGAAAATTCTACCCATTTATGTTTTAATATTTTTTTATTTTTTATTTCATAGTTTCCACATATTTTGTAACTTTCACTTTTATTAACACACACACACACACGCGCGCACACACAAACACACACATACACACACATACACGGACACAAAATTACACAGAGACATGCATACACGCGTGCGGAATCAGCTACGCATGCACACACATACGCATTTATACATGCGCGCGCAATTTTGTGTGCGTATGTCTGTATGTATGCATTTAATATACATTCATGCGGAGTAAGATAGGGATGCACACTCACATACATACACACACACACGCGCGCGCGCGCGCACGCACACACACACACACACGCACACACGTATTTGTGGGGATGAGTCTTTTGTGTGTGTGTGTTCAGCTTTGTCAAGATAACACTTGAATCTTATATTTTCATATTTTTCTTCTCGTTAATAAAATTCAAATGTCATATATGCTAAGACAGGTGTTTGCAATGAAGTTGTAATAAAGAATTTGATTAAATGATAACCTTGTGAGATGGAGAAGAAGCGGTGCCTACTGTATTTCGGTAATAATTCATGTCTCAGAATATAGAAATAATAGATAATAAACAAGAAATACACGGTGAGGAATTCACAGATCTTCTCTAATCAAAATTTACAGAAAATTACCACTATGTTTTATAACAAATACTTTTACCTTTTTCCATATCACTAACTAGTGGACCAACCGAACGTTAGATCCATGTTCATGAATACCATCTATATACTCTGATGATACGAATAGTCTGTTCTACTATTTAAGGTATTTTCTATCATTACAGTGTTCTCATGAGCATTAGAGCATCTTAGTTGTTATACTATGGCAGTTTCAGTTTCAGTGATTTTATTCGCGCCAGTCACCAATCTGGTACTTTGTTAAAGACTAGGCTTTTTTAGAGCCGGCCTTTACTCGCCTTATCGTCGCTGGGTTGTGAGAGTTTTCTAGCGAGCTACAGGAGTCACCCATTGGTCCAGCTCCCCTAGTTGTTTACTGCTGTTGGTCCGGGGTTGCACATTCGTCCGGCAGTTGCTCGCTTATATTGCAACTAGCCACCATATCTGGTGGCTGTATCACTATCCCCCAGCTGCGACCCGTTCTCTAGCAGAAAATCTCTACCGAGAACTTGTTATTCTATTACCATTCTCCAATATTTTATCACGTATTTTTTTTTATAGCTTTGGAAGCGAAGTTTTTAAGGTATTTATCAATCAACTTAATAAAAAGAGGGTTAGGTTTACTTTCCCTTTGTATTCAGTAAATACATATTTCATTATGCTTTCTGTATAAGTTTGTCTTGAAAACATATCCAAACATAAAAAAAATAATCTTTATTTGATTATTTCAACAAGGATGCGAATAGTGTTGAAGAGATCGAGTCATTGTTCAATGCCTTGACAGTTTTGACCGCGGACAAAATCGAAGCACAACCCGGCCTAAGGCATAAGCCCTATCACCCTCCCCTTTTCCTTGTTTCTTCCGTGGCCTAATAGTATTCCCTTTTACCCTCCGTTCCCTCTCATTTATGATATTGATAGTCCTTTCCTCTACTTGCCGTTACAGCCAAATCTGCCCTTCTTTACATCTTCCTCTTCTGTGGGTTATATAATTTGTTTTTATCTTCATTTTCCATATTTCCATCATTGTATAACTTCTCTTTATAAAATATATTTGACATAACGTGTTTATGTAACTTTTATTTATTTATAAATAATAACTTGGTCTACCAGTCAAAAATATTGTACATCGCAAGGGGAAGTGAATTTAGTTTTCCTACACCTATATACAAATAACGTATTGTATGGTGGATGAAAATTGAAAATCAAAACCAAGTTGTCATGTAGATCTGCCAAATTATTGAATCTTGTCGTTCAACAAAGACGGATCAATGTTGTTTTAAACGCCTTATAGTATAGTTTTCAGGGTTGTGTTCCTTACAGGCCAATGTTTTTTTTTAAATAAGAATGATTCACTGTTTATTTTCTTTGTTGACGTTTGTTTTACTTACTACATATATATTTTCAATTGTCATCATCAAATGATGATATCAATATTTTTCTTTTCCGTGTATCTATTCCGTGTATCTTTTCAATTGATTTCATTTTCTAATCAATTGTATTTTCTCGAGAAATG
>OZ024745.1:130531944-130539444 GCA_964016885.1 Eledone cirrhosa
GAAGATCCCGTTAAGGGTGAAAGCAGCAATTCTTTGCTTAAACTTTAATCTGTTATTTTAATAAATATATATATATATATATATATATATATATATATATATATATATATATATATATATATTTTATATATCAATATATATATATATATATATATATATATATATATATATATTGATATATAAAATATATCAACATAGTATGTGTTTTTAATATCTAAACTAAATAAGGATATCTTTAATGTACTCTCTGCACCGCGCAGGCTCTGAGAAAAGTAAGACCCGAATACACATACTTCATCAGTCTATATCGTAGAAACCATGGTATGAGGAACTGTACAATTACACTTATTACTGATTTACACATTTAATATGTTTAAATCTTGACTCATTGAGTGAGTAATGTGGGAATATTTTCCCCTATTTAACAATATATAATGGTAGATAACAATATATAATGGTATAAACAATATATAATTGTTTCTACTTTCGGCACAAGGCCACCAATTACCCAGTGCATTACTGGTACTTTATTTTATCGACCCTGTAAGGATGAAAGGTAATGAAAGGTATAAACAATATAAAATGGTAGATAACAATATATAATGGTAGATAACAATATATAATAGTATAAACAATATATAATAGTAGATAATGGTTTCTGATTTAGGCAAATGGCGAGACATTTTTGGCGAGGGAAAGTCGATTAAACCGCCACAGTACATCACTTGTACTTTATTTTATCGATCCCGTAAAGATTAAAAACGGCGGGGTTTGAACTCAGAACTTAAAGGGACGGAATTCTATGCTACGAAGAAGTTTAATGGAACATAATGGTTTCTGATTTAGGCACAAGACCATAATTTTTTTGTGAGTGGAAAGTCAATTAAATTGCCCAGTACATTACTGTTACTTTATTTTATCGATCCCGTAAGGATGCAAGCAAAGCTAACCTCGGTGGGCTTTGAACTCAGAACTTAAAGGTCCGTAACTAAATGCCGTGAAGAATATAATGGAAGATAATGAAATAAATAAACATTATTCATTTCAAGGTTTTAGCCAAGTGGTAGGTTAAATAAGATATTGGAATATCTGCAAAATGAGAGAGAACTCGATATTGTTCGATAACGGTATTTTCTGTAACAACAAAAATAAATATTTTAGATAGAATTGTCAGTTTATCCTTACGATAAAATAAAGTACCAGTAATGCACTGGTTCCCCTCAAATTGTTGGCTTTGTTCCTAAATCAGAAATCCTTATGTATACCACCTTAAAGAGCGGTGGATGGGCAGTAGCGGTAGAGCGTCGGATATTATGATTTGCAGCACAGAGTTACGTCCCTTTACGTTCTCATTTCAAATCCCGCTGAGGGTAGTTTTGCCTTTCATCCTTATGAGGTCGATAAAATAAATTAACAGTAACGCACTGGGATCGCTTTAATCAAGTTCCCCTCTCCCCAAATTATAGACCCTGTGCCTAAATGAGAAATCATTATGTATAACACCTTCACAAACATTCGACGTTGTGAATAGTTTGTTGTAGCAAATCCTGTTAAAGTCGATTTTGTATTTCAACATTCTGGATATGATAAAATATTTACCTCTTGAGTATGGAGGATCAATTAACTCAAATACAACACAATCAATACGACAAAAGTTCAAATCATTAGTTGGCCCTAGGCCCAGGGCCCATCACCCTTTCAGTCTCACCCTTATATTCTTCTGTGACCCTAGAATCCTTATATTCTTCTGTGACCCTAGAATCCTTGCTTTTCTCCTCATTTTCCTCTCATTTATGGCTTTTATAGTCCTTTCATCTATTTTATGATGAGGAAATTGTAGATTATCGGACTGAATATTTTACGAGATTTATTGTTGTGACATTTAATTTCTAGGCTCGATTAACAGTAATATTTAAAGGGGTCGATTCTTTCCCCATAATTGTTTCTCTCTCCCATAAGACAAACATATTTCTTTTGTTGGATTTCATTATTATTTGTATCAGCTTTGCATTATACGGCCCTTGCGATTCTGAGTTCAAATCCCGCGAAGGTTAACATTGCTTTGCTTTGCCTTGCGGGGTCGATAAAATAAAATACCAGTAATGTACTGGTTAATTGCTGGCCTTGTGCCAAAAGTAGAAACAATTATACTGTACTAAGTGTTTTTATGTCTTACAATAGATTTTTATAATAGATTTCTAAATACATGTGGTTTCTACCTACATATATTCGTGATAAATCTAATTTTTCTTAATTAGATATTATATTCATTATTTTTATTATGTTCCTGGATAGTTTACTATTTCGTTTAGCGTCCACATACGAATATTAAGGCTAGAGTAATGATGGATAATATTTTTTGTTACATGTAGGTCTGTATATTGTATTAATCCAATGCAACTCTACTGTTCCTTTCTCATCAATCTTATCTTTTATTCGTGTATGGTTTATAGCCTCTTGTTCGTTATCAGGTTAGTAAGAGAAATCCTACAATCTCAGTTGATCTCTATTTCGCGTAATATTTACAGACAATAAAGTAGGAGAAGGCTTTGTTACGGATCAGCTCAGATTGTATTTTCTCACGTTCTCTTCGCTTGGCTCTCATGGTTGCTTCACAGATTTGTACACAGCCTTAAAAGGCGTTTCAGTTTTGTAATTACGATAGTCTCAGAATAATGAAGTTGTTTTTTTTTCTACGCACCATAATTAGAATGTGTGACTCTGAGAGAGAGAGGGGGAGGAGAGACAGAGAGAGTGAGAGTGAGAGAGGGGGAGAGAGAGATTGTGTGAGATGGAGAGAGAGAGAGATGAAGAAAGATGGAGAGAGAGAGATAGATGGCGAGAGATGGAGAGGGAGATGGAGAGGTAGAGAGAGAGAGGGGGGAGAAGTAGCAGTGTATAATTATTGCCTAGTTTACAGCCTATTGCAATTGTTTGTTCATTTAAAAGTGAAATATAATATAGTAAAATTAAATTTATGAACAGTTTTAGAAACACAAACTATTTAAAAGATTGTTCCTAAATAATTAGGAAAAATCCACGATTTAATGATAATTTATGATATCTTAGCAGTGGCGCCAATTGTATTTAGCGTATCAAAGAGAACAATTCAACAGTGCCTGAAGTCTCAGGGAGATGTGTCCTGTTAATATAACTGTTTCTACGTAAGGCACAAGGCCAGCAAATACCCAGTACATTACTGGTACTTTATTCTATCGAACCCGTAAGGATGAAAGGCAAAGTGAACCTCGGCGGGATTTGAACTCAGACCGTAAAGGGACGTAACTATGCTGGAAAGTATGGCGTCCGACCCTCTACCGATACTGCCAATCCACCGCCTAAAAAAGATAATGATGATGAAGAGGAGGAGGAGAAGGGGGATGAGGAAGTGGATATGGAGAGTAGGGAGAGGAGGGTTATAATAGCAACGATTCGTGGTGTTGTTATTTGTGTTGTCGTTATTGTTGTGTATGCAGTTGTTGCTTTTTGGTGATAATGAAGATAATGATGATGATGACGACAATGATGATGATGATGTGGACGGTGAGGAGGAGAAGAGGGAGGTCGGGGTACGGGAGAGCAGGGGGAGGATTATGATAGTGATGATTTGTGTTGTTGTTATTGTTATTGTTGTATATTTTGGTGGGAAAAGAGATAATGTGGATAATGAGACGATAATAGTGACGATTTGTGTTGTTGCTGTTGATATATATATATAAATATAAGTATGTATACGTACATACATATATGTGTACAGACGTACAGTAGTATGTATATATATATACATACATGCACACATATATATATGTACGTATGGATTCACCGAACATTGATTATAAACCGAACAAACTGAGCATTATAATAAATGTTCGGTAAATCCATACGTAGATATATATATATACATACTACTGTACATCTGTATACATATATATATATGTGCATGTATGTATATATATACATACTACTGTACATCTGTATACATATATATATATGTGCATGTATGTATATATATACATACTACTGTACGTCTGTATACATATATATATGTGTGCATGTATGTATATATATACATACTACTGTACGTCTGTATACATATATATATATGTATGTATATATATATATACACATACTACTGTACGTCTGTATACATATATATATATGTATGTATATATATATACACATACTACTGTACGTCTGTATACATATATATATGTGTGCATGTATGTATGTATATACATACTACTGTACGTCTGTATACATATATATATGTATGTATACATACTTATATTTAAGTAACAGCCGTACTAAGAATGAGAAATGAAATTTCGTTTCATTTTTCCCAAGTTTTTTGCTTTTTTGGTGGTCTACTTTTCTCCGCCCACTTATTCCTGAGAGATTCGTGGGGGCTGAGTCCTGAAAAACTCTTTCCAGTGGGTCCTGACAGAAGCAACCGTCCCCAACTGATCCGGCTGAATCTCCAAGCTTCACCAGTCAAGCTCCTGGATGTTATCCAACCATCTTGCTCGGGGTTTATCCCTGGGTCTCCTACCAGTTGGTTTCGCTCGTAAAATGTGTCCAGTGACTACTTTTTTTTGTGGTAATAAAGATAATGAGGATGATGATGATAATAATGAGGATAAGGAGGAGGGAAATGCAAAAAAAAACAAGGGGAAACATGTGGAGCAGCATTATAACAATGATGAAGGTGGGGGATTGGCAGTGTCAGTAGAAGGTCTGACGCCATGCTTTGCAGCATAAAGTTGCGCCCCTTTATGATCTGAGTTCAAATCCCGGTGAGGTTAACTTTGCCTTTATCCTTACGGGGTCGATAAAATAAAGTACCAGTAATCTACTGAAATAATTGCTGGCCTTGTGCCAATAGTAGAAACAATTATAATAATGATGAAGCTTATTTCAGGAATTTTATATTTCCCAATAGTTGCTGTGTTATTTTTATGTATTGGGAGGCCATGTTGTTAATTATTATTGCGCAGTATTTTTTTTTTTCTGCTTCTTTTAATCAAGAATCAGAAAAACACAATTCTTATTCGCATTTTTTTATTAGATTGTCCTCCATTTTCTTTGATTATGTACATGGAAGTATATGCGTGTCCATGCGCATGCATGTATGTGTGTGTCATATATATATATATATATATATATATATATATATATATATATATATATATATATATAAAAGAAAATTTCGCTCTATATGGCTGAATACAATAAATGTAATCTGAGTTTTTCGAATATTAATAATAACATTCGATTCGTTTGCAATTATGCAAACAAACCTCAATTTTATAGCCATGTCAGTAGAATGAACACTTCATTCTTGCTCTTATGTTGGCACACACACACACACGCACACATACATACACATGTATATATATATATAAATAAGAAAGGAGGTGTGGTAAGGAACCAGATGGACGATAACGTACCAGAGTACTCAATACTTAGAGTAGTAGGGTGGGTAATAGGAAAATGCTTAACCCCGACGGCAGAGCTCCAGCCGTTTCGACGGCTATTTCTGGACTGAAATAGCCGTCCAGAAACAGCCGTCGAAACGGCTAGAGCTCTTCCGTCGGGTTTAATATTTTCCTATATATATATATATATATATATATATATATATATATATATATATATATATATATATATATATATATATGGGAGGAGGTTATAGTTCACTTGAAGCATTGTGTAATGAGGTATAAACGTTAGAATATGTGTAAAGAATGCAATAGTGAGAGATATCTCTCACTATTGCATTCTTTTTTCTATGTCCATATCTGCATTGTCTTGGCCTTATTACACATATTCTAACGTTTATATATATATATATATATATATGTATATATATATATATATATATATATATATATATATATATATATATTTATAGCAGAGTATAACAGTTTTAATATAGATGAGATTCTACAGGACTAGAACTGTTTCATTCATTAGAAATCATCAGGAATCGTATTGGGAGGCCATGTTGTTAATTATTATTGCGCAGTATTTTTTTTTTCTGCTTCTTTTAATCAAGAATCAGAAAAACACAATTCTTATTCGCATTTTTTTATTAGATTGTCCTCCATTTTCTTTGATTATGTACTGATGATTTCTAATGAATGAAACAGTTCTAGTCCTGTAGAATCTCATCTATATTAAAACTGTTATACTCTGCTATGTATTGAGTACCTTACTTACTGTGGTTACCTCCGATTCAACCCGGAATAACGTATATATATTTATATATATATATATATATATATATATATATATACATATTGACGGTATGCATTTTATTTTTGGCCTGCTAAGAGTGACTTGGAACTAAACAACTTCACCAATAATATAAAACGGTAGTTTCCGATATACTTTTCTAGATGCAAACAAATATATATATAATAAAGTAGGTATCTATATGTAAACTGAATTTTGGATTATACCTTTACAAATTCGTTTCAAGTGTTCAGCTATATATTGACTATCTTTTCACAAATCTAGGAAGTATATACGCAATATAAAAATATATACACGGCTTTATATGAATTAAGATTATAGCTGCAATTCCCCACATTACCAGAAACACAAGGGTACAACTAATACAAACACATTTCACTCCCTACAAATTTTGTTTCATTAAAAGTAGAAATAGATAAATAAAATGACATTTATCATTAGTGACAATGGAAGGTAAGTGGTTTGGCAGAAATCGGTAAAGTGTCAGAAAACATGCTTTGTGGCATACAGTTACGACCCTTTGTGTTCTGAGTTCAAATCCCGCCGAGGCTATCTTTGATTTTCATTCTTACGAGATTGATAAAATAAAGTATCAATAACGCACTGGAGTCAATTTAATCTATTTCTTTCCACCAAAAGATTTGTTGGCCTTTTTGCGTAAATCTGAAACCATTATTAGCCACTACAGGGTGGTGGATTAACAGAATCCCTAGGGTGTCATATAAAATGCCAGTGCTTCATTTGTCCTGGCTCTTTAGATGCTGAGTTCAAATCCTAATTAGGTCAGCTTTGCATTTCATCCTTCCATGGTCGGTATAATAAAATAATAGCTAAGTGGGTAATGAATGCAAGTGTCTTTCTCCATTCCACAGATCGTCCGACTTGTGTCTAAACTAGAAATAGTTATTAACCACAACAGTGAAGAACATGATCACACTGAATTACATAAATATACCACGTGTATTAGCAAAATTATCTACAAATCTTTTACAATATGTGCAACGCGGGAAAATGACATATATAAAAAAAAAAACAATGCATGTACGTATATTTGTTGTTCAATAAATTAAGAATAGTTTACAGACTCTAAGTTAGATTTCTCATTGATTATGACAGTCACGCCTGTACATGAGCTTATACTCAACAAACCAATATAAAGTAAAACACTCACAGCAATATATTGTGATTCAGGCTTTATTCATTTTATATGATATAGAATAAATATTAAACGAAAATAACGGAAAT
>OZ024745.1:130554444-130556944 GCA_964016885.1 Eledone cirrhosa
CTAATTGAGTTCAGAATTAGCCGTCGAAACGGCTTGAGCTCTGCCGTCGGGGTCATACTTGTTCCTATTACCCACTCTACTACCCTAAGTATTGAGTACTTTGGTTCGTTATGGTCCATCTGGTTCCTTACCACATTTCCTTCGTTATATATATATATATGTGTGTGTGTTTGTACGCGCGTGTGTGTGTATACATATATATGTATGTATATACATATGTATGTATATGTATATACATATATATTAATATTTACTTTTCTATATATTTATGTTTGGTGTATGTGTATATGTCTGACTTCCTGTTATGGATGAGGCAGAGAGAGGCTGAAATATATTCATATATTCATAAATATACGGTTGTGTACATATTTGTTCATATAACTCACACGTAAACAGTTATACCTACGATGAACAATAGATTTGCTTGCATTTCAACTTAATATCAATATCTGGTGTTTATAGTCGACATAGTAAGCCATGCACTTAGATATACGATTTAATTAACAGCCTCCTCTCTCCTGCTTTGAAGCTGCCATGTCACTGGCCTTATCTAAATAAGTTTTCATTACGAAAATAGTGTAAATATTCTCTTGAAATTAGCTTTTCTTCTTCACACATCTAGAAATGTTGACCATATATGTATATTAGATCTTCATGTATGAATTTTGTAGAAATCTTTTGGAAAAAACCTGAATTCTGCAAATTTGATACTTGACGACCAAATATAATTGTATCCCTAATTAATCTCATATGTTGTGCGGCGTGTGGCGATGTTATAAACGATTGTATGTTTTGTTATTCTAATTCATGTGGTTAGTATATGTAGGATTTATACCTGTGTGTGTGAGTGTTAGTGTGTGTATATGTATTTGTGTATATATACACTTGCAGGCACACAAACATGCCTATATATACTCGTACTTTGTCGGTTACAACGAGAAGGGCTCCTGTTGATACGATCAACGGAACAGCTTGTTCTTGAAATTAACCTTTAAGCGGCTGAGCATTCCACAGACACGAGTACCCTTAACGTAGTTCTCAGACAGATTCAGAGTGACAACTCATTTTTGTCAGTTGAGTGGACTGGAGCAACGTAACTCCAGGAATCGAACTCACATTACGATTGTGAGCCGAATACTCTAACCACCAAGTCACTTCATATACACCCTTATATATGCTTATAAATAGGCATAGGCATACCTGTACCAGAATAAGATGGTTCCATAGTTTTTTTTTAATTAATCTCGAAAGGGAGTCCGCATGACAGATTTTTTTCGATGGAATGTATTAAATTTTGAAATTATAATTTAGTAATATTACACCCAAACGTTGCAGGTGGTTCACAGTATGGGTCGTTAAAACCTTTTTTAGACCCATAAATCGAGAGCAGAGGTATATGTTCGGTTTGCAATAATAAAAAAACGTCATGAGGAAACCTGTGAAGTTTTTTAACTGCTAAAATAATTGCTAGGGCATCCTTTTCAATTTGACTATATCTCTTCTGTGTCGCTATTAGCGAGCGCCACACCTGTAGCACTGGTTTTGTACTTCTGTTTTCGTATTTATGAAGTAGAACTACATGGAAATCGTCCTTTTACCCGTCACTGATATTGTCTTAAGGAAAAGTAAGGAATGATACAAATTAGTTGTTTCTACTATTGGCACATTGCCAGCAATTATCTCAGTGTATTACTGGTACTTTATTTTATCGTCCTCCGTAAGAATGAAAGGCAAATTTAACCTCGGCGGGATTTGAACTCAGAATGGTGAGGGCCGTAACTCTATGCATCAAAGTATGGTGTACGACCCTCTACCGATACTGCCAATGATACAAATTAGTGTCAGAAATGTTGCGGGAAATCTGAACATGAAAAACGACCAAAACAGATACGATAAAGTATCTCCTCCGTTCTCACAAGAGAAGTGCCTTGGTGGGGATTAAAGCCAAAATGTTGGACTGATATCTGATCAATGTGAAAGAAGGAAATGATTATTTTTATCTAAAAAATTTGAACTCAAAGGGCAGAAGGATGAAATAACGTAGGTCATTTACTGAACTGCTCTACGACCCTGCCAATGTGCCGTATTATTTTCTCTCTCTCTCTCTCTCTCTCTCTCTCTCTCTCTCTCTCTCTCTCTCTCTCTCTCTCTGTATGTATGTATATATATATATATATATATATATATATATATATATGTATGTAAAAGGAAAACAGAAGTAACAACACTTTCGGTATAGTATATAAAGGAATATATTAGGTTAACGCTTGAAATACCAGGAAGAGGGTCTTAACGTTTCGGACACTAGTCTTTCATCAGAAGAAAGAATGAGAAGTAAGACAGATTGAAGCAACGGGCGGGTTGAAATTGGAATAAATGTCTTTAGATAAAAATAACATTCATGTCGACATCTCTTGGAAAACTGTTGATGCTGGCGTTTTGTGTATGATTTTTTTATTTAGAAAAGTGGATCTTGGAGTGCGTCTACCTGAAATGGTGG
>OZ024745.1:130564444-130569444 GCA_964016885.1 Eledone cirrhosa
CATCATTTTAATAGCCTAATACTCGATTCTAGCAGAGATTTAAGTAGGGATCTGATTTTGTGGGTGGAATATATACATCAAATGTCTGTGAACGTTTTACGTAGCAGAAATTGTTTGAGACGCTTAACGATCCATACGATGGCAAATGCTTTGCGTTCGATATTTGACTAGCAGACGTCAATTTTCTTGATACATATAGGACAGGGTGACCATTTTGTGAAATTATTGCCACAACGCTGTTTATTGGGGTATCCGTCGTCATTTTTTATTTAATGCAATACATTCTACTTCTATATCTATTGAAAGATACCACATGTCATCCTATATATGTATATAACTGGCATATTATCACTAATCCCAGCTAAACTAATCGGATTAAAAGAGATATTATCAATACCACACTGAGAATACAATATACACGTATAAAATCTAATTGCTTATAATTGTATAATTTCGTGCAGCTAACATACTTCAGTGATCTACCCACAATTTCAATAAATCATAATTGAACTCTTACTGAAAAATAAACGTTATCCGTCGCAATTAATTATTTCTACTTTTGACACAAGGCCAGCACTTTCCCCAGTGTATTACTGGTACTTTATTTTATTGACCCCGTTAGGATGAAAGGTAAAGCTAACATCGCCGAGAATCCCGTAGGGATGAAAATCAAAGCTGACCTCGGAGGGATTTGAACTCAGAACTTAAAGGGCTATAACTCTATGCTAAAAGGGATCGTGTCTGAAACTCTAGCAATTAATGCAAGGAGGTAAGGGTAGAGAATGGCGGAATACAGGTGTAACTAATAAATCTATTAGAAGAGCTGTATAAAAGAGACACCGTAAATATTCTGCTGAGAGTTAGAATGCTAATCGAAATTTCTTTGATGCGAAACACAAAGCATAAGTCTACTAAGGCATCCGATACTGACGGATGTTGGAGGTGTAGCACGACAACATTTCCATAATTTGAAATCATACAAACCACAGCGGATGGATAAAGCCATAGGGAACATTTCTGAAATATATATTATACTTCAAGAACTTCATCGGGATTGACTGAGCAATCTACACTATTTACTTAGCAGTCTTGCACTAGGATATATTAAATCAAATATACCCTTTGCCATACTCCGTTACGAATCATTAAATGTAATGTGTTTTTATAATTATCCATCTTATTGTATATGAACAATACAAGGCCAGTAACGACGGCATTGTTGGTGTCGGCGTCGTCGCCATCACCGTTGTCGGGGTAGGTTAAGGTAAAGGGATGTGCTTCCAAACAGCTCCGAGTCAAATAGATTCGTCAAAACTTTTACGGAATGAAATGTTTTTTTCTGTGAATTATTTGCAGAGAAAGGATTTCTGTGTGACCTGGATATTTATCCTAATAATTGTGGTCGAGAAAAGGCATTATCTTTTACTGAAAACTTTCTTTTATTTACACTCTATCCAATACGGCTTCTTCGACGATATTGTGGAGAACGGAACTAACAAACATATAGGATAAAAGGCTCTAACAAACATATAGGATAACAGTACGCTCTTCCTCCCTACAAAAATGAAATAATATTTGAATACACAAAAATGAATTTGGAAAAAAATATTAAGAAAAGCGGAAAAATATCACAATGATATAATCAGCCGAATTAAGAGATCATTGCTCCGATACTATAGGCATGTGGTTAGAATGTTTCAGAAAAGAATTACTAGACAGATTTTATGGGCAAAAATCAACCGAAAGCAGACCCAGGGGTAGACCCCGAGCAAGGTGGTTGGATAATATCCATGAATTCAGTTCGTTTGGAATCCAGCAGCAGAAGAAAAAGAAAAAGAAAAAGAAAAAGAAAAAGAAAAAGAAGAAGAAGAAGAAGAAGAAGAAGAAGAAGAAGAAGAAGAAATAAACAGATGCACGCGTAAAGTCACTGGTATGATATAAACAACATTATTAACAATCTTGTACCATATTATAAAGAAACCACCAACAGTAACCTATTTGATAGTATTACAGTCAAAATAAGAGTTTTCAGTGTATGTCAAATCCAGTGAAAGCAGAAATATTGGCAGCAATAGGCCACGAAATGTTGCATCTCTCTGCTTGATGAATTTAACCAAGAGCGCTGAAGGAGGATGGTCATAAATATCTGTTTTACAAAGGCTACCAGTAGCTTCCCTATCCCTCCAAAGGAACAGTAGAAAGGTAGCTATATGGCACAACGTCTGTTCCATTAATATGGGGGAGCGTATATAAATGTATTAGTCCGGTTTTCAATATAATGCATATGGCAAGAATGCAGACCGAATTTATGCGCCATACCAACCCATAGGCTGGTATCAAAATGCAACTGTCACTAAAGCACAAGGGACACAGCGAGCGATATTGTTGATGACGATAACATTGACTCGTTTTCAATTTGCGACAAATTACGTTTAGGTGGTGATCACTAAGATAGCTGAGGAATGTCTGTGTGGATAAGGATTCCTTTATGTGAAATAAGAGACCTTATATGAAGAAAACAACTTTAAGAGTATATTATTAGATATTAAGTTCAAATCCCGCCGAAGTTAACTTTGCCTTTCATCCTTACGGGGCCGATAAAATAAAGTACCAGTAATGCACTGGGTAATTTGCTGGCCTTATGCCAAAAGTAGAAGCAATTATTAGATATTCCGTATCCATAAAAAGAACGTGGCCCTTTCCTTTCCCACTCCTCGGGATTAAGTGGTACAGTAATGGTACAGTGGTACAGTAATTGAATCTGCTCGTCCCATTCATTTGTACACCCTGCTTTGGTTTATCACAAACTCCCTATTGTATACCATATGTTAATGTAAAGACAATCCTAAGTAACTATACAAATTAATGCAGAACTAATGTAACTAAAGACATGCTGCATTCAGTCCTGATTCTGATGAAATCGTAATATAGACGGCGCTATGCCATAGAACCATGATACGCGTTGTGATTTAAGTAAAGTCATGACAACAGAACATGAACCAACGATTTCTTGGTTTATTTTCCAGTAACCCTATTATCATGATGATAGTAGCCTAGATAAATAAAAATTTCAAAAATAGAAATTGCATTACAAGCACGTGGTTTATATTATTCCTAATACATTAACCACTCGAATGTATTTTGAAATAATGAAATACAAATAATTTAATTTCTCATATTTCATTTTTCTAAAACTCACGACAATTTGTTCTTACGTTCGTGAAAGAGTGAATACCTTGAACTCGGCAAAAACAAAACGTGATATGAAATTCTATATATTCTTTATACTTGCAAGATTCTTTCTCAAAAGAAAAAAAAAAATTCGCTTTTGTTTTCTGTCTTTTATTTTATCTTTATCAATGACTTTAAAAAAATCATCTACCGTCTCTAAGCAACAACAAAATAAAATATTGAATAGGAAAAATGAAGATGAAAACAAATTCTGAAAAATGTAATGAAAAACACCAAAAAATTTGGACAATTTTAATCTATCGGAAATAACTATATTCTTTATCGACTTTTCTCTTAAGACATGACTGCGATAATTGTTGGATATTTTATTTGATGAAAGGCATTGTTTCTCCTTATATCTTCAATTTTCAGCATTTGAAATTAATGCTTTCTTTTGATGAAATAGTTTATATTTTCTTGGTTGTTGCTGTTGTCGTTTTTTTTTTATCTAAATTTTATATTTTATATTTATTATTAATTTTTTATTTATTATTTAATACGTTTTTCTTGATACAATTTCTATTGTTGTCAACAAAAAATATATCCACTTTCCATGATTGCGCTTCATGATAATCTTATTATTAATATTACTATCTTTAAATGCATTATTATAATTGTTATTATTATTGTTAACATTATTATTATTATTTTATTATTGTAAGGGCGGTGGATTGGCAGTATCGGTAGAATGTCCGACAACATGCTTTGCAGCATAGAGTCAGGGCCCTTTACGTTCTGATTTCTAATCCCACCGAGGTTAACTTACCTTTCATCCTTACGGGGTCGATAAAATAAAGTGGGTCGATTTAATCGACATTCCTTCCCCAACGCTGTTGGCCATGTGCCTTTGGCAGAATCTGTAGAGAGTCGGACACCATGCTTTCCAGTATAGATTTAAGTCCCTTTACCGACTGTGTTCAAATCCCACTGAGGTTATCTTTGCCTTTCATCCTTACGGGGTCGATAAAATAAAGTACCAGTAATGCACTGGGTAATTGCTGGCCCTGTGCCAAAAGTAGACACAATTATTTTATTATTATTATTATTATTTCATTTATCTTGCTTTATGTTCATACGAGTTATCACCAAGTCACAACCAGTGACCTCAAGAGACAACAAAGTCCGCCATGTTCAAGAAAGAACACATATGTATATCTTTAGGTGTTTAGACTTGTGATGTATTTATATTGACATAATCTTCGTTAGTATATGGGCAGTTCCTATTAGTACTATCTGTTGATTTACTCCTATACGCGGGTTTCCTGGGATTTGGGATAAGTAATCATTAGACAACTTATGTATCATTCATAAAACGCCTACAACCACTGGTATTTTTTAATTATTTTATTATTATTATTATTATTATTATTATTATTATTATTATTATAGTTGCATTTATCTTGCTTTATGTTCATACGAGATATCACCAAGTCACAACCAGTGACCTCAAGAGACAACAAGGTCCGCCATGTTCAAGAAAGAACATACATACACACACAGGCATCTTTAGGTGTTTAGACTTGTGATGTACTTATATTGACAGAATCTTCCTTAGTATATGGGCAGTTCCCATTAGTACTATATTTTGTATTTCTCCTATACGGGGGTTTCCTGGGATTTGCGATAAGTAATCATTAGACCCCTTAGGTATCATTCCTAGAGCGCCTACAACCAATTTCCACATTTTTCCAATTTCTATCTCCAGGTCCTTATACTTGCTCAATTTTTTAAATGTTTTTATATATACATTCTTGTCTATAGGAACGGAC
>OZ024745.1:130574444-130576944 GCA_964016885.1 Eledone cirrhosa
GCAAAACCAAAAATGAAAAGCAGAAGAATTACTGTAAGATACCATTGCAATAACAGCAGTATCAACAAGAACGAAAACAAATAAAGTGAAAGACTAAAGCAATCGTATAGAACCCAATCACCAATATAATCATCGTTGTTTTCGTCGTATTCGTCATTGTCAACATAATTATCATCGTCACCGCCATTGTCAGTGTCACTTTCCTCATCATCCCGCCATTAAAACAACACCAACACCAACATCACTACCTCCACCACAGTCATCATCAGCATCATTGTCATTATCATCATCATCATCATCATCTTTCTCACCATCATCCCCATCATCATCATCATGCTTATCATCATCATCATCATCATCACCACATCCTCATCAGCAGCATCATCATCATCATCGTCATCATCATCAACATCAACATCACCATCACCATCCTCATCCTCATCATCATCATCATCATCATCATAATGACCATCATCATCATTGTTCTTATCGTCATCAGCCTCATCATTATCCTCCTCATCATCATCCTCCTCATCATCACCATCATCATCCTCACCATCATCATCATCATCATGGAACAGATGTGGCAGTGTGCCAACAAAGCCATTCATACTTCGCCTAATTGGAACGTCAATTCAAACAAAAGAAGCTTTTCTGTATAGACCAAAATCACCCTACTTTCCAATGGCACCCTATGAGGGCGCCCGTCTCTTCTCCAAACTAGCCAGCCTACAGGCGCATGGTCAGAGTAGACCCATTCACACGGGCCTATCTTGCCACATCCACCTCACCAATGAAACCCGTCCTAATCACAAAAAATTGAAGAGCAGGCTTCCAATTTGACGAAGTGTGAATGGTTTTGTTGGCACCCAGCTACATCCGTCACATCATGAGAGATCCAAGCCTTTTAAATGTGCTGATGTCAAAAATCTAGCTCTTTCTCGATTAATTTACTTCGTGTTATGAGGAGCATCTGGTTTCCGTTGGCTCTTCTTACTGGCAGGAAGTTTTCTATCCTGGGTGTTGTTTGCAGTCGATTTTGTGTATGTATGTTTTCTTTTGGTTGGGTTTAGTCATGGTTGTGGTGTCATTGATGGTTGTGTTGCCAGTTAGGGTTGTTGTGGAGGTGGTGTTGTTTCGGATGTATGTGTTTTTGGTTTGGGTGTGTGTTTTGTATTTTCTAGAGTAGGTGTTGGTGTCTGCCAGGGAGTGCTTGCTAACTTTTGGCGAGTACCTTTTTGGTGGGGGGGGGTCCTATCTCCTTCACTGGGAGAAGTGGTGCATGAGTCTGGTAATAGTCGAAAGAAGAAGAAGAAGAAGAAGAAGAAGAAGAAGAAGAAGAAGAAGAAGAAGAAGAAGAAGAAGAAGAAGAAGAAGAATGAGCTTTGCATAGGTGTATGACGGCGTATAAGTTTCTTTAATTTTGTAATGTTTCCCTTAAGGAAAACCTACTACATACTTCGTATTATGTGTACACACAACATGAACAGATACTTGGCTGCGGAGAAAAGCATGTGAGCAAACGGTGAATAGCATTTTCATTATTACCGGTACAACTAACAGTCTTGATTAATTGGCTATTCACATTCATTCAATAAATGTTTGATTCAGAAATGTAGTGATATTTATCACAAAGCTACCTTAACCATACAGAGAATCGTTACAAACTCAAGTTGATATTTGATGTTCTACTGCAGTGGAGCTGTGTAAATGCCCTGGTCATCAGTCAGATAATACTTTGAGGGGATCTCCTTTACATCTCTCGGGAAGTTGTGTGTTTCATGTATGCAGACTTCATGCATGGATGAAGGCTAAGGTTTAAGTCTCTTCCTGGTGTTTTTTTTATTTCGGTCTCAATGATATCACCAAGGATATGTTTTCTTCTAGTCACATTGGTTTAACTCCTTTTTCTCACCCCAGATATTTCTTTAGAATGAATCCGTTACTTTATGAGAACGACTATCTGCGATTTTTATCAAGTGCCCACGTCGAGGACGCTACTTTTTTCCTAAAATAAGTCTAAAAAATCTACCATGCGTCCTGGAGGCCGAAGGTTGTTTATTATTTTTTTCAAATTGAGCGGTGGATTGGGAGTATCAGTAGAGGGTCGGACGCCATGCTTTGCAGCATAGAGTTACGGCCCTTATGATATGAATTCAAATCCCGCCGAGGCTAACTTTGCCTTTCATCCTTACGGGGTCGATGAAATAAATTACCAGTAATACACGTACCAAACGTAGAAACAATTTTTTTTTTTTCAAATTTTTGGTTCTCAAAATTAGGGTGCGTCCTCGGGACGAAGCGTCTGCGGCGCCGGAAAATACGGTAATTAGTTTGATCTAAGCCCTTTTCAAGACGCATATTTTCACTGACAATATTTAACTCCTATTTGAACATTTGTTTAAATATTTTACGTATCGTTACATATCTGATCCTGGGTCGATGATATGTTTTTCTGTTTTGTTTTCGTTTACCAAATCAATGAAATCAGTTGAAGTAT
>OZ024745.1:130581944-130584444 GCA_964016885.1 Eledone cirrhosa
GAATACCACAGAATACCACAGAATACCACAGGACATAGCTATGACTTTAATTATCAAGAAGATTAACAACCACTATATAACTCTATTATTGACCTAGTACTGACTCTCGTTCATTCTCCTCTCCCCCTCTCTCTCTCTCCCTCCCTCTCTTTGTCGTCCTTGACCTTCAAGTCATATTGACATATTAGGTAACTTTATCCACGCCTTCTTATTCATCGTCAACCGTGTCTCATCACTCTTGTCGTCAATATTCTATTTGTGTTTATCACCCTTATGGATCATGTGATGGTGGTGGTGGTGTCAGTGGTGGCAGTGGTGGTGATGGTGGTGGTAGTGGTGGTGGTGGTGGTGATGGTGGTGGTAGTGGTGGTGGTGGTAGTGCCGGTTGTGGTGGTGGTGGTGGTGGTAGTGGTGGTGATGGTGGTGGTGGTATTGCTGGTTGTGATGGTGGTGGTGGTAGTGGTGGTGATGGTGGTGTTGGTATTGCTGGTTGTGATGGTGGTGGTGGTAGTGGTGGTGATGATGGTGGTGGTAGTGCTGGTTGTGATGGTGGTGGTGGTAGTGGTGGTGATGATGGTGGTGGTAGTGCTGGTTGTGATGGTGGTGGTGGTAGTGGTGGTGATGGTGGTGGTGGTAGTGCTGGTTGTGATGGTGGTGGTGGTAGTGGTGGTGATGATGGTGGTGGTAGTGCTGGTTGTGATGGTGGTGGTGGTAGTGGTGGTGATGGTGGTGGTGGTAGTGCTGGTTGTGATGGTGGTGGTGGTAGTGGTGGTAGTGGTGGTTGTGGTAGTGCTGGTTGTGTTGGTGATGGTAGTGGTGGTGGTGATGGTGGTGGTGGTGGTATTGCTGGTTGTGTTGGTGGTGGTGGTAGTGTTGGTAGTGGTGGTAGTGGTGGTGATGGTGTTAGTGCTGGTAGTGTTGGTGGTGGTGATAGTGGTATTGCTGGTTGTGATGGTGGTGGTGGTAGTGGTGGTGATAATGCAGGTCTTAATGATGACCGTGAAAGTATTTGTGAGTATGACTAATGAGGTTTTCACAATGGTATCAAGCATTATATTATATAAAGGCGGTGGATTGGCAGTATCGGTAGAGGGTTGGACGCCATGCTTTGTAGCATAGAGTCACGGCCCTTTATGGTCTCAGTTCATATCCCACCGGGGTTAGCTTTGCCTTTCATCCTTACGGGGTCTATAAAATAAAGTACCAGTAATACACTGGGTATTTGCTGGCCTTGTGCCAAATGTAGAAACATATAAATTAAGAGAAATTGAGGGACTTTCGAAAATGTATCAGTATTTGAAACCTGATGATTAATCATGATGATGATGATGGTGGTGGTGGTGGTGATGATGATGATGATGATGGTGATGATGGTGATGATGATGATGATGGTGATGCTGATGATGGTGATGATGGTGATGATGGTGATGATGGTGATGATGATTGCTGTGGTGATGATGATGAGGAGGAGAATGAGGAGGACGAGGAGGGGGAGAATGATGATATAGATTTCAGCGGTGGCGGTGATGATGATGATGACGATGATGATGATGATGAGGAGGTGTAGGAGGGCGAGGAGGGGCAGAATGATGCCTATGATGCTGATGATGCTGATGATGCTAATGACTAAGGTGACAAATGTTAGTGTGCTTGAAAAGGAAGTAGATCTTTTGTTGTTGTGTAAAAGACAATAATGGCGGTAGTAAAGATGTCAACAGTAGAGATAATAATGAAGAAAACCTTGATGAGGAATCTGGTCTAGATGAAGATGGCGGCAATAATCATCATAAGGATGATGTAGCAGAGATACCAATTAAAATGTCACACATTCCAAAAATAATTATTACATTTTCCTCTTTTGATGACGTCATATTTATTATATATTTCATGGGAATATGTTTTGTTTATTTGTTTTGTTTTGTATTGTATTGTATTTATTTGGCAGCGTTCGTTACTACTACTACTGCTACTACTAATGCTGCTACTACTACTACTACTGATGCTGCTACTACTACTACTACTACTATTACTGCTAGTACTACTACTGCTACTACTAGTACTACTACTACTACTACTGCTACTACTACGATGACGACGACGACTAGTACTACTATTTCTACGAAGAAGAAAAAGAAGAAAAAGAAGAAAAAGAAGAAAAAGAAAAAGAAGAAGAAGAAGAAGAAGAAGAAGAAGAAGAAGAAGAAGAAGAAGAAGAGATATTCGATTCAAATTTGAACAAGAGCGAGGATTGACAGAGAGAGTAATTCTTTAGTTGATTAATGTCGGTCCTTGTGGCCAATGAAGGAAACAATGAAACCATTATCAGACGTTGGTGGAACCGGTGGATTAGTTATAGTAATAATGTTCTTACCAAAGAGATTGTGATTGGAACTGTGTTGTTGTGTAACAGAAGGGCAACCCTGATCAAGCAGACTCGTGATTAAATGCAGTCCAACAGAAACTTTACCATCTTTTTATGTGTATAATCAGGATGGCTTAG
>OZ024745.1:130591944-130611944 GCA_964016885.1 Eledone cirrhosa
ACATAAAAAATTATATCAAAAATTTTAATTTTTTTTTTTTGGGGGGGGGGGGGGCATACTGTTTTGCTATATATCATTAAGGTGGAATTTATTATAAAAGATTGGGAACCGCTGGTCTAGAGGAACATAGGAAAGAGCGTAAAAAATAAAAATAACAACACGAGATAGAGTTACCTTGGGAGAGATTTAATTGCCCCTATATTTCGGATCGCATCCATCAACTGGGGGGTGGGGAGTTATCTGTCGGAGAGGAACGGTACGTGGCCTCTGTTGTCCGCTGTTTGTGTGTAACTGAGATGTTCTGTAGAGCGCATATATATATATATATAGATATACATATATATATATATATATATATATATATATATATATATATATAGTCAATAAATGAAACGAAAGAAAAGAATGCAAGGTTATATTAGGTTCACTCTTGGAGGAAGTCGAGGAGAGTTCAACGTTTCTGACAGAAGCCTTTATGCTAAATTTAGGTTTGATCAATACATATAATAAATACAGTCCCCCCCCCCCCCGGTATTCGCATGGGTCACGTTCCTTGAGCACGTGCGAAGTGTGTAAGACTGCGAATATTGTACCTCGTCCATAAATATGCCTATAAACGTCAAAACGTAACGTAAAATATAGGCCGGCAAATACGGTATATTGTACTCTGTATATATATAAAATTACGTGTGTGTGTATTACCTATAGGGGCCTACATCTTACGACCGATTTTCATGAAACTTTACAGGCTCATAGGTTAGTCATCGGGAAGTGTTTTCGATATATCAGCGTATCGTTTCTTTTATTCCGGGGTCATTCTGCAGATAAAAATCGATATGGGTGGGTCACCTTTTTTTAGGTATCGAAAATTAAGATTTTTGGCTCCAGCTCCCACATTTTGCCACCGATTTCGTTCAAATTTTAAAGCAAAATAGAATTTATCATTGCACATCCTGTAGTCGCTTTATAATTCGCATTTGTTGCTCAGGGACGGTGTGGCAGCCGCTTAAATATTCAAAAATACCACTTTTAGACTCAAATTTCCACTTTTTCGGCTCTAGCTCCCATATTAATCAACCTACTTTGTTCCAATTTTACACTATGCTGGATCTGATTATTTCACGTCTTAATGTGGCTTTACATTTTGGATTCTTTTGTTCAGGAACGGCGTGGCAGCCGGTTAAATATTCGAAAATACCACCTTTTCGCTCAAATTTCCACCTTTTCAGCTCTAGCTCCCACATTTTTCAACCGATTTCGTTCAAATTCGCAACTTCGGCTCCACCTCACACGTAAATCAATTTATTTGATCAACTTTTATACTACGATAGAACCTATCATTGCGCATCTTATAGTAGCTTTACACTATTATTAGCTCCTTCCACCTCCCACATATTCCATACGATTTCACTCAACATTTCGCCATTTGCTACACCTTACGACCGATTTTCAAGAAACTCGCAGTCGCTAAGATCAACACCTTTTCATCAAAGCAAATATTAGTTTACCTACACAAGCAATGCTGGGTACTGCTGCTAGTTAATAATATAACGCTTAAAAGCATGAAAAAATATATATATGTCACGAAAAAGCCATTAAAAAAATGACGGAAGATATTTACGATTCTGCTAATATGCGGTGGACTCCAAGAATAATTATTACTTATGTTCTAAGAAAAATTCCGCGAATATCCGGGACTGCAATTGCCGTGGGTACAATGTGTATATATATATATATATATAACAAGGAACAAAGAGGGTGTGGTAAGATACCAGGTGTAGCATAATACACCAGAGTACTCGATACTTGGGGTAGTAGAGAGGGCAATAGGAAAAGATTCAGGTCCCCGACGTTTGAGCTCTGGCTCCGGCCGTTTCGACAGCTAGATCTAGCTGTCGCAACGGTCGGAGCTCAGCTGTCGGGGTCCTCAATCTTTTCATATATATATACACATATTTCATACATACATACATACATACATACATACATACATACATACATACATACATACATACATTCATGCAAACTCTACTAAGAATACTGCAATTGCTTGGAGAATTATAGAGTTTGGTGCACTTTTAGGCTACGGCCAGCCACACGAACCTGCAACAGATCCTGAACAAGCAATGCCTGTACTTTGAATGTTTTCAAAGTGGGGAACTGCCTTGCACTCTACCAATCCCATTCTCTGAGCATCGAAAACACTACCTGAAAAGGAGAACTGGTCAACATCACCGGTGGCTTCCGAAGCCGCAGGTTATTTTTCAGAGTTTCCCTCTCTTACAAAGGTGCTGTGACAACAACAAGGGGCCTTTCATTCCCAGGTTAAAAAAGAAAAAAATCTATTTGGATGGCCGTTGACTCTGCTGAGTTCCACCGCCCTTTGCCTGGTCTTATATTTCATGCCGCAGGGTATCTACATATCACCTTCCTCACCAAGCTAGCTTGGTGACGTTGCCGGTTTAGTCGCCGACCATCCGACTATGAGAAAGGTTGTACTGGGTTATATGTAACCAGTAGCACTCGAGAGCGACCTGACATACATACATATGGGTGTATGTGTGTGTATGTGTGTGTGTAGATTTAGGTAAGTGCTAGTATGTATATCCTGATGGTTGTCCTTATTTGTTGATGTAGAATATTTGAATTAAAAGATGAAGCTGATATACTTCTCCCTGAAAACCTTTAGATGTCAGTATAGCATTGACGACACAAAAGATGCTTTGTAATCAGATGTAAATATGTCGCTTTATTTCCGTGTGTGCTTCGAGTGTGTGAGGCCTCCGTATGAGTGTGTGTATGTGTGTGAGAGAGTGTGTGTGAATGTATGAGAGTGTGTGTGTATGTGTGAGAGCGTGTGTATGTATGTGAGTGAGTGTGTGTGTGTATGTGTGTATGTGTGTCAGTGTGTTAGTGAGAGAGTGTCTGTGTGTGCGTCAGTGCGTATGAGTGTGTGTGTATGTGTGTGTTTGTTTTTGTGTGTGTGTAAAGGAGGAATGTTTATTTGTCAGTGTCTGTGTGTGTGAATGTTTGTATGTGTGTATGTCTGTGTGAGTGTAAGTCTGCGTGTGTGTATATGTGTGTATATGTGCAAGTGTGTGTGCGTATGTGGTCTGTGTGTGCGTGTCTATGTGCGTATAGAAATATATATATATGATTGCGGAAATCATCTCAACAAAATAGGTAAAGCCATAAAAGAGACAAACTGCAATGGAACCGTTTGATGGCAACAATATCTTCCCAATAACAATACATCACCAACAAGAATGGTGTTTCCGAAGAATATAGATCCTAAGGCAAGTGTTGAAAATACTTTTGAAAATAAAGACATAAACATTGTAAACTCTAGATTTGAAGAAACAATTTCATTTTAATGTGACATTCTTAAATATAATGAATAGCAGGAAATCCTGTTTTAAATATTAGAAAAACGAAAAAGAAATCTACTCAAAATATGATCCTGGGCGAGAAGACATGACTGTGAAGTTTATGGCTTCGCATCACAATGGTATCGATCACTCTACACGGCACCTTAGGCAATAATCTGATAACCTTAGCATCAAAATTGACGTTTGCCTTCAGTTCTATTAAACAGATGAATCTTAGCGAGCCATTCCCTTTGAGCACACACACACACACACACACACACATACATATATATATATATATATATATATATATATATATATATTTCGTTTCTGAATTTGTTTAGCAAGATTCTTTATCTGAAATCGTGTGTTGAAACCGATATTGTTATACTTTGGGAGGGTCATGTTGCCAATAAGAAACACACGCACCAGTTGCTTTCACTTCAATTTATTATATATTTATAAAGAAAGGAATCCCCAGTCACTGAAGAGGTCACAGAGTGTGTGACGAAAGAACTATGACTATATATAAACAACTATCTGGTTGTGGAACCAACCAACCAACCAGAAATTTATAAATATGTAAATTTATAAATATATAATAAATTGAAGTGAAAGCAACTGGTGCGTGTGTTTCTTATTGGCAACATGACCCTCCCAAAGTATAACAATATATATATATATATATATATATATATATATATATATATATATATATATATATATATAAAACAAACAGTCTTCAAATTTATTATTATTACTATATATATATATATATATATATATATATATATATATACATATATATATACATATATATATATTTATTAAAATAACAGATTAAAGTTTAAGCAAAGAATCGCTGCTTTCGCCATTAACGGCATCTTATGAAACTAAAAAAATCAATCTGTGAATCAGAAGTAAATATTTCGAAAAGCGTTGCAACCGAAGGAAAACAGGAAGACGATACTTTGGTTCGTGGAAACGTTCCCTGGCAAAGAACGGAAAAAACGAAGATAATACGTCATTATTTGGAGCAGTTAAAACAATTACATATACATATATATATATCGGTATGTGGTTGACGGATGGGGAAAAGGGGTACTCAGTACGAAGTAAATATTTAATATTTATTTTATTAAGGCTGAATAGAGATTCTTTTAACTCTGAAGTTTCGCCTGTTTATTTCATGGTCAACAATCAAACAAGCTGACCTTATGATAAACACGACTATGGAACATATGTAAATACTAGAAATAAATCTTACTGTATTGCAAATCTGCGTGAGGGTACGCAATGCGAAATGTAGAATTTCTGGTCAACGTTATTAAGTTAGATAAAAGGAGCTGTTAGGAAGAAAATATATCACTAAATACTTCATATGTATAATTATATATATAATAACTATCTCTCTCTCTATATATAATTGGTTTGGATGCTTAAAGTGTCCGTATGCGGTAGGCATATATATATATATATATATATATAGTAATAATAATAAATGTGAAGACTAAAATCCGAAGAGGGCGCAATAAGGATAATATATATATCAAAATATAAAAAAAACAGACCAAATATTTCTTAAAATAACAGATTAAAGTTTAAGCAAAGAATCGCTGCTTTCATCCTTAACGGGATCTTCTGAAACTTAAGAGTAAAAGTACCGATTCTTTGATTAAACTTTAATCTGTTATTTTAATAAATATTTGCTCTACGGTTCTTATATATTTGATATATTTTTATCCTTATCGAGTCTTCTTTGGATTTTAGTCTTCAAATGTATTGTTATTACTATATATATATATATAAATATATTTTTAATTTTATTTTTTTTAGTATATGTTGGTTGTATACCAACACCTCATGTGCAGATTGGAGCACTCGACGAAGTGCGCAGGTTGGTGTGGTTACTCCGGAGTAATGTAAAATAAAATAAAATAAATAAGTCAAATGTTTAAAATTTGGCTTCGTTTATTACTGCTATATATTTTATTTTATATATATATATATATATATATATATATATATATATATATATATATATGTATGTGTATATATATGTATGTGTATATATAAACGGATAAAGGCACATGTATTCACACACATTACACACATGAGCATATATATAAGATATATATGTATGTATATATGCATGTGTCTGTATGATATTTATGCGTGTCTATATGTTATTGTTCTCTATCTATATGTACTAACGAAATGTAAACGTAAGCCACAATGCCGAAACAACTGTATCGTTGAATAAAAATACGTGGTATATTATTTCATCCACCGAACATAATACACATCTTTCAATCTCGCTATCTGATAAGAAAGGTAGATCCAAGTATAGTCAATTCATATACTAACATTACAGAAATATATACGAATTTTCCTAAAGTATGATCTCTTTTACAGGAACCATGCCTGCTTTCTTGTCATTATCTTGGTAATATTTCGCTCCAAAAATATCAATTGCTGAAAGGAATAATGTTTAGAAAGCGGCAGGCGATGTTTGAAAATTGAAATAGAAGGTTTTGCTGTAAAATTTGTTTAAATAAAATAGTCAAATACCGGGGCGTATAAACCAACTGAACGAAAGCAGATGGATATCAGCCCAGTTATAAATCTATGTTATTTAATGAAATATTACAGCGAAGCCATCTATTTCAATTGTCAAGTATCAATTAGAGAGTTTGAGATATTAGGCTTCTATTTTTTAAGATCTAAACATGGCGATCTCAATCATTACGACTACAGAATAATTATATTAAGAAATATTTTCTATGTATGACGAGGGTATATTTAATGAAGAGGGAAGCTTAAGATTGATATGTATGAAACTGGCCTATCCCTAAACTACGTTTTTTATATCCACGTCCATCCGACAGTAAAGAAAGTATTTAGTTTTAGAGGTAATGGTGAATACGTAACAGCAATTAACACCTGCGTTCTTGAAATGGTCAAAGGAGTGCTCAAAGAGATTGACAGAGTGACAATAAATAGTTTGACCATATATAAAGCATCTAAGACACAGTCGGGATTGGTTATATCTATCAAGTAAAGAAGGTGGGAGAGGCTAAGATTTTGTTGGTATAGCAGAACGTAACCTGGAGAAATATGAGATGAAACGTTCAGAAGGATTAGAAGTAGAAGCGCATAAAATATATTTTAAAAAAAGGTGAAAGTACGTAATGATTATATAGTCTGTTGTTATTAATCCTTTCACAACTGACCACTCACTTATCATCTCATTTCAATATAAGTCTGTTGTAGCATGCATATTAACAGGCTAATATTGTATCCGAACACGGAAGAGCCAAACTCCCACTGTCATCCCCTCAATCTCTCTCGCCCTCTCCATCTTTCAGTATTATAAGCAAATGGGGTCCCACGTGCTGGCCGCCCCACAGCCCCGGCGGACAGAATGGAGAAGGCGTTTCTCCGGAGGATGGTAAGGGAGATGCGTTGGAAAGATTTATATTTGCAACAGTGAGGTGGGGGTGGGGAATCAATGTAGTGAACGTTGAAAGAACAGAAAGATACAAACGCGAGACGAAAGTGGTTAAAATTTGTCGATCGACTTTCGTCAATTCGGACCGAGGAAACAATGTTTCCGTTGGTCTTTCCAATTGCTAATACTATCTATCGGTCGCAACTCCCAGTAGAAGGAGCAACGTGAAATAAAGTGTCTTGCTCAAGGACATAACGCATCGCCTGGTCCAGGAATCGAACTGAGAACCCCACGATTGCGAATCCAGTTCTCTAACCAATCAGCCACACGCCTTTACACAAAGTGGTAAGAGAAAGACATATTTCAGGAAAAAATGTCCATGGACAATATTTGAGAAGAATGAAGGAATTAGGAGCAAAGAAATCTTGGATTTAGCAGCAAAATTGTGAGACGAATAAAGAAACTGAAGATCTTAACATATCTACCTAATTACAAGCTTTACGGACTAATCTTATTAAAGCGAAAGTAGACAAAATATTGAGAATACCAAATGCAGAATGTGCAATGAGGAGGGCAAGTTTGTAACCCACCTTGTATGTTGATGTACTTGCTTGGTACATAAAGCATAAGCGTTGCCATGATTGTGTAGCTAGGGTGTAGTAAAACAGAGGGTTAGAAGTGGGTGTTAAATGGTAACCCCCAGCAGAGTCTGTTGTTGATAATGGCAGGTTCAATGTGCATTCGTATTTTACAATCCAAACAAATCAAGAAATATTGGTTAAAATTACCTGTCATAGTGATTATAAAGAAATGGCTCAAACGGGTATATAATTGTTGATACAGGTATTTCTGATGAAAAGAACGTAACAAACAAGGACCAGGGAAAACATAGAAAGATTACTGAAAGACATGGGAATCACAATAAACGTAGCAACAAAAGGCTGCCTTATGGATTCAACAAGAACCATCAGAATGTCCTCTGTTATTCTAAGAAACTAGCTGCGATCCAACGTTAAAGACAAGAATTCCAATTTATTTGTGCGAAAGATTCATAACAATTATTTAAAAAAAGTAAAAATAAAAAAATAAAGAAAATGAATAAAACGAAGAAAACAACAACAGCATCATCATCAACAACATCAATAGCAGTAATAATGATTTCATTTATTGGCCACAAGGGCCGACATATAGGGGACAATACAAAAGACTGTGACAGTGGGGTTTAACAGAAAAATCGAGTAAACAATATGAATAACAATAACAATATAAAATACAAGAAATATACAAGAAAAATTCCCCAATGGGGGGGATGACCACCCAGGGTTCGCTCAGGTACCCAGCAATAACAGTAATAATAATAATTGTTTCTACTTTTGGCACAAGGCCAGCAATTACCAGTACATTACTGGTACTTTATTTTATCGACTCCGTAAGGATGAAAGGCAAAGTTAACCTCGACGGGATTGGAACTCAGATCGTAAAGGGACGTAACTATGCTAGAACGCATGGTGTCCAACCCTCTACCGATACCGCCAATTCTAATAAATAAGAATATATTCCTGCTCTCTGAATGCTGACTCATTAATATATTTTTGCAGGTGGTAATATATTATATTGAAGGTGAATCTTATTTGCTTTCATATCTCACTAGTCTGATGTCATTTTATCCATGGTAGGTTGGCGTCACAATATCACCTTCTTTCCGTTTAACACCTGGTAGTAATTAATGAAATTCTTTCGTAAAAGAAGAAATATCATTTATGATTATTTCTTAATAATAAGCAACATTTATAACAAGTACGGCAAAATAAAAGGATGCCGCAATCATCATCATCAGCGACTGTGAAACATGTTCATAACTCATACCTTGATGATGAGAAATACGCTGCTGGAGTCCAGGATTACACGATGATGATGGTGATGATGATGGTGATGATGATGAGGCTGATGATGATGATGAAGGTATTAATGGATAGATAAAGGGTTCAACATAATAATGATATATAATCTTATATAGGCACAAGGCCAGAAATTTTGGGAGAGGGGGAAGTCGATTAAATTGACCTCAGTACGTGACAGGTACTTTATTTTATTGACCGCAAATACTCACTTGTTACAATCCACTGACTTCCTAATAATTGTTTCTACTTTTGGCATAAAGTCAGCATTTACCCCAGCGTATTACTGGTTACTATATTTTATCGACCCCGTAAGGATGAAAGACAAAGTTAACCTCGGAAGGATTTGAACTCGGATCATAAAAGGCCGTAACTCTATGCAGCAAAGCATGGCGTCCGACCCTCTACCGATACTGCTAATCCTAATACTCTTTTGTTACTGTTTGACTTTATTTCCCACGGGAAAAAATAAAGTTGGATACTTTTTCAATAAAAATGACATACATAACACATTTCATATTATAGCTACCCAAGATTCGTGAGATACATAATGAAGATTGCACCATAATATATGAGATATAAATAGAATTTCACATGCTAACTAACATTTCATATATGAATTACATATTATATTTCGTATTATATATACTGATATATGACATACATATTATATTTCACATCATATATATTGATATATTACATATATAATAAATTCCATATTATACGTGACATGTATTGTAAAATTATCTCCATTATATACAGAAGATAGATGATATATAACATAAATTTCACGCTTTTATGCTATACATGTCATGCATGATATACGGCAGAGATTTCACAGTGTTATGCTAAAAATGTGATGCATGATATATAGAATAGATTGCATACTATTATGCTAAACATGCAATGCATGATATACAGCATATATTTCACACTATTATACTTTACATGTGATACATGATATACAGCATAGATTTCACAGTTATACTATACATGATATACAGCATAGATTTCACAGTTATACTATACATGATATACAGCATAAATTTCACATTTATGCTATACATAATAAACAGCAAAAATTTCACAGTTGTGCTATACATGTTATACAGCATACATTTCACTGTTATGCTATACATGTTATACAGCATACATTTCACTGTTATGCTATACATGTTATACAGCATACATTTCACTGTTATGCTATACATGATATACATAATATACAACATAGATTTCACGCTTTTGTGCTATATATGTCATACATGATATGGAAGATGAAATCATCTGCATTAATATTATTTTTAACACATGGTCCACATTGTTACACCATCCACAGCAACTGTAGCAGCAGTAACTATACTATCACAGCATCTACAGCACCTGCAGCAGCAGAAACTATAGTAGCACATTCATCATCTCAGTAGTAGCAGCAGTGGTAGCGGCAGTGGTAGCAGCAGTGGTAGCAGCAGTAACTATACTATCACAGCATCCACAGCACCTTCAGCAGCAGTAGCTATACTATCACAGCAACTACAGTAACTGTACTATCACAACATCCACAGCAACTGTAGCAGCAGTAACTATACTATCACAACATCCACAGCAACTACAGCAGCAGTAACTGTACTATCACAACATCCACAGCAACTGTAGCAGCAGTAACTATACTATCACAACATCCACAGCAACTGTAGCAGCAGTAACTATACTATCACAACATCCACAGCAACTGCAGCAGCAGTAACTATACTATCACAACATCCACAGCAACTGTAGCAGCAGTAACTGTACTATCGCAGAATCCACAGCAACTACAGCAGCAGTAACTATACTATCGCAGCATCCACAGCAACTGTAGCAGCAGTAACTATACTATCACAACATCCACAGCAACTACAGCAGCAGTAACTATACTATCACAGCATCCACAGCAACTGTAGTAGCAGTAACTATACTATCACAGCATCCACAGCAACTGTAGCAGCAGTAACTATACTATCGCAGCATCCACAGCAACTGTAGCAGCAGTAACTGAACTATCGCAGCATCCACAGCAACTGTAGCAGCAGTAACTATACTATCACAACATCCACAGCAACTACAGCAGCAGTAACTATACTATCGCAGCATCCACAGCAACTGTAGCAGCAGTAACTATAATATCACAACATCCACAGCAACTACAGCAGCAGTAACTATACTATCACAGCACCCACAGCAACTGTAGCAGCAGTAACTATACTATCACAACATCCACAGCAACTACAGCAGCAGTAACTATACTATCACAGCCTCCACAGCAACTGTAGCAGCAGTAACTATACTATCACAACATCCACAGCAACTGTAGCAGCAGTAACTATACTATCACAACATCCACAGCAACTGCAGCAGCAGTAACTATACTATCACAACATCCAAAGCAACTGCAGCAGCAGTAACTATACTATCACAACATCCACAGCAACTGTAGCAGCAGTAACTATACTATCACAACATCCACAGCAACTGTAGCAGCAGTAACTGTACTATCACAGCATCCACAGCAACTACAGCAACAGTAACTATACTATCACAACATCCAAAGCAACTGCAGCAGCAGTAACTATACTATCACAACATCCACAGCAACTGTAGCAGCAGTAACTATACTATCACAACATCCACAGCAACTGCAGCAGCAGTAACTATACTATCACAACATCCAAAGCAACTGCAGCAGCAGTAACTATACTATCGTAGCATCCACAGCAACTGTAGCAGCAGTAACTATACTATCACAACATCCACAGCAACTGTAGCAGCAGTAACTATACTATCACAACATCCACAGCAACTGTAGCAGCAGTAACTGTACTATCGCAGCATCCACAGCAACTGTAGCAGCAGTAACTATACTATCACAGCATCCACAGCAACTGTAGCAGCAGTAACTATACTATCACAACATCCACAGCAACTACAGCAGCATTAAATATACTATCACAGCATCCACAGCAACTGTAGCAGCAGTAACTATACTATCACAACATCCATAGCAACTACAGCAGCAGTAACTATACTATCACAGCATCCACAGCAACTGTATCAGCAGTAACTATACTATCACAACATCCACAGCAACTGCAGCAGCAGTAACTATACTATCACAACATCCACAGCAACTACAGCAGCAGTAACTATACTATCACATCATCCACAGCAACTGTAGCAGCAGTAACTGTACTATCGCAGCATCCACAGCAACTGTAGCAGCAGTAACTATACTATCACAGCACCCACAGCAACTGCAGCAGCAGTAACTATACTATCACAACATCCACAGCAACTGCAGCAGCAGTAACTGTACTATCGCAGCATCCACAGCAACTGTAGCAGCAGTAACTGTACTATCGCAGCATCCACAGCAACTGCTGCAGCAGCACTAACTATACTATCACATCATCCACAGCAACTACAGCAGCAGTAACTGTACTATCGCAGCATCCACAGCAACTGTAGCAGCAGTAACTGTACTATCGCAGCATCCACAGCAACTGTAGCAGCAGTAACTGTACTATCGCAGCATCCACAGCAACTGCTGCAGCAGTAACTATACTATCACAACATCCACAGCAACTGCAGCAGCAGTAACTGTACTATCGCAGCATCCACAGCAACTGTAGCAGCAGTAACTGTACTGTCGCAGCATCCACAGCAACTGCAGCAGCAGTAACTATACTATCACATCATCCACAGCAACTGTAGCAGCAGTAACTGTACTATCGCAGCATCCACAGCAACTGTAGCAGCAGTAACTATACTATCACAGCACCCACAGCAACTGCAGCAGCAGTAACTATACTATCACAACATCCACAGCAACTGTAGCAGCAGTAACTGTACTATCGCAGCATCCACAGCAACTGTAGCAGCAGTAACTATACTATCACAGCACCCACAGCAACTACAGCAGCAGTAACTGTACTATCGCAGCATCCACAGCAACTGTAGCAGCAGTAACTGTACTATCGCAGCATCCACAGCAACTGTAGCAGCAGTAACTGTACTATCGCAGAATCCACAGCAACTGTAGCAGCAGTAACTATACTATCACAACATCCACAGCAACTGCAGCAGCAGTAACTGTACTATCACAGCACCCACAGCAACTACAGCAGCAGTAACTATACTATCTCAGCACCCACAGCAACTGCAGCAGCAGTAACTATACTATCACAACACCCACAGCAACTACAGCAGCAGTAACTATACTATCACAACATCCGCAGCAACTCTAGCAGCAGTAACTGTACTATCACAACATCCACAGCAACTGTAGCAGCAGTAACTATACTATCACAGCACCCTCAGCAACTGCAGCAGCAGTAACTATACTATCGCAGAATCCACAGCAACTACAGCAGCAGTAACTGTACTATCACAACATCCACAGCAACTGCAGCAGCAGTAACTATACTATCACAACATCCACAGCAACTGCAGCAGCAGTAACTATACTATCACAGCACCCACAGCAACTGCAGCAGCAGTAACTATACTATCGCAGCATCCACAGCAACTGTAGCAGCAGTAACTATACTATCACAGCACCCACAGCAACTGCAGCAGCAGTAACTATACTATCACAACATCCACAGCAACTGCAGCAGCAGTAACTATACTATCACAACATCCACAGCAACTGTAGCAGCAGTAACTGTACTATCGCAGCATCCACAGCAACTGTAGCAGCAGTAACTATACTATCACAGCACCCACAGCAACTGCAGCAGCAGTAACTATACTATCACAACATCCACAGCAACTGCAGCAGCAGTAACTATACTATCACAGCATCCACAGCAACTGTAGCAGCAGTAACTATACTATCACAGCACCCACAGCAACTGCAGCAGCAGTAACTATACTATCACAACATCCACAGCAACTGCAGCAGCAGTAGCTATACTATCACAACATCCACAGCAACTGCAGCAGCAGTAACTATACTATCACAACATCCACAGCAACTGCAGCAGCAGTAACTGTACTATCACAGCCTCCATAGCAACTACAGCACCTACAGCAGCAGTAACTATAGTAGCACCTTCATCTCAGTAGAAGCAGCAGCAGTAGTAGCAGCAGTAACTATAGTATCATAGCACCCGCAGCAACTACAGCAACAGTAACTATACTATCACAGCAACTACAGCAACTACAGCAGCTGCAGCAGCAGTAACTATAGTAGCACCTTCATCTCAGTAGTAAGAACAGCAGCAGTAGTAGCAGCAGTAAATATATTATCATAGCAACTGCAGCAATTGCAGCAGCAGTAACTATTCTATTACTGCCATCATCATCACCACCACCATCATCATCATCATTACCAACACCACCATCAACACCATCATCATCAACACCACCACCATTACCTTCATCACCATCGTCACCACCACCATCGTCACCATCGCCATCGTCACCACCACCATCGTCACCACCACCATCATCACCACCACCATCATCACCACCACCATCGTCACCATCGCCATCGTCACCACCACCATCGTCACCATCGCCATCGTCACCACCGCCATCGTCACCATCGCCATCGTCACCATCATCATCGTCACCACCACCATCGTCACCACCACCATCATCACCATCGCCATCATCGCCGGCGTCTTTGTCATCAACACCATCAATGTTTTCATAGTTTTCCCCATAACATAGTTATTACTGGTGACATGCATTCATCCTTACGGGGCCGATGAAATAAAGTACCAGTAATGCACTAGGGTAATTGCTGGCCATGTGCCTAAAGTAGAAACAATTATCTGAATTTAGGTCAGACAAGAAGAAGAACAACAACAACAACAACAACAATAGCAGCAGCAACAAGAATACCCGCATGATCTCATTTAGTATATATATATATATATATATATATATATATATATATATATATATATATATATATGTATATATTTATATATATTTTACTATACTAAATATGTATACTCTGCTATGTACTGAATACCTTACTGTGGTTACCCCCGATTGAACCCGGGATAAACATATATATATATATATATATATATATATATATATATATATATATATATATATATATATATATGTGGGAGGTAGTTATAGTTTACTTGAAGCATTGTGTAATGAGGTATAAACGTTTGAATTTGTAAAACCAAACAATGCAGGTATGGACATAGAATAAAAAAAATGCAAATGCAAAAGATATCGTTGACAATTAGTCTTTTACCTTCGATTTATTTAAATGTCCTTAATTTTCGAGATATCTCTTCTTCGGAGGGAAGTAAAGCGGTTAAACCAGTGTTCTAAATAGCTTGCCAAGTCATGCTGACAGGAAATGGTATAGAGTATCTGTTCTATCTCTAATGTCAAAGAGTTAAGGTGAGGTTGATAAAGAGTAGTCTCCCTTTAAAAGGTTTTTTTTTGTACATGTCTGTTTAAGTGTGTGAGAGAATGCGTGAATGTGTAAGCTTTACTTCCCTCCGAAGAAGAGATATTATCTCGAAAATTAAGGACATTTAAATAAATCTAAGGTAAAAGACTAATTGTCAACAATATCTTTTGCATTTGCATTTTTTTAATTCTATGTCCATACCTGGATTGTTTGGCTTTACAAATTCAAGCGTTTATATATATATATATGATCTGGTCGGAACTGTACTGGGGTAATGACATTATCACATCAGAGGTCCGACGAGCTTTTGATTCCGGAGTCGAGCTAGATGGATGCAGATCGAACCTTGAGCTGATCAATAGCGAAATGTGCGTCACTACTCCATAAACGTAATGAAGACATAACAAATCCTCGTTTTTATTATTATCATAATTACAATCTGCTTTGTAACTGGGCGTTACATTCCCTACATATATATATATACATATGTACATATGTACTTATATATATATATATATTTATATATATAAAAATGAAAAGTATAGAAATTATTGTAGCGAGAAGCTAACAGTATTCCATAACATATAAGTGACTATAGCGTCAAAATGGGAAAATAGTTAACATAAGATATGGGGAAAATAATTCAGACTCGATTCAAAAGGAATCAGGATATAGATTTATCCAACAGAATTTAGAGAAATCCAGGGAAAAATCAATAGAGCCTTAACTCATGATAAAACAAAGTCTAAAGTACTCAACCTTCAATTTGGGATAACTTCAAATGCTCTGTATAGTCTTTAAAAGACTATTTCACGAAAACTTTCAGTGGGGATGGTCACGGTTGGATTTCGTTCATCAGCAGAGCTCAACATGGTAACCAAGGTCTCACTGGTAATATGCCAAAAAGGGAATTTAAAAGCAGGCTAGTTGAACATCATGCGTGATTATTAAAATAAACGCACATGTGGAAAAACAGGGCTGGTGACGTCAGAATGAGACAAATGTTTGTTTACATGAAATTACAGTCAAAAACATTCCGAAAGAAAACTCTACAAAAGGAGTTCAGCAAAAAGCAATATCATATATATATATTTATATATATATATATATATGTGTGTGTGTCTATATATATATATTTATATATATATGTGTGTGCGTATATATATATATTTATATATATATATATATATATATATATATACTAGCTATACTATATATATATATATATATATATATATATATATATATATATATATATATATATATATACTGATCAGCCAGGTCTGCTAATGTGCAAATCAGGCCGATCAGTCACTGTATATTTTAGAAAATAGCATTTATTTTCACTAGCTCTGAGAGTTGGCAGGTGAACAGTGAGCTGTACTGATGAAGGGTAATACCCAAAAACAGTAATCTCTGCAGTTCTGTTTACAAGGGCAAGAATGAAGGGCTCATTCTACTGACAGGGCTTTAAAAATGAGGCTTGTTTGCATAATTGCAAACGAATTGAATGTTATTATTAATATTCGAAAAATATTCGAAAAATACATTTATTGTATTCAGAGAGAAAATGTGTTTCTTATATATATACGTACACATATATATATATATATATATAAAATAAGATAAATATGTCAAATGTTTAAAATTTAGCTTCGTTTATTACTGCTATATATATTTCGGTGACAACCATCTTTGGCTGTGACCTCTTCAGGCAGTCCGAATTAGTTTGGTATAGACAAGTACATATGTTGTTGAGGTGTATAACTTTGTCAATACTCTGATATGCCCCGTTCCTGGTTGGGTTGTTATTTCACTGAGGAACTGGAATCATAATCTGGAATCATAAACTGGAATCAATATATATATATATATATAAAGTAATAATAATAATGGTTTCTACTTTAGGCACAAGGCCAGCAATAACCCAGTGCATTACTGGTACTTTATTTTATCGACCCCGCAAGGATGAAAGGCAAAGTCAACCTCGGCGGATTTGAACTCAGATCGTAAAGGGACGTAACTTTGCTGGAAAGCATGGCGTCCGACCCTCTACCGATACTGCCAATCCACCGCCATCTAGTAATAATAATAATGTGATGACTAAAATCCAAAGAGGGCTCGATAAGGATAAATATATATCAAATATATATATATACACACAAATATATACACATATATATATATGTATATATACACATATATATATATTTATATATACACATATATATTTATATTTATATATATATATATTTATATATTTATATATATATATATATATATATATATATATATATATATATATATATATATATATATATATATATATATATATATATATATGTGTGTGTGTGTGTGTGTGTGTGTGTGTGTGTATGTGTGTGTGTGTGTGTGTGTGTGTGTGTGTGTGTGTGTGTGTGTGTGTGTCTGTCTGTCTGTGTGTGTGTATATATATATAAGAAACAAATTTTCTCTCTGAATACAATAAATGTATTGGATTCCTTGAAATATATATAATACAATAAATATGGTTTTATAAATATAATTTACATATATTTAATATCATTGAGTATATATATATATATATATATATATATATATATATATATATATATATATATATATATATATATATATATATAAATATATATATATATTTGTGTATGTATTTGTATATATGTATATTTGTGTAAGTGCGAGTCTAGTTACATATATCTATAACTATACGTCCATGTGTTTGTGTATGTATTTTAGTAAGTATGACGAATTATATCTATTTATATTCAATTCATATAGATAAATGTAAACCTTAATTGTCCATTTTCTATTGCTATTTCTCCGTTGTTTTCGCCAGTATCAACAGAGACTAGGTCGTCGATTTGCAAGAAAAATACAAATAGCATTGTTAACATAGACACATTCTCAACATCCCTTATTTAAAATTTATCTATAACTTGTGAACAAATTAATGTTTACGTCGATTCGTGTTAGTTTTTCAATAAGTATTGTAATAATATATAATCACTTATGACGTGTAAAATGAAACATTTCATGTTGTTTTTATTCTATATAGAAGTCATTTGAAACTAGTGCCAAACCAAACAGAAAGGAAAACAGAAATTGAGACACATTTGCAGACATACAAAAATGGTTACATCTTAATTAATACTATTCATATTTGCCGAAAATGTAGAAATAGAGGTTCGGATTTTTAATAAATTATGAAATAGGATTTGTTACCTTCAAGTTCACAGTTTTCAGATATAAGATGCTATAAATATTCACCTACATCTGTTCCAAACAATAGTTTCTTGCAGGATCATTTTATATTTACAGTTGTCTCTAGAATGCTATCTCCAAGTTGACACTATAATCTCAAAGAATAACTTTTGTGAAGGTAATATTAGTCGGGATTTGTGTATATTAGTGGATGTGTCACGTAATTCCAAAGGAAAAGCAAAGGAAAAAAGAGTTTTCTATGTATATAACAGAGCTATTTAATTAGAAAGTGAACAACACAAAATATAACTACTCCATTACCAAAGGTTTCTGGATCACACACGATGATAATATATACGTCTGGATTGTTCGTCAGATAGAGATGTTATATTAATGGATACTAATATCCCTAGAGTAAAGCATTGTATTTTTCTCGAATTATATAATCTTGTCGATGCCGTTTGGTGCAATGTCCTCTCTGGATGATATGATCCAACGCACTCCACATCATATATTTCGTTATTGTATGTACTGTCCCTTATTCAAGACGGTAGCTTGTGACTTCAGGGAGAGGTCCAGCTATTTCTATCAGAATGCGTATAAACACTCCTCTAGTGTAGTTTAGCTCCTTCATTTGCTTGAAACTGATTGTTGATACCCTCAACAATATTTTTGACTCATTTCATTCAAGTTTCTTCAGCGGCTAATTGAAATACCTATCTTTGGTTAATTCTTATTTAATGACATGACAAAGTTTGCCACTTTGCTAAACAATTTGGGGCAAGACATTTGGAGCAGCACGGCCCTTTTTCAAACTGACTAGATGGTAAAATACAGCTGCAGCATCCTCTGCATACTGTAGCTTGTAAATGATTTGGGCCGAAGTTTTAGTGCGAGATGAAAGCCTACGGCATTTAAAAATACTTCCGTCTCAGGACTATATTTCACACGTATTACATCATTCACCCTCATTGTTATATCTTGAGAGTCGCCTCACAACGACAATTTATATATTATGGAAACGACTAGCTATTGATACCGTTAATGGTGACCTAGTATGGAACGAACTCAGGAAATTTGGTTGCTTGCCACTACTTCTTTAGACGTTGTTTATGATGGCTAAATTTATGAGGGTGGTGATCGTATTTGCAATTTGTGGCTGGTGTAAATATAAAAAAAATATGTATTCTTATATTGTAAATACACAGACACATAATTCAATAACGGAACGTAATTTTGAGGTGATCTACTGATTATTATAATCCATAGCGCCTTACTCTAATTAATTGTTTCTACTTTAGGCACAAGGCCAGCAATTATCCAGTGCATTACTGGTACTTTATTTTATCGACCCCGTAAGGATGAAAGGCAAAGTTAACCTCGGCGGGATTTGAACTCAGATCGTAAAGGGACGTAACTATGCTGGAAAGCATGGCGTCCGACCCTCTACCGATACTGCCAATCCGCGCCTTACTCTAATTAATAACTGTTCATTTCATAGGGTTTCAAACAGAAAACATGGATGATTAAAGACATTTCTTGTCTTCCACGACATTATGTTCTTCCTTATACATATCTCCATAATCTCTTTAGAAATAATATCATACGGCATCTGATCTTTTCTTAGATAATCTCTA
>OZ024745.1:130616944-130631944 GCA_964016885.1 Eledone cirrhosa
TATATATATATATATATATATATACATATGTGTGTGTGTACGTTTGTATATATGTGTTTGTGTGCGTATGTGTATATATATATATATGTTTGTATGTATGTATATATACAACGTATATGCATCTGTGTATATGTATATATATGTACATTTATGGTTTAGGCTTATATACACCTATGTTTTTGTATGCTGTACTAAGCTAGGAATATATCTGGATATATTTGTGTATGCACCTATGTTTCAATCAGAGTATATTTAAACATTGTTCGCTCTATATGTAGTAATACTTCAACATGACACTTCTGCATCGGTTGCAAAAATTAGTCTTTATCAAGAGTTCACCAGCGTGTAAAGTGACTCGTTACTAGGGTGGACCTCGAGGCGAGTATTAGATGTTTAATGAAATCATTTTCCTTCAAGACATAAAAACATAGTTCATACAAAGGCTACTCATTTTTATAGTATACCAACGATAATTTCAAATAACATTCTGTTACTCACACCTACACACGTATACGTAGGGGGACATGAACACAGAGCGCTCGTATAAATATATATATATACATATATATATGTGTGTGTGTGTGTGTGTGTGTGTGTGTGTGTGTGTGTGTGTGTGTGTGTGTATGTGTGTGTGTGTGTGTTTGTGTGTGTGTGTGTGTGTTTGTGTGTGTGTGTGTGTTTTTATGTGCATGTGTGTATGTGTGTGTGCTGTGCTTGTGTAGATAGTGCGGTTGGTATTACGTAAGTACGTCTGTATGTGTGAATAAATAGAATTAATATATATTACATTTGATCTTAGCCAATATATACATATATATATATATATAAGTAGAAGGGGTATTTAATTTGTTGGAAATCGGACAAATCTAAATCTAAATGTGTATAACTGATTTAGAGCACTCAACAAGTTCCTGGAGTAAATATTCAATGATATTAAATAAATGTAAACTATATTTATAAAACCATATTTATTTTATTATATATATTTCAAGGGTACCAAAACACTTTGGTACGCTTTCTTCAGATAAAATACAAAGTTTGTTTTATAAATAGAGATATACCAGGAAAAAAATACCTTATTAGTTGGATATTCAAAAATGTTTTTATTAGCGGAGATGCATGAAATCCGTTTTTGGACACAATTGATAATAGTGTTCTTGATAGATCTAGGATGATTAGAGTTAAAACTTACATAGTTTAGATTCTCATTAATTTCATGGAATGGATAGTAGAGCCCTGTGTTAAGGTTTAATGTTAGGTCTAAAAAGTTAACAATTTTATAGTTATTCTCTATTTCTAACTTAAGGTTGTAGTTATTGAAGAATTGTATTATGGATTTTCTTTTCCTATTAATTTCACAATTACTATGATTTTCAATTAAAAGCAGCAAATCATCACGATATAAACCACCGGTCATCTCTGGTATTTGATATATATATATTTGATATTTGATATCAAATATATCATCTCTGGTTTTTTATATATATATATATATCAAATTACAAAATATGAGGAAATAATAGACAAGAATATACCTATCTTTTCTTCAAGCTATATATATATATATATATGTGTGTGTGAGTATGTATGTGTGTATGTGTGTGTGTGTACGGGTGTGGGGACTGTGTATGCGTGTATTTTCTTATGTGTATTTATAAATATCTTATAGACACATATATACGTGTAAATCTTATATTTATTAAATGCGTCCTTGCCTCTTTCCTCGGAGCTTAAAGGTCAATGCTACTGACTATAAGAGTGTATTGGAGAGGGTTGTGAGGGTATGGATAGAAAGCGTGATCACAGGAAGACCGTACACCTAAGATCAATATACAGCACCATCTCATACGACCAACACGACCCACCGGCCGCCCAACCGACGCTCGGACGTCGAGTCTGACGCCAACGCTGCAGCCCCGTACCGGTTCACCGCTTCGCGTACAATCTTCATGGTCACGTCATCCAAAACATATGGTCTTCCAGTTATCCAAACGTGAATCCATTGGACTGTATGAGGAGAAGGGTGTCAATCAACGCCCTCATAACTCTACAAAATCCTTGAAGTCCGCCATATGTACTACAATATCCAACATAGATAAAACAAAATCATCTGATTCGGGCATGTCAACGTTTCAGACTTCCTATCAAAGCAGTTATGAATTCTAACAGCGATATTATTGGAAAGATCGGTCCAGAGGCGTCTCAAGATTATTTCACGCCAATTTCAAATAAAGTTCCTCTTTATAAAATATGGTAGGTGTAAGTGAAATACATTTTCCATTACTTAGAATCCTTTTAAATAGGTTTATAGTTCATTTATCAATTCTGTGTAACTGGTGAGTATGATAATGTTATTTTTTTATTTAGATGTCATCCAATGAGAAGAAAATGTATTCCAGTCACTGTTTATCATTTCGTTTAAGGGTTTATAGTAATGATTCCTACCGCGAGGCGCATGTCCTACGGGGGCTGGAGATAATTTGAATATAATGGGGCGGGGGCAATTTGAATGTGATATAATATGACCAAACTTCCAGTTAAACTTCGTCTACACATGTTATCGTGTATCTGCACTGTTTTATCTTGAGCTCAATAAATGAAGTCGAACTTAAATTAGAAGAAAGAATTGTTTGCCTAATTTTTAGCTTTGTATAATTAAAGGATGTCTACTTTATATTACAGTAATTACACTTTTACAAAACACAGTCTTGATTTTATATTAAAGGGGTACATAAGCATTTTTTAGATGTTGAGGTGGAGCATGGAACAATAAAGGTTGGGAGTTTTCTGCTCCATAGTGATTCAAGACGATAGAATGTAATTTAAGGTATAACATTTCCGCTATGTTTAACATATTCACAAAGCACGTAAAGAGAGCCACATAGAAAGAGCATAATTCCAGTAATAATCTCCGATATATTCACCATTAGCCAAAACCCTTGAAAATATAACATACAAAACATTAGCTGATAAATGACAGAAATATAACAAAATAAAGAATATCTACTTGGATTTCAGGACCATTTTGCTATAAATTATTTATAAAATATTTTCAAAATTAATCAGTCAACCAACGAATCACATCTAATTAAATATCTGAACAAAGTAATTGAAGAATTAGTTCTTGGCTCAAATCCAATAAATACCTTTAAAAAAATACAACTTGAAAATTGGGGAAAAAATAATTGGAATGGAAGATTAAAGCAAACATGATTGATTGATTATTTTTAGAAGAAATGTTCATGTTTTGTTATGCCTTTCTGCATATTATTTCCATGAAATGTGAATGGTTCCCTGAAAGAAGTTTAATTTAATAAATAATATTATTGTTATTCTAAAACATTATTTACTCCAAAAATGTTTTATGTCCAAAGAGTTAGAGTTCGATATAACGGAGCGCCCAACTATAACTAATGAGTAAATGTTTAATTCGGTATGTGATTCCTATAAATATCATTAATCTGTTTGACTTGATTCAATTAGACGTATATATATATATATATATATATATATTTATATATATATATATGTATATATATATGTATATATATATATATATATATATACATATATATATATACATATATATATATATGTGTATGTATATATATAAACACATTTATATATATATATATATAACGTGCTGTGTGGATGTGTAAGTGTGTTTATGTATTTATCTATGTTCAGTAATGAGCAATCATTAATATCCCACATTAACTCGCAAATATATCAAATCTTTAGAATAGTTTCAGCGATATTTCATGTATTAAAAGAATATAAATGATAAACGCATTCTATCACATTCACCATGACTACGCTGAAACATCACCACCTCCTCCAACATTACCATCACTAACAGCAAGACACCATTGGTAACATCACCACCAGTACGCTCTTCCCCCCTATCATCTTAATTTAATTTGACCATCTCCTCTACAATCTCAGGCGTTACTACCTGACGATAGCACTTTCATCACTACTACAAACACCGACGTCTTTATATATATATATATATATATATATATATATATATATATATATATATATATATATATATATACATATATATATATATATATATATATATACCATCAGAAATGCCACTAACAAGATGACAATTATAATTATCACTACTGAGACCACAATATACCCATCATTCCTGTCATCATTACTAACAATACCACTATGCCTACTGGCCACCACAATAACAATGTTCTACTATCTAATATGAAGTAGTTCTAGCAACAGAAATGCCAATACGAATTTTTATATATCCTATCAAAACTACAACAATCAGAAATAACGACGCCATTAATATTTTTATCATCACTGCCAACCTTTCCGCTATGTTTGCAAAGAATAGCAACGCAATCATTAGAGTTGTTACAATTATGTTCTCCACTATGATTACTACAAACAATGAGGAAGCAGAGGAACAGTGTTTTTTTCTTCGTGAAAAACAACAGCCATATTTCCCTCAATTCACATCCGAGATTCTTAATGAAAAGTATATTCAAACAAGATAATTTAGTTCTAGATACGCTGTATCTGTGAAACAAATACAGCGTGATTACGACTAGAAACGCTTTGATCATAGATTTGTTTGTTGATGACTGATCTGGGGTTAAAGAACAACAAGAAAACACCATTACTAATAGCACCTCAAACTTATCCCATGAAATTTCAGCAGGATTGTTATTGATTTCAACGACAGATATTAATCACAGCAACCATGGAGAGCAACTAGTATACAGTCTTTAAAATGTGAAAGACTCTTTCAATAACGTTGTCTTAGATACAAGGAATCTGATAAAGAGATGAGAAGGATACTGTGACAACACTTTTGATAACTCGGTCATAGAATAGTTTATTATAGAGATATCGTTAGGTTAAATATAAAACAAAATATATAATAACATTAATACCAATAACACAGTCTGTATCATAAGCAATGACACCACATCCACTTTCCTTTCCCCGAACAAACCTCATATCGCATATGATAGCAACACTTCAACTAGCCAGACCAATAACTACTAGCAACAACACCTATTCCATAAGCACATCGTCTGCTATGAGACACTTCAATAAAGGAGCACCAACAAATATATTATCCTGTAATAGCAATATACTAAAAACTATATTAACTCTGAGAACGAAAATATCCATACACAATTAGAGCAAATTTCGCCAATACGAAACACAAGGACAAACAGACAATGGAGTTAACAAGAATCAACTTAAAATGACAAAACAAGATAACAACAAGAAACAATTTATCACAAATAATATTTTTCAAGCAGAGTTGACAACAATAGCGTTCATATCTTCATATAGTGTCTTTGAATACACTTGTATTAAAGAAACATAACATACACTTTATTTTAACCTAATGGGATAGTGAGGTAAGTTAACGTTTCGTGTTTGCGTATAATTAGGATTCAGCCAGACCAGACAATTACAATTACAAGAGGTTTTCTTTACTCTAAAATGGTAAGAACCTGTTATATTAAGATAGCTTGGGGAAAGACGAACCTCATTAAGCTGACTTACTCTACATGCTTGTATTTACTTGTACTTATGGAGGCGTTCACCCGGAGTTGGTTGAGCCGGCTCCTTCGAAGGAATTCACGTTGTAAGTTTATTTCAATGGAGTTTCTTCGGGTGATTGGTTTCACAAGCAGTGCCCAGTTGCAAGTATATGCACTTTAGGATAGTGCATTCCAAGCATTGCATCTGTTATAAGATCGAGTTCTTGCTTTAACGCCCAACCCAATTTGTTGGAGCCAGTGCCGCGACGGGTCGCATGGAGGGGAGTTTGGCCGACAAAGGTGATAAACACAACCAATTTGAGCCAATTTGTAGGCCAGCAGGAGCTCACCCCACTGACCAGATAAGGCATAGCAACTCTTGGCACCCTCCTATATACACATTATGATAAAGAATTATCTATGACCGGAATGGATTAGACATTCTTACCTGCACCATTCATGCAATAAATTATGTTTTCTGACGTCTCAAGTAACAGTGTTTTTGGTTTTCCCACGATTATTGGATCACTCGTAATGTAATGGTTTCTTATATAGGCACACAAGGCCAGCAACTTTTTGGGGGTGAGGAGAAATCGACCCCAGTACTTTATTTTATCGGGGGTACTTTTATTACCCCCTGAAAAGCAAAGTTAACCTCGGCGAAATTTGAACTCAGATCATAAAGGGCCAATCTTAACATGTTCAGTGCATAATTTTTTCTTCAATACAAACGTCAAAGTTGATTAGAAACTATGACCATCTCGTTATTCTTCGTGATTCTTCGACATTTATTCCCCGTCTTCGTTCACTTCTCTCGTCCATACTCCTACATATTTTCCTCTCCCTCCTTTCTCTTATACGACTACTCTGCGGAAGAAGAAAAGAAAATATTTTGTTTATTTGAAAAAAGATGTTAAAACTGTTTTCTTTTTCACTCGAATTCCATGGCTGTCATCCATTTAAGAGAATACATAATGCATGTAATTTCCAGATTCTTAGATTCAAATGTAACGTTTTAATTCTGCTTTATTTTCTTTAATCGATTCAAAGATGAATTAAAACGTTGTGTTTTGTCGATCGAAAATTAGTATAATAGGAACAAGAATATACGTTAGAATTAAAATGCCAAATCAAAAGATAAACATAATATTCATAATACATTTAGTGTAGATTCCGAACATCATCCAGTTATCTGATCTCCAACTGAAAAGCAGATACATAGAAATGTATCAACTGAGTGAAATTGCTTTGTTAAAGACAATGAAATTAATATGTCACACCTTCAAAGTTCTCACTGTGTCGCATTAGATAGATAACAAAGTCAAATTTGCAATTTAGGTTAAAGCTCTAACGCTTATTGTTTGGAATGTAAAGAAAATCGATAAGAAACAATCGCAAAATGATTGGTGATGATAATTGTAATGTGTTGAGAAAGGTCACAGAAATTTGTCACAGTATCGAGGCAAGGAATTCGACTAAGTCCCTGTAATAAATCGTAAAAAACGCTATTACTCGACATGTAAAAAAGAGAAATGTATTTCGCTGTTCCACATACCTTTTAATGGTTTACCTATATATATAGAGAGCGAGAGTGAGGATTTATATAAGTAGACATTAACTTTATATATATATATATATATATATATATATATATATATATATATATATATATATATATATATATATATATATATATGTATATATAATTATTGATGGAGGAGAGAGGAAGGAGGGTGAGAGAGAAAGAGAGGAAGTATGTTCACATACAATTCACTGTTAGTAACTTCGTGAAAACTTGAAATACATAATCATCACACATTCCTCTCTTTCAATCAACATCCAAAATATAGTGCTATGTTCTTCGTAAGAAAATATAATTTGTCTAAAATTGGTGAGCACTGTGGATATTGCGTCTCCTATTCTATTTTTGCTGACGTTTTTATATCACTTACACTATTAATGCCTCAATTAATGATACACGGTCACCATATTCCTTTCACCCCTTCATCTAATTTATATTCCTTTCACCTCTTCATTTAATTTATACGACCGTTGTATCTAGTTATATTAGAAATGGTTATCTCTGTATATAAGGACACAGTGAGATTGTCAGATAGGTTACAGCGATGGCTTAAATATCTTACTGCATTTTAAAATATTTTCAATAGAAAGGAGGATGTGACATGAAGTCAGCAATATGGTTGTAGGAAATTGTTAAAGCTATTAATTTCCAGTACACCACAGTATTTCTCGATTTGGCTGATGGTACGCAGAATCGTGTTGAAGCTCCAATTCTTCCAACATTTCCTGGTGAACATGTGAGGACACCTTTTATTAGACACGTCTTTCACAAGCTCGTCTTTTTAACAGAGCCGCATTCCATGACCAGGAGCCGATGCTTGACAAGTAAGATGTAATAAGGCGCTCACATCTCTCTGTTAGTTGGACAATGTCGTTGATAGAAGTTCGACTTTGAGGTGGTGGTAGTGGCAGTAGTAGTAGTAGTAGTAGTAGTAGTAGTAGTAGTAGTAGTAGTAGTAGTAGTAGTAGTAGTAGTAATAGTAGTAGTAGTAGTAGTAGTAGTAGTGGTGGTGGTGGTAGTGGTGGTGGTGGTGGTAGTGGCCGTAGTAATAGCAGTAGCAACATTAGATTCTACGTAGTATATGTTAAGGGGAAAATAAATAAACGTCAGATATGTAATTATCAACAGCAACATAGAATTGATAAATGTGCCATCGCCTCCATTTCTCACGCCCTCCCCATCTCTCTGTATTGTGAGAAAATGGAGTGCCACGTGTTGGCCGCTCCACGGCCCCGGCGGACAGAATGGAGAAGGTGTTTCCACGGAGGATGGTAAGGGAGATGCGCTGGAAGAGCTACGAGGAGAGAATTAGTGGTGTATAAGGAAAGACGTTCTCGGCGAGAGTCTGGGGAACTTTCAGTACAGAGCTGATGGATAATTCCCAGAGTTGTTATACAGGACATTGCTTGCCGGTTCGAAATAATCTCTATAGGCATAAAAGTCTCGTTAGCCGGGTACTGTGCGAGATAATCTCTATAGGCATAACAGTCTCGTTAGCCGGGTACTGTGCGAGATGTGCGCAGGCAGATTAAACCGACATGCACAAAGCTTTACAGTGATAGGATATTACTGACTTTTGAGTTGTACAACCTCCGATCATTTCAACAGCCCTACCTACCTCTACACATTTATTATGCTCTAAGTTCAGTTCCAGCATTTATTTTTAGATTCAACTTCCATATTCCTTTTGCTATTATCTAGCAGATATTATTAATGATAAGGCGGTGAATTGGCAGTATCGGTAGAGAGTCGGAAGCCATGCTTTCTAGCATAGAGTTACGTCCCTTTATGGTCTGAGTTCAAATCCCGTCGAGGTTAGCTTTGCCTTTCATCCTTACGAGGTCGATAAAATAAAGTACCAGTAATGCACTGGGATAATTGCTGGCCTTGTGCCAAAAGTAGAAACAGTTATTAACGAGTACTCCTGTAAAGCTATACACAGAGTTGTTTTCTTTTTTAATCTAAGAATCACGCAGTGTTCTAAGATTATTTTACCTTAATATTTAGTTCCAATTCAACACACTAGTCAGTAAGACCAATAATCAAGGGCTTTCCCGCTGCGACAACGCCGTCCTCTTCTGAGGTAGAGTTCATCTATAGCCGCATTAACAATCGTGACATTTGTTTCGAAGACAATATGGCATGGTTTAAGGGTGAAGTGACAATTATTTCTAACAATGCAAATGACTACATAGGGATTCCAGATTTAACTGTATATAATGCTGATGTAAATTTACAATTCAAAATCTGCAATAGCTATTTTAAAGACAATAATAATTTTCTGATCAGCTTCAGCTGACATGGTCACAGAATTGCGTCGTCAAAATTTAACTTTTGACTTACGAGAGGAAATGGCAGCCGGTGAAACTGAATAAAAGACATTGTATGAAATGGGTTCTGCAAAATTGTAATAGAAACTATTTATCTGGAGGCAGTTTCATTTTTTTTTTCTCTTTTACATTTACACTCCTTCTGTACAACCAATACCCAGGTTTCTCTACAATATGGCTGGCATGACTTTCAGCTAAAATACTCTAATTAGTATCTCAAAGAACGAAGCCTGAGCTCACATTTTTCTTCACTTAATTTCTATTTGTTAATATTTCACAGGCAAAACAAAAATAAAGAATTTTAAGCTAAAATATTAACAACATTGAATCATAAGATTCCATAACGAAGCAACATCAACAACACATTGAACGGGTTATGTTGAATAGTATTAATTAAGATTGGGAAATAATTCAAATATCACAAAATATTGCTATCAGCATAGAAGCACCCTCAAACATTATCATCATCGTCATCATCCTCATCATCATCATCATCATCATTATCATTGTTAGCGTCACTATCATCATCATCTCCTTCTTCCTCATCATCATCATCAACTTCATCACCATCACAATCATCATCATCGCCATCATCATCATCAGCAGCAGCAGCGTCATCGTCAACTTCATCATCATTATAATCAACATCATCACCATCATCAATATTAGCAGCAGCAGCATAGCAGCAGCAGCAGCATCATCATTATCATTATCATCATCACCCATCGCCATCATCATCACCATCATCATCATCGTCCTTAGCGTCACTACATCAACACCATCATTATCCCCATAATCATCACCATCATCATCGTCATCATCCTTATCACCATCACCATCATCATCAACATCAACATCATCAACATTCTCTTAAACGACATTCTTCTGTTAATATTAATGAAATTAATGCACTGGGTAATTGCTGGCCTTGTGCCTAAAGTAAAAACAATTAATGAAATTATCGCTGTCATCATTACAGTGGACTGGCAGAATCGGTAGAGCGTCGGACAACATGATTTCCAGCATAGAGTTGCGGCCCTTTAAGTTCTGAGTTCAAATCCCACCTACGTTGTTTTGCCTGTCATCGTTACAGAGTCAATAAAATAAAGTACCCACAAAGAGCCACACTCAAGGACAGAAGGCACAGGGTGGGAAAAGCACGACTCCAAGTCATCAAACCCTGACAAGACTTTCAGCTGAAACCGCTGTGGGTGTGCTTGCCTGTCCCACATTGGCCCGAGGAGCCAGGAGCATGCCTGCAATTAAAGTCGACCACCACTTTCACAATATTCGTTCTCAAAGCCAAGCCATAAAAAAAAAGAAATGAGTTTCTCCTTGTAATTACCGTTCCCATTAAAGCTAAAGTATTGCAATCAACCACTGACGAGTTATCAGATGTGCCCAGATTATTTAAAATCTCGGGCTTCGAATTTACTACCTCCCCGTGATTTGTTCTGAATGTCTAACATTTACTTACAAAACATTTTCCAAATGGCTGTACATTTCACATCAATATGATACTCTGTAACCCTCCAAACTACGTGGAGCATTAATTTTAAATTGCTGTGGTCAAAGTGCCTAATTAAGTTGGCTTGGATTCTATAAGATTAATTCTATAGTAGGTGAATGCACAGAAATGGAAATGAGGTCTAGAAATATATTGAGGAGACTGTAACTGTGGGTGAATGATATATATATATAATGGCTTCTTATATAGGCACAAGGTCAGCAATATTGCGGGAGGAGAAAGACTATTTAATCGACCCCAGTGCGTAACTAATACTTTGTTTTATCGACCCCGCAAGGATGAAAGGCAAAGTTAACGGGATTTGAACTCAGATCATAAAGGGCTTTAACTCTATGCTGCAAAGTATAACGTCCGACCCTCTACCGATACCGCCAACTCACCACCCTTAGAATGATATATATATAATGATATCAAACGTATACCAGATAACATTATGTATTGGATTGGCAGTATCGGTAGAGGGTCGGACGCCATGCTTTCCAGCATAGTTACGTCCCTTTACGATCTGAGTTCAAATCTCGCCGAGGTTGACTTTGCCTTTCATCCTTACGGGGTCGATAAAATAAAGTACCAGTAATGCACTGGGTAATTGCTGGCCTTGTGCCTGAAGTAGAAACAATTATGTATTATATGAGCTGGTGGTGGATTGGCAGTATCGGTAGAGGGTCGGACGCCATGCTTTGACGCATAGAGTTACGGCCCTTGCCATTCTGAGGTCCAATCCCGCCGAGGTTAACTTTGTCTATCATCCTTATGGGGTCGATAAAATAAAGTACCAGTAATGCACTGGGTAATTGCTGGCCTTGTGCCAAAAGTAGAAACAATTATGTATTATATGAGCACCTACTAAAAGGTTACGGTATAAGAGTAATAAAATGTTGGTGTGCTAATGATATTTTCCTCCATATTACTGAACATAGTTATATCTGTCGGCTAAAATTCTAAACTATATTATAGTGATGTAGGAATATTATTTGCACTGAACGAGATATGAGAGCAATGGGGAATTTAGCTTAATCTAAATCAAGAAACGAATTCATTTAAATTATTCAGAGTGGCAAAAATAGCACACTAAGGATACATAATTAAAAGCATCAGAGAATGAAAGATAACATTATAGAAATGTAATATAGAGGAAGTAACGCTACAGATGTGTTGGAGAAGATAGACAAAGCGAACGGAAGAGAAAGAACAAAAATATATATTCACATGAAAGAATAAAAGGTATGAAAATCATACCTTTTATTAATAACTGCATAGAAATAACTATGCCAAGATGGTGCCGGAAATGACTGATATATTATAAAATGAAACTGCAAACATACAATAGATAACAGAGAAAGAAAATGGGCAAATAAACAGCATTAATATAACGAGGTGAACATTTTAAAATATTTTTATTTTCATTACGCAGCATGTCTTTGTTGAAATAATGACACTCATATTCTAAATATTAATTGGAGCATTGCGACAATATTTGTATACATAGCTATAAGAGTATTGAAATTTGGTTTGTAAGTGAACCATTCTTAAACGACTATTCATAATCTACGTCAGCTAATTCCTTAGAAATACGTATGATACAGGAATGTGAAGCATTAAATTTAATTAAAAGAGTCCACAATAAAGTTGTCCATCATATTTGCTGTATGAAATGATTTGGAATATTTCAAATCAATTATACACACACATACTTCATTGAAACTCCAATTAGAATCAATAACCAATTAAGGATATTTATTTTCTTTCAGTTTACAGGTAAATATCAAAAGCATGTATATCATTGGTCCCAAATAATAGGGGGGAAATAAGCTAGGGGCGGAAAAATTTGTAATTTTTCTAGATTGTCTCCGTTGAATTTTTCCAAAACCAGGATTAATCGTTTAGTTTACATATTGAGACAATAAACCATCCTGAATTGAATACATTTTTTGTATTTAAAATGACATTTCATACTTCCTCTAATTTTACAAGCACTTCAACTTCAATTTAGAGTATATGTATTATCAAAGCGAAAATATATCAGCATATATACGTGTGTGTGAGGGTGCGGCTGTGTATCACTTTATCTCTCTCTCTACCACTCTCCCTCTCTCTCTCTCTCTATATATATATATATATATAGAGAGAGAGAGAGAGAGAGAGAGAGAGAGAGAGAGAGAGAGAGAAATAGGTGAAATTGGAAATATCACGGAAAATATATTTAAGGGTGTGTTTTTCTTTTTTTCCTTTCTTTGATTCGTTAAAGTGATATATATACATATATATATATATATATATATATATATATATATATATATATATATATATATATATATATATATATATCCAATCTGTAAATACGAAACTCTTGCTCACAAAATCAATTTATATGTTTCTATATTATTGTTCAGTCGAATAGGAGGGTAATTATGTGCAAACATTGATAATGCTCCGATGACTTCAAACGAGAGTTTGGAAGAAACAATTGTCAGCTAATAAATGATTTGAACACAACATATATATATATATATAAGTATGTATACGTACATACATATATGTATACAGACGTACAGTAGTATATATATATACGTATGGATTCACCGACCATTTATTGTAATGCTCGGTGTGTTTGTAAACAAACATCCCGAATTAAGCCGTACAGTGTCTAGCAGCCATCGTTGCTCATTTGTTCAACACTGACAAAGGAACGCTGTACTAGTTTCAAGCTTATTAGCTATCGTCAGCAACGTATACCTTCCTGCCAGATGATTGAACGCCTGAAAGTATATACTTTCCTTATGCATATTAACGGCTGAGCAGCCTAATTTGCATATCGAGTGAGTTAATCGGCCGCGGTACCGAAAACGATAAACGGAAAAAATGAAACGAAATTTCATTCTCACTCTTGGTACGGCCGTACTAAGAGTGAGAAATGAAATTTCGTTACATTTTTTATATATATACACACACAACACACACACACATATATATATATATATATATATATATACAAGGATATAGTCGCACTCTCTCGCAAAATATTTCGTGGACATTGTTAAAAGTCTAGCAATTTTGGAGTAGGGAAAAATCGATTAAGTGGACCCATTGCGTGACTGGTACTTTATTTTATCGACCCCGTAAGGATGAAAGGAAAAGTTAACCTCGGACGGATTTGAACTCAGATCATAAAGGGCCGTAACTCTATGCTGCAAAGCATGGCGTCCGATCCTCTACCGATACTTCCAATCGACCGCCATTGTTAATAAGTGTTTCTACTTTTTGCACAAGGCCAGTAATTATTGGTACTTTATTTTATCGACCCCGTAAGGATGAAAGGCAAAGTTAACCTCGGCGGGATTTGAACTCAGAATGGCAAGGGCCGTAACTCTATGCGTCAAAGCATGGCGTCCGACCCTCTACCGATACTGCCAATCCACCAATTGTTAATAATGACAGTTATTCTTTATTATCACAACCTGTACGTGCATCCTTATATGCCTAATCATCAGTTTTGAATGATTATATATAAATATGGACATTTTTTCCACATGCGTGTACAACTAGGTATATATATATATATATATATATATATATATATATATATATATATATATATATATATATATATATATATATATATATATATATCAAATATATTGCGTAATTTTTAACTGCTGTCATACCTTTTGTATATTTCTAGTAGATTTCGTCTTGTATTTAATTACATTTGTTTTATTTTGTTTGTGTGTGTTTTTGTTTTGTTTGAATGTTTTACCCTTTACATGATAAGTCAACGAAAAATTTCGTTTGGAAGAAAAGATTGAGTTCAAAAGAATTCCATTTGCATAAATAACTCTAATGAGGCTGTTTATGATAATGGCATCACAGGGTTTCTATGAATGAAACCTGGAAATAAGGCATGAATTTCCTATAATTTTCTTTTTCTTTGCTTTAGTTTTGACAAGCCATTATATAAATGTCACCAACGGTCTAGACATAACGAAAGCAACGACATTGCATATACGTTCAATGGTGGATTGAGAAAGC
>OZ024745.1:130639444-130644444 GCA_964016885.1 Eledone cirrhosa
TATCTAACCATCTTGCCCGGAGTATCCCTCTTGGTCTCCTGTTGGTTGGTTTTGCCCGTAAAATCTGTCCAATGATCTTGTAAGCTATTCTAGAAATACACAAAAACTTTTAAATTCTCTTTACATTTATCATTTATTGTTATGCGGTGACAAAATTCTTGTTGTATTCTTTGAGACGTGGTCAATGACAACATTCCACGGTGTAATTTCTAGATGTATCCCCCTCTGAAGAAAAGTACAAGAAGAAAAACTACGATATAGACATTCTCAGTTCCATTATTTATCTTATTGTGCCGAGGTTGACTTTGCCTTTCATCCTTACGGGGTCGATAAAATAAAGTACCAGTAATGCACTGGGTATTTGCTGGCCTTGTGCCTAAAGTAGAAACAATTATTTATCTTATTGTTAAGTAACATTAAAAACAATCTCCCTCTCCCAATTCTTCTAAAAATGTTACTAATTTCATTCATAATAAAATCAAATTAGTTCCTTTGCTTTATAACTTTAATTCATTTATTTAGTTACTTACCTATCTTATTCTTATGTTCACCTCACAGTTATATTCCATTTTCAACATATTTTATTGAATTTTATTAATATTTTTTTCATTATTTATTAGAGAAGTCTACAACGTAATGTAATTAAATATAATATTTAACAGCTGACTCGAAATTATCAAATTTTAATTATTTTAACAAGGTTCAAGACGTATTCAAATATTTGATGTGTCTATGTACATATATGTATTGAGAGTCAAGTGGTTTTTACATATATATTTTTACAAATGAAATAATGGTAAATCAAAAAGGAAACATTTATTTTCTGTTAGATTTCGTCAGATTGTTTTGTTTGTTTTTGTTTTTTTTTGCTTGTGTGCTTTTTTTTTTTGGTTATCATATTACTAAAATAAAAGGAAAACATGGAGTGTGATCTCCTGTTGAGATGTAAGTATGTTTGTGTATGTAACTATGTATATGTGTGTCTGAAAATACAAAAATACTCGCAAACACGCACACACACACACAGACATATATATATATATATATATATATGTGTGTGTGTGTGTTTATATTTCTATGTATATGTTTGCATATATAGAGAAATAGATAGATTGATAAAAATATATATATATTTAGAGAGAATGAGAGATGGAGAGAGAGAGATCTATAGATAGATAGATAGATAGATAGATACATACATACATACATACATACATACATACATACATACATACATACATACATACATACATACATACATACATACATACATACATACATACATACATGGTGGCTTGTAACTCATTTTCGAGTACGGCCACTACTTTATATCCATGTAGGAGAACCCCTACCGATGCGCTGAACGAGTGTAACTTTTTAGTCCAGCCAGCGACTTGAAAACTCTGGTACAAACACTACACTTGTGACAATTATTGACACATAGTGCTGGGCCCATGGTACCATGTGACGATAAGTGCAGAGAGATCTCCAGATATAAAGCAATGCCTGTGCCGTGAAGCTTTTATAATGAGCAAAGGCACTGCACAAAGCCTGTCCCACTCTCTTAACCAAGATGATATGTACCAAAAAGAAGAACAAGTCAACATCATTGGGTACCATCAGGGCTGCAGGTGTTATATCAGAGTTTTCCTTCTCCTAGAATTCTGCCTTGACAAAGGCTAAGGGGTCATCTCTCCCGGTGATTTTGGATGGCCATTGACTCTTAAGAGCTCCTTTGCCCTTTGACAGGTTTTGTTTTTAGTCCTGTGGGATGTCCAAAGTCACCCTCCTCACCAAGAAAACTTGGTGGGGCTGCCAGTTTAGTCGCCAACGACCCGACCATGAGACATACATACATACATACATACATACATACATACATACATACATACATACATACATACATACATACATACATACATCTATTTTCACTGATAAAATAAAATATTGCAGGGGTATATTTCAGGGGGACAGACTCTCTGTGATATTATTCATCTTGTCATTAAACCCCTTGTCCTTTCTGATCAAGAAATGTGAGGGATACATCATTGGCTCACAGGAGGAGAGAAATATGAACCTAACCCATAATTTCTTTGTGGACGATCTGAAACTCTATGCCAAGAACATGGATGGGATGAAGAAAAATCTTGACCTGGTTACATCGTTCTCAAAGGATATAGGAATGGAGTTTGGCCAAGATAAATACTCATACATGACTGTAAAGCGGGGGAAAACAACAACCCAATCTAGCAACATTATCATCAATGGCCTAACTGTTTCACCGATATCTGATGAGAACTGCTACAGATACCTGGGGATAGATGAGAACATATCCTATAATGGTATCTGTAATAAGGAACGCGTAACCAGGAAATGCTACACCCGATTAGAAAAGATCTGGTCATCGGAACTCTCTGCGCAAAACAAAACAGTGGCTCACAATGTGTTTGCTGTGCCTGTCCTAACACCAACGTTTGGAATACTCAATTGGACGATAGACGAAATCCGAGCAGTTGATGTTGGAACTCGAAAAATACTGAACAACACCGGAAATTCCACATCAACAGTGACATAGACCGCCTTTACTTGAAACGTAAGCAGGGAGGCAGAGGCCTAACATGAGTCCAGACAACATTTGAATGTCGCATCATATCTCTCCGACAACATCTACGAACCTCGAAGCGTAGGAGCCCGTTTCTTCAGCAAGTCTAAGTGCATGAAACAGATAAGATCATGAGAGTTGGGAAGGAACTACTTGAGAGATATTCCCTTTGTGATAATCAAAAACTCACACCCAGGAATGTCGCTCAGCAGTATCGCAGTGAATCCATGGATGAAAAACTGCATGCCTATCATCAAAAAATCATGCATGGATATGTTGCCAGGAAGCTCCAGAGTGAGAGTAATATAGATAAGGAAAGTAGTCTTGGACCAACAACCGCTATATTGGCTCCCACTTTGAAGGATACCCTTTTGCAATCAAGGAACATGAAATATCTGATTCACAAAAGAGATAGGGATGCAGGCAAAACACCTAGATGTGATAACAAGTGCAGACTCTGCAGAACTACCATCGAGGATATCACCCATGTCATCAGTAGCTATCCAAAGATGTCATCGCGGTACTATCTACCTATGAGGCATAATGTAGTGGCCAAAACACTGTACAATGCAGTGCGTAAAAAAGATAGCCCCGATAATAAACACATTAAAAGCTAGAACAATGTGGAAGACATCCATGTACATAATATGAAAGAGTACTGGTGGAATGTTCCAGTAAAAACCCCAATAAAATGCAGGCATGACAGACCAGATATTATGATATGGGACAGGGAGAAGAAAACATGCACAGTAGTGGAAATTAGCTGCCCAGAAGATGCCAATATAATATCAAAGATTAGCGAAAAGGAGAATATTTATGCAGAACTGATGAGAAATCTGCAGATACTCAACCCTGATTACACCTTCAGATTTATGTCTGTGATTATTGGGGCACTGGGATATGTTAGTAACTGTCTCAATACAAATCTTGAGAAGCTAGGCTTCACAGGAACAGAAAGAACACAACTAGTTAGGAAATTACAAGTACAATCCATTAATGGAACAGTAAAAATATGTAAAACATTCCAAATATTTTGCATCTAATAACTGCATATACACATGTACAGATACAAAGCATATACACATGCACACATACACATGCACACATACAATAACATCCATATCTACACATGCATGCATACATACATATCTACCTAGTTGATGTTGTGTAAATTCCAATGAGAGAGTCTTGTGTCTATGTTAGAAACCGACTCTCTCTCTATTGGTAAAACTTTGTGAAATTATAAAACCAGAACATACATACATATAAATATGTGTGTGCTGTATGGGAGTGTGTGTACATGTTTCAATTTAGGTACTTATATACATAAATTTCTTGTATTGCGATTCTATTATCAACTTTCACGTACTTTAACCTATTTAATTTATTCGTTTATTATACTGTTAATGTTGTTCATTTAAATTTGTTCTCTTTCGTGACAGAAATTATGAAAATACAATTTGCTGAATGTCAATAAAAATTCAACTTTGTCATTAAAAAATATCTAGATAATAATCAAATTTAATATTCATTGGGTTAATTGTATTTTAGGTGATAATTAGAAATATAACTTAATTAACAAGTCCAAAAGAACCCCGTCATCGACAGCGATATACTTTTCCAATAAATGTAATATTTTACATCATCTTGCTATAAAATAAAACAAATTATGAGAAAATGTTGTAAGTAAATTAGAATGTGTAATTTATATTATATAATTAAATTTAAAATTATCGATTTTTAAACAGACAAAAGGACACAATAATTATGGAAAAGGGGAAGGAAGTGTATTCAGTAGTAATCTTGATTTTGTCGAGGGCACTAATTTCCCATGCAAACCGATGAAATGTCGGTAACTACGAATCGAAAACATATCTAGCTACTAACGAAATTTCATTTGGATTTGAGAGCGCTTGCTTTGAACATTAACGATTTTGATAATATCAATTTATAACTTGGCAGGAGGTCGTACAATAATTTTGTTTTGCACGAAAGAACAATTGTTTAAATACTCCTTACTAGATCTCAGAAGGTTAAAAGGAAAACTAATCCTTATCTAGATTTCAACTGAGAATAATGAGGAACGGAATTAAATTTTTTCAAGTCTATAATCAAGCACTCGATAGTGCGTAGCTCGGAGATCTGTGCGTGACTCGAGGTTGAGCCACTACTTCTCCAAACTGAGAGATTACAGCTCCGATACTATGGCACGTGGTTAGAATGTCTCAGGAATGACAGCGAGATATTAGCACTGAATGCAAAGGATGTGCGAAAGCTAGAAAGAAATGAAATGTTAGTGGATGAGAGTGTATATCAAAAACAAGGAAACATTGAGTTGAGAGAAGAACAACTGACAAAGAAAGATCAGATATGATGTGCAGGAGAGAGGGTTGCACTG
>OZ024745.1:130651944-130661944 GCA_964016885.1 Eledone cirrhosa
GAGGAAAATTATATATTAGTCAATGACACTTTTGTATTTCTGCTTAGTAAGAGAGACAACTTTAAATATTTTCTGATTTTAGCTTATGTTAGATTCCTCGGCAAAATATGCCCCCTCTCCAACTTATGGCGAGTTATTGAATTAATAGTAAATGAAGTAGTAATTTAATATTCAGAAATATATATGTCTGCTTTGCTAAAATAGAATTGTATATTAAGTCATAATTTTCTTGATACTATATTCAGTTTTTTTTTTATTAAACTTGAATATAGATGATTAGCTTGTAGAACCAGTGATGGTTATAACCAAGATATTGCACTTCAACAGTATATATAGAATCAGACAAACCGTCCCGATGTCCATGCCCCCCATACACTGTACTAGATCACTGACAATAATTACCTTACAGGAATTCATATATGTAACTGGTGTGAATATCTAAACATTTAAATCTATATAAAGTCTCGTTATATAGTCACATCAACGAACTAAAAGTATTTATTATGTTCATCATATGATGTTTATTGATTTTTAAAAGTTTATTTCATTCCTTTGTTTTGTTTTGTTTTTTTCTTGTTTTAGTTTTTCTCATATTTCACGATGTTATAACTTAATCTCAAGGCTCCAATAATCCCCCCTCCCCCATTTTTTTATTTTTTAGATTTTTTCCAATGCCTCCACTCTTATTCCAGCACCCTCGCTCATTAAATTGTGCTAATCTATCTCCTCCAACTAAATTTTATTTTAAGTGGTAGCATTCCTGAAACAATTAATTCTCTTTAGACATTCAAAAGCATTATGCACGTAAAAAAAGTACATTACTATAAATCCCATATACTATAGAATAAATAGGATGGGATGGGGTTTCAATATGTAAACTAAACGACTAATTCTGGTTTTTTTAAAAAATCAACGGATACATCCTAGAAATATTACCGATTTTCCAACTCCCCTGTCCCTTCCCGATTATCACTTCTATTATTTGGCAGCCGAGAGTACATAGTTTACTGAGAAATATAAAAAAAAATTAAAGACAATAAGTATCTAAAAAATATATACAAGGGGGTGCTGAAAAGATTCTAGCTTTGGGTAAAAGAAAGCAATTAAATTGGGTAAAAGGACCAATTAAAAGAAAATACAGGATGATCAGTTAATAGAAAATACAGGAGGATCAGTTAATAGAAAATACAGGAGGATCAATTAATAGAAAATACAGGAGGAACTGTTAAAAGAAAATACAGGGGGATCAGTTAATAGAAAATACAGGAGGATCAGTTAATAGAAAATACAGGAGGATCAGTTAATAGAAAATACAGGAGGATCAGTTAAAATAAAATATAGGAGGATCAGTTAAAAGAAAATATAGGAGGATCAGTTAAAAGAAAATACAGGAGAATCAGTTAATAGAAAATACAGGAGGATCAGTTAAAATAAAATATAGGAGGATCAGTTAAGAGAAAATACAGGAGGATCAGTTAATAGAAAATACAGGAGGATCAGTTAAGAGAAAATACAGGAGGATCAGTTAAGAGAAAATACAGGAGGATCAGTTAAGAGAAAATACAGGAGGATCAGTTAAGAGAAAATACAGGAGGATCAGTTAAGAGAAAATACAGGAGGATCAGTTAAAAGAAAATACAGGAGGATCAGTTAAGAGAAAATACAGGAGGATCAGTTAAAAGAAAATACAGGAGGATCAGTTAAGAGAAAATACAGGAGGATCAGTTAATAGAAAATACAGGAGGATCAGTTAATTATGATTTTATTCAACATATTCCCCTCTCAGATTCACACACTTATTGCAGCGGTCCTACCTCCCCTGTAAAGGTAACAGTTTTACTCATTCATGGTACCCTTAAAGCCATGAACTTTTCTGCCCAACCTCGTATATATTACCTTAAAAGAAGGCCAGCATCCCGAAGAATACGAAATTTATTAGATTCGTTCGGTTATGTATTTGGTATTATCTCCTATCTGGAGGCAAGATTATCCTGATACACATCAGAACATACAGATAGAAAATTAATTACTATTCCAGTGCCATCTTCTATCTTCTTGTTTTTCAATATACAATTGAAACATTTCAATACTTACAGGCAAATAGAAAACTAGGTAACAGTATTAATATCTAGTTCAGCTTGCCGTATATTTTCAAAAGGAATGAAAGTAACACGGAGAATTAGCCATCAGCGATCAAGGAACACGTCTTGTTAGAGACATAAACTATTGATATATGAGGATATAATATATAAATGATTAAATGTTAAAGAGATATTACCGAATTCAGCTAAAGTATTCAAAGATCCCGACACGTTTCTAGCGGCAAAATTTTCACAGCCATAGATATGTGTTATACAAAAACTATTGCTCTATAAATATTCACATTTTCTATCAAATAATCACCTACTGTTCTAATGTGGTGACAACAGCTGCGGCTAATGGAGGTGATATAGATCAGCCATAAAATACATTTAAGATTCGTCAGTTGCAAAATAAAACTCCTTTGAGAAAATGCATAGACCCAATTCCACTTAGATTTAATAATAAAAAAAAATAACACCTGGAAGTTAAATGTATGTCGTACCAATAAGAAACAGTCAATTAGTTAAGAATCAATACTGTCACACATAATTTCAGCAGTTCAAAACGATAAAAGGTTTACCTGGCGGGAAAATATAACAGCTAAATTTACTATTTGGAAATGCTAAACACTACATAGGCATTGTGGTAATATTCTGAAACGAACTACCAGATATTACAAGCACCTAATATATAAACTACCGATCAAACAATCAACAAAATCAAATAAGGCGTTACATTGCCATCTGATCTATTAAATAGGACAACTTATTAATGTTGTTGAAAATATTGATAGGACTTACGTTTAACCCAGATGAGTCAGAGGGTTTGCAGAACAACTTGAGAGGAAAGTTCATGCTGCCGGATATTTACATATGGAGCGCGTCGGGAGGACAGTTTAAGTTGCTCGGGTTCTGGTTTGGTCCGGAACTCCATCCAGATGGATAGAAAATGAATCGAGCAAATGAGCATGGTAGTATGTCTTACATAAAAATGGACAAAGAGGAAGCTATCACTGAAATTTAGGCCGGAGGGGCCGAACGCATGCATTGCTTCCGTCATATATTCATCATTATCCTTCGACTCCTCTATGGGCAGTCAGATCTCTCTTGACAATCCCTTATCACACTGTTCGGTCCTGCATTGCTGTCTGCAGATCCCTTATGTCCAGCCCTGAGTCCCGAGCTATTGTGTGTGGGAAAGTCAGTTTTGTGTATGTGTGTGTTTGTGTGTGTGTGTGTGTGTGTGTGTTTGTGTCTGTGTGTGTGTCTGTGTGTGTGTCCGTGTGTGTGTCTGTCTGTGTGTGTGTTTGTGGGAATACGTGTGTGTGTGTTTGAGTGTGTGGAGTGTGTCAGTCTGTGTGGAATTAGGAGTAATAACTCGAAGGAACAATATCATGAATTTACATACCGCAGTCAACATGGTTGCGCTAAATATATATAAGTATAATTGTTTCTACTTTTGGCACAAGGCCAGCAATTATACCAGTGTATTACTGGTACTGTATTTTCTCGACCCCGTAAGGATGAAAGAGAAAGTTAACCTCGGCGGGATTATAATGTAACTTCTTAACTTACCAGATTTGCTCTCACTTACAAAGAAAAAAATACAAATAACTTAACGGTAACTGAAAGCGAACAGTTGATCATTTCAAGAAATTAAACATAAATTTACGGTTGTATTAAAATATTATGAGATACTTTATGAGATAGTAAACGAGAATAAGGAATTTTAGTTTTCATTTGAATCAGTAAAATATAATCAGTATCGTTTTCTAAAATTCCTGTTTGAATCGTCAAAATATATTAATGTCAACTATATTTTACAAGTTATACAATGATGAAAATATTGAAAAAAAAAGATACAAACAAAATTATAATTAAAAAATGGAGGGGAGGGTGAAGTATTAAAGAAGGGTGGATTTGGCTGTATGTGAAAATAGAGGTGAGGACTATAAATGTCACAAGGAAGAGGAAAATTAAGGGGGCAGAGGATGACAGACTCTGTGCCTAGGTTGGGTGGTGTTTTGGCTGCAGACGGAGGACAAAACTACAAAGGTATTTCGGCGGACAGTGGTTAGCGACACCCATTACAACAGTCACCCCACTTCGCTGAGCTCCTTTCTCAAACGGAGCTGACGTTCCGATTTTACGGAGAAGCAAGGTTGTACGAGGTCCAAGGATGCCTGAGGCCTAGCCGGCGACCGGTGCATAGAGTAAGCCGCCCGAAAGCCCCATTATTTGCTTGTCTTCTTCTTCTTCTTCTTCTTTGCCCACTTATTTCTGAGAGGGTCGTGGGGGCAAGGGCCTCAAAGACTCCTTCCAGCCAGTCCTGTCAGAAGCAACTGTCTCCAAATGATCCGGCTGGATTCCCAAGCAAGACCAGCCAAGCTCATCGATGTTATCCAAATATATTGCTCGCGGTCTACCCCTATACCTCTTGCCGGTTTGTTTTGCCCGTAAAACCTGACCAGCGATTCTTTCCTGGGACATTCTAACCACATACCTATATTATCGGAGTTGTGATCTCTCAATTTGGAGAAGTAGCGGCTCTACCTGGAGTGACTCTCTGATCTCCGAGCTACACACTCTATCGAGTAACGTTACTCCCAAGACCCTTCGAAGGAACCTAATTTTGGCCGCTTGTATTCGCGATCGTATTCTTTCGGTTATTACCCAAGATTCGAGTAAAATATGAAATATATTCTTATATACTTTTCCTTGTGATATAATGAAACCAATACTATAAATAATGTGATATTGGATTCTTGTAATTATTGGCATTTGTTCTGATTTGGGCTTTATTATTGGAGAAATCGTTACCAATTTTAATGACACTTTTGTCTAATTAAAATTGTACTTTTTATTTATTTATATTTACAATATTGATGCTCAATTTCAATATTCCTAATGCATGGGAAAAACTTTGAAAACTCAATAGAATTTTTAAAATCTTGATATACTTTTTTATATGAAATTCCTATATATCATACATTGATCAAACAAAAGATTTCGAAGACATGTAGATGCCGTCTCTTTCGCAAGACCTTTAAAATAAAGCAACAGCAACAAATAATTACATATATAAATTCTTTGACGCTACACTTCGCCAGTTGCAGACTGTGCATCAAGATGAGATATTTTTCTCCACAAAGTTCGATCACCAACAGCAAGGTTTAAAGAGCAAAGATCAAATTGTCAATAGGCTGACATCATCAAGCCATCGTTTTGGCTGCCGGCCTTTGCTTCTCTTAGCAGCCAACATTCCTTCCAGGCACAACCTACTCACACCACGAGGTTTTATATGGCCGTATATTTTGAGTACTCATGACTTCATAATCGATGTAATTGGTCTATGTCTGGTAATGTTGAGCAGCTCACTGATATAGATATGGACGCTGAGCCGCTTACCAGTCATAAATCTATCTTATGATGTGGTTCTGGAATGTAGAGCTTCTAAAGTGACCTTGTCATCCAATTAACACAACCAACTGTGTGTGTGTCTGTGTGTATGTGTGTGTATGTGTGTGAATGTGTCTGTGTGTGTGTGTATCTGGCTGTGTGTGTCTGTGTGTGTCTGTGTGTGTGTCTGCCTGTGTGTGTGTCTGTGTGTGTGTCTGTGTGTGTGTATGTGTCTTTGTGTATAAGTATGTGCGTGTTGCATGTAACGTATTCACAGATTTATATTCGTCTACATTGTATGTAGATATTTATGAAAGACATGTTCAGAATGTAAATATTTTAGATGAAAGCAACTGACTGATTCACAAAGTTGTATGTTCTTCTGTTTGTATGTTTATGTGGGGACTCGGATATATTGATTTTACACGCAGTCTTTATCTCTCATTTACTCTCTCCCTCATCGATTCTTTTATTACACACTTTAACTTTCAACTTGAGAACTGAATCACACACACTATCGTGCTCGTTTTTTCTTTGTTTCAACAATGATGGAGGGTTATACAAACATACATTTAAGGGGGTTTTTTTAACTTCTACTCCAATGTTTTAGTTTTAAATTATTTCAATGAATATAAGGAGTTTACACACATGAAACAATATATTTGCTTTTCGTAGAAAGATGGCATCTTAATATATGGTGTTGGGTATATTGTATATATTATTAATCAGAATTTTGAAATATGTTAGTTTGTCGCGTTTCTCCTTCCATGAATCAAAATATTCATCCAACTAACTTTAACCAAGGATTTCTTTTTTAATCTGTTGCCCCAGCATGGCCTCAGACGGATAGCTGGAACAAGTAAAAGAAAATGTGTTTCCAAGCATTAATAATTGTTTCTATTTTTGGTACAAGGCCAGCAATTATCCCAGTGGATTACAGGTACTTTATTTTATCGACCCCTTAAGGATGAAAGGCAAAATTAACCTCGACGGGATTTGAACTTAGATCGTAAAGGGGCGTAACTCTATGCTGCAAAGCATGGCGTCCGGCCCTCTACCAATTCTGCCAATCCACCGCCTTTTCTACCAATTCTGCCAATCGTTTCCAAACATTAATAATGTTTTACTATAAATCTTTTCATGATATTGCATTACTAAATTGGCGGATGTGGTGGCTACTTTCGTTCCAATTAGAGTCCCTGACCGGTACGTGGATTTACCGAATATTAAGGTTTTGTAATATGAATCTAAGTCTATCAAGGAAGAAATCGTTTTAATGCGAACTGCTAATTCAAATTGGTATTTATCTAACCAGCATTTAATTCTATATATCCCATAGTCGTAGGGATATATGTGTATAGTTTTACAACATCACAGTAAACAAGAAGTTTAATTTAAAATTCTGGTGTAGGTAGGTGTTTCAAGGTCCTCTCGTTTATAGAAACTACCCTAAACTTAACCCTAATCATAGCTCTAACCCTAAACCTAACCCTAAACTAACCCTAACACTAACCCTAACCTTAACCTTAACACTAACCCTAACACTAACCCTAACCTTAACCCTAACCCTTATCCTAACCCTAACCATAACACTAAATCTAACCCTAACACTAACACTAAGCCTAACCTTAAACCTAACCCTAATCCTAACCCTAACACTAACACTAACACTAAGCCTAAACTTAACCCTAAAACTAACCCTAACCATATCACTAACATTAACCCTAAACGCTAATTCAAATTGGTAATTATCTAGCCAACATTATATTCCATATATCACATAGTCGTGGCTATATTTGTCTTTGTATTTACATCACTGTAAACAAGAATCATAATTTAACCTCCTCCATTAGGTAGATGTTTACACATTTCAAGATCTCTTTTATAAAAAGTATTCTAACCTTAACTATAACCTTAACCCTAAACCACCTCACTAAATGTGTTTCAGTTGCAAAACGTCTGAGGTCGCTTACGTAGTCATATATTTCGTTGCCATTTCTAATTAGTAATGTTAGCAAGTTTTCCATTATTTTTTGTATTATTATTTCCTCTCTTTGTATATATGTATATAACTCTACGTCACTCCATCTCAAAATTATTTTGAAATTTAGGAAATTGTGAATCCATTTAATTTAATGTAAAGAAATCTTTAAAATTTCAAAATTTCAAGTGCATTTTCAATTTCTTATATATATATACATATATATATATATATATATATATATATATATATATATATATATATATATATATATATATATATATATATATATATATATATACAAACATATGCATATATAAATATATGCATATGTTTATATATATATATATATATATATATATATATATATATATATATATATATATATATATATATATGTATATATATATATGTATATATAAACATGTATTATGTATATAAACATATTATATTTATATATGATATATGTATATATATATATATATTTATATATATATATATATATATATATATATATATATATATATACATATATATATACGTAAATACATATATATATATATAATGTATATATATATATACATACATAAATATATATATGTACATACCACATTTGCAACAACACAGCACGCCATTTTTCATACCTATGTATATATATATATATATATATATATATATATATATATAATATATATATATGTACATATATACATAGATAGATATACATAAATACATTTATATATATATGAGTGTATGTGTGTGTATGTATACGTATATACACATGTGTGTGTGTGTGAATCGGTTCGTTTTCCTGTTAGTATGAGTTGAGATATTTTGAACAATTTGATTGCCTTCTAATGCATCTTTTCGTTCCGTTTCTTTTACTTCTTATTCTTTACATACTTATTTCGATCTGATTTTAACTTTTTCCATAATTCATAATACTCGCTTTTTCTTAATCGTTCCTTCGAGATCATATTCTATTTCTCTCTCTCTCTCTCTCTCTCTCTCTCTCTCTCTCTCTCTCTCTCTCTCTCTCTCCTTCTCTCTCTCTCTCTATCTCTCTCTATCTCCTTCTCTCTCTCTCTCTCTCTCTATCTCTCTATCTATCTCTTCTCTTTCACTCTTTCTGTCTCTCTCTCACTATATATATACATATATATACATATATATATATATACATAACATATATATATATATATATATATTTATATACATAACATATATATATATATTTATATATATATATATATATATATATATATATATATATATATATATATATATATATATATACATATACATATATATATATATGTGTGTGTGTGTGTTTGTGTGTGAATGTGTATATATATATATATGTATATATATATATACATATATATATATATATGTGTGTGTGTGAATGTGTATATATATATATATATGTATATATATATATATATATATATGTATATATATATATATATATCACTCATTCTCGCTCTCGTTCTCGTATTTTTTCTATTACCTTTAACTTTTCCTCCTATTTTCACCTTCCTCATCAGTCAACAAGTCGCTAATTAGCGTCTCTATGATTAGCATCGTTTTCTAAATATGTGGTAATAGCATTTCTGTAAAATGCCAGATGTATCAAACAGTGTAATTAAAACACAACACATATGACCAAGAAACATTCTTTCATGTGAGAATAGGTGATAAATACCTACGCAATGCGTACAATACCTTTTGCTTTGTATTCCCATAAGTACAATATACCTGTTATATATTTTTTAATGTTTGCTTGTGTATGTCAAATCCCCATAGTCCTCTTTCTTTCCTCTTGCAGCCTGTTAATTTTACCCACTAGTCCTTAGAGATTTCTTTAATTTTTTTTTTTTATTTTATCTGTTTCAATTAAAATTGCGTTTTAACTATTTCTTACTGAAGAAATTTGTGTTCTCAGTTCAAACCACCATACATCACCTAATTCGACAGAAAACGCAATCCCTTTGACGGTTTAAAACTACCACATATCTTTTTGGTGCAACAGAAACAAGAATCTTGACATAATAATAGAGGTGAAATTTTGATTTTAAATTCTCCTCCAAAATGAAATCATTCAAATATAAGCTATTTTGAAACGGGACATTCATTAGTAATGCATTCTTTACTGACACTGTTGCAATTGAAATAAATCACATCAATATCACAATCTTAATATGTTCAGATTTTCAGTCGTATAATAAAACGTACGAGTTCAGAAGTTATTGTCTTTTTAAACATTTCTACAGTCTTATAAATAAAGCATTTGAAGATATTAAGCGTGAAATAAACTTAAGAATGGGATGGGATCAGAAATCAGAAAAAGTAACATAACTAAATACGGTGTGGTAAATAAATATATACATATATATTAGGTCTGAACATAATGGAATCAAATTCCCATTGTCACTGCCTCCGTCACTCTCGCGCTCTCCATCTCTCGCTATTATAAGCAAATGGGGGCATATTCGCTGGCCGCCCCACGACCACGTCGGACAGAATGGAGAAGGTGTTT
>OZ024745.1:130671944-130674444 GCA_964016885.1 Eledone cirrhosa
AAATGACAAAAAAAATTACATTACTAGAAATCCCATATATTATAAAATAAATAGGATGGGTTGGGGTCTCGATATGTAAACTAAAGTACTAATTCTGGTGTTTTTTAAAATTCGTACTAGGGTCGATTTAATCGATTTTAAATGTGTTGGCTTTGTGCCTAAATCAGAAACAAATATGTATGGTTCTATACCAGGGGTGTGCAGCATATTCCATTGGCGGGCCACTTTTGAACATTGGAACAACTATTATGGCCATTAATATTTATTAAGCACTATTCCAAAGATTCACCACAATGTCTTTCCATAACATGGAACTGGGAAATTATAACACACATAACCCTATCAGTGAAGCCCTTCAGTATAGTTCAACTAACATAAAAATTGTATTACAGTTACGAAAAAAATTCTAAATAAGCCTACAAGGTAAAAATTTAAAACGGTCATCGCAGGCCACTCTGAATGGTGTGGCTGGCCGAATTGTGGCCCGCGGGTCGCCTGTTGCACGCCCTTGTTCTATGCTACGCGTAAGACTATAACGTTTTAATTTGAGTTTTACTTCAAATTTATTGTTTGGTGTTGTTTGGATTTAGTTTAACCTTGCGTATCTTTGGTTTCAATACCTGTCTTTAATTTAAATGTGCAACAATAGTTTATCGTATTGGCGAGTTATTTCGTATTGTTGAATAAATGTTTATACTTAGCATTAATTTGATTATACCATTGTTGAGTTTGTAGAATTATTTCGTTCCTGTTTTCGGTTGGTGAATTTAATGGCTATTTCTGCTGCGGGGAGGAGTATATTTAGAAGGTTTGTCGGAATCGTGGTTTCATGCCATTTAATTTGTTCGGGTTTATTGGTATTAAGCGAAATATGGTTTACATTAAATTATGGATGATTGCAATGTTTCGCCTTGATCGGTTCTGGTTCTGCTTGTTAATCGTGGCGTATCTTTATATCGGTTCAGGCTTATTGAAGGTATATGGACGTAGATTATTTCTGATAGTTGTACTTATTATATGTGATTGCAATGCCAAATACGTTATGGGGTAGTTAGTGTCCGCTATAGAATAATATAGAGTTCAAGAACTACGACGACTGCAGCCTGATGACCTCTGTCTACCATGCACCACTAATTGTTGCGAGTTGATTCTCATGATTAGAGCATTTGGGTTTGGTTTCGAAGAGGGTATATGGTTTTTTTATTATATGTGTTGAGCAACATGCGTATAGTGCATGTGATTCTGAGCAGATTTATGGAATGTGTTGGCATGTGTGTGTGTGTGCGTATGTATTTGTGTGTGTTGTATGTGTGTGCGTCCATAGAAGATGGATCTGTGCACAGTTTCCGTATAGCAAATCCCACTCACAAGGCATTGATTTGTAGTAAAATTCAGTTACCCAACGTTTCACGTAGTGAGACTAATTCTAAAACGAGTTGGTTGCAAAGCGAACTCCTTCACCACACAGCCATGGCTGTACCCATATAAATGTATATATATATATATATATATATATAAATACAGATATATGTATATATATATGTGTATATATATGTATATATATATATACATATATATGTATATATATATTATACATATATATATATATATATATATATATATATATATATATATATATATATATATATATATATATATATATAAAACTCTTATGCAAAGAGCCACAATATTTGATGAGTATATTATGCAATTTGTGTGATCTCCATGGCTTTCCAAAATGTATTTACCACGTAAATGAACCGAAATAACTATACTACATGGCACTCCACACCTAAGATATGCAAAATACGATTGAATCCACCAAGAAAACCATGACGTTCTCATACAATTAACCTGTTCTCCATCTATCTTTTGAAAAAAAGTTTACTAGCTTCCAAGTACCTAAAATTAATCATGGTGCGCTAGCTTTACTTAATAATCTCGACAGTGCGTGAGATATTAATGTTATTTTCATGTGCAAGCGACGTGTGCTATATAAAATGGCTGCATAGAAAGCTACAGAATAAATAGTTGATTTGATTTCAGACCAGCGCAAAAGTACATCTTTTCAAGTTTACATTAACAACACGGTTTCGTGAATTAATTTTATAGCCATCTAATGTTGTAATACTGCTACATTACATTGAAATGAAAGCTTCACCTGTTGTGACTAAAGTCATAAATCTGTGGGAGTCAGTACCTTGCTAGAATAGTTAATGTTATGACAGAAAGGGAGAGAGAAAAAAGCAGAATATTTGAATCGGTTTGAAATCAAGTAAGTGGCAATACAAGTGCAAAGACTTCATAAATATATTTACCATGTACTGAGTTAAAGCACTTCATAAACATAATCAACAACTAATGGTCGTTGATTTCGTTGTTGCTCAGTGCTGATCGACCAGACATATGATCAAAGACCTTCCAGCTGTGACCATCCTATTTTTCATTATCTAATGTGTCTTCTTTTGTTTAAGACAGTGGGATTTCAGAAAAATACTCT
>OZ024745.1:130679444-130684444 GCA_964016885.1 Eledone cirrhosa
TTATTGGGGTTTTTTTTCCTATTTTCGTTTGTCTATGTCTTAGCTTTCGTTTATTAAATTCTTTTTTCTATTTTCTTTTCAACTGGACTAAAATTGCGACATTGTATTATAAGGTAACTGAAAGTTATTGATGCGTTATAAGTCCAAAGCTGGAATAGAACATAAACTAAAATATACATATAATGAAAAATTAAATAAAATTTCTGACTGCTAGTTTTAAAAAATATTGTAAAATTTAAATTAAAAGTAACAAAAGTCACAGAAAACGAAAGAAACATAATAATAATTTTATGACAGGAACTGAAAAAAAGACGATGAAAGTTAAGGAAATACCAAAACTAAAAATCCAGAGGAAAACATAAGGTTTAAATTAAAGAAATATAAATTCAAAAATAAGACACTTAAAAGGGAGAAGAAGCTACTGAAATGAAAAAAAGGAAAGAAGAAATGAATGCCAAGAGAACAAGATGGGAAAAAAAGGAATAGAACCGGAAGGTAAGAAGAAGGAATTAAATTATGAGTAAGAATAAGAATGAAAAAAATACATGAATGAAGTAAAACAAAAACCAAAATGAAAGAAAAGAAGAAGAGATGATAATACTTTTATATATTGAAAAGAATGAAAGAATGAGAAACTGAATGAAGATAACAAGAGAAATAACAGAGTGAAGGAAGATAGAAGTTTGAATAAACAGAAGGAGTAAAAAATGACAAATGGTAAGAATTTTAGAATGAATAAAATGATAGTTTAAATTATGAAGAATAAAGATAAGAAAGAAGGAATATTGTAGATAGATAGATAGATAGATAGATAGATAGATAGATAGATAGATAGATAGATAGATAGATAGATAGATAGATAGATAGATTTCTTTATTTGCCACAAGGGCGCACAAGAAAGGGGGACAATACAAAGACATGCCGGGGCTTTTACATACAGTCGTGTAAAAAAATATAAAAACAAACAATTACAACAATCGATAGATAGATAGATAGTTAGATAGATAGATAGATACATATATATCAATGTTAATAGACAAAAAGATTGGTAGATAGACAGATAGAGAGATTGAAAACAAGAGAAAGAAAGAGACAAAAGGAAAGAGAAAGAGACAAATAATATATTTAAAGAAAAGAATGAAGGAATGAAAGAATGAAGGAAAAATGAATAAACGAATAAATGAATGGAATGGAATATAAGAAGTAATAATAAGAAGAAACGAACATTCTATGACCATAAAAACGAACGTTGAATAGAAAGAACAAATTGTGTACATAAATATAATTAAATCAAGAAAAATAACAAAACATGTCAGCTGGTAACAATGGGAAGTTATGATTTAAGAGGGGTTTGAAAGAATAAAGATTGGACGATCAATAAGACGGAAGGAAGAAAGGAAATGGATAAGAAATGGGTGAAGAAGAGAGAAAAGTATCAGATGAAAAATTAAATTATTTAAATAAAAAATCAAAACATGAAAAATTCTACAGATATGTTGTTTCACTAGATTGTTTCTTTATTGCTGAGGAAATGGTTTAAAGATTTTAAAATGGCAATAGAACATCATCTGTGTAATATACCGAGTCATAAGACATTGATTAACTGGGATGGGATTATACCAGCGATTAGGAGAGAAATTTTGCATCTAAGGCTATTTAAAATCTAAAGACAGGAATTACACCAGCTAAACAAAATTCCGTGTAAATAAAAACGAAGCATTTAGGAGCGGTTCGTGTCTTTAAGCCCAATTTAGAAAGTGGTGTACAAGTTCCAGAATATAGCAACGCTGTTGGCAAGATTTGCTTGCGTCTGTGTCTTTTTATTTCATTTACAGAACGCTCTACTTATTTTCCTCAACCCTATATATGCTTATCACTTGCCAACTGTCTTGAATATGCTTCGCTGAGAAAATCGAATATCTAAATAAGTCCATTGCTTTCGTCTGTTGATTTTAAAAGCAAGAAACTCTTAACAAATCTATAGTTTCCACACCTAGAACTGGGGTTGATGTCATCTACTGTACTTTCTCTTTAAATATGGGGCCTTGCACCCATATAAAAAATCACATAATTTTTTATAATGCTATCGTTGATGTAGATATTGTTAAACACATACAGGCATATAGTCTGTCATTTTTTAATGAGTTGTATATTTATTTAATAAGAATGGAATATTTTCCAAAGACGTTTTCTGCAGGAAGTATGGGCTAACATTTACTGTAGTGAGACAAAATGATAACCTAAATCTAAGTCTAAAGTCCGCCTCAAGCCACAAGTCTCGTCAGGCCGAAGCCTATTTCGGTTTTGTGGCGTTAAGCTACTGAGAGTACAAGACTTCCCCTGACATCAGTCCATCGCAGGGTTAAACCCACAACTATTGCTGGTACTCATTTTCAGCTGAGTATACTGGAGAACAATAAATGAAGTTATTTTGCTCAGGAACACAACACACAACCCAGTCCAGGAATCTAACCCACGACATTATGATCGTAAGTCCAACACCCTTACCTACTGGCCACACGCCTCCACAAACTGATTATAATCAATTAAAACTGAAACCTGTACAGAATATAAAATAGATTACCATTAATGATGGAGGAAACAAGAGGTGAAATCCGAAATTTTATTTGATTAAATTTAAATGGAGTTATACAGTGATTGATTCTGATTTTTGGTAACTGATGTATCAATCTTAAGATACCCCTTTATTGAAGTATAATGTAATTCTGTTTCCTGGAACGCGTTGTAGGATAGAGATTTTAGTAAATATTATTGACTGATTAAGTCAATATAAACTAATGATATATGAATCTTGTGTGTGTCTGCAAATACACCCAGTACTAAGTCGTGAAGATTAGGTCAGGTTGCTCTCGATTGTTACTGGTAACATATAACCCAGTATATCTTGTCACAAGCTTTCTTGGTGATGTGGGAATTTTTCAAAATGGCATGAAAACAAAATGTTTCGGGACCCACTGACAACATTACTTTACCGATGAGAATCATGAACATAGAGCATCTAATAGATGATTAGTCTCTCTCTCTCTCTCTCTCTCTCTCTCTCTCTCTCTCTCTCTCTCTCTCTCTCTCTCTCTCTCTCTCTCTCTCGCTCTCTCTCTCTCTCTCTCTCTCTCTCTCTCTCTCTCTCTCTCGCTCTCGCTCTCTCTCTCTCTCTCTCTCTCTATCTATCTATCTATCTCTCTTTCTCTTTCTCTCTCTCTCTCTCTCTATCTCTATCTCAGAACGAATACAGCTGAATAATATGTACTCGGTAAAGCATGGATATATTCTAAACAATGTACAGTATTGCATATAAAATGCATTTTTTCCTTATAAGAATGTAAGATATTAATTATACATTATACTACACAGCATGTGGCATAATCTGATTGTAATCGTGGAATTGGTGTGCATGTATTCTAATTAACTTGGGTTGTAACCAAAAAGAAGCTTGACAAATTATATTATCATATGCAAAATGGATTGTCACATGTTGTATGCTGCAATATATATAATTATTCTTACTCGTCTTTTTATTTTATTCTCTATCTTCGTAAGGAAAAATCAGTATTTTACTACGAAATAAGTAATTCACTTATATTTGGACTATAGAGTTACAATCTACAGTGGAGCCTTCTGGCGCCCTTGGCCCTAGGACCACCTCCCTAGGCACCACCATCGGCACACAGTTGGCTATCCGTAGGTGTGAGCCTCGCGAGCTGGAATGACTCTCCAAACTCGTATTCCTCAAAGTCCTCCGGGGAAACGCCTTCTCTATTCTCTCCACAGGGGCCGTGAGGCGGCCAATGCATGGGCCCCCATATGTTTATAATAGTGAGAGATGGGGAGAGCAGGAGAGACGGAGGCAGTGACAATGGGAGTTTGGTTCCTTTGTGTTCGGACCTGGTGTATATGAATATATTTATTTACTACAACAAAATACAGACTCCAGTTTCCCGGAAGAAGTTTATTTGTCCATCTACAGTTTTGAAGATGATTTGTCATTTGTTTTACTGCTTGGGTTACAGGCGGAATTTGCAAACCTCGCGTCAAGTGTTTTACTTTGCTCCATTCTCTAGATATATAATCTTCTTGAGATACATGTATAATCTTTAGAGATCAGTGCCGGAATAAAAATAACACAGAGATGAGAGCCGGATTAGAGACTCTAGAGATGAGTGCCGGATTGCAGACTCTAGAGATGAGTGCCGGATTTAGAAAATACCAGAGCTGGATTAAAAATAATTGGGATGTGTACCGGATTAAAAATAATAAATATCGGTGCAGGATCGAAAATAATATGGATCAGTGCCGGATTAAAAATAATAGGGATGTTTGCTGTATTTAATGTTTAGGGGTTCTTGAAAGACAGAATATTTTCACATTCGAGAACCATTGCAGAGCTGATAACACTAGAAAATAAAATACAGTATATGATAAAGTGTCTGGTACAACTTGTGACCGTATTGTAGAGACGAGAGATAAATAAAACCTGATGTAATCCAGAAAGGATTGTTTGATAAAACTGACATTTATTTGAAATGGCCAGTCAAGATACATAAACTGATACATTTCCTTGAACAGAGATTTTAAAAAACACCATTACCTTAGAATTTGTGTGCTAGCATTTGTTATACAAGATAACCATTGTGGAAATCTGCAGGACGTCTTCTGTGAGGAATCTTTTTCAAAATTACCAGCATTCTTTTCTGGGGGCTACTGTCAAACTCCAGCCTACACATTAAGCCACATTTTTTTTAAAATCCCTTTGGCAACTATTCTAACCATTAACATAACTGGAGATGCGAAGTTTTCGCACGTGTTACTTAGTTCGTTATCATCTCTGAATTACACACTACCAGGAACAACGGTTCTCCGGGGAAATCTTGTGCTGAATATTTTATGAAAATTATATCGAAGGATTCAGCATGATTGCAAAAGGGCAGCAAAAGATTCATTATCACACATTAATACTTAAATGTGACACAAGGGAAAAACGG
>OZ024745.1:130694444-130696944 GCA_964016885.1 Eledone cirrhosa
AACTCATAGGGCGGTGGATTGGCAGTATCGGTAGAGGTTCAAATGTCATGCTTTGCATCAAAGAGTTACGGCCCTTTATGGTCTGAGTTCAAATCCCGCTGAGGTTAACTTTGCCTTTCATCCTTACGGGGTCGATAAAATAAAGTATCAGTAATGCACTGGGGTAATTGCTGGCCTTGTGCCAAAAGTAGAAACAATTATTTTCTCTTCTCTTACATTTTGTCTATCTAGCAAATAAGATGTTAAAGAGTTGCTTGCCTTGCTTAATGTAGCAGGGAAAAATACATCATACAAAGATAAAGAATTTGACCTGTTTCGAAGTATCTTCCAGATATATATTTATACATAAATACATACATACATGTATACATGGATACATACATACATACATACATACATACATACATACATACATACATACATACATACATACATACATACATACATACATACATACATACATACAACGCCTTCTCGATTCTGTCAGCCGGGGCTGTGAGTGAGCCCCACCGCCAACAGTTGTAGTTGCTGTATACAGATATTAACTCATCAATTACAAACATATGTACATACACATACATCCATCCTTTTTTGTAAATAGGTGTTTTGCTGTCATACATGCATATATACATGAATATATACATGCTTTCATGGATGTGTACATACATACATACATGTATACATATATATACTTAAATAAATAAATACATGCATATATATACATGCATAAATACATATATACGTGCATACATAGTTGAATGCATGATTACATATATACATGCATACATACATGGATGCATGTATACATAAATACATACATGTATACATATATACATGCTTGTATACACACATAGATGCATGGATACTTACATGCATACATAAATGCATACACACATACATGCATACATACATAAATAAATATATACATACATATATGGTGGCTGCCAACTCGTTTTCGAGTACGGCCACTACTTTATATCTATGTAAGGGAACCCCTACCGATGCGCTGAACAAGTGTGACTTTTTAGTCCAGCCAACGACTTGAAAACTCTGGTACAAACACTACACCTGTGACAATTATTGACACATAGTACTGGGCCCATGGTACCATGTGACGACAAGTTCAGAGGGAGCTCCAGATATAAAGCAATGCCTGTACCGTGAAGCTTTTATAGTGATCAAAGGCACTGCACAAAGCCAGTCCCACTCTCTTAACCAAGATGATATTTACCAAAAAGAAGAACAAGTCAACATCATTGGATACCATCAAGGTTGCAGGTGTTATATCAGAGTTTTCCTTCTAGAATTCTGCCTTGACAAAGGCTAAGGGGTCATCTCTCCCGGTGATTTTGGATGGCCATTGACTCTTAAGAGCTCCTTTGACCTTTGACAGGTTTTGTTTTTAGTCCTGCAGGATGTCCAAAGTCACCCTCCTCACCAAGAAACCTTGGTGGGGTTGCCAGTTTAGTCGCCAACGACTAAACTGTATGTATGTACGTATACATGCATGTAAACGTACATACATACAAACACATATACATACATACGTACATACATACCTACATACTGATGCATATATACACACATATATACATGCAATCACATACGAACATACATACATAAACACCTACATACATACACACATACATACATGATGGCTGCAAACTCGTATTTGAGCATTTCCATCACCCGATGAAATCTTTTAAAATGTAAGGCACGAATGTGGCTCTTTAAACCAGCCCAAAACTTGCACCCTCTGACACACACATGGCAACTGCAGGCTCTTCTGGGACTTTCCATTACTTTTTCAGACTGTGTTCTCATGTGTCTTTTAAGACCTCCCATGCTAGCACATTCCTTGCCACATTCCTTACACCTTTTCAGATCATAACCTCCATGTGGTCTACTGATATGACTTTGTTCGTGCCTAGTCAAACCAGCTTTACTCAGGCAGACTCGATCACAGTGCTGGCAAACCAGATGTCGCTCAAAAGTAGGCAGTTCAGAACAGTCCCTTTTTCTCACCTTCCTTTTCAGTGTTTGGTGCTCTCTTTGACGAGTTTCAAAGTGTTCACTACCTGACTTGATCAAACGTCTTCTCTTCACACGCTCCTCAGCCATTTTGTCCCATTCATCAGATGAATTCCAGCACAAGCCAAGGTGCCCCTGACACAGTCCCGGTACCGCATTTTTGGTTTGTGTGGTAGCCGCCTTCCTTCACACAGTTCACCGCTGCCGAAAGATTATGCTGTCTATAGTCATGCTCCTGAACCGTTTAGGAACTTCCAGATCTCTGATGAACATTTTCCATCGCACCCCAAGTATCTTATGAAGAGATCGTTGGTCCTCTCCAGTTCCTTGAGGTGCTTTCTGAAAGGTATTTTTTGTCACTCTGTCGTTAGTAAAATACGTTTTATTAAGGTCAGCTTATATCTGTATAAGGTTATAAGGCCAAACATTTATGACAGAAGGGACTATTCCGTTAATCGCTTTCATGGCA
>OZ024745.1:130701944-130704444 GCA_964016885.1 Eledone cirrhosa
TTGTATATTGTATAAGATATGGGATGTTCATGAAAAACATTTGAGGGCCTTTCGCTATGAATTTTTTAAGGTTGTAACCAACGCCACACACCTAACCTTAACAAAGACAAGGAGAAGTAATCGATAATGCATAGTTCCACATTCTTTACGTTTATCAAGAGTATATATATCTCCCCACTTCCGCTAAGGTTAAAATAAGCTATAATCTTATAGTGTTTTGCTTATATTTATGAGTACGCAATTTTAGGGAAAGGTAAATTCGATTAAATCATCCGTCGTTATTTTACTGGTATTTATAATATTGATCCAATAGGTATTAAAACCGGAATTCACTGCGGTGATATTTGAACTCAGAATGTAAAGGAGAACAAAAAACCAAGTCATGAGTACTCAAACTATACAGTCATATAAAAATCAAGTCGTGGTGTGAGAAGGTTATGCCAGGAAGGAAGGTCGGCTGGTAAGAGACGCAGAGGCAGGCAGGCGGCCAAAACGATGGCTTGATAATTGTTTCTAGTTTTGGCACAAGGCCAGCAATTACGCAGTGTTATACTGGTACTTTATTTTATCGACCCCGTAAGGATGAAAGGCAAAGTTAATCTCGGCGGGATTTGAACTCAGATTGGAACTCTATGCGTCAAAGCATGGCGTCCGACCCTCTACCGATACTGCCAATCCATTGATAATGTCAACTTATCAACTGGACTTGATATTTCGTCTTTAAACTCTGCTGCTGGTGATCGAACTTTGTGGAGAAAAATATCTCATGTTGATGCGTAGTCTGCAACTGGCGGAGTTTAGAGTCAAAGTAGAGAGAGAAGAGAATTTGTTCGGGTATTTCCCGATTTAATAATAATTGTTTCTACTTTTGGCACAAGGCTAGTAATTACCCCAGTGCATTACTGGTACTTTATTTTATCGACATTGTAAGGATGAAAGGCAAAGTTAACCTCGGCGGGATTTGAACTCAGAACGTAAAGGGGGAAAAGCCCATTGTATAAGACAAGGCAATTTCTTCGAAGATTTACCGATGGAACGTAGAACATCATCAACATAATAATAATAATAATAATAATAATAAGAAGAAGAAGAAGAAGAAGAAGAAGAAGAAGAAGAAGAAGAAGAAGAAGAAGAAGAAGAAGAAGAAGAAGAAGAAGAAGAAGAAGAAGAAGAAGTTGGATGTGCTTGTCCGTATTTTCAGCAATGATATATGTATGCAATTTGGTATTAGTAAGTGTGGAGTCCTTGTGATGAAGAGGGGTAAATTGAGCAGAAGCAACGGAATCCAGGTACCAACAGGTGAGATGATAAAGGAAATTGACACTGAAGAAGGATACAAGTATTTGGGTGTTCTGGAGGCTGATGACATCAAGAACAAAAAAATGAAGGAATTGCTAAGATCTGAATACATTCGGAGAGTAAGGAGCGTATTAAAGTCACATCTGAACAGTAGGAATGCCATAAGTGCAGTAAATTCCCGAGCTGTGTCTATTATTAGGTACAGTGCGGGAATTCTGAGATGGAATGTTGCTGAACAAAAAGAAATGGATAGGAAGACTAGGAAGCTATTGACTATCTACAACATGTTCCACAAGAGGAGTGATGTCGATAGACTCTACTTACGAAATCTGAAGGTGGAAGAGGTCTTATCAGCATAGAGGACTGTGTTCAGATGGAGAAAAACAACCTACACAAATACGTGACTGACAGTAAGGAGCCAATGCTCAGAACTGTACTGAAGGAGAGGACAGTAGACCAGGGGATGTCCAAGGAGGAAATAACAACAAGGAGAAAGAGCAACCTTCAAGAAAAATCCCTTCATAGTACCTTCTTTGAGAAAACTGAATTTAGAGATCCACAAACATGGAACTGGTTGAAAAGAGGAGACCTTAAAAAGGCTACAGAAGGAATGTTAATGGCTGCGCAAGAGCAGGCCCTCAAAACGAAGTGGTTGAAACACCATATTAATAAGGAGGAGGCTAGCCCACTGTGCAGGATCTGTGGAGAGAGAGAGGAGACTGTGGCTCACATTGTATCCGAGTGTAAACACCTAGCCCAGACTCACTATAAGGACTGGAGACATGATGTGATGGGCATGGTGATCCACTGGCACCTGTGCAAAGTAAACAATTTACCACATTCTGAGAAGTGGTATGAGCATAAGCCAGAGTCGGTGATAGAAAACGATCAGGTGAAGATGCTGTGGGATTTTAGGATACAGACAGACAAGAAACTGGAACACAATAGACCTGACCTGGTGGTTGTGGACAAAGAAAAAAGATCGGGCCTGATTGTGGATGTGGCCTGCCCATTCGACACGAGAGTGCAAGAGAAGGAGAGGGAGAAAATTAACCGATACCAGGACTTAAAGTGGGAGGTAAAAAGGATTTGTAACTGCCATGAAGTCAAAGTGGTCCCGATTGTCATAGGCGCACTAGGTACTATCTCAAATAGTTTCCAAGGATGGTTAAAGAAAATTGGCCCCGCCCCGCTTTTTGGA
>OZ024745.1:130709444-130711944 GCA_964016885.1 Eledone cirrhosa
ACGCATAGAGTTACGGCCTTGCCATTCTGAGTTCAAATCTCGCCGAGGTTAACTTTGCCTTTCATCCTTACGGGGTCGATAAAATAAAGTACCAGTAATGTACTGGGGTAATTGCTAGTCTTCTGCCAAACGTAGAGACAATTATTATTTCTGGCAATATTATAACAATATGTCCCTCCCCAAATATGACAATATATATATATGTGTGTGTATACTGACTTTTCGAAGTAACTGCTTCTTTTCTACTTAGAAAATAAATCTGTACACTCCATCCATCAGTATTGAGTGCTTATTCACTTAACACTCGAATGCTTTAGGATAATACGGTATTTTAGACACATCTACTAATACGGGGTACATATATATGTATGTGAGAGAGAGAGAGAGAGAGTGAGAAAGAGAATGAGAGACAGGAAAGAGAGAGAGGTGTTGGATATATATTGGTATATTTATAATTTCTCTAACATATTCATATATATAATATTATTTTTTTCTACTAATACATAAACTGACTGCGTCATTCTCTTCCGTGTTTTGATCAATTTATATACCGGCCACTCGTGATATAAACAACAGCTTGTGGCTGAATAAGTGATTGAAGAGATGAATAATGACTGAAATATTTAGATAGTTGACGTGATAACTTACGGTAAATGTTCCTTATTTTCTTTATGTGGTATGTATGAAATACAGTCCTCCACTTTGTACAATTCTTAAAGACAAATTTATAGCAGCGACTATCTGTTGAACTAAGACGTTGCGCATTCGCAGTGATTAAATATTTCGTTTAGATGAACTAAAGTTGCACTGCCTGTGTTAATGTTCGTCTACGTACTACAATATTACATAAACACACACGCATATATATATATATATATATATATATATATATATATGCTTGTGTGCGTGTAAGTGTGCGTTTGTGTATATTGCTAAGTAAATTAATTACTTGCCAATTACGAGTATTCAGTGCTTACCTGCGGTCTTATATATATATATATTTATGGGCTATGAATGTATGTGTATATATATATATATTTATATACATATATATATACGTGTGTGTGTGTGTGTGTGTGTGTGTGTGTGTGTGTGTGTGTGTGTGTGTGTGTGTGTGTGTGTGTGTGTGTGCGCGCGCGTGTGTGTGTGTGTGTGTGTGTGTGTGTGTGTGTGTGTGTGTGTGTGTGTGTGTGTGTGTGTGTGTGTGTGTGTGTGTGTGTGTGTGTGCGTGTGTGTGTGTGTGTGTGTGTGCGTGTGTGACGGGTTAAATGTCTTCGTATTAAAATCATATTTACTTTTATTTTCCTTAAATCAGCTTTGTATTCCACATTACAACTTGAATGAATTATATTTTACTGTTTTACTGTTTTATAAAATTAGTGCAAAAATTATATGAGTTTCATTTCTACTTTGAGTTGTTTAGGTCTCGTTTATATTTTCTTCTTTTTTTAATTTATTTCCAGAATCAAAATTAGAAAAATTTTCTTCCGATAATTTCAGTCGGACTGAGACACATATTTATATGAGTGTATTCTTATTGTTTTACGATAGCGATATTTGTAATAAAAAAAAACAACATTACATTTAATTGCACTTAGTGTTGCAGTCATGTTGACGACATTTAGAAATAAAACTCTAACTTAATGGCGGCTCTCTCCTGGCTGGCAAATATTGTTGTTAATGATGTAAATTTGCCTCATGTATTCTTCTTTTTCTTACTTAATCATCATTGTATTAATGTGAATACCAGTCAAATAATCAGGCTTATTAATGAGACTGTGGACTCACTAAACTGGAGCAATGTGAAATAAAGTGTTTACTTCAAGGACACAACACGCATAGTTGGGTATAGTCCAGCATGGAACTGGAAGACTTATAGGGTATAGTCCTCCGTGGAACTTGAAGATTTATCGGGTATAGTTCTGCACGGAACTGGAAGATTTATAGGGTATAGTTCAGCACGGAACTGGAAGATCTATAAGCCATAGTCCTCCTTTTTCCAAGAAACAGAACTGTTGCAAAAATGGTTCAGTTGCAGAAATAATCTACCTTATTATGATACAATGATAACTCTGCTCATGAAAACTTGAGCTCAGAAAAGAAGACAGTAAAGGAATAGATAGACTCTTTAAAAAATATATACCATGATTTCCATTAGGGTATACATATTCAGCTATAAATGAGATCTTAACAAGCTGAAATACTAATGTAAAAATGTCGGTAACAATGAGATTAAAAGCAGACCTGCCAACCTCTAAAATTCCAAACGGGGAGTTCCATTGTTAAAGTGCCCCAAAACTGGGAGAAATGAGGTAAAATGGGGAGATTTTACATAATCAAAGCTATACACATTTTCATAAGAGAAGACATTGCTCACCCACAACAAAATGGGTGGGAGATCTCCCCGCCGTACGGAGAGAGTTGACAGGTCTGCAAAAGGCATTTTTTGTTCCAGAAATCCCTACTATTTATTATTGATTGGGTCACTCTATGATATATA
>OZ024745.1:130716944-130721944 GCA_964016885.1 Eledone cirrhosa
ACCTGAATGCTATTTCCCTGCTTCGATTTATAAGACGTGCATTAAGACTAGAAAGCAGAATAGAGAATATTCGTTTAGTATTGCTAAAGTAGCAGAGCGCTTATCTGTCGTTCATTGTATTCTATATAGCTTAATAATTACTAAGGTGAATTTAATTAGCCTTGTTTGTTGCATGCTCAATAGTAGACATATTCGACAGGAACACACATATCTATAGTAGTTAGTTAAATAGGCAGGGAGGAAGAGAGCAATGGCGTATATTTTGAGTGCTGCACATGCATCAACCATGGTGAATTTTCTTTATAATAATTTTGTCCTTGTAATATCATAATATAATTTGGCAGTAATTTGTTTTCAAATATAATGAAGCTAATACACACTCGGAAACAAAGATTAGTTTTGAGTCAAGAAGAAGTCGTATTATCTATAGAAATAGCTTGAAGTTTGTGCGTTTCTTTTTTAGTAATATATTTCAGAGTAATACGTTCTTAATGTTAGCGCATCTTGTGGCAACAACACAGGTTTACATGTAGGTATGCATGCATGTATGAATGTATGTATGTGTGTATGTATGTATGCATACATGTATGAATGTATGTATGCATGCATGTATGAATGTATGTATGTGTGTATGTATGTATGTATGTATGTATGTATGTATGTATGTATGTATGCATGTATGTATGTATGTAGGCATGTTTGTATGTTCAGCGCATCGGTAGGGGTTCTCCTACATGGATATAAAGTAGTGGCCGTACTCGAAAACGAATTGGCAGCCACCATGTATGTATGAATGTATGTTTGTTTGTATGCATCCATGTGTGGATTTGTGTATATACATATTTATGTGTGTATTCATACATGTAAGTATGATGCATATATGTATGCATGTTTGTATGTATATATATACCTATGTATGCATGTATGTATATATATACCTATGTATGCATGTATGTATCATGTATGTATGTATCAGGTATGTATGTATATATCTATGTATGTATGTATCATATATGTATGTATGCATTATGTGTCATATATGTATGTATGTGTCATATATGTATGTATGTATCATATATGTATGTATGTATGTATCATATATGTATATATGTATCATATATATATGTATCATATATATATATGTGTATCAGGTGTGTATGGATGGATGGATGTATTAGTATGTATGTATGTATTTATGTATGTACCTATGTATGTGTACGTATTCTTGTATGTATGTATATGTATATATGTATTATTTATGTATGCATGTATTTATCATGTATGCTTGTATGGATCATGTATATATATGTATGTAAGTATGTATGCATGTACGTATGTATTTATGGTTCTATGTATGCATGTATGTATCATTTTTGTAGGTATGTATATATATATATATATATTTTTGTATGTATGCATGTTTGAATGTATTTATGTTTGTATGTATGTATTTATTTATGTATGTAGGTATGTAGGTATATATGTAGGAAGATATGTATGTCTGCATGTGTAGATATGGATGTTATTGTATGTGTGTGGATGTGGATGTTTTGAGTTGAATGTGTGCATGTGCATATGCTTTGCATCTGTACATGTGTATATGCAGTTATTAGATGCAACATTTTTGGAATGTTTTACATATTTTTACTCTTCCATTAATGGATTGTACTTGTAATTTCCTAACTAGTTGTGTTCTTTCTGTTCCTGTGAAGCCCAGCTTCTCAAGATTTGTATTGAGGCAGTTACTAACATATCCCAGTGCCCCAATAATCACAGGCATAAATCTGAAGGTGTAATCAGGGTGGAGTATCTGCAGATTTCTCATCAGTTCTGCATAAATATTCTCCTTTTCACTAATCTTTGATATTATATTGGCATCTGCTGGGCAGCTAATTTCCACCACTGTGCATGTTTTCTTCTCCCTGTCCCATATCATAATATCTGGTCTGTTATGCCGGCATTTTATTGGGGTTTTTACTGGAATATTCCACCAGTACTCTTTCATATTATGTACATGGATCTCTTCCACATTGCTGTAGCTTTTAATGTGTTTATTACCGGGGCTATCTTTTTTACAAACTGCATTGTACAGTGTTTTGGCCACTACATCATACCTCATAGGTAGATAGTACCGCGATGACATCTTTGGCCAGCTGCTGATGACATGGGTGATATCCTCGATGTTAGTTCTGCAGAGTCTGCACTTGTTATCACATCTAGGTGTTTGCCTGCATCCCTATCTCTTTTGTGAATCGGTCGTTTATATATATATATATATATATATATATATATATATATATATATATATATATATAATATATATATATATATATATATATAATATTAGGGATACTATTTATGGTTATGTATATATTAAAACTGTTTATAGTTATGTATATTTTAAACCCTAAACAGTGAAGGTCAGTAATTTATTACTACCTTATTACCAGTAAGATAAATAGCTCAATGTAATAACATCAGTTGTTCTACAGAGCAGTTATATAGAATTCACAAGAATCAAAGCTATGTTCAAAGCATTTATTCACTTACAATTGTTTCATCCAAACCTAGGTTTGGAGTCTTCGGTGCATTTTTCAATGTTTGTACACATAATTGATCTCCTTTCCAACGCAAGAGACATACAAATACATATATATATATGGAGTAATATACATACTTCCGGGTAATAAACCGCTGTAAATTCTCGCAGCTATTCTATAAACTTGGATTAAATAACACTGAGCCTCAATACGCTAAAATAATTTATTTTAATGCATCAAACATTCAATACGGAACCATCGTTACTTATGTGATGGATGTAGAAACTATTTCTTACTTTTTCTAAATGTGAAAATGATGGTGGATACGAAAACCATAACTTTCTTTTGCTTCTTCTTTTTATTTTTATTTTTATTTTTATTTTTCTGCACACACACTTTTTTGTTCTATACAAAAAATACCTTACCACTACAACCACCATAATAATCTTGCTTACTCGCTTAAAGTGCTTGCATTACGTGTAACACCTTGCCACACAATAATAGTATAAAATGAGACACACTTGCATGCTCCACGTGTAACTAACGCATACACTACCTACTAGACCTGACTATCAAACTATTCTCTTGCATTATCTGTGTTATCTGCTGAATGTATTTTAATTTTGATTTTGATTTTGATTTTGAATTTGAATTGATGTGCAAAAATAGTATAGTATAATATACGCCACTCCACTGTTCATCAATATATATATATGTATGTGTATGTCTCTTGCGTTGGAAAGGAGGTCAATTATGTGTACAAACATTGAAAAATGCTCCGAAGACTCCAAGCCAAGATTTGGATGAAACAATTGTAAGTGAATAAATGCTTTGAACATAGCTTTGATTCTTGTGAATTCTATATATATATATATATATATATATATATATATATATATATATATATATATATATATATATATATATATATATATATACTTATACTTATATACATATATATTTATATTATATATATATACATATATATAAACATATATATAAATAAATGAATATGTATATGTATAAATATATATATATAGAGAGAGAGAGAGAGAGAGCCGTCTATATGTATATGTGTGTACGTGTGTGTGTGTGAGTGTGTATTCACGTGTGTTTTAATAGACGTGTGCACATGACTATATTTAAAGTCAAATTCATTATTCCATTCTAGATTACACATCAAATACATTTTTATTATTCAATTTTTCTATTTCCATTAAATAAATATATAACGGCTGTTATTTTTTTTTTTATCTTAAAACGATATAGTCGTATTAAATAAATGAATTATATATCTAAAGCAGTTATATATTTTCTATTTAATCATACTATTAAAATATCGATTGTTTTATGTTAAACATATATATAATAAAACGAAAAATTGTTTATTGTTTAATGTTTAATTAAATCAATAATTAATAACTTTACAGAATTGCTTAGTATGAAAGCTGAGATTTATTTTTTACAAGAATACACGCAAAAGATATTTATCAATAGTTATCTTTTTATACTAGATTCAATTCATAATACGATAATTCCGCTTGCTAACAGCAAACTAAAACATTAACTTAAATATTCATTTATTAATATACTAAAGATTATTCAAAGAATACATTAATATTTTATTGTATTTTTATATATTGTTATTGCCTTGTTTTGTAAACTCCCCCCATTGTATTTGTCCCACTTTTGATGCCCTTGTGGCAAATAAAAGAAACATATATATATATATATATATATATATATATATATATATATATATATATATAATATAAGATCAAAAGATGGTTAAAGGAGTTCCATGTATTTTATTATGCGCATTTCAAAAACAAACATCATCATGCAATAATATTTGTGTTTTCATCAGATAAAACAGGAGAACATGATATGAAGGCTAAAAAACACTTGTGGATAGTGTAGTTTTAAATCAACATATTTTAAATCAACATTGTTTGTTTTTGAAATGCGCATAATAAAATACATGGAACTCCTTTAACCATCTTTTGATCTTATATTATGTATACTCCAGTCCTACAAACTGTAGAGTGCTTCTTATCCGATATCTGCATTGCTTTATTGTACTACAATAAAACTCACCTCCTACATATATATATATATAGATTTTGAGTTTATGTTGGTTGTATACCAACACCTCAGTATGCAGGCTGGAGCACTCGACGAAGTGCGCAGGTTGGTTTGGTTACTCTGGAGTAGTGTAAAATAAAGTTAAATAAAAGTCAAATGATTAAAATTCAGCTTCGTTTATTACTGCTATATATATTTCAGTGACAGTGACATGACTCCAGTTCCCCAGTGAATTAACAACCCAGCAAGGAACTGGGCATATCAGAGTATTGACAATATCATACACCTAAACAACATATGTACTTGTCTATACCATACTAATTCAAACTGCCTGAAGAGGTCACAGCCAAAGATGGCTGTCACTGAAATATATAT
>OZ024745.1:130724444-130729444 GCA_964016885.1 Eledone cirrhosa
ATTATATATATATCAGGAATAAAGCAGTTTTAAACTAGTTAGACTATTATTCAACAGGCTACTTGATGCTTGGGATAGTAGAGCGCGACTATACCAGATAGAATCGGGGCCCGACGGCTGAGCTCTAGCCTGTTCATGAAGCGGGTGTGTCTCTGTGTTTGTGTGTGTCTGTGTTCGTGAGTATGTGTGTGTGTGTGTGTGTGTGTAGACAACACAGTACTGGACTCAATACATGATTGTTAGTGTAATATCGTATTTTTCTCTGCCCTGAACCTGGATGAAATAAGTTACATATTGAAATAGTTGCACCCACGTAGAGTCACACTTTAGCCAACCTTTACGAGAATATTAACTCCATCAATATTATTATCACCTTTTATTTAATTATCCACATCCTATTGTTGTTTATTTTATTATCTTATTATTATTATTATTATTATTATTATTATTATTATTATTATATTATTATTATTATTATTATTATTACAGTTGCATTTATCTTGCTTTATGTTCATACGAGTTATCACCAAGTCACAACCAGTGACCTCAAGAGACAACAAGGTCCGCCATGTTCAAGGAAGAACATACATACTCACACATGCATCTTTAGTGTTTAGACTTGTGATGTACTTATATTGACAGAATCTTCCTTAGTATATGGGCAGTTCCCATTAGTACTATCTTTTGTATTTCTCCTATACGCGGGTTTCCTGGGATCTGCGATAAGTAATCATTAGACCCCTTAGGTATCATTCCCAGAGCGCCTACAACCACTGGTATTGTTTTAGTTCTCAATTTCCACATTTTTCCAATTTCTATCTCCAGGTCCTTATACTTGCTCAATTTTTCAAATGTTTTTATAGATACATTCTTGTCTATTGGAACAGACATATCAATTAGCAGGCATACCCTCTTTTTAAAGTCCTTCAATATTATATCAGGTCTATTTGCATCTATTTTTCGGTCTGTTTGGATGTTAAAGTTCCACAAGATTGAGATGTGATCTTTTTCAAGTATGGGAGGTGGTTGATGCTCCCACCAATTCTTTTGATGGGGCAGGTCAAAATGCTTACACATTATCCAATGTATGTATTGTGCAGCTCTGTCATGCCTGTTTAGGTATTCGGTTGGAGCTATAGGACTGCACATTGAAATTATATGGTCAATGGTCTCTGGTTGTTTTTTATTATTATTATTATTATTATTATTATTATTATTATTATTATTATTATTTGCATTTATCTTGCTTTATGTTTATACGAGTTATCACCAAGTCACAACCAGTGACCTCAAGAGACAACAAGGTCCGCCATGTTCAAGAAAGAACACACATATTCACACATGCATCCTTAGTGTTTAGACTTGTGATGTACTTATATTGACAGGATCTTCCTTAGTATATGGGCAGTTCCCATTAGTACTATCTTTTGTATTTCTCCTATACGCGGGTTTCCTGGGATTTGCGATAAGTAGTCGTTAGACCCCTTAGGTATCATTCCCAGAGCGCCTACAACCACTGGTATTGTTTTAGTTCTCAATTTCCACATTTTTCCAATTTCTATCTCCAGGTCCTTATACTTGCTCAATTTTTCAAATGTTTTTATAGATACATTCTTGTCTATTGGAACAGACATATCAATTAGCAGGCATACCCTCCTTTGAAAGTCCTTCAATATTATATCAGGTCTATTTGCATCTATTTTTCGGTCTGTTTGGATGCTAAAGTTCCACAAGATTGAGATGTGATCTTTTTCAAGTATGGGAGGTGGTTGATGCTCCCACCAATTCTTTTGATGGGGCAGGTCAAAATGCTTGCACATTATCCAATGTATGTATTGTGCAGCTCTGTCATGCCTGTTTAGGTATTCGGTTGGAGCTATAGGACTGCACATTGAAATTATATGGTCAATGGTCTCTGGTTGTTTTTTGCATACACGGCATAATGGGCTGCACCCATTTTTTATTATGTTGGCTTGGTAATTTTTTGTTGGCAGACACTGATCTTGTGCTGATATAATCAGTCCTTCAGTCTCCGATTTCAGTCCAGAGGATGCCAACCACTGATGGGTTAAAGTTTTGTCAACATCAGGATTGTTAGCTCGCTCTGGGTATTTTCCATACAGAGGCTTTTCTTGCCATTTCTTAGCCAGTTTCTGTAGCAGTTCTTTCTTTGCAGTTACTTTTACCTGCTTTGCTTTTTCTGTGTTTTCCATTTCAGCAGTAAATGGGACTTCTGAAATTTGTAGTCCATTACTGTATCTTTGTGCATCTTTGTGCATTATTATTATTATTATTATTATTATTATTATTATTATTATTATTATTATTATTATTTGCATTTATCTTGCTTTATGTTTATACGAGTTATCACCAAGTCACAACCAGTGACCTCAAGAGACAACAAGGTCCGCCATGTTCAAGAAAGAACACACATATTCACACATGCATCCTTAGTGTTTAGACTTGTGATGTACTTATATTGACAGGATCTTCCTTAGTATATGGGCAGTTCCCATTAGTACTATCTTTTGTATTTCTCCTATACGCGGGTTTCCTGGGATTTGCGATAAGTAGTCGTTAGACCCCTTAGGTATCATTCCCAGAGCGCCTACAACCACTGGTATTGTTTTAGTTCTCAATTTCCACATTTTTCCAATTTCTATCTCCAGGTCCTTATACTTGCTCAATTTTTCAAATGTTTTTATAGATACATTCTTGTCTATTGGAACAGACATATCAATTAGCAGGCATACCCTCCTTTGAAAGTCCTTCAATATTATATCAGGTCTATTTGCATCTATTTTTCGGTCTGTTTGGATGCTAAAGTTCCACAAGATTGAGATGTGATCTTTTTCAAGTATGGGAGGTGGTTGATGCTCCCACCAATTCTTTTGATGGGGCAGGTCAAAATGCTTGCACATTATCCAATGTATGTATTGTGCAGCTCTGTCATGCCTGTTTAGGTATTCGGTTGGAGCTATAGGACTGCACATTGAAATTATATGGTCAATGGTCTCTGGTTGTTTTTTGCATACACGGCATAATGGGCTGCACCCATTTTTTATTATGTTGGCTTGGTAATTTTTTGTTGGCAGACACTGATCTTGTGCTGATATAATCAGTCCTTCAGTCTCCGATTTCAGTCCAGAGGATGCCAACCACTGATGGGTTAAAGTTTTGTCAACATCAGGATTGTTAGCTCGCTCTGGGTATTTTCCATACAGAGGCTTTTCTTGCCATTTCTTAGCCAGTTTCTGTAGCAGTTCTTTCTTTGCAGTTACTTTTACCTGCTTTGCTTTTTCTGTGTTTTCCATTTCAGCAGTAAATGGGACTTCTGAAATTTGTAGTCCATTACTGTATCTTTGTGCATCTTTGTGCATTATTATTATTATTATTATTATTATTATTATTATTATTATTATTATTATTATTATTTGCATTTATCTTGCTTTATGTTTATACGAGTTATCACCAAGTCACAACCAGTGACCTCAAGAGACAACAAGGTCCGCCATGTTCAAGAAAGAACACACATATTCACACATGCATCCTTAGTGTTTAGACTTGTGATGTACTTATATTGACAGGATCTTCCTTAGTATATGGGCAGTTCCCATTAGTACTATCTTTTGTATTTCTCCTATACGCGGGTTTCCTGGGATTTGCGATAAGTAGTCGTTAGACCCCTTAGGTATCATTCCCAGAGCGCCTACAACCACTGGTATTGTTTTAGTTCTCAATTTCCACATTTTTCCAATTTCTATCTCCAGGTCCTTATACTTGCTCAATTTTTCAAATGTTTTTATAGATACATTCTTGTCTATTGGAACAGACATATCAATTAGCAGGCATACCCTCCTTTGAAAGTCCTTCAATATTATATCAGGTCTATTTGCATCTATTTTTCGGTCTGTTTGGATGCTAAAGTTCCACAAGATTGAGATGTGATCTTTTTCAAGTATGGGAGGTGGTTGATGCTCCCACCAATTCTTTTGATGGGGCAGGTCAAAATGCTTACACATTATCCAATGTATGTATTGTGCAGCTCTGTCATGCCTGTTTAGGTATTCGGTTGGAGCTATAGGACTGCACATTGAAATTATATGGTCAATGGTCTCTGGTTGTTTTTTGCATACACGGCATAGTGGGCTGCACCCATTTTTTATTATGTTGGCTTGGTAATTTTTTGTTGGCAGACACTGATCTTGTGCGGATATAATCAGTCCTTCAGTCTCCGATTTCAGTCCAGAGGATGCCAACCACTGATGGGTTAAAGTTTTGTCAACATCAGGATTGTTAGCTCGCTCTGGGTATTTTCCATACAGAGGCTTTTCTTGCCATTTCTTAGCCAGTTTCTGTAGCAGTTCTTTCTTTGCAGTTACTTTTACCTGCTTTGCTTTTTCTGTGTTTTCCATTTCAGCAGTAAATGGGACTTCTGAAATTTGTAGTCCATTACTGTATCTTTGTGCATCTTTTGTAATGGAATATGATCTTTTGGTGCTTTCGTGTTTCAAAACGAGTTTGATCATCCAATCATGTGATTCCCTTAGATATGTGGATAATCCAATTGTTGCAGTTTTCAACGCAATGTCTAACTGGATTAACCCACGTCCTCCTTCTTTCCTAGGGAGATATATTCTATCTATGTCTGCCTTAGGGTGATGCATTCTGTGCATGGTTAAGAATTTTCGGATTTTTGTATCGAGCCTACGGATCTCTGTGCTTGACCAGTTGATGACATTGTAACTGTAGGTTACTACTGGTATGGCAAGCGTGTTTATGGCATCGATCCTATTCCTTGCATTCAATTCCGTTCTTAAGATTGCTCTGACTCTGCGGTAACATTCCTTCCTTATCCTTTCCCTCATTGTCGAGTGCTTGATTCCGTCTCCTTCACAAACACCTAGATATTTGTAAGTTTGTTCTTGATCAAGCTCTCTTATCACGTTCCCCCGATCAAGATTAATGTCTGAACTCTTCAGCAGCTTTCCTCTGGTGAA
>OZ024745.1:130736944-130749444 GCA_964016885.1 Eledone cirrhosa
AAAAGAGGAGAGAAAATATATTGTATTCAGTAACATTGTTCAGGATACTTGTGTAGTGTTTAATTATTTCTTAATTTGAATATCAACTCAAGAATTTTTGTACGATAAAAATAATAGTAAAATAACAAGAAATTATTCTAATTTCGGGAGGGTCATGCTGTCAATAAAAACACACGCACATGTTGGTTTTCACTTCAATTTATTATAAAGTTCCAGTTGGTTGGTTGGGTCGATAACCGGATGGTTGTTTATATATTGTTAAAGCTCTTTCGTCACACATTCTGTGACCTCCTCAGTGACTAGGTTTTTATTTTGTCCCTCATTTGTTCTGTCCTACACCATCTTGTTTTTGTGTGTTGTGTGTTGTGTGCTTAGTTTGCGCATGCATTACATCCGGGTGTGTGTTTTTATTTATTTATTTATGTGTTTATTTACTTGTCATTAGCTGGTTGTTTGTTCTATCTGTGTGTGCCTGATTTATTTTGTTAGTTTGGTCTTTGTGTGTGTCTGTATGTCTTCATTTTGTCCTTAATTTCATAATATTTTTACCATTTGTTAACGCAAAAATGTAAAACCACTGCAATGTCTCATTTATAAGGTTCAGCCTGTCATCTCAAAGTTGTAGTCATTGATGCACTAAAAATAGTTCATTGATACAATGTACTAAATATATTCAACATTAATTGTTTCTACATTTGGCACAAGGCCATCAATTACCCAGTGCATTACTGGTACTTTATTTTATCGACCCCGTAAGGATGAAAGGCAAAGTTAACCTCGGTGGGATTTGAACTCAGACCGCAAAGGGACGTAACTATGCTGGAAAGCATGGCGTCCGACCCTCTACCGATACTGCCAAGCCACCACATTAATGAAATATATTTACGAACAAAGCAAAAATATTATTCCAAATATAATGTTGATAGTGATAGTTGTAGTAGCCAGGATGGCGGTTCCACCATCACTAACTAGAAAGGTCACATCTTTCCTTATTTCGATTTTCTAATCTAATATATTCTAAAATGTATATATTTTAACCTATATTTATTCTACATTCCCTCTTACACACATTCTCTCTCTCTCTCTCTCTCCCTCTCTCTCTCACCCTCTCTCTCTCTCTCTCTCTCTCTCTCTCTCTCTCTCTCTCTCTCTCTCCCTCTCTCTCTCACCCTCTCTCTCTCTCTCTCTCTCTCTCTCTCTCTCTCTCTCTCTCTCTCTCTCTCTCTCTCTCTCTCTCAGAAGAAAGAAAGAATCTGTAACAAGAACGTTTTTTTTAAAAATACGTTTTTAAAAAGAAAGCTTTCAACAGCCATTGAAACAGAGGGCTATATCAAAGGTTTGTTCAACCCAATTCTACACTCACACACTGGACTCAGGGTAGCGTGTGTAGCCAAGACGCCACACACTTATATAGGCAGATGGGAAAAGAAAAATCCATGGAAAGTCATTCGTACCCCCAGGCATACATGCTCAGACAAATACATCGATCCATGCACACACCCGTGCTCATGTATGTCTGTGTGGGCACGCATACATACCGCGTGCTAAATACCCGATGCATATACTTGATGAGTACCCCCTCCCATCCGTCCCCCACGCGCCGCTGCGCAGATGGTGCACACAGTATTGTATGAGACAACGCATTTGAGACCTTGATGCAACCTGATCACGTGGCGGTGTGAGTCCGAGGGTGTCTGCACAATATGACTACATGTTACGGCTGCCCAATATCCCTGCACTAATATATATGTGCCACCCACGCTACATGCGATTAGTGCAGGGATATTGTGCTGCCGTAACATATAGGCATATTGTGCAGACACCCTCGGACTCACACCGCCACGTGATATATATATATATAAATATATATATATATATATATATATATATATATATATATATATATATATATATATATATATATATATATATATATATATATATATATATATATATATATATATATATATCAACTTATCTATCTGACCATATCTCAGTCTCTCTGTCTGTCTATGTCTGAATGTTTGTATGTCTGTCTACTTATCTAATAATATTATACTGTTTGTTTATCCCTCTATGTATTCACCTAGTTAGCTAAAGAAAACATCTACATATATATTAATGAATGTTCTGATGCTACAGTAAAAGAGTTGCGAAGGAATTACTCGAATCCAACAGGGAGAATACATGGCTTTCTGGTCCTTTGTTGCTATTCTTTTTATAAGGGAGAATCTATCATGCAATAGCTTGCTTTCCATTTGGAAAATTACCAACTTGTTTACTTGATTTTAACAACTGTTGTACAGAAAGCACAACAAACAATGCACACAGCGCTTACAGGCTTTTCCATGATGTGGATTAACAGATCTTTCCTACTATACATCGTACATAAAGCTACGAAGACAAAAAAAAACCTAGTACCTTTGTTGATGACGAAACTGACACAAGATTTGACATTTCCATTGGAAATATGTATAATGTACACCTGAGCCAACGTGATTATTTTTTAGTCAGTTCTAGTATTTGGATATATGAGATTTCTCCTGGTATTCCAGTTTCCACACGTTTTTAGAATGATAGTATTTCAATCCGCAGTCTAACTTCCAACAATTTCATTTTCACTCATTCTTAAAGTTATTCTAAGATTTAAAGCATTTCAAGATTACAATCATAAAATGGCGTAGACATACAATACAACAGTAAGAAACATAATAGTACCACTGATGATGTTGCAGATGTGAAACGAAAGAACTTTGATAGACTATATATATATATTTATATCTGTATTTTTAACCATTGGTCAATCAATGATAAACATTGATTGCCAAATAAATTAACTCTGGAGATATAAAAGATACAAAAGCGAAAACCAACCAAACAGTGAGTGTGTTCTGTTACTATTTCTGGCAATATTATTACAACAATATGACCCTCCCCAAGTATAACAATAATCATAAGTTCAACTTAAGTAAAATTATTTTCCCTTTCACTTAATCCCGTTTACGTATCTAATATGACTGGATTAGTTTGATGATATTTACACAGTGTAATGGTTTATAATTGATTCTACTTTTGGCACAAGGCCAGCAATTATCCAGTGCAATACTGGTACTTTATTTTATCGACCCCGTAAGGATGAGAGGCAAAGTTAACCTCGGCTGGATTTGAACCCAGAATGGGAAGGGCCGTAACTCTATGCGTCACAGCATGGCGTCCGACCCTCTGCCGATACTGCCATTCCACCGAATGAGCGCATATCTGTCGCGCAATTCATGAGACTCGTGACTATTGAGGATATACAAAGAAACCAGATCATTTCCTACAACAAACATTTAAAGAGAAACCCAAAGGTGCGATTCTAAACAGAATATGCCTTCATTAAGTATAATTCTGAGCTATAGCGTCTTTTGAGCATAAGCAACACCGGGTATTCTGTTAGTATACAAACACACACACACATATGATACACAAACACTCATACACTCACAAACACACAAACGCACACTGGCACACACACATATATATATATGTAAAGTCCCGACCGCGGAGCTAAGCGGTTTCGAAACCACTTAGCGCCGCGGACAGGGTTTTACGCATCTCTATACCTACTCTATATCTCCCCATGCATCGAATACTCCCATGATTAGGGGTTTCCTCGGTCTCAGGACCACAGACACACACACGCACTCTCTCTCTCCCTCTCTCTCTCTCTCCTCTCTCCGCTCTCTCTCTCTCTATATATATATATCAGATAGAGTGTAGTAAAAAAACAGGTAGACCATAATCAACCAGAGTACTCGATACTTGGGGCAGTAGAGTGGGTAATATGAAAGGATTCAGGACCCTAACGGCTGAGCTCCGGATCTAGCTGTGGAAACGGCTGGAGCCCAGCGCCGTCGGGGTCCTGAATCTTTTCATTCATATATATATATATCCAGGGAGTGTAACTTGGAGTTACTGAAGGTTCACCCGGGCGAGCACTCGTCCTTGTTTTATTTTACTATATATATATATATATATATATATATATATTTATTATATATTTATTTATATATATATATATATATATATATATATATATATATATATATATATATATATATATATATATATATATATATATATATATATATAAATAAAATATTAAAAAAATAATGAATAAAACAATGAAACAGTTCCTTATATTAAACAAAAAAAGTTCATATATATATATATATATATATATATATATATATATATATATATATATATATGAACTTATATATGAATAAAACAATGAAACAGTTCCTTATATTAAACAAAAAAAGTTCATATATATATATATATATATATATATATATATATATATATATATATATATATGAATAATTTTGATCAATACACAATATTATTGATCATGTCTGGTAATCGCTGCTCGATAATATAATAGTTACGTTAAGAACAGATCAGGGAAACCCATCAGTTAATATTACCGAGACAAACGTATCCAAGACTATAGATTGTACATATAAAAGACATACGGAAGATTGCGAAGGCAAGCAATGAACTTACGTGTAGTTGATAAAAACTGATTCGTAAATCCTATACAGTTCTGTTTCGAGCTGCAAAAAATAATGCCGATTACCATTATTAGAAGGCGTCGTTAAGATTTCTGGCGCTCCTCAGTAGGTAACATCTTATTTACACATATTTCTATTACTCTATTGCGTGGTAAAACGTTGGCTTCTACCATGAATGAATACAAATATATAAATATATATAAATTTAATAACCTCGTCAGCATCCGTCTATCACAGCAGGACAGATAATGCCTCTGTTAATATATGTGGTGGGAAACATTGTAATAGACAATAAATTGAGTTCCTCCGATACATCACTGATTTTTCATTTTCCATTCTATATACATATATATATATATATATATATATATATATTAATTCAAAAGATTAACAAAATAGATATTCTTGTGATCAAGTATATTTTATTATACATATTTCAGAGGTACTGAGTTAACTTCAACAGTACGTCCTCATCAGATAAAATAAGATGATACATGACATACCCTGACATAGTAGATGGTTAAGATTCAGTCATGGTAGTGAGTAATATATGGCAAAACTCAATATGTATCTACCTTAATATTTATATACCTTAAAACTCATTCTTTGATTTATTCATTGAACCTTGTTTAACCTTTAAATATATATATATATATATATATATATATATATATATATATATATATATATATATATATATATTAAAGAGTTAAACAAGATTCAATAAGTACACCAAAGAATGAGTTTTACAGTAGATTGGAAGCACTCTACAGAAAATATTTTCCAGATTTATTAATATTAAAATCAAATATTAATAAAATAGATGTTCTTGTGATCAATTAAATTTAATTATACATATTTCAGAGGTACAATAATACGTTCTCATCAGATAAAATAAAATGATACATGACATACTCTGAGATATTAGATGCTTAAGATTTAATCAAGGTAGTACTACCTTGATTAAATCTTAAACCTTGATTAAATCTTAACCATCTAAGATCTCTGGGTATGTCATGTATCATTTTATTTTATCTGATGAGAACATACTGTTGTACCTCTGAAATATGTATAATTAAATTTAATTGATCATAAGAACATCTATTTTATTAATATTTGAATTTAATATATATATATATGGTGGCTGCCAACTCGTTTTCGAGTATGGCCACTACTTTATATCCATGTAGGAGAACCCCCACCGATGCGCTGAACGAGTGTGACATTTTAGTCCAGCCAGCGACTTGAAAACTCTGGTACAAACACTACACTTCTGACAATTATTGATACATAGTGCTGGTCCCATGGTACCCTGTGACGACAAGTGCAGAGAGATCTCCAGATATAAAGCAATGCCTGTGCCGTGAAGCTTTTATAGTGAGCAAAGGCACTGCACAAAGCCACTCCCACTCTCTTAACCAAGATGATATTTACCAAAAAGAAGAACAAGTCAACATCATTGGATACCATCAGGGTTGCAGGTGTTATATCAGAGTTTTCCTTCTCCTAGAATTCTGCCTTGACAAAGGCTAAGGGGTCATCTCTCCCGGTGATTTTGGATGGCCATTGACTCTTAAGAGCTCCTTTGCCCTATAGCAGGTTTTGTTTTTAGTCCTGCAGGATGTCCAAAGTCACCCTCCTCACCAAGAAACCTTGGTGGGGGTTGCCAGTTTAGTCACCAACGACCCGACCATGAGACAGGTTGTACTGGGATACATGCTACCAGTAGCATCAACTGGTGACCTGACATATATATATATATATATATTGTTGTCGCTGTTGCTATTGTTGTTGTTGTTGCTATTGTTGTTGCTAGTTTTATTGTTGTTGCTATTGTTATTGTTGTTGTTGTTGCTATTGTTGTTGTTGTCTCTATTGTTGTTGCTGTTGCGATTGTTGTTGCTAGTGTTATTGTTGTTTCTGTTGATGCGACTGGTGTTAATAATATTCACATCATCAGCATCGTCATCATCATAATCATTATGATGACAATCATCATTATCATCTTATATATATATATATATATATATATATATATATATATATATATATATATATATGTAGATAAATCTACCAAGAGTTTACGGATAATATATATATATATATTAGAAGCTATAGCTTCTAATTTGAATGGAAAGAGACGGGTGATGTGTTGGTGTAAATGGTAGCACAGTGGTCCGGATATATATATATATATATATATATATATATATATATATATATGGGATAACAAGTTTTCTTTATAGGTGATCCACTTAGAGGTAGTCCAGTTAGAGTACTCCGTGTTGTGCAACAGCAACAACAACAATAGCACCAACAACAACAATAGAAACAGCAACAACAATAGCACCAAGAACAACAATAGCAACAACAACAACAATAGCAACAAGAACAACAATAGCAACAACAACAATAACAACAGCAACAACAATAACAACAGCAACAACAATAACAACAGCAACAACAATAGCAACAGCAACAACAATAACAACAGCAACAACAGTAGCACCAACAACGACAATAGCAACAGCAACAACAACAACAACAGTAACGACAATAGCAACAGCAACAACAATAACAACAGCAACAACAATAACAACAGCAACAACAATAGCAACAGCAACAACAACAACAACAGTAACGACAATAGCAACAGCAACAACAATAACAACAGCAACAACGATAGCAACAGCAACAACAATAGCAACAGCAACAACAACAACAATAGCAACAGAAACAACAACAACAACAACCCCAGCAACAGTAACGACAATAGCAACAGCAACAACAATAGCAACGGCAACAACAACAACAACAACAACCCTAGCAACAGTAACGACAATAGCAACAACAACAACAATAGCAACAGAAACAACAACAACAACAACCCTAGCAACAGTAACGACAATAGCAACAGCAACAACAATAGCAACGGCAACAACAACAACCCTAGCAACAGTAACGACAATAGCAACAACAACAACAATAGCAACAGCAACAACAACAGCAACAACCCTAGCAACAGTAACGACAATAGCAACAGCAACAACAATAGCAACAGCAACAACAACAACAACAACAACAACAACCCTAGCAACAGTAACGACAATAGCAATAGCAACAGCAACAACAACAACAACAACCCTAGCAACAGTAACGACAATAGCAACAACAACAACAATAGCAACAGAAACAACAACAACAACAACCCTAGCAACAGTAACGACAATAGCAACAACAACAACAATAGCAACAGCAACAACAACAACAACAACAACAACAACCCTAGCAACAGTAACGACAATAGCAACAGCAACAACAATAGCAACAGCAACAACAACAACAACAACAACAACAACAACCATATCAACAGTAACGACAATAGCAATAGCAACAGCAACAACAACAACAACCCTAGCAACAGTAACGACAATAGCAACAACAATAGCAACAGCAACAACAATGACAACAGTAACGACAATGACGGCAACACGATAGTGCATGAAATGATGTCACATTTCCAATTGTAAAGGTAATAAAACGCTACATGAGCAAAATTATCTAAATGAGCTTACACATATACACATACACACATACACACATGCGTTTAGGCAAAGTTACACATACAAACATGCCACATACGCAAATTATGAAAATGAAACTACACACACGTGTATACATATACACATAGATACATGTGTTCAGACAACGTTAGACACACAAACACGCTACATGCGCAAATTATGAAAATAAAACTACACATATACATCTACATACACACCTACACACATGGATTCAGACAAACATACACACACAAACACACAGCATGGGAAAATTATGAAAATGAAACTACACACATACGTACACACCCACGCGAACAGGAAGACGCACAAACACACAAATACACATAACGCACATGTAGAAGCTGATGCAGTCATAAACATATATATTCACATATATATATACAGATATATATACACATATATATACACATATATATACACTAAAATATAAACAAATGAATGAATAAATGAATTATAATTCCTTCGTAATTTGACTTCGATTTTTCAATCACTGAAATATCAAAGTCGATGGGATATCATTTAGTTGGCATTGTCTCCTAAAATTATGTTTAGAAGCAATCTAATTATTCTTAAAGGGTAAGTGGAATATATTTCCAGCAATGAACTTTACAATAAGCAGCAACACGCTTGTATTGGCATGGAAGTTCTTCGTTCTTTTATTTGAAAGATTCCTATTTATTCGTCGGAAATTTTGCACATGCGCACACATGGGTGAAAAAAGCACATATACATACTGACACACACAAATGGTATGCATACATGTATACATGTATACATGCATGCATGCAATGTCTCTCTTGCTGGCTACATACTCACACACAAATGGTATGCATACAAAAATACATGTATACATGCATGCAATGTCTCTCTTGCCGATAACAACATGAACATCAGGAATCATGATGTTAACGATGATGATGAAAACGATATAAACAAAAACAACTAAAAATAAGAAAGAAAAACAACAATATTAGTGTACAACAGCAGGGGAGGTATAGAATATATAGAAAAATAAATACAAGAGCAATAAAAATCAAAAGAAACGAAGCGATGATGACATTATTCAAAATCCTCATCAAGGTGCTCGGAAATAAGTCGTGACGAACGAAAGGAAGTAATCTGATTAATTAAATATAAAGAGGAGGTGATTTTGTCAAGCCATTCTGATACAGAATAGCGGAACCCCCTACACAAATGAATAATCAAAGTATTAATAAATATTAAATAAATAACCTAGAAATGTGTGCAGTGTACATTGATTACACTGCATATATAATATCATTTCAAATCATGAATGACTTTGCAATCGTGTCTGTTTTGAAGAAGCTGGAAAGCTTGGACAAAGTTGTGAGGAGGTAGCATGACTTTCTGTGATATGAGATAATATAGATATCTGTGCTTGGATATTTATAAATAATACTCTGGTTAAACATACAGAAAAATAAAGCGGCATTGGATAGGACTATAAATGAGAGGAAAAGGGGTGGAAGAGCAAGGACTACTAGACTAAGTAAGAAAGAAAAGGAGGAATAGAGATTGTAACTCTAGACCTAGATTAGAGCAGTGTTATACCTATTATATGTTTTATTAGATCAGATACGAACCAATTACGTATTAGTAACAATTGTCGACTTTCTTGAATATACCATTCTACTCAGACTTGTCAAGATATTCTGCGAGTGCGTAGGTGAAACATCAGAACAACAAGTCAAGGACATTAATAACTCCACTTCGATATTGAGTACTCTCTCTCTCACTCTATATCTCTCACTCTCTCTCTCTCTCTCTATCTATCTATCTATCTCTATCAATCTATCTACTTATCTCTCTCTCTCTCTCTCTCTCTACATATATATATATATATATATATATATATAAAAAGATTCAATACCACGACGGCTGAGCTCCGGGCATTTCGAGCCGGAATCTTTTCATATTACCCACTCTACTACCCCAAGTATCGAGTACGCTGGAGCGTTATGGTCCACCTTCTCTTATATATATATAAATATTCAATGATATTAAATAAATAGAAACTATACTTATAAAACCATATTTATTCTAATATGGTTTTATAAATATAGTTTCCATTTATTTAATATCATTGAATACTTACTCCAGAAAATTGTCGAGTGCTTCCTCTGAATCTGTTATAAACATCTATATTTGTTGGATTTCCAACAAATTAAATATCTCTTCTACATATATATATATATATATATATATATATATATATATATATATATATATATATATATATATATATATAAAGAATGAATAATAACAGGTAGACATCATAAAAAGGTAATTTATTCCGTGTGCTTACAAGTGTTTCCATTCTGCTCTGAGGAAACAGTGGTCACAGCATTGGATATTCGAGTTCTGCAAGTACTTGTGAATTTGCACGTAGCGTAACTAGGCTGCAGTACCACCGTGGAAACACTTGTAAGCACACGGAATAAATTACCTTTTTATGATGTCTACCTGTTATTATTCATTCTTTATATACACTCCGGAATACTGAAGGATCAGGAACTAAGTTTCTTGAACAATTCTTCCATAACTCGTAGAGTAACCTCTTACCGTACGTCAACCATATCCAGTGTAGTAATCAACCATTACTACATCTTGGATAATCCTATACCTAATATATATATATATATATATATATATATATAGAGAGAGAGAGAGAGAGAGAGAGAGAGAGAGAGAGAGAGAGAGAGAGAGAGAGAGAGAGAGAGAGAGAGAATATACACGGGTGTGTATGATTGTGTATATAAGATGATATTAATAAAAGGAATTCCAACTTTGTCTGATTTATTCGTTTTATTTACAATCCTTTAAAATTATAATGATATTAGAATAAAATAGTATGGTAGAATATTAAATGTTAAGTGTTAATTGAACAAGTACTTTCATGCTTTCGCAATCTTCAGGTTCACATTCTGTGGTGACAGTCAAGTTTGCAATTTTCAACTGTCATATTTTTAACTATATATATATATATATATATATATATATATATATATAAAGTTTGTAGATGATTTCTGAAGTAAGGTGCGGATGAGGAGGCGGAGTGTTTAGAGATAGGATATTTGACGGATGTTTAACGAGCGGAGTGTGGTGTATTAGTAAGTTACCTTGGGTACTGCCATGGCAACAAAGAATAGTCAAAGTGACAACTACGGCATGAAGAAGTATGTCTTCTCTATACCAGAATGTCTGTGAATATTATAACTGAGTTCAAATCCCGCCGAGGTTAACTTTGCCTTTCATCCTTACGGGGTCGATAAAATAAAGTACCAGTAATGTACTGGGGTAATTGCTGGCCTTGTGCTAAAAGTAGAAACAATTATTTATATTCTTGGTCTGATACTCTTGATATATTCACTTTTAGGTAATATTCCTTGCATGTATCATATATCTTCAAAACAGCTTCTTTTTATAATACTTTTCAATATTTTGCTGTCTTTTCATTGTGATATTATTTCGCTCTTATTCTTCAGTATATTGTAAGTGTTACTAATAATTATAATTAGTCTTCTCAAATATAATGTATCATAATAAATGTCCTAAGGATTACGAATTTATTTGTTATAACATCGTCTATGCTCCGATGAATCCAAACATTTGTATAGAAGAAACGACTGTTAGCTATTAAATGCATTAAACAAAAATTTTCAATCGAGGTTAACTTTGCCTTTCATCCTTACGGGTTCGATAAAATAAAATACCAGTAATGCACTGGGTAATTTCTGACCTTGTGCCAAAAGTAGAAACAATTATAACTTTTAACTTTTAATTCTGGATATTTATATTAGCAGAATGCGAGATGATTTGATCCGTTGGATCTCAAAGTGGTTTTATTTTTTTTTATTTTATATTTATTTTTCATTTTTTCAATTTAAAAATGCTATTCATGTTTAAGAAATGAAAATAGAGCAAGAATAAAGCAAATAACAGTAAAATAAGTGGTTTTATATACTTTGTAACCTAGTTTTGTTTTGAAAAATGTATGCTGAGACTGTGTTACTTTAGTATTAAATATATTTTGGTCTGCCTTGGAGTATACATGAGTTATATATATATATATATATATATATATATATATATAGCGTCACTGAATATTTTCTAGTAATCTTCACCAAACATACCGTGATACATTGTGACCCATCTATAAAACGCCTATAAATTTGATTTCCATAATAGACTGATGTGTTTCTTCATTGATTGGTCTACATTACGCAAAAATGGTGCACAACTTTAATATTACAAAGACATAATGATGAATTCACATCAAACGTCTGTGATATTAATTATCCCGTAATATACATACATACATATGCATTATATATAT
>OZ024745.1:130756944-130761944 GCA_964016885.1 Eledone cirrhosa
TAGAGTGCTTCTAATCTATTGTGAAACTTTATTCATCGATGAATTCATTGAACCTTGTTAAACTTTTAATTATATATATATATATATATATATATATATATATATATATATATATATATATATATATATATATATATATACATTATATATAATATATACATGCATATATTTTTTTTTTCAGAAGGAAAGTTATTTGTCGCTAATATATATGGACATATCCTTGAAAAGAATCAGCGAAGCATTCAAAACATAATATAACTAATGCCAAAATATCGATTGTGGGAAATAGAAGCTAGTGAAACTAATGTTAGAAAGTTTCGCTCGTATCTTCTTCTTAACTCCTGATTCTGGAATTAAGAAACACTATGAATTGTTCCAATAAATTAAGACAATCAATTTTGGAAGAAATTGTTTCATCGGTGTGATTCTTTGGATATAGAATAAATATTCAATAGATAGTATACGAAGCTGGCCGTTATCAAACAGCATGGTGCGACGAATAACACGTGTGTCGTTGGACTACCAAATCAATGTGTAAATATCTGGGACTTCATACTCTCGGCAACTGCCTTATCAGTGTTGAAAGTCCATGTGGGTTTGGATGGCTGTGTGGGCCAACAGCTAATCCGTACTTCAAAAGGCTGGTTGGATGTTGAGAGAAGGGAGAAGAATACCTCGTAAAATCTCCGATAAATCCATCACACCTTTGGGATATCAAGAATAAGTAATGAATGTGTCACTCGCTGAGAAGAAAAACTTAACAGCCTCCCATTAGTAACAACAATGGAGCTAAAGGCGAGTGAAGCACTGCCTCCTGGAACAGATATAAACTATCATCATCATCACGTCCCTTGGAATAAGTAGTGAATGAGTCACTTGCTGGGAAGAAAAACTTAACAACCTCCCATCTGTAACAACAATGGAGCTAAAGGTGAGGGAGGCACTGCCCCCCAGGAGCAGATACAAACTATGCAGTGTGGAAATACCTAAACAGACTAAGATCTGGTGTTGGTTGTGCAAAGGTCAATCTGGCAAACTTGGAATATTTAAAGGATGGGGACATTGTGTGTGACTGTGGCATCGAACCATAGACTACACAGCACCTCCTGTTATGCCTCCCGTTGGAACACCCCTGTTCAGCATTGGACTTGGCAGAGTTTGATGAGAAAGGACAACAATGTGTTTGGCTGTGGCGGAACCACATCTAGCCAAACTTTGTAACTGACATTCTTGTGGACACGATAAGAAGAAAATCACATAAAATATCTATGGCGCTATGCTTGCGTACGAGTGTGTCTAACATGCAGCAATAATATCGTTGTTGGTAAGCATGTGTGTAAACATTTTATATCTATGGTCCAACATGTTTGCGTACGAGTGTTTAGCATGTAGTAATTAATGTTATTGTGGGTGTGCGTGTATGTGTAAACATTTCATATCTATGGCCCTATATTTGCATGCGATTGTGCCTAACATGTTTCAATGAATGCTGTTATTGGTATGCGTGAGTGACTAAACATTTTATATGTAAGTTCAATGAAAATATAATGAGAAAACAGTGAAAAAGAAGTCAAATTGTCCAAACAGGATTTTGAAATGTATATGAAATATACGTAAAACATTAGGAAAATGATAGATTTAAAAAAATCATATTCAATATTCTTTTGAAAAGAAATCTACCTGCTTAAACAGCTGGATTCAGAGTCATTACTTTCGTTTTCATTTTCATATGTTTTGTGTTATATATCTTTGTTTCATGCTGTTTGTTGTCGTCACACTATGGTTTGAAATTCGGCACTATTGGTGTAGATGTTGTTGCAGGAACAGTCGTAACTGTAATTGGTTTTCTTGTTGTTACCGACTCCACGTGGTGTTAACTGAACCAAGTGTTTAGAAAAAAATGTGTTCTTCATGATGATGTTTATAATGAAATCTTTGATAAGGCTGTTTCTTTGCAGATTGAAAGTTTTTTTTCTTTTTTCTTCTGAAGACTGCATGTCTGGATTGGAGGCGAGGAGGTCACCTTTTTTGGTGGTGTGAAAATAACGTAGAATTGTTAGATTGAATACATGTATATTATTGATTCACTGTATGTGGCTGTCGGGACTTGGTGGTTGTTTGAATAAAGTGAAATTAATTTGTGTAAATTGGGTTAAACCTAAGAGCATGTGGTGGCATAGTTACAAAGAAAACACCCCTCAGCCGTTCGGTGAGAAATTGTTCTTTTTCCTAAGATTTTCCATGTATTTTCAAGGAATCCGACCTGCAAATCAGTCGCAAACGACTCGTGTTTTAGAAAACGTTGGGGTGGGGATGGGGCCTTGTAGTTTCTTTGGTGGAAATTTTTTGGGGGCTAGATTTGTTTTCGTGTGTTTTCAACAACAAATTTGACCTCCAAATTGTCAGAAATTGACGATAAAATGGGAGCTGTAAAATAATTAGTTTTCTTAAACTAACGAACCCAATATATTTCGCTTTAACGTGGATACTCCTAACTCAAGTAATTTATTTTTCCTGTATTTAAATGAAATCGGTGATACTTAGTCTTAAATCTATTAGATGTATTTAGATAATGACTTCGCTGGTTTACGCACCGTAAGTCGTTCAGTATGGCTTCTGATTCGCTATACAGATTTTGTACAATATATATATAATGTTCGACTATCTATCTACATAAGTTTGACCACTACTCACACACACACACACAGACACACACACGCATATATATATATGTGTGTGTGTATGTATGTCTGTATATATATATATGTATCAACTATAAATTGATAGACATATAAATAAACATATGAAACAATCACAGGGGATAATTTGTAAAAGTGTGTAAGCACACATAGCTAGGTAGGTAACTAAATAAAGTTTAACTAGAGCTTCAAAAATAGATACCTTATAAAATGATTAATCTTCCTCTTATATATTCCATTAAAGAAATATATTTCATCAATTAATCGATTGGTAAACAACAGAAGCCAGATCCTGGATTTTCAACAAGGAAGAGGTCCAACCATCTGTGTTTACGCATCAAGTTCAAATCAGCGACTGGCCAGTAACAGGTGCTGTATTTACTAAAAATACACACATCATACCAGCTTCGTCCCGGTGGCGTGAATAGGGTTATCGACAACTAGAAACAGCAATCAAGTCCTTTCAACTGAATTAGCTCTACAATTAAGGGGCCGTATTTATATATATATATATCCAAAATTAAGATAAATTAAATTAAATTAAATTAAATTAAGGGTGTCATGCCGGATAGATATGCGCCATATCACCCGTAAAATATGCTCCAATTTCTAGTTGATATAATATGCTCGGATCTATTCATTAGAATCTTGGAGCATATTTTACGGGTGATATGGCGCATGTCTATCCGGCATGACACCCTTAATTTAATTTAATTTAATTTAATTTATCTTAATTTTGTATATATATATATATATATATGTATATATATATACATATATATACATATATATATATATATGTATAAATTTATATAAGTATATATATATACATATATATATGTGTGTATATATATATATGTGTGTGTATGTATTTAAAACCCTAACCCTAAACCTTAACCATACTTTTAAACATATGTCGTGAAGTACGATGTTTAGCTAAAACTAACGAATGATTTCTAATGGTTTATAAAATCAGATTCTTTGAAATCCCACGAAAACCTCGTTAAGAAAATTCCCAGCTCTCCACCTCCACCTGCCCTAAATTTCTAAAGAACGAGTCCTTTACGACTTATTTGGAGGTCAGATTCGATGGAAAAACACGAAAAAACAAATAAATACTGGGAAAAACAGCAATTTGTCGTTGAACGGCTGAGGTGTGTTTTTCGATAATTTTACTTAAGTGGTTAGTACGTTTTAAGTCTTCAGCAAAATATAATTTCTAACTACTCCAATTATTTCCAAAAAATAATTTCTAGCATACCCACAAGTCCACACATATTGGTAAAAGATATAGTCAATTAAATCGATATTTAGGAAAAGTGAACAGAGAAAGTTGAAAGCATGTATTGAGTAAAAAATAGGTATTTATTCGTTAACCTGGGGTTTAAATCGACAATACAGTCTTTGGATGATTGTAGTTGATATTAGAATAATTATAAGTTGAATGAGAATTACAATGAACTACGAGGTGTTGGTGTTATAAAAGTATCCTTATAATGAGTGGAAATAAGCAAAGGTTGTACAGTATATATGCATAGAGATGTTATTGGACAGAATAAACTGTGTAATTTGTGGTGCATACCGAGCGTAGAAACATGGAAGACAAGCAGAGTGAATTCGTGAATACAGAGACATAGCTTGAGAAAATAGATTGCTTTGATGTCTGGCAGATTTACTAACCTGGGTGCCATGAATTGGATGGGACAACAACGATTACTACGGTAACTTCCATGGCTAAAGTAGCGTGTCCATTATCTGAGGAGGAACAGAGAGAGTGGTGAAGATTTGGTCGCTTGGCTTAAATATCAGAAAGTGTCATCAAGGCTATTTTTGGCGATGACTTCGTAGCTATCTTAGTTTCATACCTGCAGATTTATCTCTGTGATAATTTCACTAAACTCACATATACGTACGTAAATACACACATACATACATTTATATATATATATATATATATATAGATATATATATACATACAGATATATATATGTATATATATATACATATACACAAACACATACACACATATATATATATATAAATATATATATATAGTAATAATAATAAATTTGAAGACTAAAATCCAAAGAGGGCTCGTTAAGGATAAATATATATCAAATATATAAGATCCGTAGAGCAAATATTTATTGAAATAACAGATTAAAGTTTAAGCAAAGAATCGCTGCTTTCACCATTAACGAGATCTTCTGAAACTAACAAAGTCAATCTGTGAACGCAGAAGTAAATATTTCAATAAACGTTTCAACCAGAGTAAGATAGGAAGATGATTCTTTGGTTCGT
>OZ024745.1:130766944-130769444 GCA_964016885.1 Eledone cirrhosa
TATATATATATATATATATATATATAGCCTATCTCTAATGAAATTAATATTCTATAATTAAACTTCAACGTTCTCAAAAATTAGAAAATCAAATCTATTTGTTCTTAGTTGGTCTTTCAAGTGCAAACATTTTTGTTGGTTCATTCATGGGTCAACATTGATTTTTATGAAGGCAAATATGCAGAGACTGAAAAATCAATATGCTTTATTTTCATTATTTGATATTTAATGATATTCATAAAAATTATTGTATACTATACTATACTATACTATACTATACGTGAAATATCCGTCGAGTATTCTATATATGTGTATGTCTGCATAATTATACCATCGGCATGCTGATGTGTGTATTACAGTTTCAATTCCGAGATAAACAATTACACTTAACACTTTTATCTAATATTTTGAGTCACAGATAGAGATGGGTATATGCGGTAGCAAACTCTAATAGAAATAGCAGACAATTTCCCTCAAATTATTACTTACCTTCGTAAATAGAATGAATGTTTTGAAGGATATATTCCTAGTATATATACCAAAAACAATGGTATGTCATGTTGAGAACCACTTAGGTATAGGCTTATTGAAACCGGCATGCCTGTTTTTATACAACTACATCAAATCTGATCTCTGTTGCCTTTGTTGATAACATAGTGGGAGATGGGCACTGTTGGCTTGCTCTCAACATTCTACATGGTATCTGTTCCTTCAGTAGTGATCACAATATAACTTTTACCTTGTCTAAATTTGTCGGCTTTTTTTATGAGTATTACGTTCTACAGGTTCTGTTTATAATATAGAATTATATTATTTATACGATTCCTAATTGAAAATAATGTTTTAAGCATTAGCTATCTTGGAATTAATGATATCAATGTACCTTTTTTACAAGTTAAATTCAGATCTCAAATGTGGTTAGGGTCTTTGAAGAAGTAGGTTATGCTATAATACGGCAAATGAAGGGTTTTGACATTGAAAGTGATACATCGTATCTATAATAGAAATATGTGAAATATAATACAAGTATCTTTTAAATTGGAACAGTATTTAACCATGAATAATGATAAACAAAAATGCATGTAATATGTTCATACGCTCCAATTTGCTTTGCTTATACAGTGTTTAGTAAATTAGAGGCAACTCAGTAAGTGGATAGGAAGTCAGTCTAATGCAACAAACATTTCCAAATCACACATTAATCGATTCCTGGTAATTGGATAACATAAATTCCATAAAAATAGTTTTATTATCAGAGTACATGACTAAATATTGGCTTTGAATTTGAACTCCTGATCTACGTGCTAATATAACATTTCTTAATTCATTCGGCTTTTTTTCCATTTTCCATTTTTTATAAGGTTTCTGACTAAATGAAATTTTAAGTCGCTGATGTAGTTAATACATTTAAAAGACGGGCTGAGCTGTGAAATGATCACTCTCTAGTTAATACATTTAAAAGACGGGCTGAGCTGTGAAATGATCACTCTCTAGTTAATACATTTAAAAGACGGGCTGAGCTGTGAAATGATCACTCTCTAGTTATCTGCAGCCTGAGACATCTTAAAGTCAAAAACACCCACAAAACTCATAGATTCAGCTCATCCTAGCAGATAAAGTGGACAACGCTGGTTGATGATTAAGTGAAGGTCAGGTATGTAGATACTATTGCATTTAAATTGTAAGAAACCCCTGAACAAATTGAGGACGTTAAAGCGGAGTAGGAAGGGTTCAGCTAGCAGTTTCTGCTTCAGCTCTTAAATAATTGTTTCTACTTTTGGCACAAGGCCAGCAAATTAACCAGTGTATTACTGGTACTTTATTTTATCGACCCCCGTAAGGATGAAAGGCAAAGTTAACCTCAGCGGAATTTGAACTCAGACCACAAAGGGCCGTAACTATGCTGGAAGGCATGGCGTCCGACCCTCTACCGATACAGCCAATACTGTTAAATAATGCGATCGAAAAGGGTCCAGTGTGGCGCTGGGTGGCATGAGGATGTCCTGGTTGATTCTTGAGATTAAAGACGACATGCGAGCAAAAAAGAAGGCGTACAATATATAGATTATATATGCACGGCATGACTAAATCGATTATAAGTAAATCAATAAATATTGAAGATATATAAATCTAGGGTTCGGCAACAAGACAGAAGGTTTATCGATCAATGCTTTTGAATCTGAAATATTTAAACATTTACTAAAAAAATACAAAATATAATTTCAAAAACAAAAATGAAACACTGTTAAGAAATGGTGAACTGTCGTTTAATGCAAATCATTCTAAGCAGTTATGGCAAGATAGGGTATTGCGTGCATAGGCAACTCTCATCACAGTAGAGTAAATTATATGGAAATGTCTAAGATCTTGTAATGACTAGCTTCTGGAAACCAACTGAATATTACTGTAGCGGTTTAACTCAGAAAAATATATTAAATCATATCTGAGATAACAATAACATTTAGTGGCATCATATTTCAGTTAGGGCGATGGATTGGCA
>OZ024745.1:130776944-130779444 GCA_964016885.1 Eledone cirrhosa
ATAATATATACCAATAAATATGTTATGATAATATTTACCAATAAATATGTTATGCTAATATATACCAATAAATATGTTATGATAATATATACCAATAAATATGTTATGATAATATATACCAATAAATATGTTATGTTAATATATACCAATAAATATGTTATGCTAATATATACCAATAAATATGTTATGCTAATATATACCAATAAATATGGTATGATAATATATACCAATAAATATGTTATGATAATATATACCAATAAATATGTTATGATAATATATACCAATAAATATGTTATGTTAATATATACCAATAAATATGTTATGCTATTATATACCAATAAATATGTTATGCTAATATATACCAATAAATATGGTATGATAATATATACCAATAAATATGTTATGATAATATATACCAATAAATATGTTATGCTAATATATACCAATAAATATGTTATGCTAATATATACCAATAAATATGTTATGATAATATATACCAATAAATATGTTATGCTAATATATACCAATAAATATGGTATGATAATATATACCAATAAATATGTTATGATAATATATACCAATAAATATGTTATGCTAATATATACCAATAAATATGTTATGCTAATATATACCAATAAATATGTTATGATAATATATACCAATAAATATGTTATGCTAATATATACCAATAAATATGGTATGATAATATATACCAATAAATATGTTATGATAATATATACCAATAAATATGTTATGCTAATATATACCAATAAATATGTTATGATAATATATACCAATATGTTATGATAATATATACCAATAAATATTGTATGTATGTGTGTGTGTGTTTTTATTTGTATACACAGAAGTGTGTGTGTGGAGACAGAAAGAGAGAGAGGGAGGGAGGGAGCGAGAGAGAAGGGGAGGGAGAGAGAAGGGGAGGGAGGGAGAGAGAGGGAGAGATAGTTCCACAGTCTGGCAGTTCGTGGAAAAATAGTACGGCCATAGAAAGACTTCCTTATACGTGGAACCAGAATATCATCCAGATGAATGCCTCCTACGAAGTTATATCTTAGAGGTTTCCTGAATGTTTTATCTGACATGTCAACGATTCAATCTTTAACAAGATAGTACCAACACCTTTATGCCGTCGGTAGAGGGTCGGACGCCATGCTTTCCAGCATAGTTACGTCCCTTTACGATCTGAGTTCAAATCCCGTCGAGGTTAACTTTGCATTTCATCCTTACGGGGTCGATGAAATAAAGTACCAGTAATGCACTGGGATAATTGTTGGCCTTGTGCCAGAAGTAGAAACATTTATATCTATATATAAATTTCTGCGATTCTGTCACAACACATAAAGAGAGAGGCGTAGTTTGACTACCCCATACTACTCCTCTCTCTTTACGTCTGCTGCCTGCGTGAATGTATGTGTGTGCAAAATGAAGGCAGGGGGTGGTGAAACAACTATAGCAAAATAGAGGCTGGCGTTCCATTTGTTATGTTGTGTATGTATGTGTTTGTGTGAATGTATGTCTGAGTGTGTATTTTTGTGTGTCTATGGATGCAAGTTTATATGTATATACTCAAACATATGAATATATGCACACACGCACACACACATATAAACATACGCACACACACACATGCACACACGCACACACACATATGAACATACGCGTGAGCGAGTTGAAAAATCTAGCTTTATAAAATTGTTATGAACGTGTTATTATGCGAACAATAATATATACCAATAAACATTTTATGTATGCATATGTATGTTAGTATCTGTTTAGATAGATGTGTGTGTGTGTGTGTGTGTGTGTGTGTGTGTGTGTGTGTGTGTGTGTGTGTGTGTGTGTGTGTGTGTGTGTGTGTGTGTGTGTGTGTGTGTGTGTGTGTGTGTGTGTGTGCGCGTGCGAGTGTGTCTGTCTGATATGTATAGTGTTTAAATGCAACATTTTCATTTAAAGGCACTAAAATATACTAAACACCAATTCAATTACGTCCAGAATACTTTAGTACTTAGAGGTAATCACACTTTAAGCTTCATTTCATTATTGCATAAGGAAAAATGTAAAGCAATACAATCAGTGGCAGTAGTAGTAGTAGTAGTAGTAGTAGTAGTAGTAGTATGAGGTAATGGGGAGGGGGTCATAGAAGCATATCCTAGCGAACATCTCTCAACATCAACTATGAATGCATATTTTATGTTTTCTATCAATGGCCATTTATATTCTGAGTTCAAATCTCACAGAGGATATCTTTGCCTTTCATTCTTACGGGTCAATAAAGCAAAGTACCAGTAACGCACTGGTGTCGATTTACTCGACATTCCCCTGTTAATAAAATATGTTGCTGTGTGCCAAATGTAGAGACAATTATTACTCTTTTCAAAAAGAGTGTAGATTAGCGATGTACGCGTAGGTAAATTCTATGTTGGTGGTAAAATTGCAATTCATCGCTTAAGCAAAGTGAACACCTCTTTGTTCATTTAAT
>OZ024745.1:130784444-130786944 GCA_964016885.1 Eledone cirrhosa
AAAACAGTGGTGTAAACTAAGAGTGTTATTTTTGCGTTTTTCACGAGCTTTTTTCACATCATATTGCAGCACGCCATAGAAAAGAGTTGGAAAATAATTTTGTTTCTAATATAGATGTATGGCTCCTTCTGCAAAACAATGACAGCAAATACAGGTTAATATGTTTACATTTCTTTTGGGAATTTCTTTTAAATTTGTACTGACGTGACCTTTTGTCCACGTGGAATCGTGTCGTGCTGTAGATGCAACATATAGACAGAGCACGTGTATATGTATCAACGTCTTATTCTAAAAATGTATTTTATCGGCTTACTGGTGACCTATTCTGATTTAGAATCTCGTCTCTTCTTCAGGTAATCCCAGGGGAAATGGAGAAGGCACTACTGTACAGTCAACGGTGGACTAATTGCAAATTGATAATAATAATAATAATAATAATAATAATAATTGTTTCTACTTTTGGCAAAAGGCCAGCAATTATCTCAGTACATTACTGGTGCTTTATTTTATCGACCCCGTAAGGATGAAAGGCAAAAGAGGACGTAACTCTATGCTGCAAAGCCTGGTGTCTGACTCTCAACCGATACTGCCAAATAATTGTTTCTTATATAGGAACAAGGCCAGCAATTTGGGGGGGAGGGGACGTCGATTAAATCGACCCCAGTGCGTGACTGGTATTATTTTATCGACCCCGTAAGGATGAAAGGTAAAGTAAACCTATGCGGGATATGAACTCAGAAAGTAAAGGGCCATAACTCTATGCTTCAAAGCATGGCGTCTGACGCTCTTCCGATACTGCCAATCCACCACCAATTGAATAATAATAATGGTTTCTGAATTAGGCACAAGGCCAACAATTATGAGAGGAGGGAAAAATCAATTAAATCGACACCAGTGTGTCACTGGTACTTTATTTTATTGACCCCATAGGTAGGATGGAGCGGAGGGTGGCATAGTGGAAAAGTAGGAGGAGGGGCTGTTATGTTGACTAAATCTTCGTCAGCTCGGCTTGACCCTTAGGTTATTCTCGCTATTGTAAGGCTTATTATGTCTTCGGATAGATTGACAGCCCCTTTTAATTCTGAGAAACAAGGACTAGGTATAAGATTCATGTGGGGCTCGTTTTCAATACAGTGGGACAATGTGACAAGGTTTAAACTTCATGTGGGGTCCTTTTCAAAACAGTGGGACAATGTGACAAGGTATAACATTTTTGATATAACATTCTGATCTTGCGGAGCAGCTCGACTGTACGGGGTCCTAGTACGGCTGAAGTTTCGAGGGTGACCAGTGCGAAGAGGAAGCGGCTCGGACAATCCCTGATAGATGGTAAGAATATTTTCAAATTTTCCTTTAAACATAAGAATTCTCTTGTATATAGAACAGGTCGTGTAGTTACATAGAACAGGTCGTGTAGCTACATAAGCGACCATTATATTTGTGGCAGTATCGGTAGAGTGTCAGACACCATGTTTCCAGCAAAGAGTTATGTCCCTTTCCGGTCTAAGTTCAAATCCTGCCAAGGTTAACTTTGTCTTTCATCCTTATGGGGTCGATAAAATAAAGTACCAGTAATACACTGGAATAATTGCTGGCCTTGTGCCAAAAGTAGAAACAATTATTATTATGTGGATTGGTAGTATCAGTAGAGCGTTGGATACTATATTTTGCGGCATAGAGTTATGGCTCTTTACATTCTGAGTTCAAATCCTGTGAAGGTTAGATTTAGAGGTTGGAATGTCATGCTTTGCAGTATAGAGTTGCGGCCCTTTACGGTCTGAGTTCAAATCCCGGTGAGGTTAACTTTGCTTTTCATCCTTACGGGGTCGATAAAATAAAGTACCAGTAATACACTGGAATAATTGCTGGCCTTGTGCCAAAAGTGGAAACAATTATTTTATTTGTGGTATCATTATTGATCACGTGGATTGGCAGTATCAGTAAAGGGTCGGACGCCATACTTTGCAGCATAGAGTTACGTCCTTTTACGGTCTGATTTCAAATCCTGCCAAGGTTAACTTTGCTTTTCATCCTTACGGGATCGATAAAATAAAGTACCAGTAATGCACTGGGATAATTGCTGGCCTTGTGCCAAATATAGAAACAATTATTGATCACTGCTGTTGTCGATATTGCTGTTGTTCTAGTTTCTATAATTTGTTAATATAATGTACTAAATGTTATTGTTTTCAATAAGTTTGGAAATAAATTCCGTTTACTTCTTCTATATCAAGTTATTTATCTATTTACATACAATTTATATATTTATTTATTCATTTATTCATTTATATACTAATCTATATATTTTATACATTTATATATTCTCTCTATTCTATATTTCAATTTTGGATTTTTTGTTATAATTTACAGCTGGAAATTTTTCGTTATATTAATTTTGGATGATTTTATTTTTATTTTATTGTATTTTTATTTTATTTTTTTCTATTTATTTTTTATTTATTTTCTTTTCTTTTCTTTTATTTTATTTTATTTTTATTTT
>OZ024745.1:130794444-130796944 GCA_964016885.1 Eledone cirrhosa
AGTGAAAGCAACCGGTGCGTGTGTTTCTTATTGGCAACATGACCTTCCCAAAGTATAACAATATCGGTTTCAACACACGATTTCAGATAAAGAATCTTGCTAAACAAATTCAGAAATATATATATATATATATATATATATATATATATATATATATCGCTATCTATCTTACAGTATTTCTCATTTTTCTTTATCTCTTTCTCACTCGCTCTTTCCCTTACTGTATCCCTCATTTCTCTTTCTCTCTCTCCCTTTCTCTCTCACTGTAACTTATCTATCTATCTATCTATCTATCTATCTATATATATATATATATATATATATATATATATATATATATATATATATATATATATATTTGTTTGATGTGTGTGCCAGTACATGCATGTGTGTACTTGCAAATGTGTATGTGTGAGTGAAAGAAACATAAAATGAGAAAGGAAGAGAGAAATATATATATATATATATATATATTTTTTTTTTTTTTTTCTTCCTTTCTCATTTTATGTTTCTTTCACTCACACATACACATTTGCAAGTACACACATGCATGTACTGGCACACACATCAAACAAATACGCACACAGAGAAGACCTCAGCCAGGCAACATTTCAAAGACAGACATACATAGAAAGATGCACAAACAAACAAATACCTATGAGCCAAGGCGGGAGTTTCTATATTAGGGGCGACCAACATATGGCGCATGCGCCGAGTGTAACGCACTGGTTGATTAGAAATGTCACATTGCACAGGCAGCACTGCGTGTGCAATGCGAAGGATCTTTGGAGTAAGCGCATAGTTCGGAGATCAGAGAGTCACTCCAGGTTTGAGCCGCTACTTTTTGGGATCGAGAGATCACAGCTCCGATATTACGGACATTTTGTTAAAATGCCTCAGGAAAGAATCGCTGGACAGATTTTACAGGCAAAATAAACCGGCAGGAGACCCAAGGGTAGACCCTGAGCAAGATGGCAAGAGAACATCCATGAGCTTGGCTGGTCTCGCTTGGTCTCAGTTGGAGATGGTTGCCTCTGACAAGACCCGCTGGAAGGAGTGTTCGAGGACCCCACGACCCTCTCAGGAAGAAGAAGAAGAAGAAGAAGAAGAAGAAGAAGAAGAAGAAGAAGAAGAAGAAGAAGAAGAAGAAGAAGAAGAATTGCACACATGTCAAATATTATTCAATACACATTTAATACTTATTTGACCCTGAGCCGACAAGCAAGCGTCAGTTAATCACAGCCTTTTTTTTTAGTCAATGTTCATTTGATTCGCCTATGATAGAAAATTGTACTTATGTCCATCCTCTGTGAAAATTTGTGGTGTGGACATTTTTTAAAGATTTTTTTCATGAATTAACCCTTATTTTTACTTTACCCATTACAATGCAAAATAAAGTTAGCGAATGAGAAGCAGAGTAGTAAGCTTTAAGTAACATTTGGGGGAGGAACTTTTATCTGTAACGGCTAGATAAAAAAAAACGTTGTACGTTGGTTGTGAAAATATGTTCTCGCGTCATAGAACTCGTGGTTATAATAAATCCTACAAAACAGAGCATTACAGAATACTAAAATAAGTGAACCGAATCTGTTGCTTTGATCTGAATTATGGAAAATAAACCTGCTTAACAAAACTGCATAAATCAAAATATGAATGTATATATTTGTTGATAGAATTTGCGACATATATTTGTTGAAAAAATTTGCCAAATATATTTTTTGAATTTGCAAAATATATTTGTTGAATTTGCAAAATAAATTCGTTGAAAAAAAACTGAAAAAATATGTTCAAGGAGAATTTTGCAGAACTTTGGTCATTTCCAAAGCTGTTGACAGATTGGTTAAGATTTCAAGAATACTCTGCTACCCTCAGTAACTAATTTAATTCCAAACATTGATATTCTAGCAAAAATCAACAGTCTTATTTGTGTTATGTTTAATTGAATTTCTGTACAAATCTTGTCTGGTGAATCTTAACTGAGGTGTGAAACATTGGCGATATGGAATATACATGAACACAGTCTGCTAGAATGACCAACCAAATCTCCCTCAAATTATATCGTACCGTCTCAAAATGGAGAACTCTGATTAGCTAACGTCGAATTTGATGAAAATGTATTTAAAACGTGACGGGATAACTATGGTTAGAATTGGCGCCACATAACAGGCATCGGTGAATTGGCAGTATTGGTAGAGGGCTGGACGTCATGCTTTCTAGCATACTTACGTCCCTTTACGTTCTGAGTTCAAATCCCATCGAGTTTAACTTTGCCTTTCATCCTTACGGGGTCGTTAAAATAAAGTACCAGTAATGTACTGGGTATTTGCTGGCCTTGTGCCAAAAGTAGAAACAATTATTATTCTCTGGTGGATTGGCAGTATGGGTAGAGAGTCGGACACCATGCTTTGCAGCATAGAGTTATGGCCCTTCATGATCTGAGTTCAAATCCCGCCGAGGTTAACTTTGCCTTTCTTCCTTACGGCGTCGATAAAATAAAGTA
>OZ024745.1:130801944-130808239 GCA_964016885.1 Eledone cirrhosa
ATTAACTGATCCTCCTGTATTTTCTATTAACTGATCCTCCTGTATTTTCTATTAACTGATCCTCCTGTATTTTCTATTAACTGATCCTCCTGTATTTTCTCTTAACTGATCTTCCTGTATTTTCTATTAACTGATCTCCTGTATTTTCTTTTAACTGATCCTCCTGTATTTTCTTTTAACAGATCCACCTGTATTTTCTTTTAACTGATCCTCCTGTATTTTCTTTTAACTGATCCTCCTGTATTTTCTTTTAACTGATCCTCCTGTATTTTCTATTAACTGGTCCTCCTGTATTTTCTTTTAACTGATCCTCCTGTATTTTCTTTTAACTGATCCTCCTGTATTTTCTATTAACTGGTCCTCCTGTATTTTCTTTTAACTGATCCTCCTGTATTTTCTTTTAACTGATCCTCCTGTATTTTCTTTTAACTGATCCTCCTGTATTTTCTATTAACTGATCCTCCTGTATTTTCTTTTAACTGATCCTCCTGTATTTTCTTTTAACAGATCCACCTGTATTTTCTCTTAACTGATCCTCCTGTATTTTCTTTTAACAGATCCACCTGTATTTTCTTTTAACTGATCCTCCTGTATTTTCTTTTAACTGATCCTCCTGTATTTTCTATTAACTGGTCCTCCTGTATTTTCTTTTAACTGATCCTCCTGTATTTTCTTTTAACTGATCCTCCTGTATTTTCTTTTAACTGATCCTCCTGTATTTTCTATTAACTGATCCTCCTGTATTTTCTTTTAACTGATCCTCCTGTATTTTCTTTTAACTGATCCTCCAGTATTTTCTCTTAACTGATCCTCCTGTATTTTTTTTACTCGAACTCAGGAACTTCTCAGTACTACCTTGTGTGTAGCATGTTATAATGCAATAGGGAGATATGTGTATAAATACAGAAAAAAACAATTTTATGTCTAGGACCTAGTTGCGAGTCTCTAAACGGATAAAACCATGGCATTCCTGAAGGTTGGGGAATAATAGCTGCATATGAACCTGTATTAATATAGAAACTAAAATATATATGCACATATAATTCAAAATATACCTGCACGCACACACACAAACGTTGTGCATGTGATTTTATGTGTGTGTGTGTGTGTGTGTTAGCATGTGAGTGTTTGTGTGAGCGTGTGTGTGCGGGTATGTAGATCCAGAGTTAAATCGGTGTGCAGCCACAGTGAAAAGGGTACTCGATACATTAGTAGAGTGTAAACATCATATTTAATATAGAAATGGCTTCTACAGGACTAGAACTCCTTCATTCACGAAAGAGGTTTCTATTAAATATGATATATATATATATATATATATATAGTAAGGTGTATTATTGGTTGTTGTCAAACGGTCAAATAAATTTTTGTTAGCAATATTAAGTTCTCCGCGCTTTTGTATTCCCCAATTCCATTTATGGGAACAGCTAGATGATGTAAAACGGAGTATTTGTATCCAAATAAAGATCCAAAGGCATGGGATAAATTTCCAATCATTTTAATCACGACACGTGTTTCAATAAGAGATAGATCTATCGTGTAGCCATGATCGATTATCACTGATCTCGTCAGGTGAAAATGAATTGTCTTCAAATCCTTGATATGAGGGAGAAAATTAACGATGTTCACTCACAGAGTTTACTCCCTCATATGAAGAAGTCAAAACACGGCGACTGCTATCGTCCTCAGTTAGGGTCATAAAACTATCAAGTCTCTATCTCCCAATAGTGTGAAAGACGCTGGACATCAATCAAATCTGTAGAATTACAGTCGGTCACAGTTAATGTGAGTTGGTACACACACTCTCACACACACACCGACGCGAGGTCAAAGAAAAAATATAAATATACCAACATAGTATTCACCGAAAGTTAGTTTACAAAACAACAAATGTTATATTGGTCAAATCTCAATATAACATTTGTTGTTTTGTAAACTAACTTTCGGTGAATACTATGTTGGTATATTTATATTTTTTCTTTGACCTCCCGTCGATGTGTGAGGGTGTGTGTACCAACTCACATTAACTGTGACCGACTGTAATTCTACAGATTTGATTGATGTCCAGCGTCTTTCACACTATTGGGAGATAGAGACTTGATAGTTTTATGACCCTAACTGAGGACGATAGCAGTCGCTGTGTTTTGACTGCTTGATCTTCATATGAGGGACTAAACTCTGTGAGTGAACATCGTTAATTTTCTCCCTCATATCAAGGATTTGAAGACAATTCATTTTCATCTGACGAGATCAGTGATAATCGATCATGGCTACACGATCGATCTATCTCTTATTGAAACATGTCGTGATTAAAATGATTGGAAATTTATACCATGCCTTCGGATCTTTATTTTGATATATATATATATATATATATATATATATATATATATATATATATATATATATATATATACATACATATAAGAAATCTTGCAAAACAAATTCAAAAACGAACACAATTACCTATCTGAGGTTTTCTAAGCTTCATTGAAAAAATATTATTTCTATGCTAGGAACCAACTCTTTATCTTAGTGAGAAATGTTTTTTAAAAATCAAAAGATAGGTACAACACTACTTCGTCGATTCTGTTTAAATTCCTATGGAAGAGCCTTGATTCAGGTGTGAAAATCAGGTCTTTCTTTACAAGAATAAAACAAAAATTATATAATGCATACACACACACTCACATATATATATATATATATATATATATATATATATATATATATATATATAGAGAGAGAGAGAGAGAGAGAGAGAGGGGGGGGAATTGAAAATAGCTCGGAAAATATATTTAAGGATCTGTTTTTCTTCTTTTCCTTTCTTTTTTCCTTTATTTTATATATATATATATATATATATATATATATATATATATATATATATATATATAGATGCTTGCATACGTAGCTATACACAATAACACGCCCACATACATACATACATACATACATACATACATACATACATACATACATACATACATACATACATACATACATACATACATACATACATACGTACGTACATGCATTCGTACCTACATACACATATGTATGTATATACATAATATACATGCATATGTCTGTATGTGTATGTATGCATATATGCGTGTAATTATATATGGGTGAATGCATGTATAAGTAAACATATAAATAAATACATTTACATTCATACACACATACACACATATATGCACACATACACAAATATATTTATCTATACACACATATACACACGCATTCCCTAAAATGTATAAATTACACAAATAAATAAATAAGATAAAGTAAAATTGAATAAAGAATTTAGCATCACATTTTCGGAAGAAAATTCGATATTCTTATTATCTTCCTAAGAAGGTCATTCTTTGAAGAATAAACATATATCACTATAATGCAAGCAATGGCGAGATATTAACTCATCTGCTTCCATCACTATAATGCAAGCAATGGCGAGATATTAACTCATCTGCTTCCATCACTATAATGCAAGCAATGGCGAGATATTAACTCATCTGCTTCCATCACTATAATGCAAGCAATGGCGAGATATTAACTCATCTGCTTCCATCACTATAATGCAAGCAATGGCGAGATATTAACTCATCTGCTTCCATCACTATAATGCAAGCAATGGCGAGATATTAACTCATCTGCTTCCATCACTATAATGCAAGCAATGGCGAGATATTAACTCATCTGCTTGCATTACGAGGAAAATATCTTCAGAAACGAAAAAATATATATTACTGATTTTAAACAATGTTAGTGTTACAATTTTTAGGTTTCTACATTTCATGAAAATTACTCTAGTATTCTGCTGGTATGTAGGTACATGTATATTTCTTATGAAGTAGAGGGTTGGATAACATCTATGAGCTTGGCTGGTCTCGCTTGGAGGATGTAGCCGGATCAGTTGAAGCCGGTTGCTTCTGATAAGACCAGTTGGGAGGAGTGTTTGAGGACTCTGTCTACCCCCCACGACCTTCTCAGGAATAAGTAGGCAGAAGACGTAAGTAGAAAAAGTAGAAGCTGGGTGCATCTGACAGGATCCGCTGGAAGGAGTGTTTGAGGATTCTGTGTGTCCCCTCCCCCAACCCACGACCCTCACAAGAAGAAGAAGAAGAAGAAGAAGAAGAAGAAGAAGAAGAAGAAGAAGAAGAAGAAGAAGAAGAAGAAGAAGAAGAAGAAGAAGAAGAAGAAGAAGAAGAAGAAGAAGAAGAAGAAGAAGAAGAAGAAGAAGAAGTCTTATAAATTTGGATTAGATTTTACATTTCATTAAAATGACATCAGTATTTAACTGGTATGTACATATACGCATATTTTAGATGAACTAGAGCAAAACGGTCCTCGTTTACATTTGTTTTAACCACAATTATAAATGTTGCTGTTGTTATACTCACAAAGCATCACATTTGTTAGGAGACATGTAAAGTGATTGTTCCGGGTCCTTATGCTCTGAATTCAAATCAGGCTGTTGGCAACTTTGCTCTAAACAGTAAAGGCACACTATAAGATTATGGGTTCAAATCCCGCCGCGATCAACTCTACCTTTTATCTATTCAAGGTCGGTAAAGCAAGTACCAGTCTAATACTGGGGTTGATTCTTATTTCTTTCTTACTTCCTTTCCCCCCTCACATTCTCTCCTTCACTAGAAGAAATCGGTTGTATTCATATCTGGAGATAAGATGGGGCTTCACCAGGTTTTAAAATGACCCCCTAGAAACGCCGTGTCTCATGCAGCGCCTTTATGATTCCCACGGGAGTTACAAGACGTAAAGTAAACTAAATATGATGTATGAGAGTAAAGAATAAATGTGCAGTTTTTAGCGAGAGTTAAAGTGAGAGCTCTTGTAGGCGGAAACAATGAAAATGTGAACAAGATGTAATTAAGGATGACAAGATGCTGAAAGTGACTCGGTAGCAGGTGAAAGTAAAGCAATAGATAAAAAGAGTGGGGTGAAGACGAATGTGAAGGTAGAGGTCGTGACCAAAAGGAATATAGAGGAGAATGGGATGGAAATGGAGAGAAGGTAAAGGCACTGAAAATGACAGAGTAAATGGTAGAAGAATTGAAAGTGCATAAAATGAAAAAGAATGATGTAAAGAAGGAAGGAATGCGAAGAAGGAATTAATATTATATAAAAAAAAAGGAAGATGGTGGGGATATAGAGGAGGGAGGTGAAAGCCGGTGTAACAGAAAGATGTGTGGAAAATGAGGTACCGGTGGAGAAAATGACAAAAAGGGTCGGATTGGAGGAGGTGAAAGCAGAGAAAGTAAAAGAAGTTAGATTCTTCTTGTCGTGTGACATATGCACCATTGTTAGAGAAATGTATCGACATTGGTGAGGCTGACTAAGGCGTCATTTGTAGCATTAGGGATTCCCTCCAGGCCGCTGGGTAAACATCAAGGTGCCCACAGTCACATGCTGGGCTGTCTTTCATTTTCCATCGATGGAGATGATGAACTGTCCTGACATGTGCTGCGCGGGTCCGATTAGGGGACATCCATTGCTTTCTGGGAAGATCAAAGCCGACTGGTTTAGATGTGGAATCCTGAACGAGGTCCTGGTTGGCAAATTTGGACTCATTCTATGATCTTCGCCACTCTTCCTTCAGATCAAAACTATTCTCCTGAGGGGGTCTCCATTGATTCCAAGGAGTTAGCGATAGCTATATAGACAGATAAGAGAAAGAGAGTAAGAGGAGGATAGGATCTGAGAAAAAAAGACCGACTGTTCAGAAGTTGAAAGCAAAACATGGTTGGAAAGTCAAAAGTATAGAACTAGGGGAAGACTGAATACGAGTAAAACAAAATAAGAATCAGACTGAGAATGTAGAGGGAAAAGTTGAAAAGGTTAACGAGGAGAAAGTGGTGAAGATAGAGTGCAGGCTGAAGAAAATAAAAGAAAAGAAAATGACTAAGAGGAAGAAAATGATGTCTGTGCACGTAGTGTTGAGTAAGTTTAAGAGAAAGTTCGAGAATACGGTACAGATATAACTGTATAATTAAGAGCTCCGTTCCTAATCCTAAACAAAATTTATATGCGTGTATATAAGTATAGTACTCCATTATCTTTCTCGTCTTTGGAAATATAGTGAACCTGTAGCTAACCCTTTGGGAAACTATATCCAACGGTGCTATTGTTAACAAAATCGTATAAAATTTAAAAGAATTAACTGAAGTGTTATAAGGAGGTTTAATGAGAACTTAAGAAGATGGAGATGGGGGGTAACGATGGAGCAAATGATAGTACTGCTAAAGTTAGTATGATCAAATGAGAATATTGC
>OZ024745.1:130808439-130810939 GCA_964016885.1 Eledone cirrhosa
CAAATGCAACTGACCCAAGCTCATGGATGTTATCCAACCATCTTACTCGAAGTTTACACCTGGATCTCCTGCCGGCTGGTTTTTGCCCGTAAAATCTGTTTAGTGATTCTTTCCCGAGACATTATTTTCACATGCCCATAGTATTGGACCTGTGATCTCTCAATTCGAAGAAGTAGCAGCTCTACCTGGAGTGACTCTCTGATCTCCGAGCTACACACTCTATCAAATAACGTTACTCCAAAGACCCTTCGGATGAACCCCGTTTCGGCCGCTTGTATTCGCGATCATATTCTTTCCGTCATTACCCAAGATTCATGACCATAGGTGAGGGATGGCACGAATACTGAATTGAAGATAGTGAGTTTGGATTTTCCACCTATTTCCCTTCTTCTGATTACCGAATGCTGAAGCTGGCGCATTAGTGCACCAGCTTTTTGCAACTCTTGCACTTAATTCAGCCTCCTGCCTTCCATCACTCGTGAACATGGCCCCGAAATACTTGAACCTCTCAACCTGCTTCAGTAGAACTCCCTTCACATGTATACAAGAATAATTTTGTTAATGTTATGTAGAACCTAATACTACTCAACTCAGTTTACCTGACTAGTAAGAAATTTCATTTAGTGAGCTGACGATAATAAATGATATAATGTGTTAAGAAAGTCTCAGGAGAGCTGGACAGCAGAAGGTCTTCAGAGAAGAAACCCCCACATCTACGGATCTAGCTGCTTAAACGACCGGAGGTCAACCGTCGGAGTCCTGAATTTTTCATATTTGCAAGTGTGTATGTATATATATATATATATATATATATATATATATATATATATATATATGTAGGAGGTGAGTTTTATTGTAGTACAATAAATATGTTGATTTAAAACTGCACTATCAACAAGTGTTTTTTTAGCCTTCATATCATGTTCTCCTGTTTTATCTGATGAAAACACAAATATTATTGTTTGATGATGTTTGTTTTTGAAATGCGCATAATAAAATATATTGAACTCCTTTAACCATCTTTTGATCTTATATTATATATATATATATATATATATATATATAAACACATATATATATATATATATATATATATATATATATATATATATATATATATATATATATATATATATATATATATATATATATATGACGGACTCTCTCGTCGATATCCTACGTATGAGTGTCCAACAAAAGTTGATGTGAGAAAGTGAACTGATGTTGAACTACCCACACAAACTTTTGTTTTAAGTGGTGAAGACTTGTGTAGGACCAACCACACTTTTTGGAACTGATGACACATATCTTCGATGCAAATGTTACCCACGGAAAATATAACGACAGCCCTCAGCTTTTTATGCCTCGGAGCTTAACCTCTCCATATAAAACAAAAAACTACTATTTATATGGCTGTTGACTCTGCTGAGTTCCTTCGCCCTTTGCCGGGTCTTGTATTTCATCCCGCAGGGTATCAAATTATCACTTCCCTCACCAACCAAGCTTGGTGGGGTTGCCGGTCTAGTCGCCAACGACCCGACCATGAGACAGGTAGTGGTAAGAAACTCCTAGGAGGGCTGGACAGCAGAAGGTCTTCAGAGAAGAAACTCAACTCCCTCAAGTGAGTCTTTCGGGACTTAATTTCTTACTCTCTCTATATATACAGTGGTAAGAAACTCTCAGGAGAGCTGGACAGCAGACGGTCTTCAGAGAAGAAACCCACCTTCCCCAAGTGAATCTTTCTGGACTTAATTTCTCACTCTCTCTATATATAGTGGTAAGAAACTCTCAGGAGAGCTCGTCAGCAGAAGGTCGTCGAAGAAGAAAACCCGACTCAAGCGATTTTTTCGGACCTTATATAAACTATTATCTGCTCGCGATATTGAGTTTAAAATGCCTCCTATAGATATAGTTTGAAAAGTAGTTGTGCTGTCCAGTTACAGTTTACCATATACTAATTTGTTAGTGCTACTTCAAACATCAAACATGGGTTTGGAAGTTACATCTAACAGCATAGTATTCTATATAATTATTCCAACAGAACAAAGAAACGATCGTTATCGCTTCTTACAACTAAAAGTGTTTTCGTATAAATATACATAAATTTCAAAGATGAGAAACGGGTCTACGTAATTTGTTCTTTATTTATTTTATTTTTTATGTTTTTGTTTTTTTTTTGTTTTTTTCCTGTTGTTGTCTGTGATTTTCTGACAGTAATAAACATATTTGTGATATGATTAGAAAATCTTTTGAAATCATATAACCAGGCTTATTAATCTCAGTGGTCTGGGAAAGCCTTCAAAGGTCAGAGTGTGTTCGACTTTTTCTGTATCTAATTAATTAAAAAATAGTGATACATACTTTTAATTATCTTCACTATAAACATAAATATCTCTTTCATTATTCACGATTCTTTTTTTAGATATAGCATATGAATGTACATAGATACATACATGTCAGTGTATCAATTTCCTTATTCACAGTTTCCTAGATACCACAT
>OZ024745.1:130813439-130818439 GCA_964016885.1 Eledone cirrhosa
TGTGAAAAGGGTAAATTTAACTAACTACTCATTACTACAAGCCTGTGTTCTTTTTACTATAAACTATGAGCAAGGGCTTGGAATTTGGACGGGATTATGAAAGGAGTTTTGTTCAGGTTACATGTGGGGGTTTTTTAATGTCGATGCAGCACTGATACAAACCTAAATTTGCTATAATAGACGTGCTTGTTGTCGCTGTCCATGAATGTGTATGCAATTTCACGTTCTCCTAGAAATAACTTCAGAATCTCCCTCACATCACATCCTACCGTCTCTAAAGAAAGATCACACAGGATTATCTGATTCTAGATATACTGCGTCTGACAATAAAGAGAGATTGTGATCTTCCGATCGGAATATCTTAGATCATTAGTTTATTAGATGAGGACGGTCTTAGCTATAAACTATCGTACTTTTATGTACTACCTACATTTTATTGAAACTGTCTTGATATTAATTGTTATTTCCTAAGAGACTTGCTTACTTACTAAGGATCCTTGAGCCAGCTCCATTGAAGGAATACACGGTGAAAGTTCATTTCAAAGGAGTTTCTGCAGACGATTGATTTCACGTGTGGTGCCTATCCACAAGTATATGCGCTTTAGGATAGTGCAATCCAAGCATTGCATCTGTTATAACACCGAGATTTCACTTTCACACCCAACACAATTTGGTGGAGCCAGTGCCGCGTGCCATGACGGGGACGCCAGAGGTGATAAACACAACTTATTTGAGCCACTTTGTAGGCTAGCAAGAGCTCATCCCACTGCCCAGCTCAGGCATACCACACCTCAGCACGAATAGTTGGCAGAGGTGATGAAGACAACCTTATTTGAGCCGCCATTTTGTATGCCAGCAGGAGCTCACCCCACCGCCCAACTCGGGTATACCAAGATATTTACTTGGATATTTTTGTTTAATGTTTTTGTTTATTGTTTCTTCTTGTCAAAATAATGATTTCTGTACGACTATGATTTTTTTTATAGTTTTCTATCGTCACAAGTGGATACAGTAAGATGTGTGTACATGTTCATGGTGTGTTTACTGGAACTGTCATACTTCATGTATATGTATGTGCGTATGTGTCACTGTGTGTATGTGTTTATGCGTGTGTGTATGTGTCACTGTGTGTATGTGTGTGCGTAAAGTTATGGGATTCATATTATCCATGTAAATATAATTTGTCAACAGATACAAATTTAGAATACATGAATAAATATTTAGATATTCCTCCCATACATAGAAACAAATATATATATATATATATATATATATATATATATATATATATATATATATATATATATATATATATATATATATATATATATATATATATATATATATATGTGTGTGTATATGTATATGTATATATATATATATATGTTTATTTATTTATTCTATCAAGGCTAAATATTCTGGACTTTCGCCTGTTTATCAGGTCATCAGACAAGACCGGATATATATATATATATATATGTGTGTCTGTGTGTGTGTGTGTATACATCCAGAAAATAAACAAATGTTCTACTTATTGATGGCAAGTTGATAATTGATAAATTCTTTCATATTGATTAAATTTTCGTTTGATATTTGATAATAAAAGCAAAGTTCAACGAAATTAAGAAATACGTGTTCGTCTAAGTAACATAACATGTATGTACTTCAATAATAATAATAATAATAATAATAATAATAATAATAATGAAAATAATAATAATACACACGGATAGACACACACAGATGGCAAGATTGCATTCCCTGTCAAAATTCTGTAATTATGGAATTTGGTAAATTTTCAAATGTTATCTGATTTTAGTCATATTTATTTTACTATCTTTTTTATTTTCGTTAAAGAGTGGTGGGGAGGTTCAGAAAATAAAACCGAATAAAACAGAGTTTTGGGGGGAATTTTTTGTGAGGCTCTTTTGTGGGGTTTTTATTTATATTTTTTTTTGGGGGGGGGGCAAAATAGAATAGTAAAATAAAATACAGATCGGAAAAATAACACAAATATCAATATTGTAGTAATTAGACTTGTTGTGGAAAATTAAGCAAAGAACAGAAATAAAGGCAAAAATTGCTGATTAGTGAGTTTTTGAAGATGTGATAAATACCACGAATACAGACAACAACAGCCATGTTAATTGAGTTATGGCAATCTCGATTACACGAAACTTTCTCAATGAGGAAATGAGAAAATCAATTTCTGTTGTGCAAGTAGAAAGAATATAGATTTACCCATCTTTCTATGTATACATACATACATATGTACGTACGTACATATAAACATACATACACACATGGTGGCAGCCAACTCGTTTTCGAGTACGGCCCTACTTTATATCCATGTAGGAGAACACCTACCGATGAGCTGAACAAGTGTGACATTTTAGTCTAGCCAGCGACTTGAAAACTCTGGTACAAACACTACACGTGTGACAATTACCGACACATAGTGCTGGGCCCATGGTACCATGTGACGACAAGTGCAGAGATATCTCCAGATATAAAGCAATGCCTGTGCCGTGAAGCTTTTATAGTGAGCAAAGGCACTGCACAAAGCCAGTCCCACTCTCTTAACCAAGATGATATTTACCAAAAAGAAGAATAAGTCAACATCATTGGATACCATCAGGGTTGCAGGTGTTATATCAGAGTTTTCCTTCTCCTAGAATTCTGCCTTGACAAAGGCTAAGGGTTCATCTCTCCCGGTGATTTTGGATGGCCATTGATACTTAAGAGCTCCTCTGCCCTTTGACAGGTTTTGTTTTTAGTCCTGCAGGATGTCCAAAGTCACCCTCCTCACCAAGAAACCTTGGTGGGGTTGCCAGTTTAGTCGCCAACGACCCGACCATGAGACAGGTTGTACTGGGATACATGTTACCAGTAGCATACATACATATATACACACATACATACATACGTACATACACACATACACACATACATACATACATACATAAATTACATACATACACACATACATACATACATACATAAAATATTTAAAGTGAATGTCATTTTATGACATACGGCAGAATACATACGTGTTTCGTTTGACCTATTTCATATACGTATATGTGTTCCAAATACATACATATATATATGTGTGTGTGTGTGTGTGTGTGTGTGTGTGTGTGTGTGTGTGTGTGTGTGTGTGTGTGTGTGTGTGTGTGTGTGTGTGTGTGTGTGTGCGTGCGTTTGTGTGTGGTTGTGTGTATGTACCTATGTCATACGTATACATGATTACATTGGCATGTAGGTAAGGTTACTAATAAATGCATATTCTAAGACGGTTTCATTTATTGATATTTTAAACTTGACACAGTTCCAAAAACGACACGATATCATTACTTAAAACTTTTATGTATATATATGTATATATAAATGTGTATATATATGTGTGTGTGTGTGTCTATGTGTGTATGCACGTATGTATATATGCATGTATGCAAGTATATATATATTTATATATGTATATATTTATGCAAGCATATATGTATGTTTGTGTATATATAGTATTTGTGTGTGGGTATATATATATATGTATATATATATATGTATATATATATATGTATATATATATATGTATATATATATATATGTATATATATATATATGTATATATATGTGGGGGGGTATATATATATGCGTGTGTTATATTATATTGGCAGTATCGGTAGAGGGTCGGACGCCATGCTTTGACGCATAGAATTATGGCCCTTTACGTTCTGAGTTCAAATCCCGCCGAGGTTAACTTTGCCTTTCATCCTTACGAGGTCGATAAAATAAAGTACCAGTAATGCACTGGGTAATTGCTGGCCTTGTGGCAAACGTAGAAACAATTATTATTATTATTCAATGAATGCGTGCATGTATGTGTTATGTATTTATGTACCAATACTTACACATATGTATACGTGTGTGTGTACGTTTGAATGTATGTATATATATATTTATATATATATATATATATGTGTGTATGTGTGTGTGTGTGTATATGTGTGTGTGTCTATGTGTGTATGCACGTATGTATATATGCATGTATGCAAGTATATATATATTTATATATGTATATATTTATGCAAGCATATATATATGTTTGTGTATATAAATATATATATGTTATGTATGCAGTTATGAATGTATATATGTATGTATGTATCTGTTTATGTAAGCATATATATATATACATGTGTTCGTATGTAGACATGTTTGTTATGTATGCATGCATACATGTATGCATGTATGTATGAATGTGCGTAAGCCTGTATGTATGTATTTGTGTATGTATGTAAGCCTGTATGTATATATGTATATATAAAGGGCAAAGAAGCTCTTAAGAGTCGATGGTCATCCAAAATCACCGGGAGAGATGACCCCTTAGCCTTTGTCCAGGCAGAATTCTAGGAGAAGGAAAACTCTGATATCACACCTGCAACCCTGATGATATCCAATGATGTTGACTTGTTCTTCTTTTTGGTAAATATCATCTTGGTTAAGAGAGTGGGACTGGCTTTGTGCAGTGCCTTTGCTCACTATAAAAGCTTCACGGCACAGGCATTGCTTTATATCTGGAGATCTCTCTGCACTTGTCGTCACATGGTACCATGGGCCCAGCACTATGTGTCAATAATTGTCACAAGTGTAGTGTTTGTACCAGAGTTTTCAAGTCACACTCGTTCAGCGCATCGGTAGGGGTTCTCCTACAAGGATATAAAGTAGTGGCCGTACTCGAAAACGAGTTGGCAGCCACCATGTATATATGTATATATGCAAGCCTGTATGTATGTTTGTATGTATCTATATATGTATATATGCAACCCGGTATGTATGTATTTGTACGTATGCATGCATGCAAGCCTGTATTTATGTATATATGTACGTATGTATGTATATATGTATATATGCAAGCCTATATGTATGTATATATGCCCGCCTGTATGTATATATATGTATATATGCATGCAAGCCTGTATGTATATATGAATATATGC
>OZ024745.1:130838439-130840939 GCA_964016885.1 Eledone cirrhosa
ATGATACATAATAAGGTTGTTAGTCAGAGTAAGGAAAAATAAGGAAATATAAAATAAACTGAAGTAATCACACGATAGATACATGTGAAGGAATCAGTCAAGGCGATAAAGAAAAAAGATAAAAGAATACTCAAAAATAATTAAAAAATAAATTAAAAAATTAAAAATAAAAAATAAAAATAAAAATAAATAAAAAATAATAATTAATTTAAACAATAATTAAAAATTAAAAAAATTAAAAAATTAAAAAATAATAAAAAATAATAAAAAATAATTAAAAAATAATTTTTTAAAAATTAAAAAGATATTAAAAAAAATATTGAAAAAATATTGAAAACAAAAAAAATATATATATATATATATATATATAATCCTCATCGAGCCCTTTTCGGATTTTAGTCTTTACATTTATTATTACTATATATATATTTATATATATATATATATATACTATATATATATATATATATATATATATATATATATATATATATATATATATATATATATATATATATATATATATATATATATAAAAGTTTTAAACGATATTCAATGATTATGTCAAAGAATTAGTTTTACAGTAGATTGAAAGCACTCTACGGGAAAAATAATTTTCCGGAGTTATTAATATTAAAATATAAATATTAATAAAATAGATGTTCTTTTGATCAATTACATTTTATTATACGTATTTCGGATGTACAACAGTACGTCCTCATCAGACAAAATATAATGATACATGACATACCCTGAGATGTTAAATGGTTAAGATTTAATCAAGGTAGTGATTAGCCCGAGAGAAAATTTTACTTATATAGCCTAATTATGAGAAAATGCGAAAACGTAATAAATTCATTAGAGAATGTGTGAGTAATAAAATAACGTTGCTTACTGTAACTGTTTTAAAAGTTTTTTAAATGTATGATACTACAATATATCTAGGAAAACGTCTCATGAATCATAACAGCCAGTGATAGCCGCTGGAAAAGGATTTATAAAGAGGGAAAGATAAAGGGTGGGGGGTGATATATGTAGAAGGGGATTTTTTTCCGAAAGTTAAACGGTTAAATTTGAAAATATTAGCCGTCGAAACGGCTTGAGCTCAGCCGTCGGGTTCCTACTCGTTCCTATATATATATAATTGAATATAAAAGAAAGATAAACTCAGATATATACATATATGTGTTCAAATCGTAAGGGACCAGGTTCACATATATATATATGGGAAGGCGTGTGGCTGAGTGGTTAGAGCATTGGATTCACAATCTTGAAGGTTGTGAGTTCGATTTCCGGACTGGGCGATGCGTTATGTCCTTGAGCAAGACACTTTACTTCACGTTGCTCCTTCTACCTGGAGTTACGACCGATAGATAGTATTAGCATCTGGAAAGACGGCGGAAACATTGTTTCCTCGGTCCGATTTGACGAAAGTCAATCGATAAAAAATGTATATATATATATATATATATATTATATATATATATATATATTATATATATATATATATATATATATAATATAAGATCAAAAGATGGTTAAAAGATGGTTATATATGTATTTTATTATGCGCATTTCAAAAACAAATATCATCATGGGATGATATTTGCGTTCTCATCAGATAAAATAGGGAGACATGATATGAAGCTTAAAAAACACTTGCGAGCAGTGAAGTGTTAAATCAACACTTATAATCGCATATATTTCCGTCGCTAATTTTCTCCTAATGCAGTTTATATATAATGTCGTCTTTTTTTAAATATATCATGGATTACTGATTACAGAAGATAGTGTAACAGGCTTTGTTCAATTTCTGTCAATTACGATTTTATTTCATGTATCATATCTACATGTATATATACTTGCGTATAATATCAATATACACACTACACATGCTAGCAGAAAACCACCCGTGGAGTGGTTTTTCTGCTAGTATTCATAATAATGGTTTCTTATATAGGCACAAGGCCAGTAATTTTGGGAGAAGGGAAAGTCGATTAAATCGACCCCTGTGCGTGACTGGTACTTTATTTTATTGATCCCATAAGATGATAATGATAATGACTGTATCTTCTTTGGCACAAGGCCAGCAATTACCCAGTACATTACTGGTGCTTTATTTTATCGACCCCATTGGGATGAAAAGCAAAGTTAACCTCGCTGGGATTTGAACTGAGACCGTAAAGGGTCGTAACTCTATGCTGCAAAGCATCGCGTCCGGCCTCTACCTAGTGTTAAGGGTGTAAGACTAACAACCATAATGACGTGGATTCGATACATGGACTGGTTGGTGTGTTGTGTTCTTGAGAAAAACTTTTCATTTCACGTTGATCCAATATACTCTGTTAAAAATGAGTTCCAGATGCTGGGAGTTTCATCCTGCAATGGACTGGCGTCCTGCCCAGGGAAAATATTCTACTGTCAATTGCTTAAAACTACGGGAACCGCCATAAACACCGGCGTTTTGAGCCTCCGAGCTCGAGAGAAGATTTCAGACCAC
>OZ024745.1:130845939-130855939 GCA_964016885.1 Eledone cirrhosa
TGCATGTGTTGCATTTATGTATGTATGTATGTATCTATGTATGTATGTATGTAGGTATATATGTATGTATGTATGTATGTATGTGACAAAGGGTGACTTTGGACATCCTGCAGGACTAAAAACAAAACCTGTCAAAGGGCAAAGGAGCTCTTAAGAGTCAATGGCCATCCAAAATCACCGGGAGAGATGACCCCTTTAGCCTTAGTCAAGGCAGAATTCTAGGAGAAGGAAAACTCTGATATAACACCTGCAACCCTGATGGTATCCAATGATGTTGACTTGTTCTTCTTTTTGGTAAATAGCATCTTGGTTAAGAGAGTGGGACTGGCTTTGTGCAGTGCCTTTGCTCACTATAAAAGCTTCACGGCACAGGCATTGCTTTATATCTGGAGATCTCTCTGCACTTGTCCTCACATGGGCCCAGCACTATGTGTCAATAATTGTCCTACCATGGGCCTAGCACTATGTGTCAATAATTGTCACAGGTGTAGTGTTTGTACCAGAGGTTTCAAGTCGCTGGCTGGACTAAAAAGTCACACTCGTTCAGCGCTTCGGTAGGGGTTATCCTACATGGATGTAAAGTAGTGGCCGTACTCGAAAACGAGTTGGCAGCCACCATGTATGTATGTATGTATGTATGTATGTATGTATGTATGTATGGTCGGGTCGTTGGCGACTAAACTGGCAACCCCACCAAGGTTTCTTGGTGAGGAGGGTGACTCTGGACATCCTGCAGGATTAAAAACAAAACGTGTCAAAGGGCAAAGGAGCTCTTAAGAGTCAATGGCCATCCAAAATCACCGGGAGAGATGACCCCTTAGCCTTTGTCAAGGCAGAATTCTAGGAGAAGGAAAACTCTGATATAACACCTGCAACTCTGATGGTATCCAATGATGTTGACTTGTTCTTCTTTTTGGTAAATATCATCTTGGTTAAGAGAGTGGGACTGGCTTTGTGCAGTGCCTTTGCTCACTATAAAAGCTTTACGGCACAGGCATTGGTTTATATCTGGAGATCTCTCTGCACTTGTCGTCACATGGTACCATGGGCCCAGCACTATGTGTCAATAATTGTCACAAGTGTAGTGTTTGTACCAGAGTTTTCAAGTCGCTGGCTGGACTAAAAAGTCACATTCGTTCAGCGCATGGGTAGGGGTTTTCCTACATGGATATAAAGTAGTGGCCGTACTCGAAAACGAGTTGGCAGCCACCATGTATGTATGTATATATGTATATCTCTTAATTTCGAGTATGTATGTATGTATGTATGTATGTATGTATGTATGTATGTATGTATGTATGTATGTATGTATGTATGTATGTATGCGTCTAGGTCTGTGTCTGTGCGCGTATCGCTAGAATTAACAAAATCGAATCTGTTGGTTATTTAACAGCTTTAGGCGATATCACTTGATATATAGATTTTTTTTTCTTTTTCACTATTTTAATTTGGCGTCAGATTCAAAAATACAACTACGTTATATTTACGTTTAAATCGATATACTGAATTAAATATAGTTGGTGTTATAAACTGACACACGAATTGATAATTGTGTAGTGACTATCTTGGCTTTAGACTGTGCACCAATTTACCCCTCTAGGTTTGATAAGCGACACAACTCATATCTTTGAAGCGAGATCTACTCTTGTCAGAAATCCTGTGGTGTCTATGTATTCGAATTGTTTCCCATCTTCTGAGATCTCCCCGGGTATATTGATATAAGAAATCCCTGTCGTGAATGTCTACATAAGTACTGTAACCTTTACGATATATAACCCATGTCGATAGCACCAAACATTGTCTCGCTCTCGTATAACGTACAGTTATTGCAGTGTTCAGCTTTTCTTCTTGGTTAACCACTCCTAATTCTACCTCGACTGAAATACATTTCTTCTGGTTAATCTTAATAACTGGATAATGTACTAAGCAATCTACCGAAGACTCATTGGTTTGTTTCAATCACCCCCAATATGTAGTTTTGGCTCAGTTACTAAATTCTTAAATGACCTCAATGACATCACCCCAAATATGTAGTTTTGGTTGAGTTACTTAATTCTTAAATGACCTCACCCCAAATATGTAGTTTTGGCTGAGTTACTTAATTCTTAAATGACCTCACCCAAATATGTAGTTTTGGTTGAGTTACTTAATTCTTAAATGACCTCACCCCAAATATGTAGTTTTGGTTGAGTTACTTAATTCTTAAATGACCTCACCCCAAATATGTAGTTTTGGCTGAGTTACTTAATTCTTAAATGACCTCAATGACCTCGCCCCTAATATGTAGTTTTGGCAGAGTTGCTTAAATCTCAAATGACCTCACCCCCAATTTGTAGTATTGCCTGAGTTACTTAATTCTCAAATGGTCAAAATATTTATCTGCAATAACGAACAGCTATCTATAAACTAATAATATATGACTGGATTTTTTGTTTTTCCCATTCAGCGTTTTCAGTTCCCATGGCTGAGTTCAATCTCTCTGTAGCATAAAAGTGTAACGAGAAATTATTCCAGTCTATCAATAATGATTCAATAAAGGTTATGATACTATCTGATGCCATCATTATTGAACCCTTTTCATAAAACTCTCAGCTTGAACCAATTGATATCTTCTCTCCTTCAAAGGACTCAACCAGTAAAAGAAATCAACAAAGTTCTTATGAATTCTATCACATATCCAATTATAGTGATAACACCAAAATGTCGACTTTCTCGAGTGATATAAAGTATGAGTCAGCTGAGAAGTCTTACATCCTCGGGAACCGTTGAACTCAACACAGTAAACTAAAGGAGTAATCGCACGTATCTTGTGTAATGTTTTCGGGTTTTTACAACTGTGAAAACTACGACCCTGTGTTGTCTACTTGTGATGACGCGAACCAGTGAACGTTACTTATCTTCACCAAAGAAACATCAAAATACCAATAACAGAATATGAACCACTAATCTTCATAGTTCGTTTCCTTACACAAAATCCTATTGAATCAACCATCTCGGTTTTCTAAAGCCAAAATATGCATTTACCATCAACTGTATATTAATGAACTTGAAACTAAGGTCAATGATATACTATATACAGAAATAACCTATTTATTTCTCTCTCACTGTAAAGGATCTCGTTGTTCCTTAAACAACTTGTGGCTATTATTTGAAGAGAGAACTATATTTGCATGCTATCCTTCCTAAATTAGAATATCTAGGAGATATTTCAAACTATTTAATATTGCTTACTACCAGCTTCCATTTCTCTATATTTCTATCATATTGATTTTTTTTCTTTAAGCGCAAGGTGAAGTCTTAAAATGCAAGTTGTATTGTTGACAAGTTTTTCGAGAATCTTCGTTTTACTTATTTAAATTATGCTGACAGGATATGAAGCCGAAATGCAAGGAGATGAAGCCAAATATTGTAAAAGATTCTATCGGTTGTTCTATAGTTTCTGCTATGTCTGTGACTTTCTCTTGGGCTTAAAACGAATTCATTAAGATCAATACATTCGGAACACAAAACAAATATTTCTTCGAGCTAAAAATCGATCCATTTTTTTTTTCTTTTTTTTTTCTTTTTCATAGATTTTAGAATTATACAAAAGCTTAGTTATATAGAAATATGAGGCCAAGGTCCTCTTTTAAAACAATACCAGACGGCAATCTCAAAAAACAATTGCATGACCGGAAGTCTTCAACCGACATGGATATGGCTTAAAATCCAAACTATTGTACATATATATGTGTGTGTCTCGCTGTGTGGCTCTGTACGTGTGTGTGTGTGTTTGTTTGTGTGTGTGTGCGTGTGTGTAGAAAGGTCTAGTACCACCGGATGTGCAGTACATTCAATGAGAAATAATCGAGTATCAATTCTCAATATCGATAACCAAATACCAGCTACCGAACAAAATATTGATGTTGATATATATATGTGTGTATATATATATATATATACATGTATATATATATATATATATATATATATATATATATATATATATATATAATATATATATATATATATATATATATATATGTATATATATGTGTATATATATATATATATGTATATATATATATATATATATATGTATATATATATACACAGCACGGACACTCTATCTCAAAATTATTTTTGAAAAGCATTTAGAAATGCGCAACCGGTAAAAACTTAAAAACTTAAAACCACAACTGAATACTAACCCATACAATCACTAATACTCTTTTATTCCTAATTAAACCATTTTTCAACTGTGAACAATTTGTCAGCATTTTCTATTCCGTTTACCAATATATATATATATATATATATTTATTAAAATAACAGATTAAAGTTTAAGCAAAGAATCGGTGCTTTCACCCTTAACGGGATCTTCTGAAACTAACTAAGTTTTAGAAAATCCCGTTAAGGGTGAAAGCACCGATTCTTTGCTTAAACTTTAATCTGTTATTTTAATAAATATTTGCTCTACGGTTCTTATATATTTGATATATATTTATCCTTATCGAGCCCTCTTTGGATTTTAGTCTTCTAATTTATTATTATTACTATATATATATATATATATATATATATATATATATATATATATATATATATATATATATATATATATATATATATATATATGTATGTATATATATATACACATCCACACACACACATACATAAATATAAATATATATATATATGCATACATACATATATATATATAAATATATATGTATATATATATATATATATATATATATATATATATATATATATATATATATATGTATATATATGTATATATATATATATATATATATATATATATATATATACATATATATACATATATATACATATATATATATATATATACATATATATATATATATATATATATATATACATACAATACATATATATATATATATATATTTATTAGGAGAGAGAGAGATACATACATACATACATTCATACATACAAATAAATTAACATACATACATACTAACACATCTATACAAACATACATACATACATACATACATACATACATACATACATACATACATACACACACACATACATACGTACGTACATACATATATACACACACACACATACGTACATACATACACATACACATACAAACATACATAAATACATACATACAAACATACATACACATACACATACATACATACAAACATACATACATACATACATACATACATACACATACATACATATACATACATACATACATACAAACATGCATACATACATACATACATACATACATACATACATACATACATACATACATACATACATACATACATACATACATACATACATACATACATACATACATACATACATACATAAGAGATAGTAGTAAAACAATTTATATCAATACTATTATCAATAACTACATCCGACCTCGTAATCACTATATCTTATATCACCATTATCATAAAATAATCGATATGCCCAATGGTGATTCGGAAGTTCTCCAATTTCTTTAGTATTTTTTTATATTTATTTTCATTTATAATTTATTTTCATTTCCACTAGATAACAGTTCGTGTCACTTGTGAGACAAATCAGTCACAATACTAACTTTCCTATTAATATCATATTAAACTTATTAAAGTTTCTTACAGATGTTGGCTTAACTCTAATTATATCAGCCTTAACTAGTTCATTTTCTTTATTGGTTTAACTATGTGGATTGACGGTAATCGGTAAAGCGTTAGTCGCCATGCTTAGTGACACAGAGTCACTTCCCTTTAGGTCCTGAGTTCAAATCCCGTCGAAATTAGCTTTGCCTTTCATCCTTACCGGGTCGATAAAATAAATACCAGTCACGCACTGGGGTTGTTGATTTAATCGACTTTCCCCTCCTTTAAAATTGGTGGCCTTGTGTCTATATAAGAAACCATTGTTATCGTTATTCTTTCGCTCATGCACTCGCTAACTCATTCACTCACTCATTCTCTCATTCATTCACTCACTCATTCACTCGCTAACTCATTCATTCACTCACTCTCTCGCTAACTCATTCACTCACTCTCACTCATTCTCTCTCTAACTCATTCACTCACTCACTCATTCACTAACTCATTCTCTCGCTAACTCATTCACTCACTCATTCTCTCGCTAACACATTCACTCACTCATTCTCTCGCTAACTCATTCTCACACTCATTCACTCACTCATTCACTCACTCATTCTCTCGCTAACTCATTCACTCACTCATTCACTCGCTAACTCATTCACTCACTCATTCTCACACTCATTCACTCACTCATTCACTCACTCATTCTCTCGCTAACTCATTCACTCACTCATTCTCACACTCATTCACTCACTCATTCACTCGCTAACTCATAAGACGGGATTTGAGGTTAACTTTGCCTTTCATCCTTACGGAGTCGATAAAATAAAGTACCAGTAATACACTAGGGTAATTGCTGGCCTTGTACCAAAAATAGAAACAATTATTAATGTTATTATTATTATTGGCGGCGGATTGGAGGTATCGATAGAGCGTCGGGCACCATGATTCGTGGATTAGAGTTACGTCCCTTTACGTTCTGAGTTCAAATCCTGCCGCGGATTAGCTTTGTCTTTCATCCTTACGGAATCGATAAAATAAAGTACCAGTAATACACTTGGATCGATATAATCTACTTTGCCTCTCCAAAGATTGCTGGTCTTGTGCCTAAATCAGAAACCATTAATTATTGTTTAGCTATATTTCAACTGTAACAGCAGAAAACTGGTGCGATCAATCTCAAACTTCGATTATGTGACCAAAATAGTACCAACTATAAGGAAACATGAGCAGAAGGCTCTGTGACAAACCTAGATGTATTATGGTGAAAGTGCGGATACATTTTGACTCACCCTCGCATATATATATATATATATATATATATATATACACACACACACACACACACACACACATACATATATATATATATATATATATATATATATATATATATATATATATATATATATATATATATATATTGATTAACGATTAACATATAAATAAACATGAATAATCACAGGAGATAATTTTTACAAGTGTGTAACAACACACAGCTAGGTAGATAACTAAATAAAGTTAACCAGAACTTCAAAAATAGATACCTTATAATGGAAGATTAATCATATTATATAGGTATCTATTTTTGAAGTTCTAGTTAACTTTATTTAGTTACCTACCTAGCTATGTGTACTTACACACTTGTAAAAGTTATCTCCTGTGATTATTCATGTTTATTTATATGTTAATCAATTTTTAGTTATTATAAAATGCTCGGAACTATTCGTTAGAATCTTAGAGCTTATTTTGCGTGTGATATGGCGCATGTCTTTCTGGCATGACACCCATAATTTTGATTTAGATTAAAATCACTTTGATTTATCTTAATTTTGTATATATATATATATATATTGTTATACTTTGGGAGGGTCATGTTGCCAATAAGAAACACACGCACCAGTTGCTTTCACTTCAATTTATTATATATTTATAAATTTATAAATTTACAAATCTACAAACTTATAAATTTCTGGTTAGTTGGTTGGTTCCACAACCAGATAGTTGTTTATATATAGTCATAGTCCTTTCGTCACACACTCTGTGACCTCTTCAGTGACTGGGGATTCCTTTCCTTTGTTTCTGTGCCTTTCCTTTCTTCTATCCTACGCCATTTTGTTTCTGTGTGTGTGTTGTGTGCTCAGTTTGCGCATGCGCCACATCCAGGTGTCTGTGTGTGTTTGTGTTCATTTATCTATTTGTTTATTTATTTATTTATTTATTGTTGGTTGGTTGTTTGTTCTATGTGTGTGTGTGTTTTCATTTTGTCCTTAATTGTAAGTTGTTTGTTCTATGTGTGTGTTTTCATTTTGTCCTGTGTGTGTTTTCATTTTGTCCTTAATTGTAAGTTGTGATGTTGCTGTTCCACTCATATTTTCTATTTAATTTTGGTTTTAATTCTTTTATGCTTACTGCCTCTGTAATTTGCCTAAACATTGCGTCTTTTCTGTGTGTGGATTCTATTTTTATTTCTATGTTCTCTAGTCTACCCATGTGTTCTATCTTAGCATGTTGGTAGAGCACAGATGATTCTTTATTATCTTGGAGGTCTCGCCAGTGTTCATTTATTCGTTCCCCTATACTACGAGCTGTCTCACCTATGTACACTATATTTTTGTTTCTACATTGTCCTTCTGTACATCTTATGCTATACACTACATTTCTAGTTTTACAGTTAATATGGGGGCTTATTTTACAGGTTATACATTTCTTATCTATACATGAGGGTCTTTGGAACGGGTATGTCTTGCTAATAAGTGTTTTTTAAATAGAAAATATGAGTGGAACAGCAACATCACAACTTACAATTAAGGACAAAATGAAAACACACACAGGACAAAATGAAAACACACACACACATAGAACAAACAACCAACCAACAATAAATAAATAAATAAATAAACAAATAGATAAATGAACACAAACACACACAGACACCCGGATGTGGCGCATGCGCAAACTGAGCACACAACACACACACAGAAACAAAATGGCGTAGGATAGAAGAAAGGAAAGACACAGAACCAAAGGAAAGGAATCCCCAGTCACTGAAGAGGTCACAGAGTGTGTGACGAAAGGACTATGACTATATATAAACAACTATCTGGTTGTGGAACCAACCAACCAACCAGAAATTTATAAGTTTGTAGATTTGTAAATTTATAAATTTATAAATATATAATAAATTGAAGTGAAAGCAACTGGTGCGTGTGTTTCTTATTGGCAACATGACCCTCCCAAAGTATAACAATATCGGTTTCAACACACGATTTCAGATAAAGAATCTTGCTAAACAAATTCAGAAACGAAATATATATATATATATATATATATTACATATATATATATTTAACATGATTGTAATTTCGTTGTTGTGGTGGCTAACCACAGTTTTTTATTTGTCACGCCATTTAACGTATGTTTATTACTCTAAGATGTAACTTATCAATTTATATCGATGTCTTCTTATTGAGTGCTTCGTGCAACGCTTCTGAATACTGTTTCTTTCGTGCATGCTGGTCGAGCGTAGCAATTTCGATTTTAGTAACTTCCACTCTTATATATATATATATATATATATATATATATATATATATATATATATATATATATATATATATATATATATATATATATATATAGTAATAATAATAAATTTGAAGACTAAAATCCAAAGAGGGCTCGATAAGGATAAATATATATTAAGTCTCTAAGAACCCTAGAGCAAGGAAATGTCTCCACGAACCACTTGAATAGAATATTAGTCTACGACTCCATTTACACCATAAGCTTGGTTTTGTCTTTGCGTGGAATTGTTCTCACCGCTCCAAATAATGACGTATTATCTTCGCTTTTTTCGTTCATTGCCAGGGAACGTCTCCACGAACAGAAGTATCGTCTGCAAAGATTTCGAAATATTTACTTCTGCGTTCACAGATTGATTCTTTAGTTTCAGAAGATCCCGTTAAGGGTGAAAGCTGCGATTCTTTGCATAAACTTTAATCTGTTATTTTAATAAATATATATATATATATATATATATATATAAATATATATATATATATATATATATATATATATATATATATATATATATATATATATATATATATATATATATATATATATATATATATATGTATATATATATATATATATATATATATGTAGATAAATCTACCAAGAGTTTACGGTACTGTCCAATCCGTATGAAGAACTCAATGTAATCCGGATATCATGGAAAGAAGAGATGCATTCAAAAATCACTTTCGGTGAAAGATAAACGGAATACAGAGTCAAGATAAAGTATTAAAAAAATAATGAATAAAACAATGAAACGGTTCCTTATATTAAACAAAAAAAGTTCATTATTTAACGATCGTTTCTAGGACATATATGTATTA
>OZ024745.1:130860939-130875939 GCA_964016885.1 Eledone cirrhosa
TGTCACGAAAATTTCCTTTCTTGCAAATATGTGTGTGTGTCTGTGGAATGGGATGGACGGTGAATGATGTGAAGGTGGTGGGAATAAAAGAGTATTGATTTTTCTTAAAGTTATATAATCGTTTTAGCATGTAAGTTTGGATCAACATTTCCATTTTGCGACTGTTAAAGTTTTAAGCGTCTCAAGACAGGGATATTTTGTAATCCATACAACAGATTAAATATTCCCAGCTAGAAATATTCAGTTTGTCTTATCAGCACTTCTATAATAATAATGATGATGATAATAATAATAATAATAATAATAATAATAATAATAATAATAATAATAATAATAATAATAATAATAATAATATATCATAGAGGAACTGAAGCAACGCATTGTAGCAAAGAGTGCAAAAATCAGGCGATACGAGAACAGAGTCAGTCAGTATAAACAGAACCGCATGTTCGACAACAACCAGAAGATGCTGTTTGGACAGCTTGAGGGGAAAGAAAGAGGCAACGACTTGATCCCTGGGGCGGAGCAAACTAAAACATTCTGGAGAGGAATATGGGAGCAGGATGTTAGACATAATGTCCAGGCAGGGTGGATTGAGACAGTACAGAGGGAGATCGGTGAGCAGGCACAACAACAAACTGATTTGAGTATCACAGTTGAAACTCTTAAGGGGCAGGCCAAAAAAATAACCAACTGGAAATCACCAGGCCCAGATGGTGTGCAGGGGTATTGGATTAAACATTTAACATCCCTCCACCCGAAGCTGACGGCCATGTTCAATGACTGCTTGGTGTCGGGTGAGGTGCCAGAGTGGTTGACAAAAGGTACCACAGTTCTGATAATGAAAGACCGAATCAAGGGTAATGATGTTACCAACTATAGACCTATCACATGTCTGTCCGTAATGTGGAAACTGTTGACGAGCATTGTGTCTGAGGAAATCTACCATCACCTCCACACAAACAACTTGTTACCGGACGAACAGAAAGGATGCCGAAAGAAGTCACGTGGTACAAAGGACCAGTTACTTATTGATAAGATGGTAATGGGGAATTGCAAGAGGAGACACACTGATCTTGCCATGGGATGGATAGACTACAGAAAGGCATTTGACATGGTGCCTCATTCTTGGATCACCAAAAGCCTGGAGATCTTCAGGGTGGCAGACAACATCAGACAGTTGCTGGGCAGGAGTATGGGGTCCTGGGAGACAGAGTTGACATCAAGTGGAGTATCCTTGGGAAGCGTGAAGATCAAGAGAGGTATCTTCCAGGGAGATAGCCTGTCCCCTCTGTTGTTTGTCCTTGCCCTGATGCCCTTGACCATTATGCTGCGAAAAGTGAGAGCAGGATACAAGTTGGGAAGGGGAGAGCTTACCATCAATCACCTCCTCTTCATGGACGATCTTAAGCTCTTCGGGAAAAGTGAGAAGGAGTTGGATGTGCTTGTTGACACTGTCCGTATTTTCAGCAGTGATATATGTATGCAGTTTGGTATTGGTAAATGTGGAGTCATTGTGATGAGGAGGGGTAGGTTGAGCAGAAGTAACGGGATCCAGATACCAACAGGTGAAATGATAAAGGAAATTGACTCTGAGGAAGGATACAAGTATTTGGGCGTTCTGGAGGCTGATGGCATAAAGAACAAAAAAATGAAGGAATTGTTAAGAACTGAATACATTCGGAGAGTAAGGAGCGTATTGAAGTCACATCTGAACAGCAGAAATGCCATAAGCGCAGTAAATTCCCGAGCTGTGTCTATTATTAGGTACAGTGCGGGAATTCTGAGATGGAATGTTGCTGAACAAAAAGAAATGGATAGGAAGACTAGGAAGCTATTGACTATCTACAACATGTTCCACAAGAGGAGTGATGTCGATAGACTCTACCTAAGGAGATCTGAGGGTGGAAGAGGTCTTATCAGCATAGAGGACTGTGTTCAGATGGAGAAAAACAACCTATACAAATACGTGACCTATAGTAAGGAGCCAATGCTCAGAACTGTACTGAAGGAGGGGACAGTAGGCCAGGGGATGTCCAAGGAGGAAATAACATCAAGGAGGAAGAGCAGCCTCAAGGGAAAATCCCTTCATAGTACCTTCTTTGAGAATTTAGAGATCTTTGAGAATTTAGAGATCCACAGACATGGAACTGGTTGAGAAGAGGAGACCTCAAAAAGGCTACAGAAGGAATGCTAATGGCTGCGCAGGAGCAGGCCCTCAAAACGAAGTGGTTGAAGCACCATATTTACAAGGAGGAGGCTAGCCCACTGTGCAGGATCTGTGGAGAGAGAGAGGAGACTGTGGCTCACATTGTGTCCGAGTGTAAACACCTAGCCCAGACCCACTATAAGGGCTGGAGACACGATGTGATGGGCAGGGTGATCCACTGGCACCTGTGCAAAGTAAACAATTTACCACATTCTGAGAAATGGTATGAGCATAGGCCAGAGGCGGTGATGGAGAACAATCAGGTGAAGGTGCTGTGGGATTTTAGGATACAGACGGACAAAAAACTGGAACACAATAGACCTGACCTGGTGGTTGTGGACAAAGAAAAAAGATCGTGTCTAATTGTGGATGTGGCCTGCCCATTCGACACGAGAGTGCAAGAGAAGGAGAGGGAGAAAATTAACCGATACCAGGACCTAAAGTGGGAGGTGAAAAGGATTTGGAACTGCCATGAAGTCAAAGTGATCCCGATTGTCATAGGCGCACTGGGGACTATCTCCAAAAGTTTCCAGGGATGGTTAAAGAAAATCGGCCCCTTCACGCTTTTTGGAACGCTTCAAAAGGCATGCTTGCTTGGAACAGCAAGAACCCTCCGATACGTCCTGAATATCTGAGGCTGCAGGTAGTGGCTTGATATTCAATCCAACGGACTTTCCAGTTAACCAACATCAATGACTGAGATTCAAGGAATAATAATAATAATAATAATAATAATAATAATAATAATAATAATAATAAAAATGCAACTATAATAATAATAATAATAATGATAATAATAATATTCGACACGAGAGTGCAAGAGAAGGAGAGGGAGAAAATTAACCGATACCAGGACTTAAAGTGGGAGGTAAAAAGGTAAAAAAAAAAAAAAAAATGGATTTGGAACTGCCATGAAGTCAAAGTGGTCCCGATTGTCATAGGCGCACTAGGTACTATCTCAAAAAGTTTCCAGGGATGGTTAAAGAAAATTGGCCCCGCCTTGCTTTTTGGAACACTTCAAAAGGCATGCTTGCTGGGAACAGCAAAAACCCTCCGATACGTCCTGAATATCTGAGGCTGCAGGTAGTGACTTGATATACATTTCAACAAACTTTCTAGTTAACTAACATCATTGACTGAAACTCAAAGAACAATAATAATAATAATAATAATAATAATAATAATAATAATAATAATAATAATAATAATAATAATAATAATAATAATAATAATAATAATAATAGTAATGCTTTCTTTATTAACCACAGGGGTTTACACAAAGTAAGACATTCAAGACAGTACAGGACAATACATGACAATGCAGGACAATACAGGACGGTACAAATGGGCATTTCTGCGTGTAAAAAAATAAAAAACAGAGGATGTAACAAAAAAAGAAACAATGAAAAATTCCCCAATAGAGGGAAGACTTCCGAGGAACATTCGTGGAGAAAGCCCATTAAAAAAAAGCCACGGTGACCCTGACCACCAGGGCAAGTGCCCTCTCCCAGTTTTCCACCTTCAATTTACAGGCACACTCAGAGTAGGCCCATTCACTCGGGCCATTCTTGCCTCTCTCACCCATCTTTCAACAAAATGCTGGGAAGAGACCACTTCTCTCTCTACCCTGATTTTCCTTTTCAAATGAAATTTGAAAAAGTTAATCAGGGCATCACCGAAGAGGTAAGTGCTCGTCTTCAGCCCTTTCAGATGCGTCCACCATACTATCTCTTTCGCCATGGCCACCAGACAAATAAAAACTGCCTGCCCTTCCCGGCTAAAGGAAGAGGGCGATCCTCACGATGGACTCAGCTGATAGCCGGATCCGTTCTACACGCGACAGCAGGTGTTCGACATAAATCCACAAGTCAGCAATGCTCGGACACTGGACGAGTGCGTGCAGGACGGTTTCGTCGCCCTGCGCGCATCTTGGACATGCCCGGCTGACGGCAGTTCCATGCCTGTAGAGTTTATCCCGAACTGACAAAGCTCCTCGGTAGCACTGCCAGCCAGGGATTTCTGGAAGTTGTCCATAGGCCCCGACCCGAAAGTTCTTCCGAAGAGATTGGCTAGTTGATTTTCGTCGACGCCTAGAGTTTCCCCAAGTACGTCGTCACAAGGCCAGCAATTTTGGGGAAGGCGAAAGTTGATTAAATCGACCCCAGTGCGTTACTGCTACTTTATTTTATAAACCCCGTAAGGATGAAAGGCAAAGCTAACCTCGGTGGGATTTGAACTCCGACCGTAAAGGGACGTAACTCTATGCTACAAAGCATAGCGTTCGATCTTTTACCGATACTGTCAATCCATGTTCTCTATTAGCCATAAGAGCTAATACCTACAAAACATAAATTGAAGACATGAGAGTTACAAGTCATGGGGTTTACAAAACATGTGGCCAAGACAAGACAACGTTATTCAGACACCATGCTTTGCAGCATATAGTTACAGCCCTTTATGGTCAAATCTCGCCGAGGTTAACTTTGTCTTTCATCCTTACGGGGTCGATAAAATAAAGTACCAGTCACGCATTGGGGTCGATTTAATCGATTTTTTCCTCCCTCAAAATTGCGGACCTTGTGCCTATATAAGAAACCGTTATTATAAAAATTAGAGTAAAGACGTTTATAATGAACGTACTAATAATTGACAATAAAATATACAATAATTAAAAGATGATATAATAGTATAGAAAACTCTTTAAAATAACCCAACTACACACAGATGACACCGCGGTCAGATTGCTTCACAACACTAGTTTTCTGTCTGGGCTGAGAATTGCTACACCCAAAAGTGTCATTGGGGATCTTTCATATTGGACTGAGTAAGAAATGTTTCCACATCAAGTATGGAACTGCATTCTAATGATTCATGGGCTGCATTTATAATGTTCGCTAACAGAATATCATTTGTATGTCCCAGAAAATCGAAGCTCATCCCTTCCTCAATCAACCCATTGCTACTTTGTTCTTCTTCGGTGTGTTTAATAGTTCTACGAGTTTCTCGTTAGTTTTGCTAAGAATTATGAACAATTCAATATCAGGGAAACTAAACAAGTTTGTTTGCTTTATTTTAGAGCGCAATCTATTTTTTTTTCTGTTTTTTTTTTTCTTTTTAGGGGCCCTTTCTCTGTGTTTCCAAAATGCTATCAACCCTATTCGGGTTTTGTTTCTTTTTTATTGTCACAAGAATATAGGGTGACACTCTTGGTTATGGCCTGGAGATAGGGTCTCTCAGTCCCCTATTCGGACCCCGGAACCGAGGTCGAGACAATAACATTAGCTACTTTTGAAAGTGCACTTGCTGACCGCTATGTAAAGCACCCTTCATGACCCATCGTAGCTGTTGAGCAGAAAATTCTTAACGTAAGTTTTCTCTTATATGCGTAACAACTGGGCTTTCCGTCCTGAAAAACAAGTTATAAATATTTTGTCTTGGCCCCAAACTACAAAGCAGAACTCCTGGTATGGTTTATTGTCCGTCTTGTGTGGTTATGAAGACTTGTATGTTCATAGAGTCGCCACACGATCACTCAACGTTAAAATTCCCATCAGAGCTGACTACCTCTTCCTTCGAAGGAGGACGGTGGGTTGCCAGAGTTGTTAGATCGTTGTGTTCTTGAAAGAAAAAACACTTCATTTCACGCTGTTCCAGTACACTCAGCTGAAAATGAATAACAGCAATAGCTGGGGGATTTAACTCTGCGATGTACTTGCGTCCTGTCCAGAGAGAAGTCCTGTATTCTCAGTCGCTTTACGCCACGGAAACCGCGATAGGCTCCGATCTGATGAGCCTCCGAGCTCGAGACAGACTTTTGACGATACGCCCAATGGTAAAAAAAGATTAAAACAGAATAAAATAAGCGACTGATCCGATCAAAAGGTATCAATACTGTTTTTATTGATTGTATTTAAAAGAAGAATTGTATTAATATATCCTAATGTTTCGAACTGTTTTGCTATTGAGGCAAATATAGAACGGTTTAGCTTTATCATACATATTGTTGTTGTGGTTTAAATACAGAATGGTTTAGCTTTATCATACATATTATTGTTGTGGTTTAAATGAAAATATTATTGTTATTATTGTAATAATCTTTAATATTATTGTTACTATTCTTATCGTTATTGTCATTGCTGTTGTTGTTGTTGTTATTATTGCTGTTGTTGTTATTGTTATTGCTACTGTTGTTATTATTATTGCTACTGTTGTTGTTATTGTTATTGCTGCTGTTGTTGTTATTGTTATTGCTGCTGTTGTTGTTATTGTTATTGCTACTGTTGTTGTTATTGTTATTGCTGCTGTTGTTGTTATTGTTATTATTGCTCTTGTTGTTATTGTCATTGCTGTTGTTATTATTATTGTTATTTTACTGTTGTTGTTGGGTTTATAGCAGGCTGATAATATTCCAGTTGAATCAAGTAAAGTAAAGATTATGATAAATCCGTGATTAAACTATCAGTCATATAGTTGACTGTCGTTTTATTTCCGATATCGTCAACGACTGTCTCAGAGAATTTTTGCTGATGACTGCATCTTTACTCGATTTTATGTCAGTATCTTCTTTAGCAAAGCAAGCGCATGCATTTATCCCAAACGTAGAACCTCACAGTCGAATGAACGCATACATCAAAATACACACGCATATATATATATATATATATATATATATATATATATATATATATATATATATATATAACATGTAAATATATATATATATATATATAACATGTAAATATATATATATATATGAATATATATATATATGAATATATATATATATATGAATATATATATAACATGTAAATATATATATATATAACGTGTAAATATATATATATAGAGAGAGAGAGAGAGAGAGAGAGAGAGAGAGAGAGAGTTAGAGAGAGAGAGAGAGAGAGAGAGAGAGAGAGAGAGAGAGAGAGAGAGAGAGAGAGAGAGCGAGAGAGAGAGAGAGAGAGAGAGAGAGAAAATAAATCAATCAAAGAACGTCTACTTACTTATACAATTTTTATCCGCTAACAATGTTTCATCCATACCGTGGGGCAGGAATCCTCAGAGCGTAAACAATAAAAATATAGTGCTGAATATAAGCTCTACCAAGCTTAGTCACCAGAACAGTAGAGAAACAGTAGAGGATAGCATGAGGGAGATTGGATAGGAGAAGGATGGAGAGAATGCGTACTGGGTTTACTAGTCAATATATATAATATATATATATATATATATATATATATATATATATATATATATATATATGTATATATATATATATATATATACATATATATATATATATATATATATATATATATATATATATATATATATATATATATATATATATATATATATATATATATATATGTATATATATATATATATATATATATATGTATGTATATGTATATATATATATATATACATATATATATATATATATGTATACATTTAATTTGTTGCTAATTCACCAAATATATATATTTATAACTGTTTCGAAGCACTCGACCGATTTCTTTTCTGGAGTATAATATCAATGATATTAATAAATGGAAACTATATTTATAAAACCATATTTATTCTATTATATATATTTCAAGCGTACCAAAACTTTGGTACGCTCTCATCAGATAAAATACAAAGTTTGTTTTATAAATATTGACATATCCAGGAACGAGGTCTTAACAGTTCAAGTTTTACCTGGTAAATATATATATATATATATATATATATATATATATATATATAAGATCAAAAGATGGTTAAAAGAGTTACAAGTATTTTATTATGCGCATTTCAAAAACAAATATCATCGTTTTCATCAGATAAAATAGGGATACATGATATGAAGGTTAAAAAACACTTGTGAATACGATATATATCGTATTCTACCTGGTTGTGGTGAGCCTGATAACGTTGTGTGCTTGGAAAGATGGTTGCAGCTATAATGGGTGGTGTTTTAGTAGGTGACCACCTCCGAAGAAGATCTGCCCAGGCTACAGAATCATTTATATATGTGGGTTTGTGCATAAAATAATTGTTTCTATATTTGGCTCAAGGCCAGCAATTATCCCAGTGCATTACTGGTACTTTATTTTATCGACCTCGTAAGGATGAAAGGCAAAGTTAACCTCGGCGGAATTTGAACTCAGATCGTAAAGGGACGTAACTCTGTGCTGCAAAGCATGGCGTTCGACCCTCTGCTGATACAGCCAATCCACAATAATGGAAAGAAGACAGAAGTCAGAGGTTTGTAGTTAATTAGGTCATTGTACCATCGTTTCATAGGGTCGATGAATGGTGGAAGATCGATGTATTGATTAGCATGATAGTGGTTAGGTTACTTCAGAAACAGTTTCTGAAGAAGACGGTCGATCGAACAGGAATTTCGCGACTAGGTAGTAACATAACCACTACCATGTTGTTCGATACATCGATATTCCACGATCAATCGACACTCTGAAACGATCGTAGAACAATGAACTACCTATCTACCTCTGACTGATGTCTTGTTTTCATTGTTCTATACACAAACACACACACACACACACATATATATATATATATATATATATATATATATATATATATATATATATATGCATATATGAATTTATATATATGTATATATATATATACATATACACATGTACATGTATATATATATATTCATAATCATATATATATACATATTTATATTTATACATATATATATTTATACATATGTATATATATATATATATATATATATATATATATATATATATGAGAGTGTGTGTGTATGTATATATATATATATATATTTATATATATATATGTGTGTGTGAGAGAGAGAGAGAGAGAGGGGGGGAGAGACAGAGAGAGAGAGTTCCACACCTCACACCATTATAACAATTTATGTCATGCTGCTGACTCTATATGAAATACGATCGTTTCTATCATATTTGTTGCTTTACTGCATCAGTTTATTGGATTTGCTATTTCATCAATTTGTCTTTGTTTGTCTTTGTTTGTCTTTGTTTGTCTTTCTATTTAACCTCATAGTTTTCTTATCTTTTCAAATATATATATATTTCCTTTTTCAATTAAATAAGTAGCAGGTGAGAGTTGAATAGAAAATTGTTTGTGTAGATAAGAAGAGAAAATACGAGTATGTGTATATGTGCTTGTTTGTGTTATATATATATATATATATATATATATATATATATATATATGTGTGTGTGTGCGTGTGTGTGTGTGTGTTAGTGCATGTGTGTGAATGTACATGTGTATATGTGTATGTATATGTATATATGTATATATGTATATGTATATACATACATATATATATGTATGTGTATATATATGCATGTGTGTATGTATCTATGTATGTATATATATATATGTATAAATACATACATAGATACATACACACATACATACATATATATGTATGTATATATATATATATATATATGTATATATATATATGGATATGGATATATATATATAGTAATAATAATAAATTTGAAGACTAAAATCCAAAGAGGGCTCGATAAGGATAAATATATATCAAATATATAAGAACCGTAGAGCAAATATTTATTAAATATATGTACATATATATATATACACATATATATGTACATACATAGACACATCAAAAATATGTATGTGTGTATGCGTGTATGTGTGTGTTTGTGTGTGTATATATATATACAGGACCACACAGCAGACAAACGCACGTGCATACATGCCCACTCAAAATATAGAATGATTATGTCCCTTTCTAAACCTCTCTAACACCTAAGATACACAATGACTAGCATTTCCCCAAAATGTCTGACTGAATACACTCCTGCTATTTTTAAAAATGTGTTTCCGTTCCTCCGTTACTCACTCTTTATCTTTCTATGTAATGTTTTTATTTCTCAGTCTATCTTTTGATGAAGTCTTGTGTCCGAAACCGAAAGATTCTTTTCCCTACTATGTCAAGCGTTAAACTAATATATTTCTTGATTTTCTGTGTTGCACGCTTTGTTGTTTCCGTTTATTTTTGCATACATACACATACTCACAAACACACACTCACACACACATAACTATCAAAGTTATATATATATATATATATATCCATCTATGAACGTTAGACATTTATATGCCATGTATATTCATTCTGTCATTACTACAGCAGAGGTCCAACGAGCTTTTGATTCCAGAGTCGGGCTAGATTAAAACAGGACGAACCTTGAGCTGATCAATAGCGAAACGCGCGTCACCAATCAATAAACTTAATGAAGGCTTAACAAATCGTTTTTGTATGTGTGGGTGTTTGTGTGTGTGTGTGTGCATGCGTGTTTGTGTGTGTGCATGTTTATATGTGTGCATGCGTGTTTGTGTGTGTGCATGCGTGTTTGTGTGTGTGCATGCGTGTTTGTGTGTGTGCATGTTTGTGTGTGTGCGTGTTTGTGTGTGTGCATGCCTATGTGGGCGTGTTTGTGTGTGCGTGTTTGAGTTTGTATGTTGAGCATGCTTGTGTGTGTGTGTTTGTGTGAGCATTTGTGTGTGGGTGTTTGAGTGTGTGTATGTGTGTTTGTGTGTGTGTTTGAGTGAGGAATTGTGTGTGGGTGTTTGAGTGTATGTATGTGTGTTTGTGTGTGTGTTTGTGTGAGCATTTGTGTGTGGGTGTTTGAGTGTGTGTATGTGTGTTTGTGTGAGCATTTGTGTTGTGTGTATGTGTGTTTGTGTGTGTTTGAGTGAGCATTTGTGTGTGGGTGTTTGAGTGTGTGTGTATGTGTGGTTGTGTGTGTGTTTGCGTGAGCATTTGTGTGTGGATGTTTGAGTATGTGTGTAACTGTGTTTGTGTGTGTTTGAGTGAGCATTTGTGTGTGGGTGTTTGAGTGTGTGTATGTGTGTATGTGTGTATATTTGTTTGTACGTGGGTGTGTGTGTGAGCATGTGCGTGTATGTGTGTGTGTATGTATGCATGTATGTATATACAGCAAAAGAAACCAAATTGAAAACTCTATCAGTGATATCAAGAATACAATTATGGCAAGGCAACGTGTCTGTGAGAGAGGTGTTCTGGTATTGTCATAGCAGGCGTGTTTATATCTAATTTAGAAAGGAAAAAACTGAAATATGTTTATCCATGCAATAAATATATTGCATCAAAAGCATACGATCGACATCTAGAGAGAGAATGAGGTTAAAGGGAAGAAGAGTAGAAAGAAAGGGTGAAGGGGAGAGAAGAAAGAAAGAGAAGAAGAAAGAGTGAAGGGAAGAGAAGAAAGAAAGAGAAGAATAAAGGCTGAAGGAAAAAAGAAAGAAAGAAAGAAAGAATTAAAGAAAGAAAGAAAGAAAGGATGGAGGAGAAAAAGAAAGAGAGGAAGAGGAAAGGAAAGAGAGGAAGAATGAAAGAAAGAAAGAAAGAAAGAAAGAAAGAAAGAAAGAAAGAAAGGAAGAAGGAAAATAGGAAAGAAAGAAAAAAGAAAGAAAGAAGGAAAGAAAGAATGAAGGAAAGAGAGAAAGGAAAAAGAAAGAGAGGAAGAATGAAGGAAGAAAGAAAGAAAAACTGATTGAATGAAAAGAAAATCTAAATCATCTCTCTCGTTCTCTCTTGTGTGTGCGTGCTCACATGTGTATGTGTGTAAGTGTGTGTGTGTGAGTGTGTGTGAGTGTGTGTGTTTGAGCGTGTGTGTGTGTGTGAGTGTGTGCGTGTGAGTGTGTGTGTGTGTGAGAGTGTAAGTGTGTGTGTGTGAGTGTGTGTGTGTGTGAGTGTGTGCGTGTGAGTGTGTGTGTGTGTGTGAGTGTGTGTGTGTGTGAGTGTATGTGTGTGAGTGTGTGTGTGAGTGTGCGTGAGTGTGTGTATGTGAGTGTGTAAGTATGTGTGTGTAAGTGTGTGCGTGTGAGTGTGTGTGAGTGTGTAAGTGTGTGTGTGAGTGTGTGTGTGTGTGAGAGTACGTGTGTGAGTGTGTGTGTGTGAGTGGATCCTGAGTTAAAACGGGGATAACAACAGTTAATATGGAACTCAATCTATTGGTAGAGTGTAAGTACCGGTAGAGGGTCGGACGCCATGTTTGACGCATAGAGTTACGGCCCTTGCCATTCTGATGAAAGACTAGCGTCCGAAACGTTAAGACCCTCTTCCTGCTATATCAAGCGTTAACCTAATATATTCCTTCCATATACTGATTGTGTTGTTTTTTCTGTTTAGTTTTCACATACATATATATATGCTGGCTGCCCCCTCGTTATCGAGTATGGCCATTGCACGAGAAAAAAATAAAAAAAAAAAGAAGAAAAAAAAAGAAAAAAAGAAAAAAAAAATATATATATATATATATATATTAATAACAATAATAATAGTAATAATAGCAACAATAATAATAACGACAACAACAACAATAATGATATACATATACATATATATATACACACACACGCACACACATAAACATATCTATACACACACACGATAGCAACTAACAGCGCTGCGATCGAATGTGGCTCTTTAGCCCAGCCATTGCACAGAGTCGGCAACCAAAACATTCACTAGTCTTGTGTAAGTAGGGGGGCGTAGATGGGGGGAAGAAGCGCCATGTCATTAAGACGGAAACGAAAGAAAGTATGTTAGGGATCTGAAGATGTAATGAAAGTAAACACGCATTATGTGTGTGTGTGTTTGTGTGTGTGTATATATATATATGTGTGTGTGTATGTGTGTGTGCGTGTGTGTGCGCGTGTGTATATATATAGACATACACGGAAACATATAATCTATGCGTAAGTATGTATGTATATAGACATACACGGAAACATATAATCTATGCGTAAGTATGTATGTATATATATATAGAGAGAGAGATACGTACATATATATATATATATATATATATATATATATATATATATAAAACATATATTTAACATATATCCAATATATATATACGTGTGTGAAGGAACATGGCCGCCAATGTATATACATACATACATACTTTTGCTTGTGTGCGCGTCTGGGAATAATCTCTTACTTTTTACAAAGACTTCAAACACTTTAACCATAGTCTCTACATTAGTTATTGTTTTACATACAATAAAGTCTAAAGTCTGTCTTAAGCCAGAAGACTCATTGGCCGGTGCTTATCCCGGTTTCATGGCGTGAAGCGACTGAGAATACAAGACTCCCCCCTGGACAGGACGCCAGTCCATCGCAGGGTTAAACCTCCAGCTATTGCTGGTACTCATTTTCAGATGAGTATACTGGAGCAACCTGAAATGAAGTGTTTTGCTCAAGAACCCAACACACAACCCAGGAATCGAGCCCACGACATTATGATCGTAAGTCCAACACTCTTACCACTAGGCCACGTGCCTCCACGTAATATACAATACACCTACATATATATAATCACATATATTCTACTATGTAATCTGTGTGTATATGTGTTTCCTGTGTACAGATATTGAAACGAATAATAATATACAGCTTCAACATCAACAATCTTTAATTCGTTGAAAAGGAAAATGTTCGTGGAAATGTTATACAATAAACCAAAGATTTAAGGCAGGGTGTGATCATTATAACAAAAGTTTGTTGTTTTTTAAGCAGACAGTATTATTGATTTATGTGTCGCAGAAACCCCGTACTGGATTATAACCATCATTTCCAACGGGTCCGGGTAAATATTTCTTTCATATTTTATTTGACCCGTTTAGCTTGCTTCGTTTTTTTGTTTTTTTGCCTTAGGTGGTTGATAGCTTCTTAACAGCCGTCTCAGTTTGTATGGCCTTTATAACATGTTTATTGCTCTGGTCTCTTTTGGTCCATGGAGCGCTTGCCACACAAATCGCTGAAATTTATATTTAATATAAGATCATATGGAAAAAACAATCTGATTGGTTAGTTACTCAAATACCCCCAAATAAGGTCATAGAACTAAACATACTACTAATTTACTACTAATTTTGAATAAAATTATTATTGCTTTTGATAACAGCTGGTGATATGCATGTAAGTAAATATTCTCCTTATTTGATATTTTGTAACTAACCTTACATAGATCGATAACGAAGTATAGTTATTATTATTATCATCACCTAGAAACGATCGTAAAGCAGTGAAGTATATTTCTAATGACTTGATTTTTTTTATTTCATTGTTTTAACATATATATATATATAACTATATATATATATATAGGAACAAGTAAGACCCCTGGGGTCTTACTTGTTCCTATTACCCACTCTACTACCCTAAGTATTGAGTACTTTGGTGCGTTATGGTCCACCTGGTTCCTTACCACATTTCCTTCGTTATATATATATATATATATATATGCGTGCAACAAGTATGTATGTAAATTCGTATGCATAATGCATACATAATATATATTGTCTGTAATATTCATATAGATATATATTGATACGCACACACCTACATACTTACGCATAGATTATATGTTTCCGTGTATGTCTATATATATACACACGCGCACACACACGCACACACACATACACACACACATATATATATATACACACACACAAACACACACACACATAATGCGTGTTTACTTTCATTACATCTTCAGATCCCTAACATACTTTCTTTCGTTTCCGTCTTAATGACATGGCGCTTCTTCCCCCCCATCTACGCCCCCCTACTTACACAAGACTACTCCTTCCTCTCTTACTATTACTCTCACTACAACTCCCACGGTTCATTTAATCCAACTTACTGTTAGTCTTCTTTCTCTTCTTCTTCATTCACCTCTCCCCCCCCCCACAACCACCACCACCACCAC
>OZ024745.1:130880939-130890939 GCA_964016885.1 Eledone cirrhosa
TTCTTTCTTCTTTTATCCCTAACTGGCGATGGCTGGCAGGCTGTCCTCCCAGCCTATACCCAGCTGTGGGTGCCGCTGGATGATGGACTCCGATAATGATGCTCTTCCATGCTTTTCCCTCCATAGTGCTAACCTTAGCATTGAATATTCAAAACAACAAACAGCGGAGGACGCGTTTCGCACCTGTCCGACAGACAACTTTTCCCCCACCTCGGAAAAACCCCCAGTTGATGGATGTGAATCCGAAATATATAGGGACTATTAAATCTCTCCCAAGGTAACTCTCTCTCGTGTTGTTATTTTTATTTTTATCCTTTAGGCTCTTTCCTTCATTCCTCTACACGTCTTATACACACCACGCATCTCAACGTACACCCACTTACATCTCTCTCTCCACCACCGGATCTTGTTACCCGGAGATTTACCCATTTGCATTGTCGAGGCTTCCAAACGACTTAAAGATATTTACTTATTATTCCACAATGCTTCAAGCAAACTTCAATATTCTCTTATATATATATATATATATATATATATATATATATATATATATATATATATATATATATATATATATATATATATATATATACACATATATATACACACATATACATACATATAAACACATTTACATATACACACATATATATATACACATATAAACAGATACATATGTGTATATGTATCTGTATATATACATATACACATATATTATATATATATACATATAAACCTATATACCTACACACACATACTCATATAAATACATACACATATCAACACATACATATAAACACATACATACACATATATATACACACATAGACACACATACGCAAACATGGATGACTGTTTCGGGATTTTCTCTACACAATCGTAATGGTCCGACATCTTGGCAGGTGTCTTTCTTATAACCCTTGGTCAACTTAAGCCCTGTGAGTATAAATGTATAGATGGAAAGTATGAGAAGGCCATCGGAAGAATTCTACCTGTAGTTCAAACAATTAACCTTGTCAGGTGGTGTGTTGTGCTGATTCTACCTTGAGTAGACAGGTGTATGTGTGGAACGTTAAATAACGTGCACCTTAATACATAGAGCAGGTAGCACAATTGATTGAATAGCTAGTGAAGATGCATGGTTTAGTGGTTAGAGCATTGGGCTTGTAATCGAAAGGTTGTGAATTCGATTCACATACCGGGTGATGCGTTGTGTCCTTCAGCAAGACACTTTATTTCACGTTGCTGCAGTTTACTCAGCTATAGAAATGAGTTGTGACGTCACTGGTGCCAAGCTGTATCAGACATTGCCTTTCCCTTGGACAACATCATATATAGTGTATATATAGAGTGTAGAGTGTATATATAGAATATATTGTGACGTCACTGGTGCCAAGCTGTATCAGACATTGCCTTTCCCTTGGACAACATTGGTGGTATGGACAGGAGAGACTGGTATACATGGGTGACTGCTGGTCTTCCACAAACAACCTTGCCCGGACTTGTGCCTCGGAGGGAAATTTGGTCATTCGTGACGGAATAAGGATCATCGAGACGAAAATAGATCCATTTACTTTGGTGTTTTTCCTATCATTTTTATTATGCTGATTTTTAGATTATAACTGATCAGGTAGGGCTAAATATCAAACATATACCCAGCGTGATCATCCCACATTTTTACAAATATACATTTGTAGGTCTGTATTATCGAACGGTGTTTTTATCTTTATTAAATGCAGCCAGGTGAGGTCTGAGGGAGATTTAACTGCTTTTTCTAGCATGTAAAGCGAACACAGAGAGGTTTCCTCAACTCGAGTGTTTTTTTTAATATCAGATACCAATAAAATTTAACTAGAAGCGTATTTGCTGCTTTGTGTGTTTTTCTATCGTTAATTCTTTATTTTTCTTATATATTTTGTTCTATTTTTGACAGCCTTTTATTGTTTATTGTTTTGTTTTATTCATTTTGATGTTTTTTTCATTGATTGTGATTGTATTTCTTTTGGGTTTTTTTTGTTTTCATCGACTTTTTTTTTTTATTTTGTAAACCTAATTTGTTCGCAATTTATTGAATATATAGAATATTGTGTTCGTTATATTGTTTTATATCGATAATTACTTATTTGACAACAACAATAATAAAACAAATAAGGGAAGACTCAGGTTGGGGAGAATAACATTCTATCGTTGACTTATCAAGTGCGTGTGTCTGTTGATGTTTTCTCTCTTTCACTCACTGCTTCCGTCTCTCGCTCTCTCCATCTCCCACTATTATAAACAGACTGGAGCCCACGAGCTGTTATTTGTAAAAGAAGTTTTGTATATTGCATTTTATATACTATATATGTCTAAAATAAGACAGAGTGATTAGAACGTCGGGTAGAAGGCTTTATGGTATTCAATCCGGCTTTCTGTTCTCTGAGTTCAAATCCCACCGAGGTCAACTTTGCCTTTCATCCTTTCGAGGTCGATAAATAAAGTACCAGTCAAATACTGGGTCGATTCTTCCTCTATATCTCTTATCCAAGAAATGCCATATGTCAATACGACGCCCCTCTGCCTCTGAGTTAGGGGACCATACATACATATGTCTAAAATACTTTATGCCAACTTTTTTTTCTTTAATTTCTGCCTCCAGGGAATACTATCTCTATTTAATATTTTAATATCTTCAAATCAAATTATTATTATTTATAGTAACCAGGACGGCTGATTGGCAGTATCGGTAGAGGGTCGGACGTCATGCTTTGCAGCATAAAGTTACGGCCCTTTGTGGTCTGAGTTCAAATCCCGCCGAGGTTAACTTTGCCTTTCATCCGATAAAATAAAGTACGAATCACGCACTGGGGTCGATTTAATCGACTTTCCCCTCCCCTAAAATTGCTGGCCTTGTGCCTATATAAGAAACCAATATTTATAATAACTAAATTTTGAGCCTAAATATATAAATATATACATCGTGTGTTTATACTACTTGTACTTCATGTTTGTGTTTTAAAATATCAAATATATTATAATTCAAAATACGTTATACATTAATTTCGATATTATTGAAAATAATACGATTTTTTGGCTACATAACTTTCTTGTTTGTTTTAGGGCGTACTTTGAATCTTTTAACAACTTCAATATTTCTATATTACTGGTATATTATTGATATATTTTATCGCTGTTGTTATATTTTAATATGATATTTGGCACGTTTTGTGATAAATATAATATTTATATATTTAATATAATATTGTCTATAATATTTGGCGTGTTTTGTTACTATATTTTTGTTTTATCTCCCACAATTTCTCTCATTATTGATTTTTTAATGGTTTTTTTATATATATCATTGTTATTGATTGTACATATATGTCTAAATTATTTGCTGCGAATTTCATGTATTATATTTTTATTCCAACTTGAAGAGATGTGTCATCATTTTACGCCCTTTTGGGGAATTAATTATGCACAGTAATCAAATTATTGTTATGTCTAAATGAATATTTACCTTTTTATTGTATTTCAATTGCCAAATTGTTGTTGTTCGTGTATTTGTTTTCATTCTAGTAAGACAATAAGGGAGGTGGATTGGCAGAATCGGTAGAGCGTCGGACATGCTTTGCAGCAAAGAGTTACAGCCCTTTGCGTTCTGAGTTCAAATCCCGCTGAGGTTAACTTTGCCTTTCATCCTTACGGGGTCGATAAAATAAAGTACCAGTAATGTACTGTGTAATTGCTGGCTTTGTGCCAAAAGTAGAAATAATTATTAAGCGTGGTAGATTGGCAGACAACATGATTTGCAGCATACAGTTATGGCCCTTTGCGTTCTGAGTTCAAATACCACCGAGGTTAACTTAGTCTTTCATCCCTACGAGGTCGATAAAATAAAATACCAGTCACTCACTGGGAGGTCGATAAAATACAATACCAGTCACACACTAGAGTCGATTTAATCGCCTTTCCCCTTCTCCTAAAAAATTGTTGGCCTTGTGCCTAAATCTGAAACCATTCTAGTAAAACAATATATTTGTCATATAGAGTGATGTGCTAAGACGCAATGAAACTCTTCTAATTTGAACTAAGCATTAACTACAATTGATTTGCTTCATTATAATGATAACAAAACTAAAAAAATTCATTTATGTTTCACGTTTTTTATTCACCTATTTTTACTCAGCTATTATAAAGCTACACATATTTGCAGTTATTTGCATTTTATTTCCTCCGCTTGTTTCATCTAACTAATTTTTAAAAAGCATTATTGAATTTATTTTGAGAAGATTCAAGTTAACATTATCTATTCCGCCTCTTCTATTCTTGATATTTGAGTTTTGTAACCTTTAGAAAACTATATTAATATTATTGGTAAACCTAATATTAGTTATCATTGGATAACATTTGCAATTATTTTCATAATCTTCGATATTTTTAAGTTATAATTTTAGTATACGTGTTTTTATTTTTGCAACTTATTTCTCAGTGTGTTTTGTTGACGAAATAGCAAAATTTGCTTTTGTTTTATTTTTAAGAATCTTTGAAAAATAACTCTTTACATATGTTGAAACTATTAATAATTGTTTCTACTTTTGGCACAAGGCCAGCAATAATCCAATGTATTACTGGTACTTTATTTTATCGACCCCGTAAGGATGAGAGGCAAAGTTAACCTCGGCGGGATTTGAACTCAGATCATAAAGGGCCATAACTCTATGCTCCAAAGCATGACGTCCGACCCTCTACCGCCATGAAACTATTAATAATGAATTTATACATTGCTGAGGTTAAATGCTAAGAAAAACAAAATTCGCCCAACACAATGCAATTTCAAATGATCAAGTCGGTTCAGAAATTGAAGAGCTAAATGACTTCTTATACCATGGCAGTTCCATAAGTACTGAACACGATGTGGACACTAAGATAGGCAAGGCATGGGGAGCTCTCAACTCCCCAAGGTCTGGGTATCTCCTAAGAAAACAACGAAAATGAGGCTATTTAAATCAACTGGTTAAGTTCATTCTCCTCTACAGATGTGGGACATGGAAAATCAGAAAAACCTTCACAAAGAATATCAAGGACACATACACGAAATCTGAGAAAGATCCAGAACATGTAGCAAATATATCATCCTATGGTTCACATCCTCACTTTTCTGACATCATAAGGTGACGGAGGCTTGCATTGAACCTGTTGGCATAGTTCTCTGAAAACCAGATGTATGCAGACGAGTAAGGAGGCCAAACGTCACATTTAAGGATATCCTTGAAGATGACACCGGGTTTGGTGTCAATAGAATAACTGACGGCAATACTGGAGAAGGAACTTCGCCATCTTACTGGTAACGGGTGTGTAGTAGCAGTAGAAGAAGAAGAAGAAGAAGAAGAAGAAGAAGAAGAAGAAGAAGAAGAAGAAGAAGAAGAAGAAGAAGAAGAAGAAGAAGAAGAAGAAGAAGAAGAAGAAGAAGAAGAAGAAGAAGAAGAAGAAGAAGAAGAAGAAGAAGAAGATATTGTATTTATTTATTATTACTTCATTAATTCTTAATCGATCACGTATTTTATTGTTTTTAAATCTTGTGCAAGTTTTTATATATATGATAAAATATTTTATATACAAATGCTATATTATATATTTTTTATAAATTATATTATAACAATATTCTTTTCCAACTCAATTCTTCTTGTTTACTTGCACGGTTTAAATATATTTTTTTTAAAGTTTAATTTTATATCATTTTAAAACCGTATTTATACGTTTCAAACATAATTTTGCTTTTCCATGCGAAGATTTTTTTTTTTTCATTAGTTTTAAATTGATTACTTAATTTTGTAATATATTTTTCTATATTTTTGATGTCTATATAAAACAATCTGAAATAGGTTGTGTTTACTTGGCATCATATTTAGTGCACTTTGTTAATAAATTAATGAGTCTATCATTTTAATATTTTTAAATCTCCAAGTAGAATATGATTGTATTTTTGGTGGCTTTTATTTAATATTTATTTCCGTATATTGTTTTATATTCATTCTTCTTTTTTTTTAATTTCATTATAATTAAAAATTGCTGAACCAATTCCTTTAGTTAATTCGTATGGCATTTTAAGAATTTGTAATATTTATATTTTATGTAACTGCATAAGGTTTCATTATTTTTCTAGTTTAATTTTTTGTATATTCATACTTCTATTTTGAAAATCAAATATACACACTCACACACACACATGTACACACACATAGTTATATATATATATATATATACATATCTATATACACATCACACACACACATTTACATATACATATATATATACATATATATACGCACACATTTATATATATATATATATATATATATATGTATATATATATATGTGTGTGTGTATATAAGTGTATATATATATATATATATATATATATATATATATATATATATATATATATATATATATATATATATATTGACTAGTCTATGATATACATACTTTTTAGTTAATATATTTAATACTTCTTCAGCTCATTCTAAAATAGGTTTCGTCAAAATATTCTTCTTTAGATTCAGTATATATATATATATATATATATATATATATATATATATATATATATATATATATATGTGTGTGTGTTGTTTTCGGCTTTCTTTGATCTTGTTTTCACCATTTCCAGGTTTGTAAACTTCATACATTTTTAATTACTTCACAAGAAATGTTTCATTTATATATTTAGATATTTTCTTTTGATATTACTTCCTTTCTCACCTGTCAGTTAGAAATAGAAGATTAAATCCCTCCTCTGTTATCTTTATTTCAACGAATGGAAAAGGGGGTCGTTCTCCAGCGGGACAATGCCCATTCTTACAATACTATAGTAACCAAAATCTTCCCAACGGATATCAGCTAGGAAATGTTTCATCTACTATATTTTCCCGACGTTTTCCTTCTGAATATAATATTTTTGAAATTTTTCAAGATATTTCTTCACACCAGTCGCCGTCAAGACCTCAGGCGTCCTCGGAATCCGTACTGCCGAGCTCCTCCGCGAGATCGGAACGTCAGCAGACTGTCTGTGGAAGGAGCCCCCCCCCCCCCCCCCCGAGGTGGAGTGGCTGTTGCAGAGGATGTCCGTGGAAAGACTTTTGCAGTTTTGTCAGCGAAGCGCAGCCCCAAAACAGCCGCGCCCTAGACTCAGAGCCCAGAGCTGTCTCCTCTTCCCCCTCTTTTTCTTCTGTGGCCCTAGAGTCCTTGATTTTCCCCCATTTTCCTCTCATTTATGGCTTTTATCGTCCTTTCCTCTATTTTACCATACAGCCAGATTAGCCCTTCTTTACCCCTTCCCCATTTTCTCTAAATATTTTGGTTAACTTAGAATAACATACATAGTGAAATTCGAAAATGTCTTAGTTTCTTTACAGAGCTTCTGTATGTGCTTCAATGAAATGAAGTATATATCCAGCAGCGCAACTCTGGAAACATGGATGACTTCAGCCTTCATCCAGCTATTGACTAATCTGCAAATACTTGGAAACCATTTATTTGCATCTCAACCGCAGACAATAAAGAAATAGAGAAATTATTCAATTAAGAACGAGTATTGTCCAGTTTCAACTCGAAGCAGCTAGATAAGACAAAAATATTTCGGACTTTATATCAATCAACCGTGCTGGTATTATCCATACTGGCAGTATCGGTAGAGGGCTGGACGCCATGCTTTCTAGCATAGTTACGTCCCTTTACGGTCTGAGTTCAAATCCCTTCGATTATTGTATTAATGTGGATTGGCAGTATCGGTAGAGGGTCTGATGCTATGCTTTGCAGCATAGAGTTATGCTCCTTTGCAGTCTGAGTTCAAATCCCGCCAAGGTTAACTTTGCCTTTCATCCTTACGGGGTCGATAAAATAAAGTACCAGTAATGTACTGGGTAATTGCTGGTCTTGTGCCAAAAGTAAAAACAATTATCCATACTACTACAGTTGAAAAAAATTTCTTTTAAACCATAACAAGGTATTCTGCAGTTGGAAATTCAATCTAACAAACTCTCACACGGTCATTCACTTGAAAACACAAACATGCACAAAACAAGCTGAACAGCAATTACACACGAATTATCACTTACTGATTAAGCTTTTATATTTGATTTCCCTGACATCAAAGCAGCATAGGAACTATTTGGAGCTATTGTTAACGACATATTCTCTAACCCTACTCCATCATGATTCATGAACAAAACTAGATGCAGGCTTCCAAGAGAGAAAATAACCATCATTAGAAACGATAATGCGGTTAAACATAGTAATAACTAAAATATTGCCAGCCAATACCAGCCAATAAATATCAATTACATATCTATTGGATCGTCAAGTATGAAATTTGTAGAAATTTGTAGAAAAGAAAGAAATTACTACAAATGTTATACTTGACAACTCACTATATATATAGAGAGAGAGGGGGTTGTCTAAGCGTGTGCCATTGACTACGTAATTTCGAAAGACAAAGCAGTGAAAGGTTGGTTAGTTCAGTTAATTTGACTCGTTTTGTTAATAACACAAATGTCTCACATTTAATTAAATAATGACCAACTTTCAATTTTTTTTTATTATTCTTTTATCATTTATTTATATATCTTTATGCAATGGGGTTGGTCCTCAAAGATGTAAACATCATTTATATTATGCATACATATAAAGGACATGAAATAACTTTGTGTTGAATATCAAATTTAGTCAAAATACTAGTTATCTTTCCTTTTTATCTTTATTTATATTATGAAATCATCAAATGCCGGACCATAAATGTACATATAAAAAGAAATTAGTTTGTTATATTCAAAATAATTTCTTACATAATTGCTAAATTTTCAAGAGAATTCTAATTTTGTTCTATTCAACCGAACACGCCTTCATTAAGAACAATTTCTGGTATATTTATAACTACTTCTCAACAAGATAACGCCGGGTATTATGCTACTGTATATATATATATTAGAAAATGTTATGGCGAAGCTAACCCAAGCCACGTAAGTTAAGTTGTCAATCAAAATAAGAGCTGACCTAAGCACTAAGTAAAGCCTCAGCTATCCTAAGCACATTTATTAGTAAATGTCAGGAGAGACATGGAAAACTAGAGCACCTTTACCATATTAAATGTGTGAGAGCGCATGCGTGTATACATACACACATGTGTGTGAGCGCATGCGTGTGTACATACACATATGTGTGTGAGCGCATGCGTGTGTACATGCACATGTGTGTCTGAGCGCATGTGTGTACATACACATGTGTGTGTGAGCGCATGCGTGTGTATATGTACATGTGTGTGGGCGCATGCGTGTGTATATGTACATGTGTGTGAGCGCATGCGTGTGTATATGTACATGTGTGTGAGCGCATGCGTGTGTACGTGTGTGTACGTACGTGTGGTTTTGTGTACATACGTAAGTATATATATAAATATCTTACAAGCGTACATATGTGTATATTTATATATGCTTATAAGTCATATCCAGACACATATATTTATGCATGTGTATACACGTATATATACACATATACACATATATATATATACACATATATATTTCTGAAATACATGTTATATATTTCTTAAATACATGTTATATGATTCCACAGAGATTCTTAATTTATACATGTATATTTAAAAAGTACTTATAAAGATATGCATGTTCATATATATATATACGTATATATATATATATATGTGTGTGTGTGTGTGTATGTGTGTGTGTGTATGTGTGTGTGTGTGTGTGCATATATATATATATATATATATGCAAATAAACATACATACATACATACATACATACATACATACATACATACATACATACATACATACATACATGGTGGCTGCCAACTCGTTTTCGAGTACGGCCACTACTTTATATCCATGTAGGAGAACCCCTACCGATGCGCTGAACGAGTGTGACTTTTCAGTCCGGCCAGCGACTTGAAAACTCTGGTACAAACACTACACTTGTGACAATTATTGACACATAGT
>OZ024745.1:130895939-130905939 GCA_964016885.1 Eledone cirrhosa
TATATGCGCTAATAACCAGTTGGAGGTCACCACTGATGTCAGCTTTGCTCAAACAAGTGAATCCAAGCAAAAATAATTGATTCTACTTTTAGCACGAGGCCAGCAATTATCCCAGTGCATTACTGGTACTTTATTTTATCGACCCCGTAAGGATGAAAGGCAAAGTAAACCTCGACGGGATTTGAACTCAGACTCTAAAGGAGCGTAATTCTATGCTGCAAAGCATGGCGTCATACCCTCTACTGATACTGCCAATAGATTTATTTTACTTAAATATTGGTCTCTGATTTAGGCACAAGGCGTACAATATTGATGAAGGGGAAAGTCGATTATACCGACCCTAGTGTATTACTGGTAATTTATTTTATCGACCCCGTAAAGACGAAAGGCAAAGCTAACTTCGGCTGGATTTGAACTCAGAACATAAAAGGCCATACCTATATGACGCAAAGCATGTTGACCGACGCTCTACCGATGCTGCCAAACCACCACCCTTTATAATTTCTGAATGAGGCACAAGGCCAACAATTTTGGGGGGGTGGGGGAAGGGGAATGTCGATTAAATCTACTCTAGTGCATTACTGGTGCTTTATTCTATCGACCTCGTAAGGATGAAAAGCAAAACTAACCTCGGCAGGATGTGAATTCAGAACGTAAAGGGCCGTAACTCTATGCTGCAAAGTATGTCTCACGCTCTACCGATTCTGTCAATCCACCGCTCTATCCTACTTAAATATTGAATTAAATAAACTGTCAAATAAAATTAATCAGTAGGTCTTAGTACTGCTCGCACGTCGGGAATCTAGCTTTTCCTTTGCAATTCTACATATTTGAATGTTGAATGTAAGCGGCTAGTTACGTGTAACTGGGGTAGCAGAGTATCGGCGTGTCGCTTTAAAATTGATATACATGTATGTGTGTGTGTGTGTGTGTGTGTGTGTGTGTGTGTGTGTGTGTGTGTGTGTGTGTGTGTGTGTGTGTGTCCAGGGTTGAATCGGAGGTAACCACAGTAAGTAAGGTACTCAATACACAGTAGAGTAGAAATATTTAATATAGAAATGACTTCTACAGGACTAGAACTGTTTCATTCGAAGGAAATCATCATGAAAGCCTGTGGAATTCTTTTTCAACTATTATATATTATTATATATTATTATAGTCTTAAGGGCGGTGGATTGGCAGTATCGGTAGAGCGTCGGACAACATGCTTCGTGGCATAGAATCACGACGCTTTACATTCTGAGTTCAAATCCCGTCGAGGTTAACTTTGCCTGTCATCCTTACGGGGTCGATAAGATAAAGTACCAGTAATGCACTGGGGCCGATTTAATCGACTTTCCCTCTCCTCCCCTTCAAACTGCTGGCTTTGAGCCTAAAGTAGAAACAATTATTAAAGTTGTATGCACTGGAACGACTTCATTTCACACACACACACACACACATGTGTGTATATATATATATATATATGTTTATATATATATATGTCTGTGTGTATATATATATGTATATATATATCTATATATATATATATATATATACATATATGTGTATATATATACATATATATATGTATATATATACATACATATATATATATATGTTTATATATATATATGTCTGTGTGTATATATATGTGTATATATATATCTATATATATATACATATATGTGTATATATATACATATATATATGTATATATATACATACATATATATATATATATATATATATATACATACATATATATACATATATATATATATATATATATATATATATATATATATATATACATACATATATGTTTTAGTATATGGTCGTAAATCTGTAAAAGATTAAACGATAGAGTTAATAGAATATTTTGAACTCGGCATAGATCATAGGAGTAAATGAAATCTATCTCTAACCGTACCGACATTGTCTTAGAGCAAGTGATAAACTCTTACTTGAATAAAAAATGGTTATTTTATATATTATATAGATTTCAGTTTCTTTGTTGCTCCGTTTATAGCATAAGATGGTTTATTTTAGTTTTTGAGCTTCACTATATTAACTACTATAACACAAACTCACTCACAGACTGTTTCTCATGAAATCGACTCAACAATTGATCGTGGGTCTGTCGTTCATTGCTGTTGCCAAATCCTGGATTTCAATACCAGCATCTGTGGAGATGACATCGGGGTAGGAGAGCTTGCGCCCCCTGTTATTAGTGACTACTTGTGGTTTCTAAAGCACTAATGGGCACACAGCCTCATATGTGGCACGATGGCAGTGGCCAGCAAATCTTATTCTCCTTTTACGTACAACGACAGATATGCGTAAGAGGCCGGCATATATTTCTTTCAAAGTTAGATGTTGCCAGCTTATGTTTTCTAACTTTCTGTGGCTGCAGATGTAGGTTATTTTACTTTTTGTTAGTGATTCTTCCATCACTTCTTCGACAATATGGAGAAGTCTATGTCTTGCTGAGGGACCTGATATAACAGAAATTTATCACCAGTTGTTTCCCATACATATTAAAATAGTAACGATTATATTAGGCAATGATTAATAATTGTTTCTACTTTTGGCACAAGGCCAGCAATTACCCAGTGTATTACTGGTACTTTATTTTATCGACCCCGTAAGGATGAAAGGCAAAGTAAACCTCGGCGGGATTTGAACTAAGACCGTAAAGGGACGTAACTATGCTGTTGGTTTCTTATATATATGCTATTGGTTTCTTATATATAGGCGCAAAGCCAGCAATTTGGGGGAAGGGGAAAGTCGATTAAATCGACCCCAGTGCGTAACTGGTACTTTATTTTATCGACCCCATAAGGATGAAAGGCAAATTGACCTCGGCGGGATCTGAACTCAGATCATAAAGGGCCGTAACTCTATGTTGCAAAGCATGGCGTTCAACGCTCTACGGATACTGCCAATCCAATAATATTGTTGGTTTTTTTTCCCTCCCTGCATGTCTTATTTTCGAGTTAGTCTTTTGGTAACATCCATGAAGTGACTAGTCTCGCTTGGCGATTCAGCCGGATCAGTTGGAGAACGGCTGCTCCTGACAGGAACCGCTGGAAGGAGTGTTTCGGTACTCTGTCCCCACGACCCTCTCAGGAATAAAAAGGCAAAGAAGACGAAGTTTTTTAATGTTCGTTTAGTTACACTATCAACATTAACTAAACAACCTGACTCAGATGTCACCCTTGGTTGTCTCAACTGCTCTAAAGCTATTGAGCTTCGAAATCGTGATCCTTCTGCTGTTAAATTCATCTTCTTTCTAAAGTTAATACCCCAATGTTATTAAACAGGGGGTGGATTGGCAGTATCGATAGAGGGTCGGTCGCCATGCTTTATAGCATAGAGTTACGGCCCTTTATGGTCTGAGTTCAAATCCCGCCGAGGTTAACTTTGCCTTTCCTTCTTACGGGGTCGATAAAATAAAGCACCAGTAATGCACTGGGGTAATTGCTGACCTTATGCCAAAAGTAGAAACAATTATTACGGGGTCGATAAAACAAAGTACCAGTAATACACTAGGGTAATTGCTGGCCTTGTGCCAAAAGTAGAAACAATTATTAAACAGCAATAGCAGGAAAACTTTGTAATATAGAATTAGGTATTTCATATATTCTATGCTGTTTTAGGAGTTTGTCCTAGAACGCTAATTAACAAAGCTACAACAGCTGGTGGTTTGTTCTGCATATTTACTGATAAATATATAACATCACAGAGAGAGCACGCACAGATTTGATTAGACAGATGCTGATAAAACTCTTTTTGAAGTCACATGTTTTCTTTGAGAGGTTATGATCCATTATTATCATCTAAGCGGTGGATTGGCAGTATCGGTAGAGGGTCGGACGCCATACAGCACAGTTATGTCCCTTTACGGACAGAGTTCAAATCCTGCCAAGGTTAACTTTACCTTTCATCCTTACGGGGTCGATAAAATAAAGTAGCAGTAATACACTTGGATAATTGGTGGCCTTGTGCCAAGGTGTAATTTAAAGTGAGCCAGAGAAACTGGTTAGACCAGTACTCAACCGAGTACTCGGTACGTGAAGTAGTAGAGTGTAGGTTATATTATAAATGGCTGAGCTCTTGCCGTCTCAACAGCTATAGGTGAATTACATGATAACACTTTTGATTACTTTGGTTCAATGTTTCAGATTTTGAATCGAAGGTCAGAGCTGAGCTGAGCTCTAGAATGGATATTTATCTCTCTCTCTCTCTCTCTCTCTATATATATATATATATATATATATATATATATATATATATAGTATTGCTTTACCGGCCTAAAATTGAATTTCAGACGGGGAAGAATCGAATTTATATAGTTACAAATAAGATTAGGTTCCACGCCGCCATATATTTCAAACATCAGAGAGATGATACTTCTATTGCTAATATATAATTGATGTTTTCAGAGAACCAATCAAAAATTATCTCCGAGTTTCAGAAAGGACAGACCTGATTCAAGATCATGGTGCAGTCATATACGTTCATATATGCTTTAGAAAACACAGTGAATATCTGGCTTGGCCTTCACTAACTAAATCCTATTTACTGGCTGCCGTCTAGAGGAAATTAAATGTCGTTCGAGGTTTACAGTCTTTCAGCTTAACATAAAATGGAAATTTTCTCTTACCTTTCCCTTTTTTCCTATATCTTTTTGTCTTTTCTATTCTTTTATTACTATTATTATTACTATTATTATTATTATTATTATTATTATTATTATTATTATTATTATTATTATTATTATCTTTTCCTTTCTTCTTCTCCTTTTTCTTCTTCTTCTCTTTTTTAACTTCCAATTTATTCCTTTCACTCAAGTGATATGGTTCACAGAACACTACCATCAACAAAACAACGCCACATATATTTCAAACAGCGCAACTTGAAAATCCGTGGCGATATCACATAATCGATAACAGTAGTAGTAGTAGTAGTGGTGGTGGTGGTGGTGGTGGTGGTGGTGGTGGTGGTGGTGGCGGCGGCGGCGGCGGTGGTGGTGGTCGTGGCGGCGGCGCTGGTGGTGGTGGTGGTGGTGGTGGCGGCGGCGGTGGTCGTGGTCGTGGCGGCGGCGCTGGTGGTGGTGGTGGTGGTGGTGGTGACGGGGGGGGTTCTATCATCATCATTGCCAAGATGACAGTGGCTTTTGAGGAAGAGGAGGAGGGGGGAGAAGGAGCAGGAGGAGGAGGGCGATGAGTATGAGAGACTGAGGGAAATTTAGTTTATTGTGAGTATTAGCCGTTAGATGTGAATTATCAAATGTGATATTTTTCTTGAAGTCACGGTTAATGAAAATACATCTGATAGCATCACTTCCCGTGGCTCTCTAAGTGCCACTAAGTTAATTAAATTCCATACGTTTACTTCAAAGAGAAAACGAAGAGGAAGAAAAATAACAAATAAATAAACAAAAAATAATGATTCGATCTAGAAAATCAACTGGAAATTACCTTCACCTAGCTGCCTATTAAGAAATAATAGTAAGTGAAAATGATATAATAAAAGTAATCGTATTGATTCATATATATTGACTATGCGTAGAGGTTGGTGCTTAACCTCAAAATTACTTCAAAATCCCTACAGTGGAAGTCTTTGGTATTAATAACTGCACAATTCTGGTAGCAATACTTATAACGCTGCTGTCTTGAGTGTGTCAATCTTGAATGTATCTGATGGTGAAAATATTGATCAAACTCTTTCAATATATAATAAAGTTACATCAACATACTACCAATTTCTGACTACCACTGAAATCAATAATGTGTGTTGTCGAACTATTGATTGGTCGTTTGGAAAGGTTTCCAATTTTGTTAAGTATAAAGATTTACAGCAGAAAAGAAAATGAACGATTTCCAAGCTTTATACGAATTAATGCTATTGTTTTTGTTGTTGATTCCTGTCGTTGGGTTCTTGGTCAGGAAGTAGAATGTTTTGCAAGTAAAGCGTATAGTGATATCTAAAGTTATTTTCACTACCTTGGAAGTGGTAAGATTATTAAAAATAGCTACGCAATATATTTACATATATTGAAATTGAAGCAGAAAATTGTCTATTAAAATCTTATAGAATCTTTTACACAGACCTTGAGGATTGTGGGACATTTAGTTTCTTCTTCTTCTTCGCCCACTTATTCCTGAGAGTCGTTGGGACAGAGTCCGCAAACATTCTTTCCAGTGAGTCCTGTGAGAAGCGACTGTCTCCAACTGATCCGGCTGGATCCCCAATAAGATGCTGCTAAAGCCTGTATTAATTGGCATGATTAATTCTTTTCTGTCTTGAGTAAAGAGGAGAGAAGTTACTATGGTAACCCACTTTGTATTCTCAGATGAAGTGATTTCATCTAAGCCACAGGTGTTCTTTAGAACAAAAAAACAAAGAATTATCATAATTGTTTCTACTTTAGGCACAAAGCCAGTAATTTTAGAGGAGGGTAAAGTCGATTAAATCGACTCCAGTGCATTACTGGTACTTTATTTTATCGATCCCGTACGGATGAAAGGCAAAGCTAACCTCGGCGGAATTTGAACTAGAACGTAAAGGGCCGTAACTCTATACCGCGAAGCAGGTTGTCCGACGCTACCCTTTAGCTAGGCAGTATATAATCGAGATAGGGAACAGAATTTAAAAAAACATCAAGATTTGAACACAAAGCTTCGAAGATATACAACTAAATAGTATAATACCATTAGTTCGGTGGCAATCCTCTCTATTTATTAAATTAGATGAGTGATTGTTATTGAATAAGTTGTGATGATATTTCAGGATATCAACTGAATGGGTATAAAAAATATTCACGCTATCGTTATCAGGTATGTGGGGTTTTTTTTCCTAGGCAAAGGGTTGTAACGTTCTTGACCATTAAGCCATGACTGTACGCACAATAATGGGAGCAGTTTGAAGTAACGGAAATCTATATTTCTATAATGGTTTGCTGATTGGTTTATCAACAAGCGCTATATATAATGGTACTTTCATTCTTCTGAGTTACCACTGTAGTTGTTGGTTTATAATGGAAATTCCATTTTATAGTGACATATTTTACTTTCTAGCATTATATATGTTCATCCATCCCTTATTTTGATGTTTGTTATTTCAATAAAGCGTTCTAATGTTCTTTTATTCTAAATTTTAGGATCCACCCAGTCTCTACATTATATAACTTTACAGAAACGGTTGGGTTGTTATACAAACAAATGTTATATATTTACAACTGTTGGGTAAGTTTAACATTTGTGAGTGTTCTGTGAAAATGATAGTTTGAACACTTTTTATCAGAAGCATCGAATTGTGCCATTGACCATCGCAAACCCACCGAGATTGGTTATATTCATGCAATAGATTCTCAACCGGAAGAACCACAAGTCAAAGAATGAAAGCAGGAATTCAATGGAATTGACGTTCTGGGGAGGAAGGTTTGAGTAAATGGTTAATATTGCTACATTATAGAGACATTTCATATTTGAGGTGAAGCTTGACATGCGTGTGAATGACGCCTGTGTACGGAAGGTCAAGGTAGATTGAAGGGTAGTATCACATTGAAAGAAGTGAGTGTGTGTGAAAGGTGATAACAGGGTTGTTAATATACAGACGGTGGAGTGTGGAGGATATAACAGAAGCTGAGAGAACATCAAAGATGAAGAAGTGTGAATCCGAGAGTGTTCCATCTACACAGGTCACGATGGTGTGATCTTACAAAAAGCTCCCGATTAAAGAGACGAGAGTCAGGTGGAGTTCATTTGTGAGTAGTTTAGCTAATGGAATTGTGTTCCCGGAACGATAACATGTTTAGCATTTGAAAATTGGAGGCTATGACATTGCTTTTGTTATATTTCATTCTAAAATAAACTAAAATTCTCCGAGTAGTTTCAACCAAAATCTCACAATAAAGTAGAGCCACAACAGAGTCTCGTTTCAAATCTACTTTAATACTGGAATTTGGCAAGAAATTTTGTATGGCAAGCCTAGATATTTATTTGTTAGGAATGTATATTCTAGAACTTGTTTCTTCTTTATATTAAGTGTTTTTAGCGTCTTATTTCGTCACAACGCTTCTCATTTTTTAAAGAGAATAACAAAATTACATAATTTATACCTTACTCAAAAGGATTCGGCTTGTAAATATATGTCAGTTCTTTCTTACAACAAAACGATTGCTTATTAAAGGATCATATCTGCGAGACTTCAATAATTATACAGTGTCATTTACCAATAATCAAGGAAAGATTGCTATTATATATATATTTGACCATTTTAGTACAACTGAGCATCAAACGTTGAAATTTAATCTTAACTATACTAACTATATCTAACTGTCTCTATCAAACTATATAGAAATGCCTGATAACGTCTTAGGTTCTACTTTTTCTTTTCAGAGAAGATTCTAACGTTAACCATTACTGGCACCCCTCAACGCTACGAAGATGTAGAAATAAGAACTTGTACTGTTGGTTATATTATTGCCTGTCGTTATTAGCTGCATCGTTGTAAGTATTGGTATTGTTGTTGGTGGTGAAGCGAAAACTATAAGAAGAATGTTGTGCGTCAAGCGACGCGCCTGGGAGGTGTGTAGAATGCTCAGTTCACGACCAATGTAAACAGTCTGAAAAGTATTTCTTATATTCTGTTGGTTAAAACAACTATATTTTACAAACAATACAATAATGATAAATATTAAAACAGGATCAAAACTAAATTAAGTAATGAAAAAAGGAGGAAAAGGATAAAGGGCAGATCTGTATAGAAAAGTAGGGGAAAGGATTATAAATGTCACAAATGAGAAGAAAAGGGGTAAAAGAGCAAAGACTATAGTGAAATGGCAAGGAATAGTAGGCAAGGCAGAAAGAGAGTGGGAGAAGAGAGTGACAGACTCTACACCTTGGTCGGAGCGGTGTTTCGGTTAAAAATGTCCCAGTGCATTTTTTGTCCATTTTAAATCTTTGGTTTACAATACAGGAGGTAAGTACGTATTTTTGAACATATAGTCGTTTTTTCAGCCCGGGTTAGCCCTCAACGAGCAGGCCTTTGATCAAAGGCATTCCAGCCTAGACCACACCATCTTTTTCATCGGAACAGGGCAATATTCTGTAGTACACTTTTTAAGATGGTAGGGGGTCATTTGGGTAAAGTTTGTTTCTATTTCTAGCAAGTTATGTAACCATTTAGAATCTGTTGCTGTCCCGTAATTTCGGTTTTGCATCGTTAGGTGAAGAAAAAAAAAAAAATCTGCTTCACCGAATAAAATATTGTCTATCCTAAAAAGCGTGTTTCAGAAATCCTTTGATATGTTGGCAAACTATTTAAGTTAACTGGGATTCGCGGCATATTGTGTTGACACAGAAGATTCACTAAAACGAATACATTAGGTTGAACTCACATTCGGAATATGTAAATAGTGATTAAATTCCATAACCAATCCTCCATTTCACCCTATTATCATATAATACAAGCATGGGCAGCCTTTTTCTAGCAGTGGGCGACATAGGATGTGGCTCATCATAAGGCGGACCGCAATTCTAAAAATGTCAAGGCAGTTTTGAAATCAGACGTGCCATGCAGAAATCCATGCGGCTCCTGTGTCACAGTTTGTCCATGATTCCTGTAGAATATATTCAAACTACAAACTATACTAATGCTTTACAGTCACGATTGCATCAAAATACGAATATAATTGAACTAAAGTTAGCAATTTCTTCACTACTTCTTCACTACATATTGAAAAATCAAAAACTGATCAATAAGTAGGTTTACGATGATGCATGCAATATAGGTATGTGGTGAGGACAACAAAGAAATTACGTTTAATATAGGAAACCCAATTTCAAACACTCAGCATTTCTGTTTGATATTAGGTTCAGTTATGGTTTTTAAAACACGAAGTCATCTAGCATTAATTGCCTGCCATTAGTAAACTTGAAGTTGAATTCGGTAACATAAGCGATTGAATGTGATATTCAAAATGGAGTATAAAATCACAAACAAACACACA
>OZ024745.1:130910939-130918439 GCA_964016885.1 Eledone cirrhosa
GTTTGTGTGTTTGTATGTGTGTGTGTGTGTTTGTGTGTTTGTGTGTGTATGTGTGTGTGTTTGCGCTTGTATGTGTGTGTGTTTGCGCGTGTGTGTGTGCTTGTATGTGTGTGTGTGTGTATGTTTGTGTGTTTGTGTGTGTATGTGTGTGTGTTTGCGCGTGTGTGTGTGTGTGTGTTTGCGTGTGTGTGTGTGTTTGTATGTGTGTGTGTATGTGTGTGTGTATGTATGTGTCTGTGTGTGTGTCTGTGTGTGTCTGTGTCTGTGTATGCGGATGTGTGTCTGTGTGTCTGTGTGTGTGTCTGTATGTGTGTATGTGTCTGTGTGTGTGTCTGTGTGTGTGTGTGTATGTGTGTCTGTGTGTGTGTCTGGGCGTGTGTCTGTGTTGATGTGTGTCTGTTTGTGCCTGTGCATGTATGTCTGTGTCTGTGCGTGTGTGTTTGTCTCTCTTTCTCTGCCTATGCCTCTGTGTGTGTCTGTGTGTGTGTCTGTGTGTGTGTATGTATGTGCCTGTCTGTGTGTCTATGTGTATGTGTGTCTGTGTGTGCCTGTGTGTGTGTCTATGTGTATGTGTGTCTGTGCTTCTGTCTGTCTGTGTCTGTGTGTCTATATATGTACCTGTCTGTGTTTATGTCTCTCTCTCTCTACCTCTCTCTCTCCCTGTCTCCCCTACCTCTCTCTATCTATCCCTCCCTCTCTCTCTTCCTCCCTCTCACCCCGCCTCTCTCTCCTTCCCTCTCTCTCTCCCTCCCCTCTCTCTCTCCATCCCCTCTCTCCCACCCTCTCTCCACGCCTCTCTCTCTCCCTCCCCCTCTCTCCCTATCCCCCCTCCCCCTCCATCCCTATCCATCCCTTTCTCCCTCTCTCTCTCACTCTCTCTCCCCCCTCTCTCTCCCTCCCCACCCCTCTCTCCCTCCCCCTCTCCCCCTCCCTATCTCTCTCTCCTTCCCTCTCTCCCTGCCCCTCTCTATCTCTCTCTCTGTCCCTATCCCCCCCGCTCTCCCTCCCCTCCCTCTCCCCCTCTCTCCCTCTCAATCCCGTTCTTCCTCTCGCTCCCCCCTCTCTCCCTCTCTCTCTCTAGATTTATTTGTTTCTATATCCAATTACCTGTCCAAAGGTATATATTCTCCCTATATACCTACACAAGTCTGTCTAGCTATCTCCCTATCTCCCTATCTCCCTATATACCTACACAAGTCTGTCTAGCTATCTCCCTATCTCCCTATCTCCCTATATACCTACACAAGTCTGTCTATCTATCTCCCTATCTCCCTATCTCCCTATATACCTACACAAGTCTGTCTAGCTATCTCCCTATCTCCCTATCTCCCTATATACCTACACAAGTCTGTCTAGCTATCTCCCTATCTCCCTATCTCCCTATATACCTACACAAGTCTGTCTAGCTATCTCCCTATCTCCCTATCTCCCTATATACCTACACAAGTCTGTCTAGCTATCTCCATATCTTCAGCCTTCCGTGCTGTAACTTTAATCTTTTAAAGAAAACAAAGAAACACCATTCTTACATTATGGAATATTCATTTCAATATAAGAAAAAGTTTCCGAATAAAAATTTCAATAATCTTATTCCGGAATTACATTGAATTCCATGAATTCTTTTAACGATTTATACAAAATAATATAATTGTTTCTACGTAAGCCACAAGGCCAGAAATTACCCCAGTGCATTACTGGTACTTTATTTTATCGACCCCGTAAGGATGAAAGGCAAAGTTAACCTCGGCGGGATTTGAACTCAGAATGACAAGGGCCGTAACTCTATGCGTCAAAGCATGACGTCCGACCCTCTACCGATTCTGCCAATCCACCGCAAAATAATATAATGCAGAGTTACAACATTGAGGAGAAATATTCAATGGTGGTTTTTCCATATCGATGTATATATGTGTAGTGTAGATATGTACATGTGTGTAGATGTGTAGATGTGTATAGATGTGTAGATGTGCAGATGTATATATGTGTAGATGTGTAGATGTGTAGATGTGTAGATGTGTAGATGTGTATTTGTAGATGTGTATATGTAGATGTATATATGTAGATGTGCAGATGTGTAGATGTGTATATGTAGATGTGTATATATGTAGATGTGTATATGTAGATGTGTATATGTAGATGTGTATATGTAGATGTGTATATGTAGATGTGTATATGTAGATGTGTATATATGTAGATGTGTATATGTAGATGTGTATATGTAGATGTGTGTATTTGTAGATGTGTATATGTAGATGTGTATATGTAGATGTGTATATATGTAGATGTGTATATATGTATATGTGTATATATGTAGATGTGTATATGTAGATATGTAGATGTGTAGATGTGTAGATATGTATATGTAGATGTGTAGATGTAGATGTGTATATGTAGATGTGTATATGTGTATATGTAGATGTGTATATGTAGATGTGTATATATGTAGATGTGTATATGTAGATGTGTATATGTAGATGTGTATATGTGTAGATGTGTATATGTAGATGTGTATATGTAGATGTGTATATATGTAGATGTGTAAATGTAGATGTGTATATGTAGGTTTGCTGGAGGAAAGAGAGATATAGAGAAACAAGAGAGAATCTATAGGAAGTTAGATAGAGAGATTAATTGAAAGAGAGAGAGGGAGAGAAAGGGAGAGGAAGAGAGAGAGAGAGAGAGAGAGAGAGAGAGAGAGGGAGAGAGAGAGAGAGAGAGATTGAAAGAGAGAGAGGGAGAAAGAGAGAGACCGACGTCAACGGGTATTTATATATTCATGTACATTGATGCAAACATATATATACGTGTACGTATATATATATGTATATATATACATATTTATATATATATATATACATTCGTATGTATATATATATATACATTCGTACATAAGAATATGTATATATACACAGGCATATATATAGACATGTGTGTGTGTGTATGTATATGTATGTATGCATATATATATATATATATATACATAAGAATATATATATATTTATATATGTATATATATATATATATATATATATATATATATATATATATATATATATATATGGTGGATGCCAACTCGTTTTCGAGTACGGCCACTACTTTATATCCATGTAGGAGAACCCCTACCGATGCACTGAACGAGTGTGACTTTTTAGTCCAGCCAGCGACTTGAAAACTCTGGTACAAACACTACACTTGTGACAATTATTGACACTTAGTGCTGGGCCCATGGTATCATGTGACGACAAGTGCAGAGAGATCTCCAGATATAAAGCAATGCCTGTGCCGTGAAGCTTTTATAGTGAGCAAAGGCACTGCACAAAGCCAGTCCCACTCTCTTAACCAAGATGATATTTACCAAAAAGAAGAACAAGTCAACATCATTGGATACCATCAGGTTTGCAGGTGTTATATCAGAGTTTTCCTTCTCCTAGAATTCTGCCTTGACAAAGGCTAAGGGGTCATCTCTCCCATTACATACATACATACATACATACATACATACATACATACATACATACATACATACATACATACATACATACATACATACATACATACATTTGTTTATTCTATTTATATAGGTTATTGCTGTTTTAATGATGTATCAATTGAATAATTTATTTGTTGTGTTTGTTTTGCATATTATCGAAAAGGAAAAGATTAAAACCTAATCTGTGCCATTTGTGTATTAAAGGTGACTTCCACTCTATATATTTCTAGTAATTCTTTCATCAACCTTTGTCTATTGTTAATTTTTCAAAGTATTTTCCAGTGTAGTTTCTTACTGTCATCCTAAATCTAGAAATCGGAATATATTTATAATGCATTTTTGAATATCTTGAACAAACCGTAGTTTTGTGTCTAATATATTTTGCTTTGGTTTGTTGTCCATCTTTCAACTGATTCAGTCAGTACTACTTCAGGCTTGACTTAGTTCGGTTAAACAATGACGTCAACTATTTCATTATTCCACCAATGTTTAATCAAATATTTTAACTTCCAAATAAAGCCATAGAAGGCCTGATGCCTTCTAGTTATAGCTAATGAGGCAACGAGAGAGCTGCTGCATGCTTATTTCACCTACAAGTTAATCCACTGTCAAACGATGACGTTAACTATTACACTGCTCCATCAATGTTTGACCAAACATTTTGACTTCCAGATAAAGCCATTAAAAGCTTTATGTCTTCTAGCTATATCTAACGAGGAAAGGAGAGAGCTAGTACATTCTCACTTGACCTACAAGAAATAGTGTTTAAATAACCCTTAACCAACACCCAACTGGTTTAAAAACAAAATACGCATAAGCCAGCGTAGTTCTAAATATAAAAAAGAGATGAGGTTGATATGATTGAAATGTATTTAATCGGGGTTGTGTTTATCCATTGTTAACTGGAGCTAATGAAAGGTAGTAGCCCGGCGAAATACTCGTTATGTTAACATTACTGTTTTGTTGACTTGCCGTTGATTATACTAAGTCATCAAGATGTTAATGCTGACAATGAACTCGGTAACACAATGTAAAAAAATAAATATGAAGAGGCATCCACATCTCTCACTTGGGGCCGCTACTTAGATACACTAAGCCTACAAATATGAACGGGCATCCATGTGTCACATTTGGGGCCTCTACTTAGTCGCTCGACATGCAAGAAATAGCAACGAAATCTCTCCACCAAATTGTACCCTACCGTCTTAAAATGGAAAAACACAGAATATAATGTCGTTCTAGATACATTAATCCTACAAATTAGATGGGAGAGTTCTGTCTAGGGTACCTTTGATCATATAGCTGCTTGAATCATGGCTAACCTGAGACTAAAAATAGTAATGACATCAGTAATATTCCCAACACTATACTGATACAAATATGGTAACAGCCACTGTAGCAAATATTAGCACATTACTACTACCTTTGCCTCCATCACCTCTATACCTCTAAAACTACATCCGTTGCTCTGAAATGCATAAAGCTTAATTTTCATGCTATAATTAATTAGAATTAAATAACAAGGATGATAAATAGTAAGGAAGACAATGTCATAAAAGGAAGAATATACAATTGTTCAGATTCATGAAATGTTAATGTGGGAACGGTATTTAAAATTAAAATAGATATTTCGTATTGTGTGTTATTCTGACTGTTTCGTTTTAGGGACCCGATCATGCATTAATAAGTTAAGACAAAAACAAAACATTTCTGCTATTGTTTCATATTTCTTCACCAATAAAAATAAAACATTTCTCTCATCTATATACTACTAAAAGTATGTGATTGCTTGCTTATCTGTAATTTAATACAGCCAAAACGTCGCATAATGGGAAAATACTTTGAAAGGAAGTTGCCCCTGAAATGGGAATACAAATAGAATAAAACAAGTTTCGCGTAAATCGGAGCACGGGTTCCCAAGATACGGGTTTTTTCCGGGTACCTTCATAAACAAAGAGAGAGAAAGATAGAGAGAAAGAGATAGTAGTTGTGAGAGAGTAAATTGAAAGAGAGACATGTCTGTATATATTTTAATTATTTAAAAATTATTTTTAAGTGAAGATGATTTTTTTTTTAAATGTTGAAATGAAGGTGACCAAACGGGTTACAGGTGGTCTAGTATCTAATACAACTCCAACATTAACACATCTATCAATACAACTATCATCATAAATACCCCTACAACATATACACTACAACTACAACGCCTTAAATCACAACATACTGTCTTACGAAAAGAAGCATACGTTGGATATTATAATCAGCGATGTACAAAAATATAGGATTGTCACGACTGAAACCCTTTTGATCATAGATTGGCTAGATAAAGGTTGATCAGGTATTAACCTTTTAGCATTTAAACCGGCCGTATCCGGCCAGAATTCTTTCACCTCTTTCTATTCAAGCCGGCTTAACCGGCCACTCATACTGATATTAATGTATTGTTCTCAAAATAAATAATATCAAAATCTCATAGATTCGATATTATTGTTTCTACTTTGGGCACAAGGCCAACTTTATTTTATCGACCCCGTAAGGTTGAAAGGCAAAGTTAACCTCGGCGGGATTATGTTAGATAATTATGTGAGATAAAGCCTTTACTGCCAAAATACAATAGTTTATATAGAGTAATGTAAATGGTAAAGGGTTAAACATCAACACTATAGCAAGAAAGTTTATATGCGGTCATCCAAGCACCTAGAAATAGCAGCCAAATTTTGCTCAATTTTCTGTGATATACTATATTTTTAAAAGGGTGGGTGGATATCAACAACATCATCATCATTAACTATAGAATTGCTAACAGCGCTAATATCACCAATACAAGCATCATCACCAACTCTACCACATGAACCTGAACCAACGAATGGATCTTTAAATAGACGCTCAGTCTATTAGAAATAGTAGCCCACCCGCCCTCACAAAAATGAAAGATCTAACACATCATTATAATATTTATTAAAACAAAAAAGGATGGTCACGACTTCAATGTCTTTGATCATGTCAGCTCGATTATGTCTGACCTGGAGCCAAACAACAACAACAATTAACACTTTACTCTACCACCACTACCACCACTACCACCTCTACCACCTCTACCACCACTACCACCTCTACCACCACTACTACCACTACCACCTCTACCACCTCTGCCACCACTACCACCTCTACCACCTCTACCACCACTACCACCTCTACCACCTCTACCACCACTACCACCTCTACCACCACTACCACCTCTACCATCTCTACCACCACTACCACCACTACCACCACTACCACCTCTACCACCACTACTACCACTACCAATAGTACCATTAGTACAATTACTACATTCCCACTAGTCAACAAATACAACTCCACCATCGTTAGTACCTATAACATGACCTGCTTATCAGCATCACCAACATTACCAACACCAACATCGCCATCACCAACACCACCACCAACACTGCCAACAGCAACATCAACACACCAACATCAACACCACCAACATCACCAAAACTAGTAACAACACCAACACCACCACCAACACCAACACCACCACCACCAATAACACCAACACCACCACCACCAACACCAACACCAACACCACCACCACCAACACCAACACCAACAATAACACCAACATCAACAACAACACCACCACCAACACCAACACCAACACCACCAATAACACCAACATCAACAACAACACCAACACCAACACCACCAATAACACCAACAACACCACCAACACCACCACCAACACCAACAACACCAACACCAACACCACCAACACCACCACCAACACCACCACCAACACCACCAACACCAACACCAACACCAACACCAATAACACCACTACCACCACCAACACCAACACCACCAACACCACCACCAACACCACCACCAACACCACCAACACCAACACCAACACCAATAACACCAACCACCACCACCAACACCAACGCCACCTAGTAACAGATCCTTCTCAATCGTATGTTTCCCGCAATCCTCTTTTACCAATA
>OZ024745.1:130920939-130928439 GCA_964016885.1 Eledone cirrhosa
TATCATATATATATATATATATATATATATATATATATATATATATATATATATATATATATATATATATATATATATATATATATATATATATATATATATATATATATACATATATATATATATGTGTGTGTGTGTTACTATGAAAACAATCAGTAAGAATTATCAGCCATCACAAGACATCAACGATCAACAACAATACTACTTCCAATAAGAATACTCATGGGAAGAGTAAATTATCAACGGAAGTATTAACACAATTATGTAATGTAATGTTACTGCCTCAGAGAACAAAAGAGTACCTTAAGGGCCAATGCTTAGCTCTGCTTTCATAATGTTCACCAGTTAAAATATACCATCCACCATTATTACCACTCACTTCCGCCTGCTTTGGAAGCTATTCTATATCAAGCTACATTCCTTGAATTTCTTATACCTGTTCCCTACAGCTGATTGAGTTGGAGCGCTTAGAATTAAGACTATTGTTTAAATATACAAAGAAACCCTGTAGTGGTTTTTAACTCAAAGTTATGCACTACTAGTTCAATCTAGCCATTATATCAACAACATAGCATCAATCTAAACAAAGACACCTACAGTACCACCATAACATGAATAGCAACTCTGTGTCAACGTTTTAAAACTGCTTTTATCTTTTAGATTTTCATTTAACTAAACAAGACAAGAAGAATCATGGATATCGTTTCAAAACATGACTGAGGTCATAAAACTCGTTGTATTAAATTCTTTCTTACTATTAGTCACTTTAATATATATCAGAGGATTAATTTGCAAAGATGGGTGTTGAATTTAATATCATTATTAAACCTGTCGAGGTTAACTTTGCCTTTCATCCTTACGGGGTCGATAAAATAAAGTACCAGTAATGTACTGAGTAATTGCTGGCCTTGTGCCAAAAGTAGAAACAATTATTAAACTTTGAAGGGCGATGGATTGGCAGTATAATTAAAGCGCCAAACAAAATATTTTACGATATAGAGTTACGGCCCTTTACATTCCGAGTTCAAAACCCACCGAGGTTAGCTTTGCTTCTCGTCCTTACGGGGTCGATAAAATAAAGTACCAGTAATGCACTGGGGTCAATTTAATTGACTTTTCCTTCCCCCAAAGATTGTTGTCCTTTTGCCAAAATCAGAAACCGCAATTTCAAACTACCCAATAAATACGTTTGACTAAAATGTTTTCGTTATGAGGAAATATTTCAGTTTACTTCTACAGGTTCAACGGATTCTAAACACTTTTACTTCTGTATATTCAGCACTTTGAGTTTTTTCACGAAATCAGAAACAGCAAATACGACATGTGTGTATGTGCATGTGTATGTGTATGTGTGTGTATATGTATGAGTATGTGAGTATACGTGTACAGATAAATTGTGTTTTTTATGTACGTGCTTGCATGCATACGTATTGCATCTCTCATATACCACTCAAATGTAAGATGGATATTCATATTTACATATATTCGTGCGATCGTGTTATACAAGAACAATTAGGAATGTAATCGATCGTCAAACCCCAAATCAGTCGAATCTCCACCTGGAGCAGTTTTGTAAGATAAAAGCGTCCAGCGGATGTTTTCAGAAACATCAATGCAAAAGGAAATTGCAATTCAAAGAAATCTATTGATCTTCTTGTATATGTGTCTCCGAAGCTGTGTTACAATTCTTCTAATAGAATATTATTTCAAAGAGAATTTATTTCATTAAAAAAATGAAATAGAATTGTAATATATGGAACGATTTATTTATCACTAAAGTGGCATAAATGGTCCTAAGTAGGTTTTGAGGACTTCTACTGATGATACAGGCTTTTGTTTTTTGATACTGCATACCGCTGGAAATAGATCAAACGTTATGTGAGTGATAGATTTTATCGTGATGATTATTGAACAGTCTTCAGATAACTATCGATATATCACTATTGTTAGAATTGCTGAAGATGGGAGACTGCTTAACTAGTCGTTCTTTTTTTGTTGTTATATTTTTCGTGTACTTTTTTTATTATTTTGTATTGATCTTCGCTTTCTTCAGTTCAAATCTTGCCAGGGTGTACTTTTGATTTCCATCATTACCAATAAGTAAGTAATTCTTGCCAGATAAATATTATAGGTTACCTATAGTTTGGCGAGTTAAATTCAGACGATTTCAACAAAGGAAAACAGTACAACTGCATCAAAAGTGCATTAAGTTCTCCTACATCATGATTCCTTATATTGGCACAACAGAACATGTTTGTGGGAGACTACAGTAGTTTATTAAATCGAACGTAATATAGGACTTGCACTTATCTTACCGTTATTTGACATGAAAAGAAAAACCAATATTATCTATCATGTATTCCGACTACATACCAATCATTTTTTTTTTTTTCGTACCACCCAAATAATAATGATTAACAGCAAACATGACAGTTTAAATGAATTACCTTCATTGTTTACACATATATTTCGTGTTTTCTTTATATTTTTTCTTCGCTTTCATCCATGATATCTTAATATTTTATGTATATGCTCATTAATATGTCCAGGCTTCCGGAATTTCTTGTAGACATGATTCCAGTGCGCACATACAGAAATAATTTCACCTGTCATATTTTTTTTAAACTAGTTCATTAATCATTTATATTTAGATGGCGGAGTCAAAAGAAGAGTGGACAAGATGCCTCGTGGTGTTTATTATATCGCTTTACGTTCTAAGTTCAATTTCTATTCCATGAAACCTGAATCTTAATTCTAGCCAGAGCACAGAAATCTGCGGGAAAAATATTATTATTTCTTCAAAATGAACCAATTAAAAATTCCACTTCTTTTATCTATTTTTGCTGCACACAAGAATATGGTTGTTGTTTTTTTAGTTCTTATTCTTATTTGTATATGTATCATAGTTACCATTATGGTTATTAATGTAACTATTACTACTTAGACTGCTGTGATTAGCATGATTAATTCTTATAATACTCCATTACCATCCTTATATTTGATGAAATAAGTACTAGCCTCCACTAGGATTGATTCAATTGGCTATAATCCACGTCCCCCACCCCTATAAACGATTGATCCTTTGCCAATATGGAAACATCATTAGTAATGCTATTATTTTTTTATTCTATTTATTTATTTAATTACTTATTCATTTATCTACTTCGTCATTTATTTGCATGTTTTGAGAGTTCTATCAAGAATTTCTATTCTATATAACGATGTGATGTTATTTGGAAGGCTTGCGAACAAATATACACCGATCAGAAAATTGCTTTTTAGTAGAATATTCTGTCCTTACTTACTGCCATCGCAGCAGAGTTGGACTCCGCGAGGTGGAGTGGCTATTCCAGGGCGTCTCTCTCGCCGTCCTCATGGCCAATGTATTCTACATCCTGTCGGTCAGGACCCAGAGACGGAGGGTAAGTTAGTTGGTAGTGGAAGATATTCGTTCAGATGTCACTTTCACTCATATTTTAAAAACAAAGAATTTTATTCTCATATAATATACATACATATATATATATATATATATATATATATATATGATATTGATAAATGGAAACTATATTTATAAAACCATATTTATTCTATTATATATATTTCAAGGGTACCAAAACTTTGGTACGCTCTCATCAGATAAAATACAAAGTTTGTTTTATAAATATTGACATATCCAGGAACGAGATCTTAATAGTTCAAGTGTCCAGGTAAAACTTGAACTGTTAAGATCTCGTTCCTGGATATGTCAATATTTATAAAACAAACTTTGTATTTTATCTGATGAGAGCGTACCAAAATGTTGCTACCCTTGAAATATATATAATAGAATAAATATGGTTTTATAAATATAGTTTCCATTTATTAATATCATTGATATTATACTCCAGAAATCTGTCGAGTGCTTCGAAACAGTTATAAATATATATATTTGTTGAATTACCACAAATTAAATATCCCTTTGCTTATATATATATTATACATATATTTAGGTTTGAAGGTTCACCACTGGATAGAGTTGGTCATTCCGTATGGTCAATCTTGATGTAATAATATGAAGAGTACTCAACGTAAAGCAGCTCAACCGTCTTCGTTTGTGTAGTTGGTGGTGCGAGTACGGAGTTAATTATTTTAATAAAATAACAGGAGGATGGACTTATGTAAATCCTTGAAAGGTTTATTATACTATGATCATTTCAATGACCGGGTTCTGTATTAATCCGGTGATATCATCAGGTATTCGAAATATAATAAATGAATGTAACAGATAAAATCCATGGGGCTGAAAATCATAGACCCGAGGGCGAGCGACCATCTAGCATCTTCCACTTTAGCCGGTCACGCTCAAGTCGCCCTCAAGTCGCCCTCAAGTCGCCCCTTGAGGGCGACCGGCTAAAGTGGAAGATGCTAGATGGTCGCTCGCCCTCGGGTCTATGATTTTCAGCCCCATAGATTTTATCTGTTACATTCATTTATTATATTTCGAATACCTGATGATATCACCGGATTCATACGGAACCCGGTCTTGAAATGATCATAGTATAATAAACCTTTCAAGGATTTACATAAGTCTAGCCTTCTATTTTATTATAATATATATATGTGTGTGTGTGTGTGTGTGTGTGTGTGTGTGTGTGTGTGTGTGTGTGTGTGTGTGTGTGTGTGTGTAAATTATAGATTTTATTCACAGTTATTTAAATAAGATTACAAATAATAAATGAGAGGAAAAGAAGGGGGAAAGAAAGAACTCTTGGGCCACAGAAGAATGGGAAGAGGAAAGGTGATTGACTCTGGGCCTAAGGTGAGGCGTTCAATGTTTTCCAACTATCTTACTTTAATTTTCATGTTGTTTACCATACCTATGTGTATTATACCTGACGTAGCCGTGGTGTGAGTAGGTTATACCTGAAAGGAAGGTTGGCTGGTAAGAGAAGCAGAAGCCGGCAGCCAAAATGATGGCTTGATAATGTCAACCTTTGGACTGGACTTGATCTTTGCTCTTTAAACCCTGCTGCTGGTGATCAAACTTTATGGAGAAAAATATGTCATGTTGATGCGCAGTTTGCAACAGGCGGAGTTTAGCGTCAAATTAGTAGCCGTCATTTTAATGCAAAAATTAACTAGTATGATTTTGTTTCCATTTCTCTTTATTTCATTCAGCTTACTGTTTTCTAATTTTTTGCTGTTGTAGCTGTCATCCCTTAACGAGCAGACCTATAATAATTTCTGATTTAAACACAAGGCCAGCAATTCTGGGGGGAGGGGAAAGTCGATTTAATCGACTCCAGTGCGTGACTGGTACTTTATTTTATCGACCCCCGTAAGGATGAAAGGTAAAGTTAACCTCAGCGGCATTTTGACCTCAGAACGTAAAAAACCGTAACTCTATGCCGTGAAGCAAGGTGTCCGACGCTCTACCGATACTCCCAATACACCGCCCTGAGAAGACCTATAATCAAAAGCATTCTGCCGTAAAGATCCTATTTAAAAATATCAGTAAGCTAAAGTAAGTCTTTTTCGGGGATTTCGGTGTTATTTCTAACATATCAAATAACTACATAGAAGCGCCTTCTACTGATAGTTGTTATCTATCACAAACATTGTTTAACAACTCTCAATAGCCAAAAGAATAGAAACGCATAGAAAATTACTCAACTTAATTTATACCACTTGCTGTAGATGTTATGATATTGAAATTTCACACCGTGTTTTATCTTACAAGTATGTGTAGCCTTCATCATTGTTGATATCAATATTAATATTATTGTTGATATCAATATTAATATCATTGAATGTATTTCACCTTGTAGGGGGATAAGTTGTTACTCTGTAGATAACATACAATATATTCTTGTTCGATATCTTAATGACTGTACTACTACTACTACTACTACTACTACTACTACTGCTGCTGCTGCTACTACTACTACTGCTACTGCTACTACTACTGCTACTACTACTACTACTACTACTACTACTACTACTACCACTACTACTGCTACAACCACTACTACTGCTCCTGCTACTACTACTACTGCTACTGCTACTACTACTGCTGCTACTGCTATTACTACTACTACTATTGCTACTACTACTACTACTGCTACCACTACTACTACTACTACCACTGCTGCTACTGCTATTACTACTACTACTACTACTGCTGCTGCTACTGCTACTACTACTACTACTACGACTACTACTACTACTACTACTAATACTACTACTGCTACTACTGATACTGTTACTACTACTATTACTACTATTGATGCTACTACTACTACTACTACTACTACTACTACTACGACTACTACTACTACTAATACTACTACTGCTACTACTACTACTACTACTGCAGTTGCTGTTGCTGTTGCTGATGTTGATTTTGATGTGTAGTGGTAGAGTATAGTGGTGATGATGCTGGTTCTGGTTGTGGTTGTGTTGGGGATTTTGGTGGTTGTCTTGGTGGCAGTAGTAGTAGTAGTAGTAGTAGTAGTAGTAGTAGTAGTAGTAGTAGTAGTAGTAGTAGTAGTAGTAGTAACAGCAGCAGTAGTAGTAGTAGTAGTAGTAGTAGTAGTAGTAGTAGTAGTAGTAGTAGTAGTAGTAGTAACAGCAGCAGCAGCAGTAGTAGTAGTAGTAGTAGTAGTAGTAGTAGTAACTACAGAGGTTATTGTTGCTATTGCGGTGGATTGCCAGTATCGGTAGAGGGTCGTACGCCATGTTTTGACGCATAGAGTTGTGGCCCTCTGCGTTCTGAGTTCAAATCCCGCCGAGGTTAACTTTTCCTTTCATCCTTACGGAGTCGATAAAATAAAGTACCAGTAATACACTGGGATATTGCTGGCCTTGTGCCAAAAGTAGAAATAATTATTTATAATAATTGTTTCTTATATAGGTACAAGGCCTGTAATTTAGAGTAAGCGGAGGTGGAGTAAGCGGAGGTGGAGTAAGCGGAGGTGGAGTAAGCGGAGGTGGAGTAGGCGGAGGTAGAGTAAGCGGAGGTGGTGGAATTAGAGTCGGGGTGGGGGTCTGAATAAGAATATGGAGTAGAAAATATCTGAAAAATTTATGAGCAGTAGGGACGATTATTCGCGCCCCGAGAGTAATTAACTTTTCGTCGGATAACAAATTGTTCATTGGATCACCAAACAACTGTTGAATCACTAATTAGCTTGTCAGCTCTCCAATTAGTTGATTGATAATTAGTTGCTGAATCCACCAATTGTACGTTGGATCACTGACTTATCGTTATATCAGCACCAGAAAATGTCTTCCTCCGGTTTATTCAAGCAAACCTACGTTAAATGAGTTTGATTCAGGGGAAATTTCGCTTCTATTACTTACGAGTTCAGCACCCTAATGGATGCTTACAAGGAAACTATTTAGAGGCAGGTGAACTAAGATATTGTAGAATTAAAAGACATCCTTACAGGGAAACTATTTAGAGGCAGGTGAACTAAGATATTGTAGAATTAAAAGACATCCTTACAGGGAAACTAT
>OZ024745.1:130933439-130970939 GCA_964016885.1 Eledone cirrhosa
CTACAAAGAAGTTTTCTGGAGTTCAAAATATTAATAAATGAAGACATTCACATAATCAAAATATATGTTTTATTATATATATTTCGGAGGTACTGTGCTGTTTTGTCAGTACGTCCTCATCAGATAAAATACATAAGTTTATGTATGACATACCTCAACTGTCTTGATGGTTCAATTGACTGCCAATACTGGAATTGAACAATCAAAACAGTTGAGGTATGTCATACATCAATTCATGTATTTTATCTGACGAGGACGTACTGAAAAAACAGCACAGAACCTCCGAAATATATATAATATATGTGTGTGTGTGGTGGCGGTAGTTGTGGTGGTGGCAGTCGTTCAGGTGATGGTAGTGTTGTTGGAAGTGGTGGTGTTCGTGATGGCGATGGCTTTGTGGGTAGAATTGTTGGTAGTGATTGGGAATAGTGTTGTTGTTGTTAGTGTTGTTGTTGGTGTTGTTGTTGGTGTTGTTGTTGCTTTATATCAGTCCTCAACAAACAAACATAATCCAAGACATTTCAACAATTTACTTGCTAAAAGAGCCATCAAATCTTCTTTAAATTTCACTTCAGCTTTAATTAATAATAATTGTTTCTACTTTTGGCACAAGTCCATCAATTACTCAGTACATTACTGGTATTTTATTTTATCGACCCCGTAAGGATGAAAGGCAAAGTTAACCTCGGCGAGATTTGAACACAGACCATAAAGGGCCGTAACTCTTTGCAGCAAAGCATGGCGTCCGACCCTCTACCGATACTGCCAGATAATAATGACCTAGATATACTTCCCATCCACGAAAGAAAAGCATAAAGTTGGATACTTTTTAAACATACCTTGTAAATATGTGTGTATGTGTGTGTATGCGCATGTTTGTATATATATATATATCTACACATGTGTGTATGTATATATATATACCGAGAAAGAGTGGGGGAGAGAGATGGAAAAATTAGTTTTTAAAACATTTTTAATTCCTTACACGTGTTTCAAGAGAGTTGTACATCAAATTATTCGAAGAATGTTAGGTGAAAATTTATAAAGAAAATGATATAGGGATATTGTTTGCACTTCTCCATCTTTAGCGGATTAAACAAATGTATTAAATTGAAGCAGAATATATCCGAAATTTATTTCTCACCTTACACATGTATGTATATATATGCATATGTATATGTATATATATGTATATATATATATACAAACGTGCATACAGGCAAATACATATATACTAGAATTTGTAGCTCAACATGGAAATTTTAATAAATACGCATTCTTTACAGATTAACTCATTTAAACTAAATCTTTTTTCGTACTTAGGGCGTCATATTGTATATATATATGTGTGTTGTGTGTGTGTGTGTGTGGTGTGTGTGTGTGTGTGTGTGTGTGTGTGTGTGTGTGTGTGTGTGTGTGTGTGTGTGTGTGTGTGTGTGTGTGTGTGTGTGTGTGTGTGTGTGTGTGTGTGTGTGTGCACTCATGGGATCTGAACTCCTGGTAGAGTCGTGGGGCCGCCAACAAACGGCGTATCTCTAATATTTTGAAACCTAGTATATCCTAGCCCGCTTCCGGAGTTGGCTGTGTACCTTATTAACAAAAATTGGTATTTTATTTTGTAGAAATAAATTATGGTTATTAATGATAGAAAGTATGCTACTGCTGCTACTACTACTGCTACTGCTGCTACTACTACTGCTGCTGCTGCTACTTCGGCTACTGCTGCTGCAATAACTTGATCTTTTTAGCAAAAATATGAAGCAGTTTCTCTTTTATTAAAACTAACTCAAAAATCTCTCAGACGATTGAAGTGTGGAACCATCGGACATCAAAAGTTATGTATTTTAATTAATTGTTTCTACTTTAGGCACAAGGCCAGCAATTACCCAGTGCATTACTGGTACTTTATTTTATTGACCCCGTAAGGATGAAAGGCAAAGTTAACCTCGGCGGGATTTGAACTCAGAATGGCAAGGGCCGTAACTCCATACGTCAAAGCATGGCGTCCGACCCTCTACCGATACTGCCAATCCATGATTTCTAATATAGCAACAAGGCCAGAAATTGGGGGGGGGTGAGAAGGCTGATTACATCGATCTCAATTTTTAGTTGGTACTTTACATTTATAGTGGAGGCACGTGGCCTAGTGGTAAGGGTGTTGGACTTACGATCATGATGTCGTGGGCTCGATTCCTGGGTTGCGTGTTGTGTTCTTGAGCAAAACACTTCATTTCAGGTTGCTCCAGTATACTCAGCTGAAAATGAGTACCAGCAATAGCTGGAGGTTTAACCCTGAGATGGACTGGCGTCCTGTCCAGGGGGGAGTCTTGTACTCTCAGTCGCTTCACGCCATGAAACCCGGATAAGCACCGGCCAAATGAGCCTTCTGGCTTAAGACAGACTTTAGACTTTAAACTTACATTTATATTATATTTCTAGCATCCGTCTGTCTCAGGAGACAATTGAGATTGCGCCATGGAAGTCAGTCTGTGGTGGAACTGCAGCGCCGGCTGTAGCTTTAGAGCCTGATCCTCGAACGACGGGTCGTGCTGCAGTTGCTGCATGTGAAGATGTCGTTCAAGGGAGCTGACTCCGCTCTCTGACGTCTGCGTACAAAGACAGAGGAACGAAAAGTCATCATTGGTGAGATACTGTTTGCTGACGATGCCGCCCTGACGACACACACCGAGGTTGTTCTCCAAGAACTCATCAGCCGTTTCGCTCTTGCCTGCAAAGAGTTCGACCTCACGATCAGCATCAAAAAGACCAACATCCTGGGCCAAGATGTCAGCTCGGCTCCCCGCATCTCCATCGGCGACTGTACCCTCGACATGGTGGAAGATTTCCCATACCTTGGCTCCACCATCTCCAGCAACCTCAGCCAGGACATCGAGCTAAACTCAAGGATCGGCAAAGCATCAGCATCAATGGCCCACCTGTCAAAGAGAGTGTGGGAAAACTCCATGCTAACCGTCAAGATAAAGATCAAGTACCAAGCCTGCGTGCTGAGTATACTGCTGTATGGAAGCGAGGCCGTTGATATTGGCTGGATTTAAACTCAGAATGAACACGTCAAAGCGTTCTGTCTGTTCCTCTAACGACTCGACTAATCACCGCCGTGTTGTATTGCAATTAATAAGAAGTATTCTTTAGCGAAATTAGCAATAAAATAAGGCGATTTTCACTGTAAATACTTTGGGGTGTTAAAACATTGCTACTCTTGATACATCGAAAGCATTTGATAAGGTATGGCATGCTGGTTTTCTCCACAAGCTGAAGTCATATTGAATTTCTGGAAGGATCCTTAGGATTCGTGAATCTTTTTCTGGGTGAGCGTAGCAATTAACGGTTTATTAAATAGCCATCTTTCTTCTAATTAATATTATCACATCTGGTGTTGCTCGAGGTTTTTTACTTGCTCCAATCTTATTTTAGTTTTTACTAGCAGAATGGCCCGGCGTTGCTCGGGATTGTAAACATAGATTGGCATGTTTATCCCTCCTTTCTGAAACATTACAAAGAAGTACGGAATACCTCGGCCTCGGGATGGTGTCTACATTTTGTGCTTATAAAAAAAATTCGTCGTAGATTACCAGGGTTTATTCCGTGCGAAGAAAATCAATACTTTATCGCGAAATAAATACTTTTGTTTATATTTTGTTATTGTGTATGCAAAAATATCTGTACACGAATATATAATTATATATATATATATATATATTAAAATAACAGATTAAAGTTTAAGCAAAGAATTGCTGCTTTCACCCTTAACGAGATCTTCTGAAACTAAAAAAATCAATCTGTGAACGCAGAAGTAAATATTTCGAAAAACGTTACACACTATATATATACACACACACTATATATACATATATACACACATATATATATCGCATCATAATGTCGTAATGCAGACAGCCAGACATACAGACAGATATTATAAGGGCGCAACGTTATATCTATGTATCTATCTAAAAAGAAAGACTAACAATTATAGAGAGATCGCTAAATCGCCTAATGTGGTCCCTAGGGCATTGAAAATTTGAAATATCTTTTGCTCAAAACACTCACAGGACCATAGGCATTACATGTGTAAAGTTTGAAAACAATCGGTTGGGTGGTTCTCGATTTTTAGGGAGTCAGACAGACAGACATACATTCTCTGTTTTAGATATATAGATTAGTGATTTTCCGGGAGACATCATTTCTAACACTTCCTTGATTTCTTTCTTGAACTAGAAGTCTTTCTTTTATCAAAGGAATATGGCTGAATCTCTTGAGTTGATTCCGCAAAACTGAGTTTCTTTCCATTATTTGATGATATGCCTATTTTTCCGTCCAATATTTTTATTCTTGAATCTTCTACTTTTCATTTATTAAGTTTAACCTTTTCTAAAGATCTTAAGATCTTACTTAGAATGATTGTATTAGATCTATTGGTAAATCCGTGGTTATGAAGGCTGATTCTTTACAGTGATTACGCCATTGCTTTTACTTTGAATGTATCCTACGTTTTTTATAAGCCACTTATTTACCTTTGTATAGAATACTGTTGCGACATCTGAGATTGTGCATTTGCTGTTTTTTGTTATTTCTCTTCTTGGTTGAATTGAAAAGCGAGTTTTTAACATGATTGGTCATGTTTTAGTAGCTAAACTTCAATACCAAGCTTCGTCGCGAGGACATTGCTTCTTTATTTCAAATCTATATTCTATAAATGCTTCCATTGTCGTCTTACGAAAGTTTCTTCGCTTTGTTCCTCTTAAGGTTGAAATAATAATAATGTTTTTAAATGTAAATACAGTTTAATAGAAAAAGAAAAACAAGAAAAATTTAATAGAAAAAAAATGTATCGAATTGGTTAGAAACATTGGTAGTTTGGGCGAAATGTCTCGAGTTACGCAATATCTCAAGTTAGAAACATTGGTAGTTTAGGCGAAATGTCTCACAAGTCACTTAATATCTCAAGTTAGTTAGAAACATCGGTAGTTTAGGTGAGATGTCTCACAAGTTACGCAATATCTCAAGTTAATTAGAAACAGTGGTAGTTTAGGTTTTAATGTCTTGAGTTACGCAATATCTCAAGTTAGTAAGAAATATTGGTAGTTTAGGCTAAATGTGTCGAGTTACGCAATATCTAAAGTTAGAAACAGTAGTAGTTTAGGCGAAATGTCTCATAACTGACGTAATATCTCAAGTTAGAAACAGTGGTAGTTTAGGCGAAATGTTTCGAGTTAAGCAATATCTCAAGTTAGAAACAATGGTAGTTTAAGCAAAATGTCTGGTAATATTTTGTTTTGCTTATTAATTTCAAATCCAAACCAATACTAAAATCGCCTTTTCATCCATCCGAGTTTCATAAAATAAACATCATATTTAAGCAGTTTATTCTATCAACGATATCCCGAGCCCTATAAATAGGAGGCCTCGTATTCACATAAAACATCAAATTTTTATAATGTCGAAACTGAAAATTCCGATAGTGTATCTGCATCTGAAAAACGTTGTACGTTTAGTTTGACAGATGTCGATGCATTGCCATTAAGGAAGACATTTATGCCTCATTGATGAGAATCGTAAATATTTACAGGGTCGATAAAATAAAGTACCAGTAATGTACTGGGGTAATTGCTGGCCTTGTGCCAAAAGTAGAAACAATTATTATTATTATTAGCATCATCGTTCTTGTTATCATCACCATCACCATCATCATCATCATCATCATCATCATCATCATCATCATCATCATCACCATCATCATCATCACCATCATCACCATCATCACCATCATCACCATCATCATCATCTATTATCTGACTATTGACTTGGTGATTATTATGGTTTCAGCAGCTTTAGGCTGAATCAAACTGTCCAGTGGTGCCTAGCAACATAACTTGCACACACGGTGAATGTAATGGCGGAACACGTGAAACTGAAGAACGTCTAAAATAACTACTGAAATATTCCAGTTAGTCAAGATAATCACTTGAAATACGGGTTGTACTGTCGCTTCTTTAATAGAAAAAAGGGCTCTTCTCTTTCACACACACATACTCTCTCTCTCTCTATCTATCTATCTATCTATCTCTCTCTCTCTCTCTCTCTATCTATCTATCTATCTCCCCCTCTCTCTCTCTATCTATCTATCTATCTCCCTCTCTATCTCTATCTCTCTCTCTCTTTCTCTCTCTCTCTCTATTTATCTATCTATCTCTCTCTCTCTCTCTCTCTCTCTCTCTCACTCTCTATCTTTCTATCTTTCTATCTCCCTCTTTCTCTCTCTCTCTATCTATCTATCTATCTATCTCTATCTCTCTATCTCTCTATCTATCTATCTATCTCCCCCCCCTCTCTCTCTCTCTCTCTCTTTCTCTCTCTCTCTCTATTTATCTATCTATCTATCTATCTCTATCTCTCTCTCTCTCTCACTCTCTATCTTTCTATCTTTCTATCTCCCTCTTTCTCTCTCTCTCTATCTATCTATCTATCTCCCTCTCTCTCATTCCCCTCCCGCTCGCTCCCTCCCACTCTCTCTCACACACATATACATGGTGATGTTGGTGGTGGTGGTGGTGGTGGTGGTGGTGGTGGTGGCGATGTTGGTGTTGTTGGTGGTGTTGTTGTTGTTGGTGTTGGTGGTGGCGGTGGAGGTGGTGGTGGTGGTGGTAGTGGTGTTGGTGGTGGTGATGGTGGTGATAGTGGTGTTGGTGGTGGTGATGGTGGTGGTGATGATGGTGTTGGTGTTGTTTGTGGTGTTGGTGTTGTTGTTGGTGTTGTTGGTGGTGGTGGCGGTGGTGGTGGTGATGGTACCAGTGGTGGTGGTGGTGGTGTTGTTGGTGTTGGTGGTGGCGGTGGTGGTGGTAGCAGTGGTGGTGGTGTGTTCTTGATGTTGCTTTTATTGTCTTTAATGGGAGGAGGGGGTGGGGGTCTGTTGATTTTTGTTTCTTTTTTTGTTGTTTGTGTGTGTGTTTTCTTTCACACATTATTTCTTCGCTTTTTGGCGGTGGATTGGCAGTATCGGTAGAGGGTCGGACGCCATGCTTTGACGCATAGAGTTACGGCCTTGCCATTCTGAGTTCAAATCCCGTCGAGGTTTACTTTGCCTTTCATCCATACGGGGTCGATAAAATAAAGTACCAGTAATGCACTAGGTAATTGCTGGCCTTGTGCCTAAAGTAGAAACAATTATATATATATATATGTGCATATATAGATGTGTGTGAGTGTGTGTGTGTGTGCGCGCGTTCGTGTATATACATGGGTATATATAGAAATGCATACATATACATAAATACATAAATATACATACACATATATTGATATATATATATATATATATATATATATATATATATATATATATATATATATATATATATATATATATACATCGTCTCAGTGTGTTTGGCCTTTTAACGTACGTTATTGCTCTAGTTCACTAATTTCTATGGAGCGCTTGCCACGCATCTCGGAAGTTGTTTTTCGCTAATTTCCAATAGCGGAAATGCAATGCGATTCTCGGTAATTTATATATATATATATATATATATATATATATATATATATATATATATATATATATATATATATACATATAGTTATACAGATATATATATATGCACATAGATATATATACATATATACACATATATATATACATATATATATGTGTGTGTGTGTACCTCTCTCTCTCTCTCTCTCTCTCTATATATATATATATATATATATATATATATATCGTGTTCGAAGCATGTGGGCCAGAGATTTTATTTTCTGTTTACTCCACATTTTAGTGTTTGTGTCTTTTCTGAGACACTAAACCTACCATGTTGTTTTGAAAATCTGACCGCAGGCTTTACACACAAACTTTGAAAAGAAACTATATCCTCGTGAACTAGTATATATATATATATATATATATATATATATATATATATATATATAGTGAAAGAATGAAGAGTAAAATGGTTGGCTGTACAATAAGGTCTTTATTTCAAGTACTGACAATTGTTTCATTGATCAGGTGAGTCTAAAGGTCGTTAATCGCTTGAAATTGCGTCACTCGATCTCCAATACATTATTTACCGCTGATCAACACATCAGAGTACGTAGATATAAAAGTAATTCACTCGAGGCAAGATTAGCGACCTCTAGACTCACCTGATCAATGAAACAATTGTCAGTACTTGAAATAAAACCCCTTATTGTACAGCCAACCATGTTACTCTTCATTCATTCACTATTATTACTTCAAGTATAACCTTCATAGGAATTACCGCCAACTGTGTACAACTTTGGACACCTAAGGCTTTTACAATTCCCAACCGAATTTGACCAAATTTTCTGTGCACGTTTGACCAAATTTTCGACCCACGTTGAGCAATAAAAAATCGATAGCAAAATTATCGATAGCAAAATTATTTTTGCTAAAGTGCATGATGTAAGGGAGATAATAATGAAGACAAAATCCTTATGGGATTTTCCAAGCAAATTAAAAGTTGCAATTACTTTTACATTTTTCGAGCTTTTTTTACGAAATATGAGGCAGGCATTGCCTATGCCGTCGAGGTAATACAAGAAGATTATTTTTTCTAAAGTGTGTGCTGTAAGGGAGAAATCAATCTAAAAACAATCCTAATGGGACTTTCCATTCAAACCGTTGGGACCTACAACTTTTACATTTTTAAGGTAATTTCGTCCACATATGAGGCAGGCATTATCTATGCTTCCGGGATATTGTGAATTTATTAAAAAAAACTATTATTACAATGAAGAATTCAGTTAAAACAAAATTTCCCTTCATTATCAGCATAGTTTTATGTGTACAAAGATTACACTAAATATTCGTTTGCATTAATTATTGAAGACTTCTGCTTATTTTGACAGGTTGGGGACAAATAATTTTCTTCTTTTACTTCCTAGCTGTATATTCTTAGCATAATTTCAAACCCTGGGCAACGCCGGGTAAATCTGCTAGTATATGATATGTCTATATTTTAAATACACGTTTATAATGAAGTGTGTGCTTACACATGCGGTTACAATTTCAGTGTGTACGTATGTGTACGTTCACGTGTGAATGTGTGTCTCTGTATGTGTGTGCACTTGTATGTGTGTGCACTTGTATGTGTGTGCACTTGTATGTGTGTGCACTTGTATTTGTTCATGTGTGTGTGTGCGTGTGTGTTTTATTTTCCGCCTCTATCGAAAACAACAATGATCTCGACCGAAATAGTGCTACAATTCTATAGTTGAAACCCGGGATATATACATATATATATATATATATATATATATATATATATATATCCACTCCCAAGAGAGAAAACGTTTGATAACAAAGATATATTTGAGATAGAAAATTCTTGATAATAATTTCTTACGGGCGAGATAGTTTCCTATTTCCTAATCCACCATCTTTATCATCACTATAACCACTGCCGGCACCACCACCACCACCAACACAATCACCATCACCATCTTCATTATCATCAATATTATTATCTTTTCCTCAATCATCATCATCATCATCATTATGATTATCATCAACAACATCCTCATATTAGAAAAATGTATTTCTTTTCGATGTTATCTTTATTTTCTCCTGCCAATATTTTTTTTTAGATTAAAATATACATATGCACGTGTATGCACGCGTGAGTGTGTGCATGTGTGTGTATGTGCATGTGTGAACACGCGTGTGTGTGTATATATGTGTATATGTGTGTTTTTGTGTATGTGTTAGTGTAAACTGTTATACTCCCATATCTATATGTATGGCTGATTCTTGTATAGATGGGTCTGTGTGAGTGTTTTACTATATTTGTGAGTGATTATATGTTTTTATTGTGTGTGTGAATTAGTCTATCAAGCAAAACGGATTATATGGTGAAAATATTAAGTTTAAAACGATTAATTAACTAATACGAAAAGATACTCAAAAACTAGCTCTCATTTCATTGAAAATTAGACATCTACCGTAAATGCTTAATCTCCCGGACAACACTGTTTCTAGTAATCAAATATACACAAACCGTGTAATGAGGACTTCTTATCAGTTGTCTAAAGCTGTTTATATATGCTACGAGTGGATGGAACTATCCAAAACAACCACGCGAATAGTTTACCAAACAAAAAGTTTTTCATGCACTTAACGTTTTGACACATTGATCGCAGTTACATCTTCTAACTATTCTTTTGATACATAGATTTCTTGAGGTTAAGAAAGAATTCGAAGTGTCGTGTCGAAATACTCTATATATAGTGTGTGTGTACATAAATATATGTATGTATGTTGGGTCACTCTTGAGTGCTACTGGTAACATGTAACCCTGTACAACCTGTCGCATGGTCGGCATCCCCACCAAGTTTACTTGGTGAGGAGGGTGATTTGGGGCACGCTGCAGGGCAAAAGACAAAACCTGACAAAGGGAGGAAAAACTTATAAGAGTCAACGGCCATCCAAAAATGTGTAAATATGTAAGTACATGTGTATATATGTATGTATGTATATATGTGCATGTATATGCGCGGCGACAAAGAAATAATCGGGCTAGATACCCGATCGCGCGGTTAAACCACTGGGAGTGAAGGACCCCTAGCCCTTGTCAGGGCATTCTATTATGAGAAAGCAACTCAGGAAACTGGGATAACTCCGATATAAAACCTGCAGCTCAGTAGTAACCGATGATGTTGGTCTTTTCTTCTTTTCGGGTTATAGCTACTGTCGCTCAGTGAATGGGATTGGCTCAGTGCACAGTGTTTCCTCACTTTAAAAAATATCTTCACGCACAGGCATTGCACGATAGAATTAATTAATAATTATTAATAATGGTATATTATGCAATGGCCATACTCGATAACGAGGGGCAGCCATCATGTATATATGTATGTATGTGTCAGGTCACCAGTTGGTGCTACTATGGGTGGTTGTTGTTGTCCATTGGTCATTGGTACGGGGTGTAGGGGACCTACAGGGGGGGCGTTATGGGAGGCCTTAACCGGGGTTTATCCATATAGCTTGAGGAAAGTTCCCGTCCTTAGGTGTCTGCAAGCACAGAATAAGTCGGCCCTTCTGTTTAATAGCTTGGTTCCGCCATGTAGTATCTCGAGTATCTCACTAAGACAGAGGTAGCAAATACCAGATCCGCATCTGTCTGGGGGAACCTTTCTAACCACGGACCAGACCAGAGAGTGCGGGGTCTTTTCAAGTTTGAGCTTCCAGATCAATTCTGAAAGAGCCGTACATTTCCTCTTATATATTCTGTTAAAGGAATGGCGATGGTTATACCACCTATATTTGAAGCTCGTCGCTGTGGATGCTATGTAGTGGTGCTCCGAGTTATGGGTTGTGACCTTGCACCTGTAGACTACGTTTTTCGTCATGCGTTCATTACTAAGGGGCCATAGTGATGGGTCTCTGCAATTACATGACTTCTTAAGCTCCACCATATGTACCGCGTGGTTACCATCACTCGGGGTTGGCTGGGTAGCCTCCGCAATCAGCACAGGGTCGTTGGGTTCCAGTGTGCTAGTTGAGCCTGTCCGGGTTCTGGTGCGTCCCGCGTGCAGGTTCAGTTGGGTAGCTCCGGGGTTTACGGTGGTATTAGAGGCAGTGAGCCTATTCCTATTTATGCCAGCTGTGTGCTGGGCTACGGAGCGTGGGGTTGAGTAGGAAAGTTTCACCGTGTGTCTGTTGAATATTTTATGGTACTTGTGGGTCCTAGGGAAACATTTATCCAGTACTCTAAAGAATGTTCTATCCAGGCTGGTACGTAGACCCACCGAGTACTGAGGGTTATACCATGTGACCTTCCTGGTCCTATTCTTGCTGGGTTGTTGGGTGTCCGCCGTGGGCCATCGCGTGGTTGTACACAGCTCAGGTCTAGCTCGGTTGGTGTCACTCAGGTGTGCGGAGCGGTCACTATCATGAGGGTTATATGGGCCCACCGTGGGGCTATAAACCTGCAAGGTGTGGCCTCCCTGCTCAATTAGGGTTCGGCGGGTGGTGGGGCTGGTGCAGGGGTGCCTATGCTCCGCAGCACAGTAGTCTTCAGCGTTGTAGGTATTAGACCGGTGGGGTATGCGGGATCTTCTACCAGGGGTGGTGACGGATAGGGGTCTGGGAGTGTTACTACTGGTCACCGAGGTATTAGGTGGGCGACTCATGCCCCTGAGGGTATTGGTCCGGGGTACCCTTGGGTCATCTCGATCATGTCCCTTAGGGTTGTAGCTGATTCTATGGCTGTGGGATATATATATATATATAGCTGGCATAAATAGGAATAGGCACACTGCCTCTAATACCATGTATATATATATATATATATATATATATATATATATATATATATATATATATATATATACTAAAATTTTCACTCCAACTAATTAGTTTCTGTAATGGGATAAAGATAGTTACGTAACGTAACGTAACTGTCGAGAATTCATTACGTCATCATATATACATATACATATATATATATACTGTATATATATATACTGTATGTATGTATATATATATAAATATTGTATGTATGTATATATATATATATACATATATATATATATACATACATATATATATATATATATATATATATATATATATATATATATATATATATATATATATATATATATATATATATATATATATATATATACAGTATATATATATATATATTGTATGTATATATATATATATGTGTGTGTGTGTATATATATATATATATATATATATATATATATATATAGGCGTTTCTAACAGAATTTTCGCTCACACACCCATATACACCAATAAATATACACTCTCCTACATAATATCCAATCCTAGATTTACCCCTGCCAAACAGTTTGTTTTTAATATTTTTGTTAAATCTATTTACTTTCAAGTCTATAACGTACTTTAATGTTTTTCGTCTAAAATAGCTTCTTTCATGTAATTGCCTACAGTTATATGCTGGTGGTGCTTATTACAAGAACACAGATGGTGTTATTGAAGTGAATTGGGAATAGAAATTTGGCCGCAAAATCGACCTGCTGGAATCTTTCTTTTCTCTCTATACTGATCCTGCATGCAATGAGATCATCATGACCTTCACTAGAACTAAACAGCTTCTACTTCATCTTCTGTCTTCTGCCGTCGTCGTCGTCTCTTCTTCTTCTTCTTCTTCTTCTTCTTCTTCTTCTTCTTCTTCTTCTTCTTCTTCTTCTTCTTCTTCTTCTTCTTCTTCTTCTTCTTCTTCTTCTTCTTCTTCTTCTTCTTCTTCTTCCTGAGAGAGTCATGGGACAAGAGTCTTGAAACACTCCTCCCAGCGGGTCCTGTCAGAAGCAACCGTCTCCAACTGATCCGGCTGGATCCCCAAGCGAGACCAAACCATCTAAGCGCATGGATGTTATCCAACTATCTTGCTCAGAATCTACCCTTGAGTCTCCTACTGATTGGTTTTGCCCATAAAATATGTCCAGGGATTCTTTCCTGAGACATTACAACCACATGCCCATAGTAATGCTACATCTGAAAATTACTTTCAAATATTATATTGATCACTTGCTACAATCCACCCCACTCTATAGGACTACAAAATAACATAACTAGGTTTTTTTTTAACGCATTAGATAAATGTTTTCCTAAATCACAAATACAGTCAAATCTTTAATCGACACAATTAAACTTTCTTACTCAACAGCCAAAAGCATAATCCAGAATATAGCGAAGATTAACAATAGAAATATGGGTATTAAAAATAAAGAGATAACACATAATAGCAAACATAGAAACACTGATAAAGTAAACAGCAACTAATAACATGGATAACATCATTAACATAAAGAGATAAACCAATGGACACACAGACACAGGGAGGGAACAATGAATGATAACGTAAATAATTGCAATTGCAGAAATCACAATGTTACATCTCTATGACATACGATTTTTGCATAGTGACCAGCGAAACTGTACAGTCGGGACATTGAAGAAAAAATAGGTATATATTTATGTCGATTATTTCTTTTTACTTTATAATTTGTTACATAGCTCTGATATTGAGTCAATTTAATTATTTCGAATATCTTCTCTCTCATAATCATAGAGCAACACTGGTTACGGTCGACAACACACAATCTCACATACTTGGGAAAAAAATATATGTGTATATATACATGCGTATGTATGTATGCACATATATGTACGTACCTCTCATTATATCTCTCTCTATATATATATATATATATATATATATCCAAAATTAAGATAAATCAAATGAATTTAATCTAAATCAAAATTATGGGTGTCATGCCAGAGAGAAATGCGCCATATCACCCGCAAAATAAGCTCTAAGATTCTAACGAGTAGGTCCGAGCATTTTATAATAACTAGTTATTATAAAATTTCTAGTTATTATAAAATGCTCGGACCTACTCGTTAGAATCTTAGAGCTTATTTTGCGGGTGATATGGCGCATGTCTCTCTGGCATGACACCCATAATTTTGATTTAGATTAAATTCATTTGATTTATCTTAATTTTGGATATAGATATATAAATACGGCTCCTAAATTGTAGAGCTAACTCTGTTGAAAGGACTCGACTGCTGTTTCTAGTTGTCGATAACCCTATACACGCCACTGGGACGAAGCTAGTATGATGTGTGTATTTCTAGTAGATATACCACGTGTTGCTGGCCAGTCGCTAATTTGAACTTGAAGTGTAAACACGGATCGCTGGACTTCTTCCTTGTTGAAAATCCAAGTATCCACTTCCGTGGTTTACCATCCGATTAATTGGTGAAATATATTCTTTAATGGAATATATACAGGGAAGATTAATCATATTATAAGGTATCTATTTTTGAAGTTCTGGTCAACTTTATTTAGTTACCTACCTAGCTATGTGTGGTTACACACTTGTAAAAATTATCACCTGTGATTATTCATGTTTATTTATATGTTAATCAATTTCTAGTTATTATATATATATATATATATATATATATATATCTACATCTCTCTCTCTCTCTCTCTCACTCTCTCTCTCTCTCTCTCTCTCACTCTCTCTCTCTCTCTCTCTCACTCTGTCTCTCTCGCTCTGAAAAGCTCAGAATCTTTGATGTCAATTCCAATGCTCAATTAACGCCGGCCATACGTAATATACTTCGTGTACCAATTCTCGATAACGAAACAACGAACTAATTAGTTCCCGTAGGAAACGAAAGTTGATCTATTTGAAATGTTTCTATTAATCATCAATTTATATTGGATTATTACATACATATACACAAACACACACACACACACACACACAAACACACACACACACATACACACACACACACAGATAGGTATCATTACCTATACACATACACATGTATAGAACAATAAACTGAACAAGAAGACTGGCGGTGATGATGGTGGTGATGGCGGTGAGGATAGTAATGATGGTGGTGATGGTGGTGATGGTGATGATGGTGATGATGATTGTGGTGGTGATAAGGATGATGGTGGTGATGATAGTGATGGTGGTGATGGTGGTGGTGGTGAGGATAGTGAAGATGGGGGTGGTGGTGAGGATGGTTGTGGTGATGATGGTGATAGGGGTGATGGTGATGGTGGTGGTAGTGATGATGGTGATGGTGGTGGTAGTGATGATGGTGATGGTGGTGGTAGTGATGATGAGGATGATAATAACCAGAAGGAGGGCGTAATGGGATGAGAAGAAGGAGGATCGGCCCCTAACCAAATATTATTTAGCCCTAGGCCAGGTCCGAACGTATAGACATATTCCGAAAGTTGTGTCGTCACTCGAATATATAGACGACATGCCAATCATGTCGAAGCTACATAAATGACTGCAATAAACAAACCTATATATATATATATATATATATATATATATATATATATATATAGGAACCAGTAAGACCCCGACAGCTGAGCTCAAGTATTGAGTACTTTGGTGCGTTATGGTCCACCTGGTTCCTTACCACATTTCCTTCGTTATATATATATATATATATATATATATAGTCCAGAATTAGCCATCGAAACGGCTTGAGCTCAGCCGTCGGGGTCCTACTCGTTCCTATATATATATATATATATATATATATATATATATATATATTAAAATAACAGATTAAAGTTTAAGCAAAGAATCGCTGCTAAGGGTCAAAGCAGCGATTCTATGCTTAAACTTTAATCTGTTATTTTAATAAATATTTGCTCTAGGGTTCTTGTATATTTGATATATATTTATCCTTATTGAGCCCTCTTTAGATCTTAGTCTTCAAATTTATTATTATTACTATATATATATATTGTTGGGTTTTTTTCAATAAACAAATATCATTATTTCTGAAGACAGCATATATATGTGTAGGTTTGTATATTTCCTCTGATAGTTTGTAAAATTTTTACATAGATCTATATGATATACATACCAACACACACATATATATCCTAGAAACGATCGTAAAATGATGATTTTTTTTAATATAAGGAACTGTTTCTTTGTTTTTATTCATTGTTTTTATTAATTTATATATATATATATATATATATATATATATATATATATATGAAAAAGTATGACCCCGATGGCAGAGCTCAAGCCGTTTAGAATTTTAATTACCCACTATTGCCCACTCTACCACCCTAAGTATTGAGTACTCTGGTGCGTTATGGTCCATCTGATTCCTTACCACAACTCCTTAGCTATATATATATATGCTGTCGGGGTCACACTTTTTCCTATATATATATATATATATATATATATATATATATATATATATATATATATATATATATATATATATATATGTATACTGTAGGATCTGATTTGTCTGCTATTTCTTGCAGTTGGAATAACGACGTAGACGATCTTCCGGCAAATACCGTATTTCCCGGCATCGAAGACGCTAATTTCTTCATAAAATAAGTCTCAAAAATCTATGATGCGTCCTGGAGGCCGAAGCGTCTTCGGCGCCGGGAATACAAATACTGTACCTATTTATACAAGCTCATTTGAGAATAACACCTTAACATAAGTTTGAGCATCCGCATACACCCAAATCCATTAAAGACTTAATGTATTCATGGGGATTGACACAAGATTTGCTTTTGTCCAATGGTGGTTATGGTGGAATAAAAATTGTAGAAAAACACCAACAGAGGAAACTTAAGTTCGATTTCGGAGAATCTCCAACTTTTTCCTTCATCGTAAATTTGTATATCTGCAAAAATAATATTCGATATAAAATAAATGTAAATAATAATTGCCTTTCAGTCCTTGTAATATTTGGGGTACCAGCATTTGGGTTGCCTCCAACTTGCCGACCTCCGCCGTGGCCAGCATTTGACTACATAGGTCTGTTCGATTGGAGCTGGCCAGAAACTAAACAACAACAAAAATAACAGCAACAATGACAACAGCAACAGCAACTACAACATCGATTAGAACGACAAAAACTAAAATGTTAATGGACAATTTGTAATGAGGGTTACTTCACATTTTTATTCATAGTTATTGAAATGAAACCAAATGCTTGAACAATTTCTTTGAAAAATTGCATATATTTACTTACTAAATGAATACAAATATAAATATATAGTGTATGCGGGCAGCGCGAGTGTGTGTGCTTGTATGTATGTGTTTTACTAATTGGCAAACTAACAAATACAACTCTATCAAAATATTCAATATATGTTTCAACACGCTATTTTAGATCAAATCTCTTGACAACAATATAATATTTCTAGTAATTATTTTAGAAACCCAGGAGGGTTGAAAGACAAATTAGTGCGCCAATAGAATTTGAATGCAGAAACATGAGAGAAAGGAATGAATGCGACAAAGAATATTCTTCCTTGTTCTACTGTTTGCACCAAATCGTTTATTAATGCGGTGTATAACCATGTTTAGATTGCTTCGTTTATTGTGGTTCTCTGCAACAATTTAATCTAATTTAGATACAGTTGATTGATACACGCTACTCTGCTCTGGTTATGACATTTAATAACCAAAGATCGTGAATTACACACTGGAGGGCATTCTTATAGGTGTATTGTGTAAACATATTAAATAAGCAGTTGTGTGCATATAGATGTATATATATATATATATATATATATATATATATATATATATATATATATATATATATATATATATATATATATATATATGTATGTATATATATATATATATATATATATATATATATATATATATATATATATATATATATATATATATATATATATATATAGGAACGAGTAGAACCCCGACGGCTGAGCTCAAGCCGTTTCGACGGCTAATAGCCGTCGAAACGGCGAAACGGCTTGAGCTCAACCGTCGAGGTCCTACTCGTTCCTATTACCCACTCTACTACCCTAAGTATTGAGTACTTTGGTGCGCTATGGTCCACCTGGTTCCTTACCACATTTCCTTCGTTATATATATATATATATATATATATATATATATATATATATATATATATATATATATATATATATATATATATACATACATACAGAAGATCCCGTTAAGGGTGAAAGCAGCGATTCTTTGCTTAAACTTTAATGTTATTTTAATAAATATATATATATATATATATATATATATATATATATATATATATATATATATATATATATATATATATATATATATATATATATATATATATATATATATATATTTATTCTCCACTCACACTATGCTAAACCCGTGGCCTCCAAATACCTGATACTCAAAAACTCAGCAATGTCCAGAAGTGCTAAGTTTAATATTCTGATCGCAGACTTGGTACGAGTGATGAAGAATGTGTCCCGCATGTGCGACCCAACAGAAATAGAAAGGCACATCCAACACTTCATCAACCGCATGCTGTTCTCTGGCTACAACCAAAGAGACAGAGTCAGAGTATACGAAGGAGCCACGGAGAAGTATAAGACTCTCATAGAACTGGACATGAAAGGAATTTGCCCATTATACAGGAGCAAATCATGGAATAGATTAGATAGAGCTAGACATAAGATAGGGAAAGCCACCTCATGGTACGACAACCAGAGATACCAGAGTGTCATGTTTGTGGACGCTACCCCTGGAGGGAAATTAGCTAACCAGTGTAGAAAGGCCCTGAGAAAGACCCACTTAAAGATTAAGGTGGTAGAAAAGCCAGGAACCACCATAAAATCCCTGATCAGCAAAACCTACCCTTTTAAGAAAACCCACTGTACTAATAGGAAATGTATCATATGTAAGGTAAACCCCCGGATAAACTGTAAAACTAGAAACGTAGTCTATAGCATAAGATGTACAGAGGGTACTTGCGGAAACATGACAACAACATACATAGGCGAGACAGCTCGTAGCATAGGTGAAAGGATAGACCAACACTGGGGGGAACTAAAAGGACGAAAAACGGTTCAGTACTATACGAACATGCCAGACAACAACACGACGGTAACATAAACAACATAGAAATTAGAATAATATCTAAACATAGAAATGACCCAGCAGATAGGCAAATCAGAGAGGCCAGTGAAATAGAACTTAGAAAGCCAAGGCTAAACAGAAAGAATGAATGGAATAACAACACCCAAACAAACAACACTGACCTAAGAGAAGTATAAATAAATAAATAGATAAATAAATAAATAAATACATACACAAGCACAATAACAACAAACACATATAAACACACACTAGTAAAGATAGAATACATTAACCAATACACAGTCACCCAATCACGAACACACATCAAACAAAAGACTATACACACACGCAAACGCATGCGCAAAGAAGACAAAATAAAATAAACAAATAAATAAATATATAAACAGACTAAATAAAGATGGCGTAGAAAATACAATGCAACGGGAGGAAACAATAGCACCACTGATGATGTTGCAGATGTGCAACGAAAGAACTTTGATAAACTATATATATGTGTTTGTGTCTATATTGTATCTGTATTATTTTTGACCGTTGGTCAGTCAATGGTAACATTGAGGACCGAATAAATTAGATTACCGATATAAAAGACACAGAAGCGAAAAGCGAAAACCAACCAAACAGTGAGTGTGTTCTGTTATTAATTCTGGCAATATTACACAAATATGACCCTCCACAAGTATAACCATATATATATATACGAGGGTAATCCCAAAAGTAAGGTTTCCAAAGCGATGGGGACGCAGAGAAACTGTTCGTACGGCTGTAGGCAACACTGTTGTGATTGGTGCTTCCTTCACTCCCCAACAAGCATGCCCACGCTTCGCTGGGATGCTCAATCTTGGCTTGGCAGCCGTTGAGAATGGAGCTCCCGTTGAACGCTACCGCCAAGTGCGAATTTCGTGCAGTTATTATATAGAGGGCAATCCCAAAAGTAAGGTCTCCTTCCGGGAAAACATGTGTAAAGATGGGCGGATCACTCTGGATGCTCTCTGCATTTTGGTTCCTGAGGTTTCCCGAAGCACCAGGATTTTAACGGAAAAGTTGCAATATCGGAAGGAGACCTTACTTTTGGGATTGCCCTCGTATATATATATATATATATATATATATATATATATATATATATATAGAGAGAGAGAGAGAGAGAGAGAGAGAGAGAGAGAGAGAGAGAGAGAGAGAAGTGGTAACACAACGGTTAGTTCACCATATCGAGAACAATTGTTTCACCTTAGCGGATCTTCAGGTGAAGATCCGCTAAGGTGAAACAATTGTTCTCGATATGGTGAACTAACTGTTGTGTTACTACTTCTACCTAACTTATCCCATGGACTGAGTGTTCTACTACTACGGATATTACCTTCCTGTGTTCTACGTATATATATATATATATATATATATATATATATATATATATATATATATATATATATATATATACCATATATATATTTACGTTATATATATATATATACCATATATATTTATGCTAGCAAACCCGTGTCTTTTTCGTACGTATGTGCTCGTATATGTGTGTACATATGTACATATATATGTATGTGTGTGTGTGTGTGTGTGTGTGTGTGTGTGCGGGCGTGTGGTTGATGGCTGTTTATCACAGGCTCATCATCAAGATGACCCTGTGATAAACAGGCAAAAAATTCCGCGTAACAAGGTTCAGTATTTAGCCTTAATAAAATCAATACATGTGTATGTTAGAGAGAGAGAGAGACAGACAAACAGAGAGTGGGGGAGAGAGGGAGAAAGAGAGGGGGCGAGAAGAGAGAAAGAAAGAGAGAAAGAAAGAACTTTACCTTCCTTTCATGCTTCTTACCTACTCGTTTTCCTATCTTATCCTGTTTGAACCCAACAATGTAATACAAGACCTAATATGAAATCCTTCAACAAAACTCTACTCAACTAAAATGTTAAGTGAAAATTATACTGACTATGTACAACCTCTAGCGTTATTTTAACTGTTATTCAATATCAGTTAAACCCAGCTAAGTCTACCTTTCCCATCTATATTGTTATTATTTGGCAGTATCGGTAGAGGGTCGGACGCCATGCTTTGACGTATAGAGTTACGGCCCTTGCCATTCTGAGTTCAAATCCTGCCGAGGTTAACTTTGCCTTTCATCCCTACGGGGTCGATAAAATAAAGTACCAGTAATGCACTGGGTAGTTGCTGGCCTTGTGCCAAAAGTAGAAACAATTATTATTATTATTATGAAGAGCGGTGGATTGGCAGAATCGGTAGAGAGTCGGACATCATGCTTTGCAGCATAGAGCTATGGTCCTTTATGATCTGAGTTCAAATCCTGCCAACCAAGGTTAACTTTGCCTACCATCCTTACGGGGTCATTAAAATAAAGTACCAGTAACGCACTGGGGTCGATTTAATCGACTTTCCCCTCCCCCAAAATTGCTCGCCTTGTGCCTATATAAGAAACCATTATTATTTTTCAGTTTCGCTTTGATTGAAATTTTTCTTTCTCTCTCTCTCTCTCTCTCTCTCTCTCTCTCTCTCTCTCTCTCTCTCTCTCTCTCTCTCTCCCTCTCTCCCTCTCTCCCTCTCTATATATCTCTCTTTCTTTCTTTCTCCCTCACTCTCCCTCTCTATCTCTCTATCTCTCCCTTTCTCTCTCTCTCTCTCTCTCTCTCTCTTCCTCTCTGCCCCCACCCCCTCTCTCTCTCTATCTATCTATCTCTATCTATCTATCTCTCCCCCTCTCTCTCTCTCTCTCGCTCTCTCTTTATCCCCCTCCCTTATATATATATTTATTACTCAAATAAATATATATATATACACACACCCATATATATATATACATATATATATGCAAATATATATATGTATGTATATTATATAAATAATATAAATAATGTATATATATATATATATATATATATATATATATATATATATACATCTATATATATACAGACATAATCATACATATATACACACGTACATACACACACATACATACACACATATATACACGCATACATACGCACACACAAATATAGATATATGTAAACACACCTACATACGCGCACACACAATTAATATTATAAATTAATATTTTCAAAATTAACCATTTAACTTTCGGGAAAAATCTCCTTCTGCATATATCACCCCACCCCTTTATCTTTCCCTCTTTATAAATCCTTTTCCAGCGGCTATCACTGGCTGTTATGATTCATGAGATGTTTTCCTAGATATATTGTAGTATCATACATTTTAAAATCTCTATAACTGTTACAATAAGCAACGGTTTTTTTTTTGGGGGGGGGGGGTTATTACTCACACATTCTCTAATGAATTTATTACGTTTTCGCATTTTCTCATAATTAGGTTATATATGTTAAATTTTCTCTTAGGTTAATCACTACCTTGATTAAATCTTAACCATTTAACATCTCAGGGTATGTCATGTATCATTATATTTTGTCTGATGAGGACGTACTGTTGTACATCCGAAATACATATAATAAAATGAACATCAAAAGAACATCTATTTTATTAATATTTATATTTTAATATTAATAACTGTTTCTACTTTTGGCACAAGGCCAGCAATTACCAGTGTATTACTGGTACTTTATTTTATCGACCCCATAAGGATGAAAGGCAAAGTTAACCTCGGCGGGATTTGAACTCAGAATGGCAAGGGCCGTAACTCTATGCGTCAAAGCATGGCGTCCGACCCTCTACCGATACTGCCAATCCACTGGCCATTATTTTAATATTAATAACTCCGGAAAATTATTTTTCCTCGTAGAGTGCTTCCAATCTACTGTAAAACTCATTCTTTGACATACTCATTGAATATTGTTTAACACTTTTATATATATATATATATATATATATATATATATATATATATATATATTGTTATACTTTGGGAGGGTCATGTTGCCAATAAGAAACACACGCACCAGTTGCTTTCACTTCAATTTATTATAATAAATTTATAATAAATTTATAAATTTATAAATTTCTGGTTGGTTGGTTGGTTCCACAACCAGATAGTTGTTTATATATAGTCATAGTTCTTTCGTCACACACTCTGTGACCTCTTCAGTTCCTGGCATTCCTTTCTTTGTTTCTGTGCCTCTCCTTTGTTCTGTCCTACGCCATTTTGTTTCTGTGTGTTGTGTGCTCAGTTTGCGCATGCGCCACATCCGGGTGTCTGTGTGTGTTTATGTTCATTTATTTATTTGTTTATTTACATGTTACTGGTTGGTTGTTTGTTCTATGTGTGTGTGTGTTTTCATTTTGTCCTTAATTGTAAGTTGTGATGTTGCTGTTCCACTCATATTTTCTATTTAATTTTGGTTGTAATTCTTTTATGTTTATTGCCTCTGTAATTTGTCTAAACATTGCGTCTTTTCTGTGTGTAGATTCTATTTTTATTTCTATGTTCTCTAATTTACCCTTGTGTTCTATTTTAGCATGTTGGTGGAGTACAGATGATTCTTTAAAGATGATTCTTTAAAGACTATATATAAACAACTATCTGGTTGTGGAACCAACCAACCAACCAGAAATTTATAAATTTATAAATTTATTATAAATTTATTATAATAAATTGAAGTGAAAGCAACGGGTGCGTGTGTTTCTTATTGGCAACATGACCCTCCCAAAGTATAACAATATCGGTTTCAACACACGATTTCAGATAAAGAATCTTGCTAAACAAATTCAGAAACGAAATATATATATATATATATATATATATATATATATATTATATATATATATATATATATATATATATATATATATATATATATATATATATATATATATATATATATAGTATATATATATATAGTATATATATATATATATATATATAGTATATATATATATATATATATATAGTATATATATATATATATATATATATATATATATATATATATATATGGCGAGGCCACATACATCCATATGTTATCAATTCCTCTATGTTCCATGCTCAAATCACTGTGCACACTCTCCCCTCTCTCTTCTCTCCCCCTCTCTTCTCTCCCCTCTCTCTTCTCTCCCCTCACCTCTCTCTTCTCTCCCCTCACTTTTCTCTTCTCTCCCCTCTCTCTTCTCTCACCACTCTCTTCTCTCCCCTCACCTCTCTCTTCTCTAAGGCTCTCTCTTCTCTCTCCTCACCTCTCTCTTCTCTCCCCTCCCCTCTCTCTTCTCTTCCGTCTCTCTTCTCTCACCTCTCTCTTCTCTCCCCTCTCTCTTCTCTCCCCTCTCTCTTCTCTCACCTCTCTATTCTCTCCCCTCTCTCTTCTCTCCCATCTCTCTTCTCTCCCCTCTCTCCCCTCCCCTCTCTCTTCTCTCCCCTCTCTCTTCTCTCCCCTCTCTCTCTCTCTCCTCTCTCTCCCCTAACCTCTCTCTTCTCTCCCCTCTCTCTTCTCTCCCCTCTCTCTTCTCTCACCTCTCTCTCCCCTAACCGCTCTCTCCCCTCCCCTCTCCCTCCCCTCCCCTCCCCTCTTACTCTCATACCGACATTAAGTTATTATCACAGGATTCAATCTTCTGCAACACGCAACACAAAAACTGACCACACTCCACAATCTGAGTCAGCTTGCGTGAAACTATGTTTCATTACAACAGCTTTATATACATTCAAGCTCTCTTGTTTATATGACGTGTGTATGTTTATATATATGTGTGCGTGTGTGTGTATGAGAGAGTGTATGTGTATATATATACATATATATATATATACATACATATATATATACATATACATACATATATATACATATATATATATACATACATATATATACATATACATATATATGCATATAAATATATATTTACACATACATATAATGTACGTACACACACTCACATATATACACACATACACAGACTCACATATATACACATACATATATATGTATGCTAGTATATACAGGGTATCCCCAAAAATGTATACACACGTCAACAGCATTCTAATAAATATTGCCTCTACAGGTAATCAAAATGTGTATACATTTTTTAGGAACACCCTGTATATATATAAGCATGTATGTATATGTATGTAAATAAACATATACAGGCATTGGCATTGCTTTATATCTGGAGATCTCTCTGCACTTGTCGTCACATGGTACCATGTCGTCACATGGTACCATGTGATGACAAGTGCAGAGAGATCTCCAGATATAAAGCAATGCCTGTGCCGTGAAGCTTTTATAGTGAGCAAAGGCACTGCACAAAGCCAGTCCCACTCTCTTAACCAAGATGATATTTACCAAAAAGAAGAACAAGTCAACATCATTGGATACCATCAGAATTGCAGGTGTTATATCAAAGTTTTCCTTCTCCTAGAATTTTGCCTTGACAAATGCTAAGGGATCATCTCTCCCGGTGATTTTGGATGGCCATTGACTCTTAAGAGCTCATTTGCCCTTTGACAGGTTTTGTTTTTAGTCCTGCAGGATGTCCAAAGTCACCCTCCTCACCAAGAAACCTTGGTGGGGTTGCCAGTTTAGTCGCCAACGACCCAACCATGGGACAGGTTGTACTGGGATACATGTTACCAGTAGCATACATACATACATACATACATACATACATACATACATACATACATACATACATACATACATACATACATACATACATACAAAGTATTATATGAAGCATACAAACAATCTGAACCCCAAAAGTTCGGTTTTATGCAAAGGCTAAAAACTTTATGGAACTCCAAACACCCAGAATTAGACTTTTCTCCAAAGCATTTAAATGAACAGGCAAAACGTATCATTAGATGTAAATTGATACATCTAACGGAATTGAGTGATACTACAAATACAGCCCTTGTAGACAACCACCCCACCTCCACTGACAGACAAAGAGAATGGCCAGCTAAATCTAACAGTGAACAGCTCATCAACAATTTTGCTGAAATCCATCCCACTTCCACTGAAGAACAGCGAGAAAGGTCAGCTGACTCTAGTAGTAATTGTCACCACATCAACAACGAGGCTGAAATTCATGACTCTACTGAACAAACAGAGCACCAAAAACTTGTGGGCTCCCTACAAGTGATATGGAACGATATGTTTCAAGAGATACACAGCCTTAATGTGAGTGACAGACCATACAACACTAGAGTCAGTAAAGAACCCACTAAATTGGAATTGGAAGCGGTGAACGAAATAGCTGGCAGTTATCTGAAGACTATACGATCTAAAGGTGTAGAAACGACATTTGAAACGCTTAATGTTTTGTTATATGTTTCAGCTGTCACATTGCTATCATATAACACACATCTAAAACCACGCAATCAAGATACAAGCAGAAAGCCTGAACCAGCGTGGATGCGAAATTTAAAATCCAAAATTTTGTTCCTGAGACGAAGTATCTCACACATCGCAGTCGTTATGAAATGCAACATAGAGAGCAACTTCACACGACACCAGGAAGACCTAAAGAAAAAGTTAGAGAGACGATTTGGAGATACAAAATTTAAAACTTTGAACTCTAAATTACACCAGTTGAAACAACAACTCACAGCTACAACAGAAAGACTGAAATATAAGTCAACAGCACATAAACGACAAGTGCTAAATAGATTGTTTGCCAGAGATCCTAAATCAGTTTATCGCAGCTTCGGTGGCAAAAGCTCAATCTCTGTAAATGACACCCCTTCAAAGGAACAGGTTGAGAGCTACTGGAGATCTGTATGGGAAACGGATGACGGATTCAACAGACAAGCTAATTGGCTAAAAGAACTGGAACAGGACTACTGCCCACATGTCCAGACAAAACAATATGACATAGATGGGTCAATACTGGAAACAGCTCTACAGAAAATGTCGAATAGGAAATCGCCAGGCCCAGACCTCATTACAGGATACTGGTTGAAGAATTTCACTTTCTATCGGCAAGATCTCATACGGCTGTTTACAGAAACCATTAAGGGCACACAAGAACTGCCCAGATGGTTATCAACTGCCTCTACTCTCCTCATTCCCAAAAATAGCCAAACCACCCTTGCTAAAAATTACCGCCCAATAGCCTGCCAAAACATCAGGTATAAATTATATACTGGGTGCCTTAACCTGTTCTTATAGGATCACTGTGCTACCAACAACATCATAACACCTGAGCAAGCTGGTGGAAAGAGGGAGGTGTGGGGTTGCATAGATCACCTACTAACTAACAAAATGATTCAGGAAAAAACAACAAAGAATCGCAGAAACATGACTGTCGTGTGGCTGGACTATCAAAAAGCATTTGATAGTGTACCTCATGGGTGGATTGTTAAGGCTTTACAGTTAGCTAAAGTCCCACAACCATTGGTAGCTGCTGTTGGACGCCTGACCAAGAACTGGTACACCAGTTTGATCCTTAGAGGTGAGAAGGAGCAGGTTAAGACTGATAAGATACATTACCAGAAGGGCATCTTTCAGGGTGATAGCTTGTCAGTGCTACTCTTCGTTCTCTCACTGAATCCACTATCTTACCTACTCAGGAAACAAGGTGGACAAAGAGGTGGGCCCAGAAGTATCTCCCATCTTTTCTTTGTTGATGACCTGAAGTTGTATGGGCCAAATATCAATGACATCAAGAAACAATTGGACCTCATTACACAATTTTCAACCGACATCAAAATGAAATTTGGTGAGTCCAAGTGTGCATATTTGGCAGTAAAACGTGGAAGAGCTGTGCCCTCCTCTAGAAATCTAGAGATGAACGGCCTGACAATACAACCTCTGCAGTCAGGTGACAACTACAGATATCTTGGACAGGATGAGAATGTCAGATATGATGGACCCATAAATAAGGAGAGAACCAGAACTGAATACCTCAGAAGAGTAAAGAAAATATGGTCATCAGAACTGTCAGCATACAACAAATACATTGCCCACAATACTTATGCTGTGCCAATTCTAACGCCAACATTTGGCCTACTGAACTGGTCATTGCAAGAACTAAGTGAGATGGATGTTAGAACTCGAAAACTTCTCAGTGTTACTGGGAACTTTAACATCAATGGTGATGTGGATAGGCTATACTTCTCACGCAAGGAAGGTGGCCGGGGTCTAAAATCAATATTAACAACATATGAGACCCGGATAGTAACACTGAAGCAACACCTTCAACAGAAGAAAAAGGTTGGCAACCATCTTGCCCAGGTTTATGACCATGAAAAAAGAAATATCATTAGAATAGCGACTGATCTGGAGGAGAGATATGGAATAAAGCCGGATATAAATCTCTCACCCAGAGAAATCGGAAGATCCTATTCAATGTTCAAACAAGATAAAAAAATTGACCAATTTACAGAAAAAGTTGTGCATGGATACTTGAGGCGTAAAACACTGACCATAGAGGGGATAAACCACTCAAAAAGCCTGGCATGGAGTTCCGACAAGTTTATGACATCACACCTTGAGGGATATCTCTATGCAATACAGGAACAAGAACTCCCTACCAAATATCTGCTGCACAAAAGAGGAGGGCCAGCAGCTGACAATAAATGTAGGCTATGTAAAACAAAGATCGAGGATGTAAGCCACATTGTTGCTAGCTGCGAAAGAATGTCATCTCGCTACTACCTCCCCATGAGACACGATGTGATAGCTAGAACCATCTGGAACGCACTTCGGAAAACAAAATTAACAACAAACGAGGAAGAATATATTGAGACAGATGGCACTAAGGAATACTGGTGGAACCTGAAAATAAAAACTGCCACCAAATTAAAGCACAACCGGCCTGATATTGTAGTTTGGGACCACACATTGAAAACGTGTTCTGTTGTGGAGATCAGCTGTCCACTTGATGTAAACGTTGTCAGAAAAATACAGGAGAAGGAGGACATCTACGGACCATTGATGAGGAGTTTACAAATCCAGTATCCAAGATATACCTTTAGCTTCATACCCATCATTATTGGTGCTACGGGTTATATACCAACCCGCTTGGACCAAAGTATGACTGAACTTGGATTTGCGGACAAAAAGCGCAGCTCCCTAATTCATAGTCTGCAAATGGCTGCGATAGCTGGCACCTTCAAAATTTGCAAAACATTCTTGCGATTCAAGGGATGACAATTTCTTTTCTTTTACAACCTTGCCACCAGGAAGGTGGCCGGTCAAAAAAATATACTCGAAATTAAGAGAAAGAGAATACATACATACATACATACATACATACATACATACATACATACATACATACATACATACATACATACATACATACATAAGTCAGTGTATACACATGCTATTTTATATTCACTGTGGATTGCTGTTCCATGAAACTTGAGAAACGAGAAATAAAATTCAGTTTAAACTCGATAAAACATATTCTACAACACTGGACAACAATACAATACTATTATGGCATATCAGTTGGACGATTGATAGAGTTGGAAAAGAGTTTCCGACCCTGGTCCTTCATCAAAAGAGAGAAAAAAGGGAAAAGAGCATTCTTAGGTGAGAGAAGATGAAGAGAAGAGAGAGTACCAAAAAATACCGCTAAACTACAGAGAAGAGGGAAGCATACGAAAGTGCCGAAGGAGGTTAGATTACTAGAAAGTTATTGAAAGAGACATTATTTACTTCTCATTAAATAATTGGTTCTACTTTTGGCACAAGGCCAGCAATTACCCCAGTGTATTACTGGTACTTTATTTTATCGACCCCGTAAGGATGAAAAGCAAAGTTAACCTCGGCAGGATTTGAACTCAGACCGTAAAGGGATGTAACTCTATGTTGCAAAGCATGGCGTCTCACCCTCTACCGATACTGCCAATCCACCGCCCTCATTAAATAATGGTTTCCGAATTTGGCACATGATCAAAGGGAGAGTGGAACATGGATTAAATCGACCCCAATACATTACTGGTGCTTTATTTTATCGACTCTGTTAGAATGAAAGGCAAAGCTTACCCCGACGGGATTTGAAATCAGAATGTAAAGGGCCGTAACTCTATGTCGCGAAGCATGTTCTCCGACGCTCTACCGTTTACTGCCAATCCACCTTCATCATTCTCAGTAAATAATAGACTCCATCCCCGTTAAGAGCCACCCCACTGAGATAAAACTGGTTAGTCACTACGCGAGATTGTTCCTTCTATTCCCCATTTGTTCCTTCTATAAAATACATACTCAAAATATATATAAGAAAATAGTTATACTTTCGTGTTGTACAATTGTGCTTTTTAATTTTATTCATTCTCCTATATTTTACTGCTCCTATTCTAATACTATAGAAGTCAATTGTGCTTCACTGGAATAAATTGGTTTGGCGTGTATTTCAAGTAATGAGTATTGCTCATTTTAATAAATCCGCTGTTAAGTGTTTCAGATATTTTTCTTAAATATAACTTTATTATTTGTTCATATTTATTTATATTTGCAATTTTATTATTATTGTTACCGTTTTCTATTACTGACGATGCTTTAAACTTCAGTAAAATAAAAGAAAATACTAGTGAATTATTATATTAAAAGATATATTCTAGTGTATAACATGGTGTTGTATTCATCATATTTCTAAAGACAAGCATCAGTTGATAATGGTTTACACGCCTTTTCAAACGCCAGTGAAGCCATTATAATGGATAAAATCTACTTATTTGCACACACTCCATTGTTCAATAAAATGTTCGAAAACTATGAAATATAATATATCAAACAATGAGACGAAAATTATCACTTAAGCAGGATCATATTATGTTTTCAATTGGTGTGCTTTTTCGTGTCCATGTATATATGTGTGTGCGTGTGTGTGTGTGTGTGTGTGTGTGTATATATATATATATATATATATATATATATATATATATATATATATATATATATATATATATATATGTATATATATATATACATATATATGTATATATATATATATATGTGTGTATGTATATATATATATATATATATATATATATATATATATATATATATACATATATATGTGTATATATATATATATACATATATATATATATATATATATGTATATATATATATATATATACATATATATATATATATATATATATATATATATATATATATATATATATATATATATATATATATATATATATATATATATATATATATATATGTATGTATGTATATATATATATATACATATATATATACATATATACATATATATATACATATATATATATATACATATATATATATGCATATATATACATATATATATACATACATTATTATTATTATCATTGTTATTATTGTTATTGTCATTATTAACATTATTATTATTATTACTCTTTGAGTCTCATCATTGATGTTCTTTAACTGGAAAGTTTGTTGGAATGAATATCAAGCCACTACCTGCAGCCTCAGATATTCAGGACGTATCGGAGGGTTCTTGCTGTTCCCATCAAGCATGCCTTTTGAAGCGTTCCAAAAGGCGTGAAGGGGCCAATTTTCTTTAACCATCCCTGGAAACTTTTTGAGATAGTCCCTAGTGCGCCTATGACAATCGGGACCACTTTCACTTCATGGCAGTTCCAAATCCTTTTTACCTCCCACTTTAAGTCCTGGTATCGGTTAATTTTCTCCCTCTCCTTTTCTTGCACTCTCGTGTCGAATGGGCAGGCCACATCCACAATCAGGCACGATCTTTTTTCTTTGTCCAAAACCACCAGGTCGGGTCTATTGTGTTCCAGTTTATTGTCCGTCTGTATCCTAAAATCCCATAGCACCTTCACCTGATCGTTTTCTATCACCGACTCTGGCTTATGCTCATACCACTTCTCAGAATGTGGTAAATTGTTTACTTTGCATAGGTGCCAGTGGATCACCCTGCCCATCACATCATGTCTCCAGCCCTTATAGTGAGTCTGGGCTAGGTGTTTACACTCGGATACAATGTGAGCCACAGTCTCCTCTCTCTCTCCACAGATCCTGCACAGTGGGCTAGCCTCCTCCTTGTAAATATGGTGTTTCAACCACTTCGTTTTGAGGGCCTGCTCTTGCGCAGCCATTAACATTCCTTCTGTAGCCTTTTTAAGGTCTCCTCTTTTCAACGAGTTCCATGTCTGTGGATCTCTGAATTCAGTTTTCTCAAAGAAGGTACTATGAAGGGATTTTTCATGAAGGCTGCTCTTTCTCCTTGTTGTTATTTACTCCTTGGACATCCCCTGGCCTATTGTCCCCTCCTTCAGTACAATTCTGAGCATTGGCTCCTTACTATCAGTCACGTATTTGTGTAGGTTGTTTTTCTCCATCTGAACACAGTCCTCTATGCTGATAAGACCTCTTCCACCTTCAGATCTCCTTAAGTAGAGTCTATCGACATCACTCCTCTTGTGGAACATATTGTAGATAGTCAATAGCCTCCTAGTCTTCCTATCCATTTCTTTTTGTTCAGCAACATTCCATCTCAGAATTCCCGCACTGTACCTAATAATAGACACAGCTCGGGAATTTACTGCACTTATGGCATTCCTACTGTTCAGATGTGACTTTAATACGCTCCTTACTCTCCGAATGTATTCAGATCTTATCAATTCCTTCATTTTTTTGTTCTTGATGTTATCAGCCTCCAGAACACCCATATTATTATTATTATTATTATTATTATTATTATTATTATTATTATTATTATTATTACTACTACTACTACTACTACTACTATTACTATTAACGTTCAGTGACATTACGCTCGTGCTATATCATGGATTAATTTATCCTAAGGATTAAAACCTAGGATAAATATGTTTATTCTATTTGTGGATTGTAGAAACACATTGATTTTGAAATTGTATATATACATATTATTAATTGCATATTCAAGGAACTATCAGTTTCATAGCTTTTGTTCATAAAGGTCTGTATTCTCCATCATCAGAAGTTGTATACACAGCCTCTCTTCACAGATCTTCACATAGGCGTATATGAACCCTAAATACAAAGTGACTAAGTATGTTATATATATGTGTGTGTGTGTGTGTGTGTGTGTGTGTGTGTGTGTGTGTGTGTGTGTGTGTGTGTGTGTGTGTGTGTGTGTGTGTGTGTGTGTGTGTGTGTGTGTGTGTGTGTGTGTGTGTGTGTGTGTGTGTGTGTGTGTGTGTGTGTGTGTGTGTGGATACAGCCAAATGAAAGAGCAATCTGTATATAGTACGGAAGTTGAATATATATATATATATATATATATATATATATATATATATATATATACACACAGAAATATAAGCCTTCCATATGCATATATGTATGTATATACATACATATATATATATGTGTGTATATATATATATATATATGTATGTAAATGTGTGTGTATGAATGTGTGTATGTGTATGTGTTCTTAGTGAAGCGTTAACTAGTTGGCATACATTTTGGTAAGCCAGCTATCAGACTGGATCCTGATAACTATTAAAGAGCCGGCGGTAAAGGTTATGTTTGTAGTAAACATTTGTCCTGAACTGTATTGATTACTTCTCACAGCTCTTGTTATCCAATATTCCTAGACAAATATATTTGTTATAAAAACGAACAAAACATTCTTTCGCTAAATACAAAAAAATAGCGTCAGAAATACGTCTCGACTTCTAGGAATGACTCCAAGCTATCTCCAATACCTTAGCAGACACCAAACAAAGAACTACATATTTACATCTGAGAAATTCTTGTGGGGAAATTTCCAAATTTCAGTTCCTGAATATTTCTTCATGATTTCCTTTCTGTGTTGTGCTGCAGTTTAAGGAGTCCTTGAACAATGCCGTGGAGTCTTTGAACACTGCCTCTAGCATATCAGTTTTTCTATGAGAATATGTTCCTACCTTCACCTTTGCTCGACCGTTCTTCATTTGTAGAGAAAGGAAAGAATATGAGTGATTTTCCATAACCCTTTTCACGGCACAATATAACCGAATCGAAGAGGGGGCAATTAGAGAGCAAGAAATGACAAAGACAAAGAATCAACCCTTCCGTCTCCATTCTGTCCGCCGGGGCCGTGGGACTCCATTTGCTCATAATACAGAGAGATGGGGAGGGCGAGAGAGATGGAGGCGATGACAGTGGGAGTTCGGCTGTTCCGTGTTAGGACACATCAATTCCATGTTGCTGTTGATACTTAGATACCCGACCATTATTCCTCCATTAATACATTAGTAAGAAAGTGAGAGTGGTTCAATTGATATTATATGTGTTATATTTTACTGGTAGCTTATAGATCGACTTCGAAAGAAGGAAAAGCTGACCACAATGGGGTTTAACCAACACTCTTACAACACCGAATAAAGAATACAGAATCGCAAACTAACAAGAGAGTGTCTACATATTCGCCTGTCCTGCTAGAAATAGCAACTAGATTATACATTAGATAATACAGTCCTAGACATTATAAAAACAGAATTACGAGTACGACTTTCAGAATGTTTATGTTCATATGTCTACACGATCTGCATTGACCCGAAATTGTAAAAAACAAACAATAAGAACGTCATTTATATAGAACAGATCACTACCAACAGTCTCAAAAAAAGTTGCCTTCAGACGAATGAAACTAGCTGGGCACTGCATCCGTCACCCAGAAGAGACAGCATCTCAGCTTGTGCTCTGGAAACCGACGGTCAGACGAAGAAACGTGGGAAGACAGACCGTCTCATTCATTGATACCCTGCTGAGAGATGCCAACATTGATAACATCGACGAACTGAGAAATGTCATGCTCGACCGGGACGATTGGAGAAAGCGTGCTGAATCTTTGCGAGTGTAAACTCGGCCGTAGTAGTAGTAGTAGTAGTAGTAGTAGTAGTAGTAGTAGTAGTAGTAGTAGTAGTAGTAGTAGTAGTAGTAGTAGTAGTAGTAGTAGTAGTTATATAGAGTTAACATAGACATATCTACGAGGTTACCTCATCTACTAGAAATAGCATCCAACTTTTACTCAAATAACAAGCTAGAGTCTTAAATAAAGTAATAACACGTTAGAACCGAATGTGACCTTACCTTTTTATGACGGCAGAACTGCAGTGTTTCATGCTTGGATAATTGTTTCTACTTTAAGCACAAGGCCAGCAATTTGAAGAGGTGGGGAAAGTCGATTATATCTCCACCAGTGCATTGCTGGTGCTTCTTTATTTATCGATCCCGTAAGGATGAAAGGCAAAGTTAACCTCGGCGAGTTGAACTCAGTTTAATACTTAGATAAGTGTTTCTACTTTTGGCACAAGGCCAGCAATTATCCCAATACATTACTGGTACTTTATTTTATCGACCTCCTAAGGATGAAAGGCAAAGTTAACCCGGCAGAGATATAAGGCGGCGAATTGACAGAGTCGTTAGAACGTTGGATAGAATGATTTGTGGTATTCGTTTCGACTTTCTGAGTTCAAATCCCACCGAGGTCAACTTTGCCTTTCATCCTTTCGACGTCGATAAAAAAAGTACCAGTCTAGTACTGGGTCGATTCTTCCTCTATATCTCTTTCTCATTTCCTCTCTCCCACTTTCTATCTTTCCCTGGAAGAAATTTGCTCTACTCAGACCTGGAGAGGGATGGACTCCGCCAGGCTTAAAATGCCCCCAAAACGCCGGATGTCAATACGGTGCCCTTACGACTCTATCAGGAGCTACTGAGCCCTACCATATTATTACTGTAATTCTTTATTTTCTTCCTGTATTTTATTCGTTTATAGTCTATTTGGCCTTCTGCTCATTGATACAGCATTTTGGATTGTAATGTGGATCTCAGCCCCCTGGGTGTGGTTCTAATGATCTCATCCCCCTGGGTGTAGTACTAATGATCTCAGCCCCCTGGGTGTAGTACTAATGAAATATCTAATCTAATCTAATCTGGCCGAGTTTACATTCGCAAATAAGAAGAATCAGGGCCGCCCCTAGTAACATTGAATTTGGTGTACTTCATATTTGTTTAGGTTGCTGATACAATCAGGGGTCACTGCTTCTCCTGAAGGTCAATAGTTCTCTCGAGCGGGAGCGCCTTTCCATCGTCAATTTACATTGATCCTCTGCAAAGCCACATTGTTCTCAGAACCACTACACCAGACTTTTGACGCGTGCAGCTGGAACTACTGCCACCCATTCATTTGCAGGATTTTTTTGATTTTTTTTTTTTTTAGATGGCCCTTGACTCTTATGAGTTCTTCCCCCCTTTGTCGATCCCATATATTTAAAACCAAACATTGTCTGAACAAAATCGACTTTTACATGAGTATATACGGTATATATATATATGTGTGTGTGTGTGTGTGTGTGAATGTGAACAGAAATATTAAAAGATTTAATTAATTGTTTCTATTTTAGGCACAAGGCCAGCAATTACCCAGTACATTACTGGTACTTTATTTTATCGACCCCGTAAGGATGAAAGGCAAAGTTAACCTCGGCGGGATTTGAACTCAGATCTTAAAGGGACGTAACTCTATGCTTCAAAGCATGGTGTCCGACTCTCTACCGATACTGCCAATCCACCGCCCTTCGATTTAATTTAAAGATTTAATTAATGCTTCGTAAATGTATACAAAAATACTTTGAGAATTTTAAACGTATCCTTATTTTTGTGTATTCCTCCGCGGGCCAAAGAGTAGTGAAAGGTCTGGCGCCAGTTTTCACTCATATCTGTGTTCATGAGAAACCGTGTATACTTCCCCCTGGTCACTGAGAAATATGCATCTAAAGACTTTATAAGTCCACTAATTGTGGTAGTATCAACGAACTGGAAATTCCAATTTGCATAACATTAGATCTTGCGCTGGTAGCTAATTCAATTAGGTGCTAAACTTTGAAATTAGCAGCGATACTGGATAAATGTCTAGTTTATGTATTTATGTGTGTATATATATATATATATATATATATATATATATATATATATATATATATATATATATATATGCCTGTGTTTTATGTTAACGTTTTGGCGTCTGTACGCGTGTGTATATATACGTGTGTATATATATATATACATATATATATATATATATATACACGTTGATTTTTTTTATTAATCTTAGCCCGTTATTAATAACATTAAAAC
>OZ024745.1:130973439-130975939 GCA_964016885.1 Eledone cirrhosa
TGTTGTTGTTGTTGTTGTTGTTGTTGTTGTTGTTGTTGTTGTTGTTGTTGTTGTTGTTGTTGTTGTTGTTTCTGTTGTTGTTGTTGTTGTTGTTGTTGTTGTTGTTGATGTTTCAGCAGAAACTGAGAGTAGTTGACTTTTGGAAGTTGGTGATAATAATGATGGTGGTTGGTGGCGTTATTTAACCCCAGGCTAGCCCTAATGCAGCAGACCCATAATCAAACTCTGTCCAGCTTCAAAGTCCCTTTTTCTTTGTATTTCAGATACTTCTAACTACACTATTCATTGTGTTCCTTATTTAATGCGACTGTGTGTGATTTGAGAGAGCATTGGCTGTTATATCTAGCATGTTAAATGACCACTTTGATACTCTTTTGTTGAATAAAGTACCAACAATGCACTACTACTTACTACCTTGACGCTAAACTCCGCCAGTTGCAAACTGCGCATCAACAGGAGATATTTTTCTCCACAAAGTTTGATCGCCAACAGCAGAGTTTAAAAAGCAAAGATCAAATCCAGTCCATATCAAAATTGTTGGCCTTGTGGCTAAATCAGAAACCATTATCATCAATATCGTCATCATCTTTATCATTATTATGGTAATAATGGTTTCTTAAGGCCAGTAATTTGGAGGAAGGGGAAGGCGATTAAATTGACCCCAGTGCGTGACTGGTACTTTATTTTATCGACCCCGTAAGGATGAAAGGCAAAGTTAACCTCGGCGGGATTTGAACTCAGACCGTAAAGTTCAAATCTCGCCGAGGTTAACTTTGCCTTTCATCTTTACGGGGGTCGATAAAATAAAGTACCAGTAATACACTGAGATAATTGCTGGCCTTGTGCCAAAAGTAGAAACAATTATTATGGTAATAGACTGGCTAGATCATTAAGGCGTGGGTACTTTATGTTCTGAGTTAAATTTTTATATTTCTTGAGTGGATAAAGTACTAGGGTCATTATAATTGACTCTCCCAACGTCAAAGAAATACCTGGTCTTAAGAATCTGTTAGAAACAATTATTGTCCATGTTGCAAATAGATTTTATGCCGTTTTTACAACCCAAGGAATGGGTCAGAACTAATGACCAAGGTTTTGGGGGGATTTTTCATCAGCACCCTTTTTTCGACACCTTCCTTGAGATACTTGTGGTTTCTAGTAATGCAGTTTTCTGAGGTAGTTCTATTCGATTTTCGACCTTAACTATCTGTTTCCATGATTTCATATTCTTCCTAATTTGTCCACTACAACTGGACAATTCCTTCTTTTTTCCATATTAAACACCTTTGCAACTTTTCTTTTCATGTCCATTCCATTCTTTCTTACTGTGTTGTCACCTGAAGATACTAATCTTTATAGTGTTATATGTGAAATCATTTGTGTCTAATGAAAATTATTGTTATTATATTATCAAACTAGGGCGGTGGGTTGGCTGTATCGGTAGAGGGACGGACGCCATGCTTCGCAGCGTAGAGTTACGGCCCTTTATGATCTGAGTTCAAATCCCGCCGAGGTTAACTTTGCCTTTAATCTTTACGGGGATCGATAAAATAAAGTACCAGTAATACACTGGGCTATTGCTGGCCTTGTGCCAAAAGTAGAAACAATTATTATATTATGAAACGGTGGGGGAAAGGCAGAATTGTTAGAGCTGTGAAACATACATTGCAGTATTTAGTTACGGCGCTTTACATTCTGAGTTCAAATCCTGGTCCAGTCTGCGACTAACCCAGGTTCTGCTGCACGTCGGGCTGAGGAGGCCAAACTCCTCAAATACCGGTCGCCCTCCGACAGGTTTGCGGTTGTACTCCTAGCAGTGGAGACCTCTGGTGTACTCGGCCCTAGGGCTATCTCCCTACTAACCACCATAGGGGCTAAGCTGGCTACCCCTAGCAGTGGAGACTTCTGGTGTCCTCGGCCCTAGGGCTACCCCCCTACTCACCACCATAGTCTCTGAGCTGGCTACTCCTAGCAGTGGAGACTTCTGGTGTCCTCGGCCCTAGGGCTACCCCCCTACTCACCACCATAGTCTCTGAGCTGGCTACTCCTAGCAGTGGAGACTTCTGGTGTCCTCGGTCCTAGGGTTACCTCCCTACTTACCACCATAGGGGCTGAGCTGACCAGCCGCAGGTGTGAGCCCCGCTAGTTGGAATGGCTTTTCCAGCGCGTCTCCCTTGCCGTCCTCCGGGGAAACGCCTTCTCTATTCTGTCCTCCGGGTGCGGGGGGGGGGGGGCATCGCGTATTATTCCATATTTAAGTATGGTCGACAAGAAATACTTCTAATTCATGTCTGACATTGTGACTCATAGAATTCCTCGTTAATGATCTTATTCTTAGTTGTCACATTATCCATTCATCTTTCTATTTATAAACAATTTTATGTCATTATTTGTCTTCGCTTGTTTTTCTTATCTTTGGTTTATTTCCATATTAAATATTTGTCGTGTTGTAAATATGTTTGTTTTTCATCCAGTTGTTGTTGTTACTGTTATTATTGCC
>OZ024745.1:130980939-130995939 GCA_964016885.1 Eledone cirrhosa
ATTTCAGTCCAGAAATAGCCGTCGAAACGGCTTGAGCTCTGCCGTCGGGGTCATACATTTTCCTCTCTCTCTCTCTCTCTCTCTATATATATATATATATATATATATATATATATATTTATATATATATATATTGTTATACTTTGGGAGGGTCATGTTGCCAATAAGAAACACACACACCAGTTGCTTTCACTCCAATTTATTATAAATTAAATTTATAAATTTCCGGTTGGTTGGTTGGTTGGTTGGTTGGTTGGTTCCACAACCGGACGGTTGTTCATATATTGTCAAAGTTCTTTCTTCGCACATTCTGTGACCTCTTCAGTGACTGGGGATTCTTCTCTTTGTTTTGTGTCCACTCCTTTGTTCTGTCCTACGCCATCTTGTTTTTGTGTGTGTTGCGTGCTTAGTTTGCCCATGTGTTACATCCGGGTGTCTGTGTGTGTTTTTATTTGTTTATTTATTTGTTTATTTACATGTTACTGGTTGGTTGTTTGTTCTCTGTGTGTGTGTTTTCATTTTGTCCTTAATTGTAAGTTGTGATGCTGCTATTCCACTCATATTTTCTATTTAATTTTGGTTGGAGTTCATTTATGTTTATTGCTTCTGTGATTTGTCTAAACATTGCGTCTTTTCTGTGTGTAGATTTTATTTTTATTTCTATGTTCTCTAATTTCCACTTATGTTCTATTTTAGCATGTTGGTGGAGTACTGATGAAATGTTTCTATCTTGAAGCTCTCGCCAGTGTTCATTTAATCGTTTGAACGATTAAACGAACACTCGCTTTGTTTGTAGTGGTGACATTAGCTTTGTTCTCCTTTCAACACTCGCTCATATCTAGGCTACTGGAAAAGTGAGGCCTGCTTAGTTCGTGCAAATTATTAGCGAAGATACAGCTTTGGCTGTTTCGTTTTGAGGATAAGTGGCAGCGGGGATGTTGCCTCCATATTTCACCAATAATTCAGGAGCAAGATTTAGCGTAAATATAAAAATATTTGAGTTAAAATGCCTAAATATTATATTTACACTTCGTACCAAATATTTAAACAAAAGACGTTTAAAAAATAGGTGAAAAGACAACAAAATTACAGAACCGACTCAAAAATGTCTAAAGCAAGATCAATAATGGTTTCTACTTTAGACACAAGTCCAGCAAGTTTGGGGGAAGGTAAAATCGATTAAATGGACTCCAATGCATTATTGGTACTTTATTTATCGACCCATTAATGATGAAAGACAAAGCTAACCTCGGTGGGATTTGAACTCAGAACTTAAAGGGCCGTAACTATGTCGCAAAGTATGTTGTTCGACTCCCAACCGATACTTCCAATCCATCGCCCTAATTATAATGGTTTCTACTTTAGGCACAAGGCCAACATTTTGGGGAGGGGCAAGTCGATTAAATCGACCCCAGTGCATTACTGGTACTTTGTTTTATCGACCCCATAAGGATGAAAGGCAAAGTTAACCTCGGCAAGATTTGAACTCAGAACGAAAGGGCCATAACTCTATGCTGTAAAGCATGGTGTCTGACGCTCTACCGATGCTGCCAATGCAAACAATACAAAGCAGAACATACAGAAAACTAGTATGAATACAAACCACAGCCAGTAACTGAGACCGAAGAAGTAACAATCCTTTGGCTCTTCACCATTCTCACAAATCGCATTATTAGTAAAAACTTCCAGGACATTGTTATTACGAGGTTAACTTTGCCTTTCATCCTTACGGGGTCGACAAAATAAAGTACCAGTAATACACTGGGATAATTTCTGGCCTTGTGCTAGAAGTAGAGACAATTATTATTAAGGATTTTAATAACAAGATCTACTTACTCATTGACATGTCTGTACCGTCTGATAGAAATTAGAAATGTGTCAGCAAAAGAGTATTAAATAATTGCTAAATATAAAGATCTATAAATTGAGATAAACAGAATGTGGCACCTTAAAACCAAAACTATTCCGGTAGTGACAGGAGCTCTAGGTGTCATAAAGAAAGGTGTTCAAAGGTTTCTAGAAAACATACCTGGTAAATCTAGCATCTATGAAATCCAAAAGATAGTTCTAACAAATACCACCCACATACTTCGTAAATATTTGTCTTTGTAATATATATCAAGAAACAATCTTTTCTGTTTAATCTTTATAATAAATTTAATTGATATTTAGAACCATTCAAATATCCTTAATGCAAAATTAATTCATATCTTTCATACTCTTAATACTTCTTTTATCTCCACCTACCTTTTTATATACATTTTCTCGTGGTTTTTTAAGACTTTTTTACCAATAAACTTTTGTGATGTGACTTGTTAAGTGAATGTGTTAAGTGAATGTGAGAACAATAAAAAAGAAAGCTATCGAAAACTGTCAAACCAACGATGCCTGCCCTAAGTATCTGGTTGATACTCGGCAATCATTACATATAAAGCGAAATCAAAGGAAAATATTACAATAATAATAATCATGTCTATTTGATACAGGGCAATAGAACATACAATATTCTACAAAACGATAAAAAAAAATAACAAATTGGAAGTACACAATTGTCATCTGACATTTACATGTTATATATATATATGAAAGAAAATTTCGCTCTACATGGCTGAATACATTAAATGTAATCTGAGTTTTTCGAATATTAATAATTGTTTCTACTTTAGGCACAAGGCCAGAAATTACCCAGTACAGTCCCGATGTCCTCCAAAAGTAATGGTCGCATTTTGAAAGGGTACGTCAATGCTTATTTGTAAAACTGATATATATTGTATTTTGTCTGATGAAGGCATACCATAATTTAACTTGGTATCCTTGAAATATGTATAATGAAATAAATATGGTTTTATAAATATAGTTTCCATTTATTAATATCGTATATCTACTCCAAATACTTGTCGAGTGCTTTACATCAGTTATAAAAATATTTACTTGTTGTATCCCAACAATTTAAATAGAACTTTTGCATATATATATATATATATATATATATATATATATATATATATATATATATATATATACACACATATATATGTACATACATATATTCTTTCATACATACATACACACACAGAGCGAGTTGATCCTCAATTTGCATAGTTTCACTTGAGCATAGTTTTTTGGGGTTTTTTTGTTTTTTGTTTTCTGTAGATTTATTTTTTCAATGTTAAATGTACATGTTTACCGTTGCGAATTATGCACAGCTGTATATATTTCAAAGAGATTTTTCTTGGGGAAAGTAAGCTTCATGTTACTTAAATCTGATAGAAATATTTTTATGTCAAATGAAAGATATTTTAGAATCTAAATTTCACTAAAATGATCAAGAGGTAATAAGTGACAAATTTCAAATAAAAATCTGGTTGATATATCTATCATGTTGGTTTCTCATATGGTACTGAGTTATGCGATGACATTTTCAAAACCATTTAACTAATAATCTTCATTGAAATACATCAACCAAACTTTGCTCGTTTCTCTGTAGTTATTGCTTCTAATTCATTCATGTAAAATTCAATTTGTAATTTTATTTTACTATTTGATGTCCAGCATTTGACATATTCCAAGTCTGTCTACACTGAATATGTTATCTCCATTAAAAGTTCCTGTGTATAAACTGGTTTATTGGCTGAGTGAAAAGTACCACAGGTGAGTGTTCTTTATACTAAATACACATACGGTAGGGCCTTACATATAATAAGTTTATAAACCATGTTTAACTGATTTTATCCAGGCTTTTAGTGGACAAAGTTTTCCCTGGCTATGTTTAAATTCTAAAAAAAAAGAAAATAAGCTAAAAAGATAACTTTAATACGGTCAGCTAACCAGAAATGTTTTTAAAAACAATGGTGATGTACATGGGGGTGGATTTTGTCTTTAAGCTAACTGGTGAAAGCAATTAACATGTTTTGGCCTTATTAGACCTCGTCAGGAAAATATATTCTACTAAGTTGGCAATTCTTAAAAGTAACCAGTATATTATAAACTACTGGGAATGTACTAACACTAATTATGAATAGCAACAGTATAGCTGAGAGAAAAGTAGTTCAGGAGTGCGTTCTGCATACTAAATACACATACAGTAGGGTCTCGTACGAGTAATATATTGAGTTTGAAAACAGAGTTTAACTGATAAAGCCCATAGAATTTGTTGACAAAAGCTCGTTCTTGATGTATTTAAAATCTAAAAAAGTATTTTTATTCATTATTCTTCTCGTATGACATATGTACAATGATTAGAGAGACCGGTGCCATGTGTAGTATGATGGATTGCCTCCAGGCCGCCAGGGAACATTTTTGAGGGGAAATCTCGAATAACATGCGGTACTGTCTGTTCAGGGTCCCCTGCCGTATGATATATGCACAATAAAGAGAAAGAGAGAGAGCGACAGATAGAGAGATTGGTGAGCACGACTAACGCATCCTTTGTAGATTTATGGATTGCTTCTAGGCTGCAGGGAAAACGTCTGAGTGGGGCTAATCCCGTACAACATGCAGCACTGTCTAGTCAGGGTCCCTACAGTCACATGCTGCGCTGTCTTTCATTTTCAATCGATGGAGATGATGGGCTGTCCTGGCATGTGTTATGTGGATTCGATTAAGGGACATCCATTGTTTTCTAGGAAGGTCAAAGTTGGCTGGTTTAGACGTAGGGTCCTGGATGAGGTCTTGATTGGGGTGGGAAATGGCAAGCTTCACGTGGTCCACCCTGGGGTCCATCCTGTACGGAATACCTTCCAACTAATGCCATTTCTCGATGTATACACAACTTGTACAATTTCTATTCATTATGTGACATATGTAAAACCTTACCGGAAATATAAGTATGCAGAACGCTTTCCTTGAATACTGTCCCTTCTTCATATTACTGGTGTTTATAACCAACGTCACTACTGGTGTTTATAACCAACGTCACTACATTCTATATTACATATGTAAGACCCTACCATATTTCCTCATTATTTCCTTATTATATGTCATTTTATTGTTTTTTTATTTTCTTTCTTTAAAAAATGTTCAATATTAAATAATAGAATTATTTAAAATGTTGAACCAAAAATAGACAAGCAATTAAAATATTAAATCAAATTTGAATTGAAAGGAGTTCGAAAAAAATTGTGAGATATTTTTATATAGACGAAGCATATGTTACAACAACTAGAGAAAAAACAGCCAGAAAATACCAGAAACAGTATAATGACAGTATTTTAAATAATAGTAAAACACACATCATGCTTACGTTGTAATATCATGGAAGTAACGGAAAATGTCATACAGGTTTTGGAGAGAAGATAAAAATCCCTTCTCTACCTCCCCGCCATAAAAGAACGATTGCCTTCAGACAAATTCACTATATACAGAAAAGGAGTATGATGCTTTAATCAAATCAACTACAATATGGATTTTCAGATAGTTAAGGATAACTTTTTGGACGTTTTTTTTTTTGTTATTTTTAAATAGTAGCTTTCTACATAATATCAACTTGCATGACGAAAGTGGATCAATCGATAAAAGAACACTACTTGAGAATATGTGCTCCAATTAGCTAAAATAATTGTAGAAGGTTCCTATTCTTTAAAGCAGATAAAACTGGTCTATTCTGGAAGAAAATGCCAAAAAGAAATTTATATCAAGAAGAAGCGGATTCAAAAGATTTAACTATTGAATTGCATTATTGTTATGCAGTCAGGCATTCGGTGACAGTTCAATGAAGCGGTTATTAATATGCAATGGGAGGATTAAATGAAAATATTCTCTCTCAGTTTGTTTGTGTACAAATATCAAGAATGGCCTCTGCACTATTAAAAATTCGTTTTATCAAAACATCATTTCTGAAGCAAACATTTATACAAATAAAAATACTATTGATAACATTCCATCACTTTCCTGTAATTCCAACCTAAGGTTTCTTTTAACCATTCAATACAATAGTAGGTTAATCTAATGTTTAGGTTCTGTGTTACTATATTTAACATTCAATACAACGCCAAATTACTATAGCATCCGAGGACTGTTCTAACACTATATACTATAGCATCCGAGGACTGTTCTAACACTATATACAATACTATAGCATCCTAGTTCTGTTCTATCACTATATACAATACTATAGTATTCCAGTTCTGTTCTATCACTATATACAATACTATAGCATCCGAGTTCTGTTCTATCACTATAGCATTCCAGTTCTGTTCTAACACTATATACAATACTATAGCATTCCAGTTCTGTTCTAACACTATATACAATACTATAGCATTCCAGTTCTGTTCTAGCACTATATACAATACTATAGCATTCCAGTTCTCTTCTAACACTATATACAACACTATAGCATTAGAGGTCTGTTCTAACCACTAAATACAACACTATAGCATTAGAGGTCTGTTCTAACCACTAAATACAACACTATAGCATTAGAGGTCTGTTCTAACCACTAAATACAACACTATAGCATTAGAGGTCTGTTCTAACCACTAAATACAACACTATAGCATTAGAGGTCTGTTCTAACCACTCAATACAACACTATAGCATTTGCGTTCTCTTCTAACACACAATACAATACCAGATCACAACAAAGTTCACAATATATTCTTTCTATCCAATATAACACAAGATTATTGTCACATTACCGTTCTGTTCTCACCACCCAATACAACACCACCTCATCATTAGATCGTGGCCTAATTTGTTATTCTAAGACAAATCGTGTTAAACATCCATATAAAAAATACTGCCTATGGAAAAAATACAGGTTACTATTCCAGAGTATTGGAAAAAATATTAATATTTTCATTGTTTAAAAATAATTGCAATATCATTTCGTGAAAATCAGAAAACCATCGTAAATGTATATTGGAACGCCATTTTGTCTGAAGCTGTTCTGAATGGTTGTAATAATAAAACAAGAAAGATATTTAAACTCAGATATAATTAATAGAAAAACCATTGAACAGGGGATGAATGATTGGATGATTTAGTTGTCGAAGAAATTAAGGAATTGTTTGGTGACCATAATTTGGTTGAAGACGATTTAGTTGACATAGTCACCATAATTCTAAATGTTGAGATCAATAGTTATGATGATGATTATGGTGATGATTATGATGAGGATGATGATGATGATGGTGATGATGATGATGATGATGATGATGATGATGATGATGATGATGATGATGATGATGATGATGATGATGATGACGAAGACGATGATGATGATGATGATGATGATGATGAACTAGACTCAATGATTATTGAAATTTTGCAATAGTTGGACGACAAGTGACAAGAAATCTGGCAACTCATTTCATTAATAACGATCTTAATATGGAACACAGTGTGAAATTTGAAAATCAAATAAGCCACGACAAATAGCAGCGACATTATAAAATCTTTACACTGATTGGAAAAAAAAATGTTATGCAAACTAAAATTTAAAATTTTATGATATAACCAGCTGCATTGGATATGGGGACAGAAAGAAAGAAAGGAAGAAAGAAAGAAAGAAAGAAAGAAAGAAAGAAAGAAAGAAAGAAAGAAAGAAAGAAAGAAAGAAAGAAAGAAAGAAAGAAAAAAGATCGAAAGAAAGAAAAAAGAAAGAAAGAAGGAACGAGTAGTGGTGATAGTGATTATGTTTTTAACAACAAAAAACGGAAAACAAACCGGTTTTAATATGTTGAAGTGAAAACTACAGTCAATAAATTGAACGCTGCATATGAGACGTGTATGAAAATTGCAGCATCATAATTGTATTTTTTATCCTCAATCCAATAAATAATTGTTTAAATTTTGTTTGTATTGCTTTCATTAGCATTACCATAAAACCATATTTCCATTGATTTGCAGGATTTACATTTGTATGGAGACTTGCAGAACTAAACAAACGTGTATACCGACAGACAACTATATATATATAAATATATATATATATATGTGTGTGTGTGTGTATGTATATATATATATGTATATATATATATTATATATATATATATATATATATATATATATATATATATATATATATATATATATATATATATATATTATATAATTATATATATATATATTATATAATTATATATATATATACATACACATACATGTGCATACATCACATATATATGTGTGTGTGTGTGTATGTGTGTATGTATATATATATATATATATACATACGCACATACATGTGTATACATATATATATATATATACATATATATGTGTGTATGTGTGTTGTTTTAAATAGACATTGAAACGTCGAGTGAGTTAAAATATTTTTAGATATGAAGAAAATCTCAAACTCCGGGGAAAAGCTGTTAAAACAGCTTTAGAAATCGGGTAAAAATACCCCAATAGACGGGAAAAGGGGACAACAGCCGCTACAGAGAATAATATATTTATATATATATTATTTATCAACAATGGGTTTGGGAGAAAATATCTCAGGAAATCGTTCTGCTTGCTAAATACACATACAGTACAGTCTCACATATTATATCAGAATGAAATGAAATACAAATCCGATCAATTAAGTTTGTCCTTGCAATAAGAAGACAAAACTTTATCTGTAAATGTTTAACATTTAAAACAACGAACAAGAGATTACTTCAATAATATCAACTAATCCAATTTTCTTTTTATATACTATGGGCATGTGGTTAGAATGTCTCAGGAAAGAATTGCTGGACAGATTTTACGGGCAAAACTAACTGGCCGGAGACCCAGGGGTAGACCCCGAGCAAGGTGGTTGGATAACATCATGAGCTCGGCTGGTCTCGCTTGGGGATCCAGCCGAATCAGTACCCCCTCGTAAATATACTAGAACCTGTTAGTCCAAAAGAATGACAACAACTAATCATAGAGGATTAAAACTCCCGCAACCCCCATCAGAAAATATCTGAAACCTCTATCAGAAAATACTTTTGTCCTCTCCTAGCCGCCTACAAGCGTTAACAGGAAAGTTAATGAGCCAAAACTATTGACGGGATGGTCATGAGTGGAATATATTTGATTATAGGTTTCTTTGTTTATGGATCAGTCAAGACTAAGCAACTACAATCTGGAAAACAATGAGACAGGGACCAACGAAAAATTATTCTCCCCATGTGTAAGACTTAAGGGAATTTGGCTGCCATTTCTAGCATATTGAGTGATCATGTAGGGGCTTTCCCTTGCACAGATGTTGAAACCATGGTGTCTTCGCGCAGTAAGTGTCGTGGTGCTGTTTTGGTGCAATTGCAAATGACGTTTCAGTCCAACTGAGGCACACGCTTTTCCACACTTTCCACCAAACAGGAAAACCATGCAATGCACATTTGACAGTGTCTCCGTGTACATGGCTTCCCCGATGACTTCCAAGGCCCGCCTTACTTAGACATAACCAGTTATGTCTAAATAAGACATACATACATACATGATATTATTATATGGGACAGGGAAAAGAAGGCATGCGCAGTGGTGGAAGTTAGCTGTCCAGCAGATGCCAATATAATATCAAAGATTAACGAAAAGGAGAATATTTATGCAGAACTGATGAGAAATCTGCAGATACTCCACCCTGATTACACCTTCAGATTCGTGCCTGTGATCATTGGGGCACTGGGATATGTTAGTAACTGCCTCAATACAAATCTTGAGAAGCTGGGCTTCACAGGAACAGAAAGAACACAACTAGTTAGGAAATTACAAGTACAATCCATTAATGGAACAGTAAAAATATGTAAAACATTCCAAAAATGTTGCATCTAATAACTGCATATACACATGTACCGATACAAAGCATATACACATGCACACATACAACTCAAAACATATTCATCCACACATACAATAACATCCATATCTATACATGCATGTATGCAGACATATATACATATCTACCTAGTTGATGTTGTGTAAATTCCAATGAGAGACTCTTGTGTCTATGTTAGAAACCGACTCTCTCTCTCTCTATTGGGAAAACTTTGTGAAATTATAAAACCAGAATAACATACATACATACATACATACATACATACATACATACATACATACATACATACATACATACATACATACATACATACATACATACATGACAGCAACTCGATTTCCAGTAATGCCATCGCTTGATACTTAAGCATGAGCATCACGGACGAGGAATTTTAGTCCTCCTGGCCTATGACCAGTCATGCCATGCTTCGCAAAAATATGTCACATATCAAGCGATGCCTGTGCTTGAAGCTTTTTTAAGTGAGGAAAGGCTTTGCACGGGGCCAGTCCCACTCTCAGAACTTCGAATGTATTTACTCAAAAAGAAGAACTGGTCTACACCATTGGATGTAAACGAAGTCGCAGCTTTTATATCAGAGTGACCTTCTCCGAGAGAGATGTCTTAAGGAAGACTAGGGGTCTCTCGCTCCACAAAAAAAATAATAATAACGATACATACATACAGAGACACACACACGCACATACATACATACATACATACATACATACATACATACATACATACATACATACATACATACATACATACATACATACATACATATCATAATAGATACAGGATGACAAAGTTGACGTCTAAACTCCAATGAAGTTGTCTTGCCTTTGGTTTAGAAACATCTTGTTTATTCATTGGTGAGACATTTGAAAAGTAAAGCCAGATCAAAACACACACACACACACACACACACATATATATATATATATATATATATATATATATATATATATATATATATATATACATACAAAAGTATTTGTCATTTAATTAAGATGATCATGTCACTTTTTCGATTAATTTTTTAATTTAAAAAGAAATGCTTTATTTTTAATTAGTAATTCTTTTTTCTTTTTTTTTTCTTTTTTTTTTCTTTTTTTCTTTTTTTTCTTTTTTTTTCTTTTTTTTTCTTTTTTTTTCTTTTTTTTTTTTCTTTTTTTTCTTTTTTTTTCTTTTTTTTTTGTACCTTATCTGAATTTTGTTGATGGGTTTTTATAAGGTTTGTAGTAAAGGGAAAACAACAACTATTCGTACTACAACATATTTTGATAGTGAAAGGATTCTATCTAAATTAGGTTTGATTGGTTCCAGTCAATTAAGTAAACATTTGTCACATTGCAGGAAGAGTAATGGCCCCTGATATCATGATAACGATTATAGCTTGAGGATCGTCAATAGGAATGTGAAAATAAAGAAGGTGAGAGGTAATCTATCATATGTGGGTGTGTGTGTTGGTGGGGGGTGTAAAAAGTAAACAGAAATAACAAAGCATACGACACAGTACATTGAAGAAATATTATATATATATATATATACGTATATGTATATATATATATACATATATACATATACATATATTCATATACATATATATATATATATATATATATATATATATATATATATATATATGTATATATATATATATATATGTATATGAATATATATATATATATATATATATATATATATATATATATATATATATATAGATATATATATATATATAGATATGTATATATATATATATATATATATATATATATATATATATATATATGTAATCTGAGTTTTCCGAATATTAATAATAATATTCGATTCGTTTGCAATTATGCAAACAGCCTCTCTTTGTTTTTAAGCCATGACAGTAGAATGAGCCCCTCAATCTTGCTCTTGTGTTGCTTTTATTAATTATATATATATATATATGTATATATATATATATATATATATGTATATATATATATATATATATATATATATATATATATATATATATATATATATATATATATATATATATATATATATATATATATATATTACATAATAGTTCTGTAATAGAAAGAAATATGTCCAGCAGACAAAGCAATACAGATCCCTCCAGCAAGACATGTTCTGGTCTCCGGAGGTATGAAAAGGCTCACAAAAATAACAGCTAGGAACCGGGAGAAGTGTACTACAATCCACTGCTACACACTTCGAAGAACTTCTCTACATGCAAATGACAGAAACATATCTAAGCTCGGGAATAAAGTTTTCTAAAATCCAAGCATGATTCTGTGATAAAGAAGTTTGTCTCGCGACAAAGTGATTCCGTGTTCGATCCTAGTAGTATAATGTAGAAGAATGAGATGTCTTGTGATTCTGCATTATGTGGTTGTCTTACTTAGTTGATTAAATTATTGTGGTTCAAACATTTAGTAGCTGGAAACTATGTGGGTATGTGTGTACAAGGAGGTGCTGAAAAGTTCCTCGGTTTGTGTAAAAGAAAATACAGGAGGATCAGTTAAAAGAAAATACAGGAGGATCTGTTAAAAGAAAATACAGGAGGATCTGTTAAAAGAAGATACAGGAGGATCAGTTAAAAGAAAATACAGGAGGATCAGTTAAAAGAAAATACAGGAGGATCAGTTAAAAGAAGATACAGGAGGATCAGTTAATAGAAAATACAGGAGGATCAGTTAAAAGAAAATACAGGAGGATCTGTTAAAAGAAGATACAGGAGGACCAGTTAATAGAAAATACAGGAGGATCAGTTAATAGAAAATACAGGAGGATCAGTTAAAAGAAAATACAGGAAGATCAGTTAAGAGAAAATACAGGAGGATCAGTTAAAAGAAAATACAGGAGGATCAGTTAAAAGAAAATACAGGAGGATCAGTTAAAAGAAAATACAGGAGGATCTGTTAAAAGAAGATACAGGAGGACCAGTTAATAGAAAATACAGGAGGATCAGTTAATAGAAAATACAGGAGGATCAGTTAAAAGAAAATACAGGAAGATCAGTTAAGAGAAAATACAGGAGGATCAGTTAAAAGAAAATACAGGAGGATCAGTTAAAAGAAAATACAGGAGCATCAGTTAAGAGAAAATACAGGAGGATCAGTTAAGAGAAAATACAGGAGCATCAGTTAAGAGAAAATACAGGAGGATCAGTTAAAAGAAAATACAGGTGGATCTGTTAAAAGAAGATACAGGAGGACCAGTTAATAGAAAATACAGGAGGATCAGTTAAAAGAAAATACAGGAGGATCAGTTAAAAGAAAATACAGGTGGATCTGTTAAAAGAAGATACAGGAGGACCAGTTAATAGAAAATACAGGAGGATCAGTTAAAAGAAAATACAGGAGGATGAGTTAAAAGAAAATACAGGTGGATCTGTTAAAAGAAGATACAGGAGGACCAGTTAATAGAAAATACAGGAGGATCAGTTAAAAGAAAATACAGGAGGATCAGTTAAAAGAAAATACAGGTGGATCTGTTAAAAGAAGATACAGGAGGACCAGTTAATAGAAAATACAGGAGGATCAGTTAAAAGAAAATACAGGAGGATCAGTTAAAAGAAAATACAGGAGGATCAGTTAATAGAAAATACAGGAGGATCAGTTAAAAGAAAATACAGGAGGATGAGTTAAAAGAAAATACAGGTGGATCAGTTAAAAGAAAATACAGGTGGATCAGTTAAAAGAAAATACAGGAAGATCAGTTAAGAGAAAATACAGGAGGATCAGTTAAGAGAAAATACAGGAGCATCAGTTAAGAGAAAATACAGGAGGATCAGTTAAAAGAAAATACAGGAGGATGAGTTAAAAGAAAATACAGGAGGATCAGTTAAAAGAAAATACAGGAGAATCAGTTAAAAGAAAATACAGGAAGATCAGTTAAGAGAAAATACAGGAGGATCAGTTAAAAGAAGATACAGGAGGACCAGTTAAAAGAAAATACAGGAAGATCAGTTAAGAGAAAATACAGGAGGATCAGTTAAGAGAAAATACAGGAGGATCAGTTAAAAGAAGATACAGCAGGACCAGTTAATAGAAAATACAGGAGGATCAGTTAAAATAAAATATAGGAGGATCAGTTAAGAGAAAATACAGGAGGATCAGTTAATAGAAAATACAGGAGGATCAGTTAATAGAAAATACAGGGGGATCAATTAATTATGATTTTATTCAACATATTCCTCTCTCGGATTCACACATTTATTGCAGCGGTCCTTCGGTTTTTCTAAGCCTCGTAAAAAGAACTCGAAAAGTTGGGCCGTCAACTAGGCAATTGTAGCAGCGATCAAGCCTGGAACTTTTCAACACCCCTTGTAGTAGGTGCATGTGTGTGTGTGTGTGTGTGTGTGTGTGTGTGTGTTTGTGTGTGTGTGTGTGTGTGTGCGTGCGTGCGTGTGTGTGTGTGGTGTGTGGTGTGTGTGGCGTGTGTGTGTTTGTGTGTGTGTGTTTGTGTGCGTGTGTATATATGTAACTAAGATCGTCAACTGCCTTGAACGTAAACAAATTTACAACCCAATGCTATTCACGAATTCAAGCAAACGCGTGAACCTTAGGAAAAGGGCAGTCGAATTAGTAGAGTCGTTCTGTCAATAATTATGTCCTCTGTCAATAATTATGTCCTCAGTCAATAGCTATGTCCTCAGTCAATAACTATGTCCTCAGTCAATAACTATGTCCTCAGTCAATAGCTGTCCTCAGTCAATAGCTATGTCCTCTGTCAATAACTATGTCCTCAGTCAATTGTTATATCCTCAGTCAATTGTTATGTCCTCAGTCAATAACTATGTCCTCAGTCAATAGCTATGTCCTCAGTCAATAGCTATGTCCTCAGTCAATAACTATGTCCTCAGTCAATAGCTATGTCCTCAGTCAATAGCTATGTCCTCTGTCAATAACTATGTCCTCAGTCAATAGCTATGTCCTCAGTCAATAGCTATGTCCTCAGTCAATAACTATGTCCTCAGTCAATTGTTATGTCCTCAGTCAATAACTATGTCCTCAGTCAATAACTATGTCCTCAGTCAATAGCTATGTCCTCTGTCAATAACTATGTCCTCAGTCAATTGTTATGTCCTCAGTCCATAGCTATGTCCTCAGTCAATTGTTATGTCCTCAGTCAATAGCTATGTCCTCAGTCAATAGCTATGTCCTCAGTCAATAGCTATGTCCTCAGTCAATTGTTATGTCCACAGTCAATAGCTATGTACTCAGTCAATAGCTATGTCC
>OZ024745.1:131008439-131010939 GCA_964016885.1 Eledone cirrhosa
ATATATATATATATATATATACATATATATATATATAGAATGATTAAGTATCGAGAGAGAGAGAAAAAATGTAAAGATGGGCGATACATGTATTTAGTTGCCAATAGTTTATGCATGTGTGCTCAATACTCGAGCCTACAGAGTTAAATATTAGAGGCGTCAATATTTAGGGGGCGAGAAAAAATAAGCAGAGTGATTATAAAGGAAATGAATACAGTTTATATAACAGTGCGCCTACCTACGTAGGTGCACTGTTATATAAACATGTTCTAACGGTTTTAAACTCCTTGTATTCATTTCCTTTATATATCAATGATATTAAATAAATGGAAACTATATTTATAAAACCATATTTATTCTATTAATTTGTTCTATTAATATTCTATTACCAACAAATTAAATATCCCTTTTGCTTATATAATATATATATATTTATATTGTTATATTTGGGGAGGCTCATATTGTTATAATATTGCCAGAAATAATAATAAAACACACTCATTGTTTGGTTTGGATTCGTTTTCGCTTCTGTATATTCTAAATCCCTATAGTTAATTTAGCTGGCAATCAATAAAATTCTTCCTGAGTTCAGTCTTTTTCGTCGCTATGATCTTTGCGGCCCTTCTATCGGCCGCTGTCTTCAGTTTGCAAAGCTGTCTAAACGTAATGTTATAACTCTAGGGTTATCTACCCTATCGAGTGCTTAGCTGCACACCGAGACTGCATTCGTTAGCTTGGCTGCAACCATGGCTTCGTTGATGCTGTACTAAAATTTGTATATATATATATATATATATATAGTCTATCAAAGTTCTTTCATCACACACCTGTGACATTATCAGTGGTACTATTATGTTTCCTCCCGTTGTGGTGTAATGTCTATTCCATTTTTATTTATTCATTTATTCTTGTCTCTGTTTCCGCATGCGTTTGTGTGTGTGTGTTTCTGTTTGGTATGTGTTCGTGTTTGAGTCTGTGTGTGTTTGTATTCTATCTTTGTTCACTAGCGTGTGTTTATGTGTGGTTGTTGTTATTGTACTTGTGTATATTTATTTATATTTATCTTAGGTCAGTATTGTGTGTTTGTGTATGATTGTTGTTGTTGTTAATCCATTCATTTTTTCTGTTCAACTTTGGTTTTCTTAGTTCTATTTCAATTGCTTCCCTAATCTATCTACCTGTTGAGTCATGTTTAGATATTATTTTAATTTTTATGTTGTCTATATTACCATCATGACTTTGTCTGGCGTGTTCATATAGCACCGGGCCGTCTTTTTGACTTTTTAGTTCACTCCCCAGTGTTAGTCTATCCCCCCCCCCCCCCCACCCAACCACCCCAGGCTCTGAACTGTCTAACCTATGTATGCCGTTGTCATGTTTCTGCAAGTACCCTCTGTACATTTCTAGTTTTACAATTCATTTGTGGATTTCTTCTACATATAATACATTTCTTATTAGTACAGTAGTTGCTGGCTTTTCTACCACTTTAGTCTTTAAGTGCGTCTTTCTTAGGGCCTTTCTGAATTGGTTAGCTAATTCACCTCCAAGGGTTGCATCCACGAACATGACACTCTGGTATCTCTGGTTGTCATACCACGAAGTGGCTTTCCCTATCTTATGTTTGGTCCTATATATGCTATTCCATGATTTGCTCCTGTAAAATGGTCAAATCCCTTTCATGTCCATCTCTATAAGGATCTTATATTTCTCCGTAGCTCCTTTGTTCAACCTGATTCTGTCTCTTTGGTTGTAGCCAGAGAACTGCATGCGACTGTATGTGTCTTTCCAGTTCAGTTGGATCGCACATGCGGGACACATTTTCATCACTCTTATCAAGTTTACGATCAGAATATTAAACTTAGCACTATTGGACATCGCTGAACTTTTGTGTTTAAGGTATTTGGAGGCCATGGGTTTAGTATAATGGAATTGGGGTTTTCTCGTTTATAGTGTTTAACCAGAGTTCAGTGTCTAATACTGGTGGTCTATTGTTAGAGTATTTGGAATGGTAGTCGATAGTTATTGTTATGCTCTGGTGTATGGAATTAACTATCTGCTGGATGCTCTCCATCTTGTTAGTTTCTAATTCGAATTTATTGGTACAACTCTTGTGGGGGTGTTTTTATTACTATATTTATATCATCTACGTTACGAAAGTCCATGACGAGGGCTATGGAGTTCTCTTCTAGGAGTTCTCTGAGTCTCCTTCCCACCATACCATAAATAGGTTGGCAACACCAGAGCATAAAGTTAACTATCGACTACCATTCCAAACATGTAGGGGTTAGTGAAGAAGACGAAAAGGAAAAGAATTGATGGAATTGGCAGAATAGAATGGAACAGTTCAGTGTATATATATTTAAGCTCCGGCGTCTGCAGGCTGTTACCAAGGTAAATGAGACCGTCATCAGAGACGTCTTGTTCAATAGTAACTGTACCCGCAATGCTGACACAGCATAAAATGTAGCAAGAAATTGATAGCTTCTCACAGGCCTGTGAT
>OZ024745.1:131015939-131026275 GCA_964016885.1 Eledone cirrhosa
TGGTGGTGGTGGTAGTAGTAGTAGTAGTGGTGGTGGTGGTGGAGGTGGTAGTAGTAGTAGTAGTAGTAGTAGTAGTAGTAGTAGCAACAACATATGGTGTTGCTAGATGTGATACTGAGGACGACGATAATAATAACTGTAGCTGAGGGGGTGGGACAACATCCAGAAATGTCGCTGATATTGGCAATAATTGTCTGGGGGAAGGGAAGTAAAAAATAAATAAATTAGAAGAGTTGGGGAGAGAAGGATGACTAGAGTGTCCCATCATGCATCTGAACCAAAAATAGAAATAATGATTATATAACTGTTTCTACTTTTGGCACAAGGCCAGCAATTATCCCAGTACATTACTGGTACTTTATTTTATCGACCCCGTAAGGATGAAAGGCAAAGTAAACCTCGACGGCATTTGAACTCAGACCGTAAAGGGACGTAACTATGCTGGAAAGCATGGCGTCCGACTTTCTTCCGATACTGCCAATCCACCGCCATTGCTGTCACATTAAGCATTTAATCTTGTCGAAGCTTTCCGAATTCTTGTTGAGCAACAGAGAAATTCAACAACTTGGTAGCTGATAGCGTAAGATCAATCAAGGTAACATGCTCAACCCTTCTATTCTAGCCACCCATCACACACAATATCTTTATCCGTTTGAAACTTATAGAAAGGGTATATATGCAGGCATGACTTACAAAACTTCCTTCAAATATTCGGGCAAGATTAAACACAAACCGTGGTCTAATTTTTACAAGACAAATTTCTAAACTAAATACAATTGTTAAAAATAGAAAAAGAAGAAAAAATATCTTCAATAGTGTTGTCGCAAATGTGTTACAAATATCTGTGTAAATAATTCTTTTAGGTTTTTCCAGTGTCGTTCAGTATTAAATGTGTGATCAAATGTCTGATCAAATAGAATCTTGCTAATTGTAATTTACACATAAAGTGAACATTTTATACAAAAACCACGTAACAGTCCGTTATTTTCATTGTTCAACACACACACATATATATGTATATTTATTTTTATTTTTCTGTTCAAGTTCTAGCCTGATGAGGTCATAGCTGTTGAATAATGGTTATCACCGAAATATATATTGCCACGAATATGAATAAACGAAGTTTTTAAATTACCCCGGAGTAAACAGACCGACCCGCACACTCCGTCGAGTGCTCTAGTCTGCATACTAGAGTGTCGGTAAGCAACCAACACATACTCAAATTTATTACTAGAGCACTCGACGGAGTGTGCGGGTGGGTCTGTATATATATATATATATATATATATATATATATATATATATATATATATATATATATATACATATATATATATACACACACACACATATACACATGTATATATATATATATATATATATATATATATATATATATATATATATATATATATATATATATATATATATATATATATATTGGATTAAATGCTCTGAAATAGCGATATATATGTGAAGATAGACACAGAATATTCGAAAATATTCTGTATGTTTATAATAAACATTTTGAAGACCTAATCGCTATAGAATAGAATACGTCACGTATTACAATTAGATTCTCGATAAAAGCAAGGGAAGTAACCTACGCGTTTCATTCTTATTAGAAATCTTCAGAGCTATTTCAGAGCATTTAATCCAATTTCTAATTTCTGCCGGACCGGCAACCGTTCTTTCAAACCAGTTCCTGTACACAGCTAAGTATTCTATAAGTCTCTAGCTGTGTCATTCTCGATAAAAGCACTGGATATGTAATCCTGAAGATTTCTAATAAGAATGAAACGCGTAGGTTACTTCCCTTGCTTTTATCGAGAATCTAATTGTAATACGTGACGTATTCTATTCTATAGCGATTAGGTCTTCAAAATGTTTATTATAAACATACAGAATATTTTCGAATATTCTATGTCTATCTTCATATATATATATATAGGTATTAAGATTGGTGCTGCTCTGAAATAGCGTTGTATACATGAATGTATGTATAGTATATTTGGCAATATACCGTATATATATATATATATATATATATATATATATATATATATATATATATATATATTTATATATATATATACGTGTGTGTGTGTGTGTGTGTGTGTGTGTGTGTGTGTGTGTGTGTGTGTGTGTGTGTGTGTGTGTGTGTGTGTGTGTGTGTGTGTGTGTGTGTGTGTGTGTGTGTGTGTGTGTGTGTGTGTGTGTGTGTGTGTGTGTGAGTTTTATTTAATTTGTTGGAATTCCGACAAACATAAATGTTTATAACTGATTTAGAGAACTCAACAAGTTACTGGAGTAAATATTCCAAGATAATAATAAATGGAAACTATATTCACACATAACTTTGAATTACCCGTAATAAGTTTCCACTATCCAGAGAATTTCGGACCGTTAAGGTGTGGTTTCCATGGGTATGTCATTATTTATAAAACAAATTTTGTATTTTATCTGATGAAAGCGCACCAAGATTTGCTTGGTCGCCCTTGAAATGTATATAATAAAATAAATATGGTTTTATAAATATAGTTTCCATTTATTATTATCTTACGGGGTCGATAAAATAAAGTACCAGTAATACACTGGGATAATTGGTGGCCTTGTGCCAAAAGTAGAAACAATTATTATTGGTATATATATATATGTGTGTGTGTGTGTGTGTGTGTGTGTGTGTGTGTGTGTGTGTGTGTGTGTGTGTGTGTGTGTGTGTGTGTGTGTGTGTGTGTGTGTGTGTGTGTGTGTGTGTGTGTGTGTGTATGTGTGTGTGTGTGTGTGTGTATTTGTACATATATATGTACATGTGTGAGTGTATGTGTAACATTGGTAGATATATGTATCTGTTTGACTGTGAATATTTCTATATAAAACATATTTAATAAATATTTCCAACATGAATTGTAAAGAGGAAAAACTTTTATACTGTACATTGATGGTGTGTGTGTATATGTTAGTGGGTCTTTGTGTCTGTGTGTGTGTAAGTGGGTCTTTGTGTGTGTGTGTGTGTGTGTGTCTGTATGTATGTGTGTGTCTGTATGTATGGGTGTGTGCGTGTGTCTGTGTGTGTGTGTGTAAGTGGGTCTTTGGGTGTGTGTGTGTGTGTAAGTGGGTCTTTGTGTGTGTGTGTGTGTGTGTAAGTGGGTCTTTGTGTGTGTGTGTGTGTGTGTGTGTATGTGTGTGTCTGTATGTATGTGTGTGTGCGTGTGTCTGTGTGTGTCTGTGTCTGTATGTGTATGTGTAAGCATGTATGTCTGTATGTATGTAAGTGTGTGTCTGTATGTATGTATGTGTATGTGTGTATGTATGTGTGTGTGTATGTGTATCTGTATGTATGTATGTGTGTATGTATGTATGTATGTGCGTGTGTCTGTATGTGTATGTGTGTGCATGTGTGTGTTTCTGGGGAAATAAAACTGTTGTATTTTTTTTGTTTTACTTAATCTAATGAAATAAAAGATAATTAAAATAAATAAAAGTGTGTGTGGGGGGGGGGTCAAATGACTGTTATTAAGATCAATAGGGTTCGATAATGTGTGTTATGATTTTCTTTGAAGAAAAATCTCGACAATAATGGTTCAGCGATTATTCTACTATAAGATTTCTAGAATTTCATCAGAAATCACTTGATCTTTGTACTTGGACATCGTCACCTTTAACAATAAAAAAATTTAATAAAATCGATAGAAAGAAGATTTATTTTTCTATAATTATCAATGTCATTATCGATATGTTTTTAGTGTTGTTTGTTTGTTTGTTGGTTGGTCTTTTGGGTTTGTTTTTTTGTTGCAATTGTTCTTGTTGTTATTCTTGCTGTTGTTCTCGGGTTGATGGAATGGCAGAAGAACGTTAAACGTTAGACTAAATAATTGTTTCTACTTTTGGTACAAGGCCAGCAATTACTCCAGTGTATTACTGGTACTTTATTTTATCGACCCCGTAAAGATGAAAGGCAAAGTTAACCTCGGCGGGATTTTGACCTCAGACCATAAAGGGCCGTAACTCTATGCGTCAAAGCATGGCATCCGACCCTCTACCGATACTGACAATCCACCGGCACTCTTTCGTTTTGTCCCTCCACTAAACTGGACTATGTATTTCATCCCTTCCCTCATGAGAGTCTCGTGATGGGGCAGAGTCCTCAAACACACCTTCCAGCTGGTCCTGTCAGAAGCAACCCTCTCCAACAGATCCAGCTGGATCCCAAGGGAGACCAGCCAAGCTCATGGATGTTTGTGACATTGCTTTTTTTTGTTTTGGTTTTTATTCATTGCCATTATTTCACCAAGTCGGGCGGTGAATTGGTAAAATAGTTGGTCTTGTACCTAAATCAGAAACCATAGATTGGTAGAATCGGTAGAGCTTCAGACACCATGCTTTGCAACATAGAGTTATGGCCCTTTATGTTCTGAGTTCAAATCCTGCCACGGTTAACTTTGCCTTTCGTCCTTACGGGGTCGATAAAATAAAGTACCAGTAATGCACTGGAGTAATTGCTGGCCTTGTGCCAAAAGTAGAAACAATTATTTAACCAAGTCGACCAATGGCAGAGTCGTTAGAACGTCGGATAAAATGCTTTGTGGCATTCGTTTCGACTCTCTCTTCATTGTGTTCAAATACCGCCGAGGTGGACTTTGCCTATCATCCTTCGGAGGTCAATAAGAAAAAAAGTACCAGTCTAGTACTGGTGGTGGTGATGATGGTGGTGGTGGTGGTGATGGTGGTGGTGGTAGAGGTAGTGGTGATGATGGTGATGATGATGGTGCTATAACAAATATCTGTATAGGTTATTAGTCTAAATATAAAACCAGAGGACCCATTTGGCCGGTGCTTATCCTCGTTTCGTGGCGTGAAGCGACTGAGAGTACAAGACTCCCCCCTGGACAGGACGCCAGTCCGTCGCAGGATTAAACCCCCAGCTATTGCTGGTACTCATTTTCAGCTGAGTATACTGGAGCAACGTGAAATGAATTGTTTTGCTTAAGAACACAACACGCAACCCAGGAATCGAACCCACAACATTATGATCTTAAATCCAACACGCTTACCACTAGGCCACGTACCTCCACTATAGGTTATTAGACAATAGTCTTATATCTGGAGATTTAATAATAACCAATCTCTCCAGTTCTCAAAGACATGGCGAAAAATTCCTGAATATAAGATAAAAGTTACGGGGTCGATAAAATAAAGTACCAGTAACGTACTGGGGTCGATTTAATCGACTTTCCCCTCCCCCAAAATTGATGGTCTTGGGCTTATATAAGAAACCTTTATTAATGGCCCGTGTGAGTGAGCCTACTCTGACCATGCGCCTGTGGGTTGGTTAATTTGAGGAGGAGAGGGGTGCCTTCCCTTGGTGCCCTGAAAGCCTCGGGTGGTTCAGGATTGGTGGGGTACCTGAGTCGCCCCTGGGTGGTTCACCACCACCCCCCCACCACCACCACCACCCACCCCACCCCCACTATTCGGGATTTTATTTTGTTATCTTTATACATAGTTCATTTTATATTTTTCATTGTTAAATTGGTTTTGTTATTGTGCATTTTTACTCGAGCTTATTGTAACCCCGCTGTCTCTCTCGGCCAATAAATGAAATCATCATCATTATTATTATTATTATTATTATTATTATTATTATTATTATTATTATTATTCCTCTTCTTCTTCTTCCTCTTCTTCCTCTTCTTCTTTTTCTTCTTTTTCTTCTTCTTCTTCTTCTTTACCCACTTACTCCTGAGAGGGTCGTGAGGGCAGTGTCCTCAAACACTCCCTCCAGCGGGTCCTGTCTGAAACAACCGTCTGCAACTGATCCGGGTGGATCCCCAGGCGAGACCAGCCGAGCTCATGGATGTTATCCAACAATCTTACTCGTGGTCTACCTCTCAGTCTCCTGCTGTAGGTAGGTAGGTGGGTAGGTGGGTAGGTAGGTAGGTAGGTAGGTAGGTAGGTAGGTGGGTAGGTAGGTAGGTGGGTAGGTAGGTAGGTAGGTAGGTAGATAGGTAGGTGGTAGGTAGGTAGGTAGGTAGGTAGGTGGGTAGGTAGGTAGGTGGGTAGGTAGGTAGGTAGGTAGGTAGATAGGTAGGTGGTAGGTAGGTAGGTAGATAGGTAGGTAGGTAGGTAGGTAGGTAGGTAGATAGGTAGGTAGGTAGGTAGGTAGGTAGGTAGGTAGGTAGGTAGGTAGGTAGGTAGATAGGTAGGTAGGTAGGTAGGTAGGTAGGTAGGTAGGTGGTAGGTAGGTAGGTAGGTGGTAGGTAGGTAGGTAGGTAGGTAGGTAGGTAGGTAGGTAGGTAGGTAGGTAGGTAGGTAGATAGGTGGTAGGAAGGTGGGTAGGTAGGTAGGTAGGTAGGTGGGTAGGTGGTAGGTAGGTAGGTAGGTAGGTAGGTAGGTAGGTAGGTAGGTAGGTAGGTAGGTAGGTGGTAGGTAGGTAGGTAGGTAGGTAGGTAGGTAGGTAGGTAGGTAGGTAGGTAGGTAGGTGGTAGGTAGGTGGGTAGGTGGTAGGTAGGTAGGTAGGTAGGTAGGTAGGTAGGTAGGTGGGTAGGTGGTAGGTAGGTAGGTAGGTAGGTAGGTGGTAGGTAGGTAGGTAGGTAGGTAGGTAGGTAGGTAGATAGGTAGGTAGGTAGGTAGGTAGGTAGGTAGGTAGGTAGGTGGTAGGTAGGTAGGTAGGTAGGTAGGTAGGTAGGTAGGTAGATAGGTAGGTAGGTAGATAGGTAGGTAGGTAGGTAGGTAGGTAGGTAGGTGGTAGGTAGGTAGGTGGTAGGTAGGTAGGTAGGTAGGTAGGTAGGTGGTAGGTAGGTAGGTAGGTAGGTAGGTAGGTAGGTAGGTAGGTAGATAGGTAGGTAGGTAGGTAGGTAGGTAGGTAGGTAGGTAGGTAGGTAGGTAGGTAGGTAGGTAGGTAGGTAGGTAGGTAGGTAGGTAGGTGGTAGGTAGGTAGGTGGTAGGTAGGTAGGTAGGTAGGTAGGTAGGTAGGTAGGTGGTAGGTAGGTAGGTAGGTGGTAGGTAGGTAGGTGGTAGGTAGGTAGGTAGGTGGTAGGTAGGTAGGTGGGTAGGTGGGTAGGTGGGTAGGTGGGTAGGTGGGTAGGTAGGTAGGTGGGTAGGTAGGTAGGTAGGTAGGTAGGTAGGTAGGGTAGGTAGGTAGGTAGGTAGGTAGGTAGGTAGGTAGGTAGGTAGATAGGGTAGGTAGGTAGGTAGGTAGGTAGGTAGGTAGGTAGAGTAGGTAGGTAGGTAGGTAGTGTAGGTAGGTAGGTCGGTAGGTAGGTGGTAGGTAGGTAGGTAGGGGGTAGGTAGGTAGGGTAGGGTAGGTGGTAGGTGGTAGGTAGGTAGGTGGTAGGTAGGTAGGTAGGTGGTAGGTGGTAGGTAGGTAGGTGGTAGGTAGGTAGGTGGTAGGTAGGTAGGTAGGTGGTAGGTAGGTAGGTGGTAGGTAGGTAGGTGGTAGGTAGGTAGGTAGGTGGTAGGTAGGTAGGTGGTAGGTAGGTAGGTAGGTGGTAGGTAGGTAGGTAGGTAGGTAGGTAGGTAGGTAGGTAGGTGGTAGGTAGGTAGGTGGTAGGGTAGGTAGGTAGGTGGTAGGTAGGTAGGTGGTAGGTAGGTAGGTAGGTAGGTGGTAGGTGTAGGTAGGTAGGTAGGTGGTAGGTAGGTAGGGTAGGTGGTAGGTGTAGGTGGTAGGTAGGTAGGTAGGTGGTAGGTAGGTAGGTGGTAGGTAGGTAGGTAGGTAGGTAGGTGGTAGGTAGGTAGGTAGGTGGTAGGTGGTAGGTAGGTAGGTAGGTAGGTAGGTAGGGTAGGTAGGTAGGTAGGGTAGGTAGGGTAGGTAGGTAGGTAGGTAGGTAGGTAGGTAGGTAGGTAGGTAGGTAGGTAGGTAGGTAGGTAGGTAGGTAGGGTAGGTAGGTAGGTAGGTAGGTAGGTAGGTAGGTAGTAGGTAGGTAGGTAGGTAGGTAGGGTAGGTAGGTAGGTAGGTAGGTAGGTAGGTAGGTAGGTAGGTAGGTAGGTAGGTAGGTAGGTAGGGTAGGTAGGTGGTAGGTAGGTAGGTAGGTGGTAGGTAGGAGGGTAGGTAGGTAGGTAGGTGGTAGGTAGGTAGGGTAGGTAGGTAGGTGGTAGGTGGTAGGAGGTAGGTAGGTAGGTAGGTAGGTGGGTAGGTGGTAGGTAGGTAGGTAGGTAGGTGGTAGGTAGGTAGGTAGGTAGGTAGGTAGGTAGGTGGTAGGTAGGTGGGTAGGTAGGTAGGTAGGTAGGTAGGTATGGTAGGTAGGTAGGTAGGTAGGTAGGTAGGTAGGGTAGGTAGGTAGGTAGGTAGGTAGGGTAGGTGGTAGGTAGGGTAGGTAGGTAGGTAGGTAGGTGGTAGGTGGTAGGTGGGTAGGTAGGTAGGTAGGTGGTAGGTAGGTAGGGTAGGTTGGTAGGTAGGTAGGTAGGTAGGTAGGTAGGTAGGTAGGGTAGGTAGGTAGGTAGGTAGGTAGGTAGGTGGTAGGTAGGTAGGTGGTAGGTAGGTTAGGTAGGTAGGTAGGGGTAGGGTAGGTAGGTAGGTAGGTAGGTAGATAGGTAGGTAGGTAGGTAGGTAGGTAGGTAGGTAGGTAGGTAGGTAGGTAGGTAGGTAGGTAGGTAGGTAGGTGGTAGGTGGTAGGTAGGTAGGTAGGTAGGTAGGTAGGTAGGTAGGTAGGTAGGTGGTAGGTAGGTAGGTGGTAGGTAGGTAGGTAGGTAGGTAGGTAGGTAGGTAGGTAGGTAGGTAGGTAGGTAGGGTAGGTGGTAGGTAGGTAGGTGGTAGGTAGGGTAGGGTAGGTGGTAGGTAGGTAGGTAGGTAGGTAGGTAGGTAGGTAGGTAGGTAGGTAGGTAGGTAGGTAGGTAGGTAGGTAGGTAGGGTAGGTGGTAGGTAGTGGGTAGGTAGGGTAGGTAGGTAGGGTAGGTAGGTAGGGTAGGTAGGGTAGGTAGGTAGGGTAGGTAGGTAGGTAGGTAGGTAGGTAGGTGGTAGGTAGGTAGGTAGGTAGGTAGGTAGGTAGAGTAGGTAGGTAGGTAGATAGGTAGGTAGGTAGGTCGGTAGGTAGGTAGGTAGGTAGGTAGGTAGGTGGTAGGTAGGTAGGTAGGTGGTAGGTGGTAGGTAGGTAGGTAGGTAGGTAGGTAGGTAGGTGGTAGGTGGTAGGTAGGTAGGTGGTAGGTAGGTAGGTGGTAGGTAGGTAGGTAGGTGGTAGGTAGGTAGGTGGTAGGTAGGGTAGGTGGTAGGTAGGTAGGGTAGGTGGTAGGTAGGTAGGTGGTAGGTAGGTAGGTAGGTGGTAGGTAGGTAGGTAGGTAGGTAGGTAGGTAGGTAGGTAGGGTAGGTAGGTGGTAGGTAGGTAGGTGGTAGGTAGGTAGGTAGGTAGGTGGTAGGTAGGTAGGTGGTAGGTAGGTAGGTAGGGTAGGTAGGTAGGTGGTAGGTAGGTAGGTAGGTGGTAGGTAGGTAGGTGGTAGGTAGGTAGGTGGTAGGTAGGTAGGTAGGTAGGTAGGTAGGTAGGTAGGTAGGTAGGTAGGTGGGTAGGTGGTAGGTAGGTAGGTAGTAGGAGTAGGTAGGTAGGTAGGTAGGTAGGTAGGTAGGTAGGTGGTAGGTAGGTAGAGTAGGTAGGTAGGAGGTAGGTAGGTAGGTAGGAGGTAGGTAGGTAGGTAGGTAGGTAGGTAGGTAGGTAGGTAGGTAGGTAGGTAGGTAGGTAGGTAGGTAGGTAGGTAGGTGGTAGGTAGGTAGGTGGTAGTGTAGGTAGGTAGGTAGGTAGGTAGGTAGGGTAGGTAGGTAGGTAGGTAGGTAGGTAGGTAGGTAGGAGTAGGGTAGGTGGTAGGTAGGTAGGTAGGTAGGTAGGTAGGTAGGTAGGTAGGTAGGTAGGTAGGTAGGTAGGTAGGTAGGTAGTAGATAGGTAGGTAGGTGGTAGGTAGGTAGGTAGGTAGGTGGGTAGGTGGTAGGTAGGTAGGTGGTAGGTAGGTAGGTAGGTGGTAGGTGGTAGGTAGGTAGGTAGGTAGGTAGGTGGTAGGTAGGTAGGTAGGTGGTAGGTAGGCTAGGTGGTAGGTAGGTAGGTGGTAGGTGTAGGTAGGTAGGTGGTAGGTAGGTAGGTGGTAGGTAGGTAGGTAGGTGTAGGTAGGTAGGTAGGTAGGTAGGTAGGTAGGTGGTAGGTCAGGTAGGGTGTAGGTGGTAGGTAGGTAGGTGGTAGGTAGGTAGGTAGGTAGGTAGGTAGGTAGGGTAGGGTGAGGTAGGTAGGGTAGGTAGGTAGGTAGGTAGGAGGTAGGGTGGTAGGTAGGTAGGTGGTAGGGGTAGGTAGGTGGTGGTAGGTAGGGTAGGTGGTAGGTAGGTAGGTAGGGTAGCTCTAGTAGTAGTGGTAGGTGGTGGTAA
>OZ024745.1:131028975-131041475 GCA_964016885.1 Eledone cirrhosa
AGGTAGGTGGTAGGTAGGTAGGTAGGTAGGTAGGTAGGTAGGTAGGTAGGTAGGTAGGTAGATAGGTGGTAGGAAGGGTGGGTAGGTAGGTAGGTAGGTAGGTGGGTAGGTGGTAGGTAGGTAGGTAGGTAGGTAGGTAGGTAGGTAGGTAGGTAGGTAGGTAGGTAGGTAGGTAGGTAGGTAGGTAGGGTAGGTAGGTAGGTAGGTAGGTAGGTAGGTAGGTAGGTAGGTAGGTAGGTAGGTAGGTAGGTAGGTAGGTAGGTAGGTAGGTAGGGTAGGTGGGTAGGTGGTAGGTAGGTAGGTAGGTAGGTAGGTAGGTGGGTAGGTAGGTAGGTAGGTAGGTAGGTAGGTAGGTAGGTAGGTAGGTAGGTAGGTAGGTAGGTAGGTAGGTAGGTAGGTAGGTAGGTAGGTAGGTAGGTAGGTAGGTAGGTAGGTAGGTAGGTGGTAGGTAGGTAGGTAGGTAGGTAGGTAGGTAGGTAGATAGGTAGGTAGGTAGATAGGTAGGTAGGTAGGTAGGTAGGTAGGTAGGTAGGTAGGTAGGTGGTAGGTAGGTAGGTGGTAGGTAGGTAGGTAGGTAGGTAGGTAGGTGGTAGGTAGGTAGGTAGGTGGTAGGTAGGTAGGTAGGTAGGTAGATAGGTAGGTAGGTAGGTAGGTAGGTAGGTGGTAGGTAGGTGGGTAGGTGGTAGGTAGGTAGGTAGGTAGGTAGGTAGGTAGGTGGGTAGGTGGTAGGTAGGTAGGTAGGTAGGTAGGTAGGTAGGTAGGTAGGTAGGTAGGTAGGTAGGTAGGTAGGTAGGTAGTAGGTAGGTAGGTAGGTAGGTAGGTAGGTAGGTAGGTAGGTGGTAGGTAGGTAGGTAGGTAGGTAGGTAGGTAGGTAGGTAGATAGGTAGGTAGGTAGATAGGTAGGTAGGTAGGTAGGTAGGTAGGTAGGTGGTAGGTAGGTAGGTGGTAGGTAGGTAGGTAGGTAGGTAGGTAGGTAGGTGGTAGGTAGGTAGGTAGGTAGGTAGGTAGGTAGGTAGGTAGGTAGATAGGTAGGTAGGTAGGTAGGTAGGTAGGTAGGTAGGTGGTAGGTAGGTAGGTAGGTGGTAGGTAGGTAGGTGGTAGGTAGGTAGGTAGGTAGGTAGGTAGGTAGGTGGTAGGTAGGTAGGTAGGTGGTAGGTAGGTAGGTGGTAGGTAGGTAGGTAGGTGGTAGGTAGGTAGGTGGGTAGGTGGGTAGGTGGGTAGGTGGGTAGGTGGGTAGGTAGGTAGGTGGGTAGGTAGGTAGGTAGGTAGGTAGGTAGGTAGATAGGTAGGTAGGTAGGTGGTAGGTAGGTAGGTAGGTAGGTAGGTAGATAGGTAGGTAGGTAGATAGGTAGGTAGGTAGGTCGGTAGGTAGGTGGTAGGTAGGTAGGTAGGTGGTAGGTAGGTAGGTAGGTGGTAGGTGGTAGGTAGGTAGGTGGTAGGTAGGTAGGTAGGTGGTAGGTGGTAGGTAGGTAGGTGGTAGGTAGGTAGGTGGTAGGTAGGTAGGTAGGTGGTAGGTAGGTAGGTGGTAGGTAGGTAGGTGGTATGGTAGGTAGGTAGGTGGTAGGTAGGTAGGTGGTAGGTAGGTAGGTAGGTGGTAGGTAGGTAGGTAGGTAGGTAGGTAGGTAGGTAGGTAGGTAGGTAGGTAGGTGGTAGGTAGGTAGGTGGTAGGGTGGTAGGTAGGTAGGTGGTAGGTAGGTAGGTGGTAGGTAGGTAGGTAGGTAGGTAGGTAGGTGGTAGGTAGGTAGGTAGGTGGTAGGTAGGTAGGTGGTAGGTAGGTAGGTGGTAGGTAGGTAGGTAGGTGGTAGGTAGGTAGGTAGGTAGGTAGGTAGGTGGGTAGGTGGTAGGTAGGTAGGTAGGTAGGTGGTAGGTAGGTAGGTAGGTAGGTAGATAGGTGGTAGGTAGGTAGGTAGGTAGGTAGATAGGTAGGTAGGTAGGTAGGTAGGAGGTAGGTAGGTAGGTGGTAGGTAGGTAGGTAGGTAGGTAGGTAGGTAGGTAGGTAGGTAGGTAGGTAGGTAGGTAGGTGGTAGGTAGGTAGGTGGTAGGTGGTAGGTAGGTAGGTAGGTAGGTAGGAGGTAGGTAGGTAGGTAGGTAGGTAGGTGGTAGGTAGGTAGGTAGGTAGGTAGGTAGGTAGGTAGGTGGTAGGTAGGTAGGTAGGTAGGTAGGTAGGTAGGTGGTAGGTAGGTAGGTGGTAGGTAGGTAGGTAGGTAGGTGGTAGGTGGTAGGTAGGTAGGTGGTAGGTAGGTAGGTAGGTGGTAGGTGGTAGGTAGGTAGGTGGTAGGTAGGTAGGTGGTAGGTAGGTAGGTAGGTGGTAGGTAGGTAGGTGGTAGGTAGGTAGGTGGTAGGTAGGTAGGTAGGTGGTAGGTAGGTAGGTGGTAGGTAGGTAGGTAGGTGGTAGGTAGGTAGGTAGGTAGGTAGGTAGGTAGGTGGTAGGTAGGTAGGTGGTAGGTGGTAGGTAGGTAGGTGGTAGGTAGGTAGGTGGTAGGTAGGTAGGTAGGTAGGTAGGTAGGTAGGTAGGTAGGTAGGTGGTAGGTAGGTAGGTAGGTGGTAGGTAGGTAGGTGGTAGGTAGGTAGGTGGTAGGTAGGTAGGTAGGTGGTAGGTAGGTAGGTAGGTAGGTAGGTGGGTAGGTGGTAGGTAGGTAGGTAGGTGGTAGGTAGGTAGGTAGGTAGGTAGGTAGGTAGAGGTGGTAGGTAGGTAGGTAGGTAGGTAGGTAGGTAGGTAGGAGGTAGGTAGGTAGGTAGGAGATAGGTAGGTAGGTAGGTAGGTAGGTAGGTAGGTAGGTAGGTAGGTAGGTAGGTAGGTAGGTAGGTAGGTAGGTAGGTAGGTAGGTAGGTAGGTGGTAGGTGGTAGGTAGGTAGGTAGGTAGGTAGGTAGGAGGTAGGTAGGTAGGTAGGTAGGTAGGTGGTAGGTAGGTAGGTAGGTAGGTAGGTAGGTAGGTAGGTAGGTAGGTAGGTAGGTAGGTAGGTAGGTAGGTAGGTGGTAGGTAGGTAGGTAGGTGGGTAGGTGGTAGGTAGGTAGGTAGGTAGGTGGTAGGTAGGTAGGTAGGTAGATAGGTAGGTAGGTAGGTAGGTAGATAGGTAGGTAGGTAGGTGGTAGGTAGGTAGGTGGTAGGTAGGTAGGTGGTAGGTAGGTAGGTGGTAGGTAGGTAGGTAGGTGGTAGGTAGGTGGTAGGTAGGTAGGTAGGTGGGTAGGTGGTAGGTAGGTAGGTAGATAGGTAGATAGGTAGGTAGGTAGGTAGGTAGATAGGAGGTAGGTAGGTGGTAGGTAGGTAGGTGGTAGGTAGGTAGGTGGTAGGTAGGTAGGTGGTAGGTAGGTAGGTAGGTAGATAGGTAGGTAGGAGGTAGGTAGGTAGGTAGGTAGATAGGTAGGTAGGTAGGTAGGTAGGTAGGTGGGTAGGTGGTAGGTAGGAGGTAGGTAGGTAGGTAGGTAGATAGGTAGGTAGGTAGGTAGGTAGATAGGTAGGTAGGTAGGTAGGTAGGTAGGAGGTAGGTAGGTAGGTAGATAGGTAGGTAGGTAGGTAGGTAGGTAGGTAGGTAGGTAGGTAGGTAGGTAGGTAGGTGGTAGGTAGGTAGGTGGTAGGTGGTAGGTAGGTAGGTAGGTAGGTAGGTAGGTAGGTAGGTAGGTGGTAGGTAGGTAGGTAGGTAGGTAGGTAGGTAGGTAGGTAGGTAGGTAGGTAGGTAGGTAGGTAGGTGGTAGGTAGGTAGGTAGGTAGGTAGGTTGGTAGGTAGGTGGGAGGTAGGTAGGTAGGTAGGTAGGTGGGAGGTAGGTAGGTAGGTATGTAGGTAGGTAGGTAGGTAGGTAGGTAGGTAGGTAGGTAGGTGGGAGGTAGGTAGGTAGGTAGGTAGGTAGGTAGGTGGTAGGTAGGTAGGTAGGTAGGTAGGTAGGTGGTAGGTAGGTAGGTAGGAGGTAGGTAGGTAGGTAGGTAGGTAGGTAGGTAGGTAGGTGGTAGGTAGGTAGGTAGGTAGGTGGTAGGTGGTAGGTAGGTAGGTAGGTAGGTAGGTAGGTAGGTAGGTAGGTAGGTAGGTAGGTGGTAGGTAGGTAGGTAGGTAGGTAGGTAGGTAGGTAGGTAGGTAGGTAGGTAGGTAGGTGGTAGGTAGGTAGGTAGGTAGGTAGATAGGTAGGTAGGCGGGTAGGTGGTAGGTAGGTAGGTAGGTAGGTAGGTAGGTAGGTAGGTAGGTAGGTAGGTAGGTAGGTAGGTAGGGTAGGTAGGTAGGTAGGTAGGTAGGTAGGTAGGTGGTAGGTAGGTAGGTAGGTAGGTAGGTAGGTAGGTAGGTAGGTAGGTAGGTAGGTAGGTAGGTGGTAGGTAGGTAGGTAGGTAGGTAGGTAGGTAGGTAGGTAGGTAGGTAGGTAGGTAGGTAGGTAGGTAGGTAGGTGGTAGGTAGGTATGTAGGTAGGTGGGTAGGTGGTAGGTAGGTAGGTAGGTAGGTAGGTAGGTGGTAGGTAGGTAGGTAGGTAGGTAGGTAGGTAGGTAGGTAGGTAGGTAGGTAGGTAGGTAGGTAGGTAGGTAGGTAGGTAGGTAGGTAGGTAGGTGGTAGGTAGGTAGGTAGGTAGGTAGGTAGGTAGGTAGGTAGGTAGGTAGGTAGGTGGGTAGGTGGTAAGTAGGTAGGTAGGTAGGTAGGTAGGTAGGTAGGTAGGTAGGTAGGTAGGTAGGTAGGTAGGTAGGTAGGTAGGTGGGTAGGTGGTAGGTAGGTGGGTAGGTAGGTAGGTAGGTAGGTAGGTGGTAGGTAGGTAGGTAGGTAGGTAGGTAGGTAGGTAGGTAGGTAGGTAGGTAGGTGGGTAGGTAGGTAGGTAGGTGGGTAGGTGGTAGGTAGGTAGGTGATAGGTAGGTAGGTAGGTGGTAGGTAGGTAGGTGGGTAGGTAGGTAGGTGGGTAGGTAGGTAGGTAGGGAGATAGGTAGGTGGTAGGTAGGTAGGTAGGTAGGTAGGTAGGTAGGTAGGTAGGTAGGTAGGTAGATAGGAGGTAGGTAGGTAGGTGGTAGGTAGGTAGGTAGGTAGGTAGGTAGGTAGGTAGGTAGGTAGGTAGGTAGGTAGGTAGGTAGGTAGGTAGGTAGGTAGGTAGATAGGAGGTAGGTAGGTAGGTAGAAGGTAGGTAGGTAGGTAGGTAGGTAGGTGGGTAGGTGGTAGGTAGGTGGGTAGGTAGGTAGGTAGGTAGGTAGGTAGGTAGGTAGGTAGGTAGGTAGGTAGGAGGTAGGTAGGTAGGTAGGTAGATAGGAGGTAGGTAGGTAGGTGGTAGGTAGTTAGGTGGTAGGTAGGTAGGTAGGTAGGTGGTAGGTAGGTAGGTAGGTAGGTAGGTAGGTAGGTAGGTAGGTAGGTAGGTGGTAGGTAGGTAGGTAGGTGGTAGGTAGGTAGGTGGGTAGGTGGTAGGTAGGTAGGTAGGTAGGTAGGTGGTAGGTAGGTAGGTAGGTAGGTGGTAGGTAGGTAGGTAGGTAGGTGGGATGGGGGTAGGTAGATAGCAACAGCCAGACAGACAGACAGACAGACAGACAGATAGATAGATAGATAGATAGATAGATAGATAGATAGATAGATAGATAGATAGATAGATAGATAGATTTCTTTATTTGCCACAAGGGCGCAAAAAATGGGGGGAAATACAATTGGGGAGTTTACATACAAGGCATGTAAAAATGTATAACAAAAATAATGAATAAAACAAAACGAAATCCCCAATGGGGGGGGGGCGTTACACATGGGTTGCACACACCCCGAAAAAAATGTACAACCCTCATCTCCAGGAGCACGAAGAGCGAGCACTCCTCTCTTCCTCTTCTTCCTCGACCTACAGGCTTATATAAAAAGAAGGCCCAACCACTCGGGCCATCCTTGCCACATTCACCCACCTTTCGTAAAATTTGCTGGGGTGCAGCACCTCTCTCTCCACTCTGATTCTTCTTCTAAAATGATATTTGAAGAAGCGAACCAGTTGTTCACCGGAGAGAAAGGTGTCTGACCTCAGCCCTTTCAGTCTCGTCCACCATATAACCTCTTTCACCATAGCCATTACACAGAGGAAAACCGCCTCTCCTTCGTTTTTGAAGGAAGGTGGCGGTTTGATCGCAATAATGGACTCGGTGGTCAACCGGATTTGTCCCACCCGCGACAGTAGTCGTTCTGCGTAGCTCCACAGGTCGGTAACGCCCGGGCAGTGTACAAATTTGTGCGCGACGGTTTCCTCGTCCCGCATCTCGGACAGATCATTTTCGAGGGATCCCTGCCCGGGCGCCCGTGTCTGTAGAGCTTGTCGCGAACGGGTAGAGCTCCTCGGTAGCACTGCCAAGCTAGGGACTTTTGAAAGTTGTCCGTCGGTCCCGGGCGGAAGGTCCTACCGAACAGACTGGCCAGTTCGTCTTCCTCTGCGCCTAGAGTTTCTCCGAGAGTGTCGTCGCACTTGCTGCGGACTAACCCTCTATAGAATGACGAGGTGGAGTCTCCACTGACTGCCGGGTCTATTTGCCAGAGGACTGTGAGCGCCTGGGCACATTCAATGTGCCAGTCGCCCATTTTCCTCGGTCTTTGCTTGATAGATAAATAGATAGATAGATAGATAGATAGATAGATAGATAGATAGATAGATAGATAGATAGATATCTTCAGTTTTACATCCATCATGACAATATCTCTCAAGACTTAGTTTTAAAAATTACACCACCAACTGATTCAAACAAATTCTTTACGGTTTTTTAGAATTTGCGTTTGTTTAAAGGAATCAAATTTAAGGATGCGGAAAAAATAAGACAACTTGAAGAGACAGAGAGACACAACAACAACAACAACGAACAGATAAAGAGATAGAAAGAGATAAAAGACGGAAAGTACTTGGTAAAGAGAGGAGATAATGAGAGAATATTGTTTTTCAAGCGGGTTTTTTTTTGGTTTTGTTTTTTGGTTTTGTTTTTTCTTCTCTTTGTTTTGTTTTTTTTGTTTTTTTTTATTTTTGTTTGTTTTTTTCTGTTTTTTTTTCTGTTTTTTTCTGTTTTTTGTTTGTTTTTTACCTTGTAGTATTTTCTTTGATCGATCCGGAAAATTCAAGTCAGGTCAGATAAAAATCACTAGATGAACAAAAACTGGAAGAAATCTTTCTTTTTTCTTCTTTTTTTATTTTTGGTTTTCTTTCTTCTTCAAATTGTAACAAGGAAACAACTTTAAAACTCTGCCAAATCAGATTCCATCTTTCCAAAACACTTAACTAGTCAAATGGAGTTGATTTATTGTCATATCAGATCAAATAGATTTTTTTTATTTCATTTTTTTTTATCTATTTATTATTATTATTATTATTATTATTATTATTATTTCTATCTTTCCACTAATTCTTTTGACACACACACTTAGATCGTCAAAATTCTTATGAGAACTTGTCAGCGATGAAGAAATTAGTGTAATAGAAGAAGAGGAGGAGGTGGTGTTCATGATGATGATGGTGACAATGATAGTGATGATGATGATGATGATGATGACGATAAGAACTTGTCAGCAATGAAGAAATTAGTGTAATAGAAGAAGAGGAGGAAATGGTGTTTGCGATGATGGTGATGGTGCTGACGATGATGGTGATGGTGATGGTGATGATGATGACGATGATGATGGTGATGATGATAATGATGGTGCTGATAATGATGATGATAACGATGAAAACTTTCCAGCGATGATGGAATGAGTGTAATAGAAGAGGTGTTCACCGTGATGATGATGATGATGATGATAATGACGGCGACAACCATGAATGGTGATGATGATGGTGGCGGGGTGGTGGTGATGATGATAGTGGTGGCGATGATAGTTATGATGGTGATGGTGGTGGTGATGGTGATGATGGTGTTGATGTTGTTGATGTTGGTGATGATGATGATGAAACAGCATTTTAACCATTTGAAATCGACGCCAATTTGTCTGAGTATTGACGTGATTGTGAAAAGCTGTGCTAACTTCTAATAATTGTCAACAAACCAACAAATTGGTTTCAATCTTCTCTTGAAACAATTTCTCTTTCCCTTCACTTACGCTCTTGATTGTTTTGATATCTTATTTTGTTTTGTTTTTTGTTGTTGTTTTTTGTTTTGTTTTTTTTACCTTTGCCAAGAAAGAAACAAATAGCAATTGTCTTGCCATTGTGTTGCCATTGTGTTGCCACTATCTTGCCATTGTGTTGCCATTGTGTTGCCACTGTCTTGCCATTGTGTTGCCACTGTCTTGCCATTGTGTTGCCATTGTCTTGCCATTGTGTTGCCATTGTGTTGCCATTGTGTTGCCACTGTCTTGCCATTGTGTTGCCACTGTCTTGCCATTGTGTTGCCATTGTCTTGCCATTGTGTTGCCATTGTGTTGCCACTGTCTTGCCATTGTGTTGCCATTGTGTTGCCATTGTGTTGCCATTGTGTTGCCACTGTCTTGCCATTGTGTTGCCACTGTCTTGCCATTGTGTTGCCACTGTCTTGCCATTGTGTTGCCATTGTGTTGCCATTGTGTTGCCACTGTCTTGCCATTGTGTTGCCACTGTCTTGCCATTGTGTTGCCATTGTCTTGCCATTGTGTTGCCATTGTGTTGCCATTGTGTTGCCATTGTGTTGCCATTGTGTTGCCATTGTGTTGCCATTGTGTTGCCATTGTCTTGCCATTGTCTTGCCATTGTGTTGCCATGAAAGACAGGATATGTAGAGCGAAGAAAGCAAAAAATGTCACCAATGTTTAGTTTCGCTTCATGTTTCAAGATTGCTTTACTTTTCATTATTCCAAGGTCGGAAAAATTAAATACCAGTTGAGTACTGAACATCACCATCATCATCATCATCGTTTAATGTCTATTTTCAATCCTAGCATGGGTTAGACGGGTTTGTCCTATCACAGGCAAGTTGGGTCAGGTGACCGTGTCATGCTCATATAGGACTGTTCCTGATTAGATTTCTACGGCTGGATGCTCTTCCTAACGCCAACCACATTTACAGTATGTGCTGGGTGCTTTTTGTTGTCTCCCACACGACTACTTTACAATGTGTGCTGGGTGCCTTTTGTCATGTCTCCCACACGACTACTTTATAGTGTGGGCTGGGTGTGTTTTTCCTGTCTCCTACGACTGTTCTCTCACCACAAAACAATTTATGGGCTTCAGCCTCTCTCGTATCACTGTATAGACCCATAACTCCTGATAGAGTGAAGAGGTGCCATAGTGATGTACAATGTATCTTGGACATTTTAAAGCTGGCAGAGTATATCTCCTCTGCAAATCAGGACACAGCCAAATTCTTCTAAAGAAAGTGCACTACGTGTGTGTGTGTGTGTGTGTGTGTGTGTGTGTGAATTCATAAAAGCTAGACAAATAGATAGACAGAGAGTTAAGTGAGAGAGCGATAGAATATTTGAATAAAAACAACAGTAAATGAAGATATTTTGTTATAAAACAGCACTATGACTACATCACATTAAAAATTAAAGCTATTAATCCTTTAGTTAACAATCCGGCCAAAACCGGTTCTGGTTCTATAATAGGTTTCCAATATATATTACAATCTTCCAGCATAATTTTATATAAGAACCTTACATTAAGTTACTATCTTACTAACCCAGATAAAACCAGTTCTGGTTCTATAAAATAAAGTCACTCATTTTAAAAGTCTCCAATTTAAATTGAAATCTTCAACATAATTTTATATAAGAACCTTACATTAACTTACTATTTTACTAATGAAATGATTAATAATTTTAGTAAACCCCTCTTCATTAATTAATTGAAACAGAGTATATTTCATAAGAAATGTGGTCGTGAAAGGGTTTATCTAATACTGCAGATCTTCACAATGATCTGTCCCCTAATAAACCAATAAAAATGGGTAATCAGGAATTAACAGTTCACAAAAAAGCTGCTGCTTGAAACTTAATCCAGTTTCAGATTATACAATTATTGGAGTTTGAAAAGCTTATTTATATGGTGCTCAGGTGAAAAGTTTTACAAACCTTAAGGGTCAAAACAATTGCTTGAGGGGTTTTTATTTTCTGTGACCTTCTGCTGTCAAGCTCTCCTGAGAGTTTCTTACCACAGATATTGTCTACTAAATCATTACAGAATGTTAAGAGTTAATGTGTCTTCTTCTTCTCTGTCCACTTATTCTTGAGAGGGTCATGGGGACAGAGCCTCCTCAAACACTCCTTCCAGTGGCTCCTCTCAGAAGCAACCATCTCTGACCTAGCTGGATCCCCAAGACCAGCCAAGCTCATGGATGTTATCCAGCTATCTTACTCATGGTCTACTTCTGGGTCTCCTGTCACCGATACTGCCAAATAATTGTTTCTACTTTTGGCACAAATCCAGCAATTATCCCAGTGTATTACTGGTACTTTATTTTATCGACCCCGTAAGGATGAAAGGCAAAGTTAACCTCAGCGGAATAATGGTTACTGGTTTAGGCAGAATTTGGGGGAAAAGTTGATTAAATCAAGCCCCAGTGCATTACTCGTACTTTTATCAACTCAGTAGGGATGAAAGGGAAAGCTAACCTCGGCAGTATTTGAACTCGGAACATAAAGGGGCATAACTCTATGTCACAAACAAGGTGTCCGACGCTCCACCGATACTGCCAATCCACTGCCCTAAAAACAATTTACACATAATTGATGAATAATAAAACATAAAAGAATGAAGTCCCTTCCATTCAGTTAAAATATAGATACAATGTTTTGTATAAATAGAATATGCAGTAGGAAAAATATAGAATTCTTTAAACAAGTAATATCAGGGAAGAAAAATAAGAAAAAAGACAAGATGCCAACTAATAGTTTTATGTATGTATTTACATTTAATATACAGTAGCTTACTATTAACATGATAGTAATAAACAGTTTCATCAGAGATTTAAAAAAAATAAAAAAACACAAGAAGAATTTCTGTGTGTTTGCCATCTTTTTGATGAAGTCACGTATTCCATAGTAATTTTGCCTCAAATAACCAAGATTTTGATGTCTCCATTCCCAGCCCAAACCTAACCCCAATTCCGTAAATTCTCCAATATAACCCCCATTTTCATAACAAACAAAAAAAAGTTTAACATAAAAATAATATGAATGACTGTGTAAAGACTTGAATATAAAGCGACTTTTCTTTTTATAGGGGTAGGAGGTTTATAGTGGAGAATATACAAGATTCTATTTCCATCAAAATGTTTAACATTGAAATATAGATATAAAGATTTTGGTGTTTAAAAATAAACTAACAAAATATAACAAACATATATAGTAATTTAAATGCTGCAGTTTCGTCTCTGGTAATTTCTGTTGGTAGTTTCAGTGGTTACAAAACTTAAGTTATTGTTAAGCCCTAGTAATATTGGTTTCTGATTTAGGTACAAGGCCAGAAATTTTGGGGGAGATGAAAGCTGATTAAATCAACCCCAGTGTGTTACTGGTACTTTATTTTATGGAGCCCCATAAGGATGAAAAACAAAGCTAACCTCGGCAGGATTTGAACTCAGTACATAAAGGGTCATAACTGTATGCCATAAAGTATATTGTCTGACGCTCTACCGATACTGCCAATCCACCGCCCTATTAGCCCTAGTAATATTGAGATGCTATAGTTGTTACTAATATTGATTATTGACAGGAACCAGTCAGCAGTTGATCAAGTCTGGTGGATGGGATACCATCTTACAAGCCAAACAGTCTGCAGCTTATATCCCATCAATAGTACAACTGGCCTGTGACCCCTAGAAAAAGAGATTTAATTCAGACAGAGCTATGCTCATTTAACTGTAAACAGGTGACAAGGAGAGTTAAAGCTCACCATTGTAAGAAGTAGAAGTACTCCATATTTTAAAACTATTGTATGTCATATGCTCAACTCAATTACTTAAATAAATTATTCCTTTGAATATATCTGGCTTTCTATCACTACATAAAGATAAAGTCCTCAACAATATTTCATATAGTAATGATTTAATCATTACTATCTCTTATAGAAAGCATTGCAAAGCTTTACAGAAGATCATAATCAAACTAGAATGAATATAGTGTAGTGGAGGAGCATGGCTTAGAGGTAAAGGTGTTGGACTTATGATCATAATGTCGTAGTTTGATTCCTGGGCTGGGTTGTGTGTTGTGTACTGGAGCAAAACACTTCATTACACATTGCTCAGCTGAAAATGAGTTCCAGCAGCAATAGTTGGGGCTTTTGAGCATGTGATGGACTGGCATCCTGTCCAGGGGGAAGTCTTGTACTCTCAGTTGCTTCATGCCACAAAACCTAAGCACCGGACTGATGAGCCTCCAGGCTTGTGACAAACTTTAACCCTGTGATAGACTGGCATCCTGTCCAGGGGGAAGTCTTGTACTCTCAGCCACTTCATGCCACAAAACCTAAGTACCGGAGTGATCAACCTCCAGACTTGAAACACAGACAAGAGAGAGAACATAGTGTGAAAAGCTAAGTTAACATTAGATAGACATACAGTATGTAGTCATAAAATATCTAAAGAGATTGACAATAATTCTGTAAAGTAACATCTTGTGAACTGCAA
>OZ024745.1:131046475-131321475 GCA_964016885.1 Eledone cirrhosa
AGAAATCAAGCCAAAATCAGTTCTGTATGAGCAAGACAAGGTCAACTGACCTGGCATTGCCCACAACAGGACAACCCATTTAACCCATGCTAGCGTGGAAGAATGGACATAAAACGGTGATGATGATGATCATCATCATCATTTGAAGTCCACTGACTTGGGTTGGATAGATCATTAAAGTCTGAGTCAGTTCTTATTCAGAGTTGCTGCTCTTCTAGATGGCTCAAAAGACCATGTTTCACTTTTGGCATGGTTTCTATAGCTGGATGTCCTTCCTAACCACAAACACTGTATCTTGACTCCCTAGAGAGGCCGTCATGTCCTCAACATCACTAAACAGTCGTTTCTACTATAATAGAGGCTTCTCTATTCACATTAAAATTATTTAACACACATCTACATATAACCCAAGTATATTATAAAGAGTCAAGACCCACAGCTGAGCTCTTGCCATTTCAACAGCTAATTCCAGACTGGAACTAGCTGTTGAAATGATGGCTGCAATTCAATTTCGAGTAATGCCATCACTTGATACTTAAGCATGGGCATCATTGACGTGGCTTTTTTAGTCCTACTAGGGACTTGCCTATGGCCAGCCATGCCATGCATCACAAAAGATTTCACATATCAAGTGGTGCTTGTACGTAAAGCTTTTTTAAGTGCGGAAAGGCTTTGCATGGGGCCAATCCCACTCTCTCAACATCAAAAAGTAGAACTGGTCTACATCATTGGATGCAAACAAAGTCACAGTTTTTATATATATATATATATATATATATATATATATATATATATATATATATATATATATATATATATATATATATATATATATATATATATATATATACAGCGAAATTCCGTTACAACAAAATTCATGTGGTATAAAAAAGAAATTTGTTATTCTGAAAAATTTGTTATAATGGTATTCGTTATAACGGAATTTTACCTGTGTAAATATATATATATATACACAAAAGTATATATATATATATATATATAGATGTACACGGGTGTGTATGATTGTGTATAGAAGATTATATTAATAAAAGGAATTCCAACTTTGTCTGATTTACTCATTTTATTTACAATCCTTTAAAATTTATAATGGTATTAGAATGAAATAGTATGGTAGAATATTAAATGTTAAGTGTTAATTGAACAAGTACTTTCATGCTTTCGCAATCTTCAGGTTCATATTCTGTACTGACAGTCAAGTTTGCAATTATATATATATTAAAAGCAACAATTTTGGGTATTGATTTACCATAAATGAATAATAAGTTATAGACAGAAAATAAGACAAAGAATGATAGAAAGATAAACAGATACAGAGATATAGAAATGGAGGTTAACCCTTTAGCATTCACATTAATTTTCAAATGTCATGCTTATCTGTTCGCACAAAAGTAGAAACAATTATTTTGAGTTAATCATACTCAAGAGAGTTATCAATTTTATTTGTTTGTAATTTTCTTAATTTTCTATGTGCAGGCTTGAAATTTTGTCAGTAGATGTTTAAATATCAATAATTTACAATTATATAATTTTACCTGATTTTTTTGGTTAAATTTGACTTTTATGGGCAGGTGAAATTAACTAATACGGGCATTTGAAGTATCAACCAGGTGCAAATACTGGTTTAATTTTAAATATGTTGTTTTCGGCATAATACTTGATATATAAGAATCACTAAACCTTATATCAGTGTTCCAGTAATTCCACAGTCTTGGAAATTGTTTTATACCGAACATAATATTTACGGTAAAAAATGCTTGCATTTCCGCAGCATCTGTCGGTCGCCAAACAGATCAGGTTTTCCTTGATTTGAAGTTTGTTGCTGGGCATATCGATTAATCTCTTCTGCCACAACTTCGAAGAAAGTTTGTGGTAAAAACAAAAAGAAATAATCCAGTGCTTTAACATCGGGAGCTAATGTGTGTTGTGGACCAGTATTTTGAATAAAATCGAGAACATATATTGGTGTGGTATTTTTCAACCACATTCCTGTAATATTTTCAATGGCATCCTGGAGATCTCCTTCGTTTTCATTTTCAAAACAACAATCATCGTCGGATGAAATTTCAGAAATATACATGTCTGATACATTTGAAGATAAATCATCATCATCATTTCACGTCCACTTTTCCCTGCTTGCAAGGGTGGGACGGGAACTGATTCTGGCTTGATTTCTACAGCTGGATGCCCTTCCTAACACCAACCTCATTTACAGTGAGTGCTGGGTGCTTTTTTTTGCTGTGGCACCTCCACAACCACTTTGCAGTGGAATGATATGGACCCCAGTCCCTATCATCTAACAACTAAGCCATGTGCCTCCATTAAGCACTAATATTATCTTTTGTTTCTTGTTCATTCCGAATGTCGTTGTGTGTAAAACCTTCAAAGTCGGTATCGCTACTTTCACAAGCCATGTTGATACACAAAAAATCTGTTCTACTTTCAACGTTAAAAAAAACACATGTTGCTTTAAGTTGTTTCACTATATTAAGTGTTAATTTTCGTGGTAAGGGCCTAATCTCGCAGTAATCTCGAATTGACAAGATTTTGATGATGGCTTATTTATTTTTAGAACGATATTTTAGTGTGGGTGTTATCGGCCGGTTTCGGGCGGTTTGAACAAATGAAGGGGAAATAATTTCGGCCGGTTTCGGGCGGTTTGAACACTAAAGGGTTAATGAAGAGATGGTTAGATAAGTAGACAAATAAACATACTGTGGTGGAAGGGAGGGTGAGGGAAGTAGGGAGGGGATGGGAGGAAGGGAGGGTGGGAGGACGGGTGGTAGGTAGAAAGGGATGGAGGGAGCGAGAGAGGAGAGAGGAAAGTAGCAATGAAAGAAGGTAGGTAAATCTCTGTCAAATTACAACTACCATTGAATAATTATTTCTACTTTTTGGCACAAGGCCAGCAATTACCCAGTACATTACTGGTACTTTATTTTATCGACCCCGTAAGGATGAAAGGCAAAGTTGACCTCAGCGGGATTTGAACTCAGACCATAAAGGGACATAACTATGGTGGAAAGCATGGCGTCTGACTCTCTACCGATACTGCCAATAATGTAATCTAGATAGATGATGCCAGAAAGAAGGACAAGATAGTGAGGGGTTGTCAGTAACGGCTGATTGGGAACTAAAACAACAATAGATAGAAACAGCCGAATATATGTGTGACATCGTGTTAGAAAATAGCCTTATTGTGACAAAAAAAAGAATGACACACAGACACACACAGACACACACACACACTCACACAGAGACACACACACACACAGACACACACACACACTCACACACACAGACGCACACTCACACACAGACAGACACACTCACACACACACACACACATACACTCACACACACACACACTCACACACACACACAGGCACACACTCACACACAGACACACAGACAGACAGACACACACATTCATACAAACACACACTCACAGACAGTCATACATATTCATACAGACACAGACAGATACACACAGACAGACTGACCCACACACACACATATTCATACACACAGACAGGTACACACACACATATACACAAACACAAACACACAAACATAAACACACACACACATACACACAGCCACACACAGACACAAACGCGCACACACACACACACACACACACAAAACACACACAAACTCAAACACACACACACACACAGACACACACACACATGATAAATACTTACATAGCGCTGGTTGAAGAAACGGTTGGTATCACGTCGATGCTTTTTGGAATCATGTAAATGTTTGAAGGTTTTACTACCTGTTGTGATATTTTGTGGCCGAGATATCTGCAATAATGAAGAAGACATTGATCATGAACAGGTATGGACACATATTTATAAAAAACATATGACTCCCACCAAAACATCGCAACCCACCCCCACCCCAAACACTGACTGACCTGCAACAAGAAGACATTGATCATAAACAGGTATGGACACATATTTATAAAAAAAACACACAAACCCCAAACACCCCCACCCCCTCCAAAAAAACACCTACTATAGAACTTTCTGTAAGTTTCTTGTGTAAGGTGCAACTGAAGGAGAGGGCTCAGGATGTAGCCATGGTGGACTTTACCTTGTACACTAAACTCCTCGTTAGCCTGGAGAGAGCTAAAGACAGACCCATGGTGAGCTGCAACCTGTACACTAACCAGGCACTGTTTCAATAAAAAAAACCTTACTAGTACCTGAAAGGTACATGGTTTGAATATAGCCTGTCTCAATAGCCCAGTCCACCAAGCTGTAAACAAGTACAACATGTATAGTACAACTGTTGTAAGGAGTTGTCAGATATTCCTGCAAGCATAATTTACAGATAGATGGAAACGACCATGTTAAGAAACTCCAATAAAACAAAGACTTTAGTTCTCCAACTATAAAAGTTATAGGAGTCACCAACATAAACATCCTATACCAAAGAAAATGGAATTAACAAATCTACTTGAGGAGATCATGACAATGTTACAAAAGGGAAAAATCCTGGAGAATTTAACCCTTAAATAATTGCCTGTTTCAAGTTCCAGCAAAGAGCAGGGTAAGTACTGTCTTGATGATGGCTAGAGCCTGAAATGTGACAGTTGTTACCCGCTACTTCTGCTGGAATCTGCCAGACGGTGCCTTTCAATAATCATAGCTAGGCTTTCCAAATGTTTATTTATTAAACATACTGTATATCATTAGATACAAAAGTCACATACTTATATGTATACAGTTACGTTGGAGCTAAGATTTTTATTCCAAATATCTTTAACAATGAATGATCCAGTTCTTCAATGGAATTGCCTACATATCAAATTTACATATAAATGGCCAAGTATTCCATAGAGGTGTGTGGTATCTGTTCAAGTTTTGTGTATTCTAAATTCAAATATGGCCTTCACAGTGGTAAATAGTGACAAACATCCAAGAAATCTCCTTTCAGATGCAACTTCATATGAGGTCAGCAAAACCTGTGCAGATATCAACAGCAACAACTGTGACCATAGGCAGACTAACAGAAAAAGTAGTCTTTCTCAGTAGGAGATGCACAGAGGTAATTAATAGTAAGAACCCCGATGTAATAAACTTTCTCCAAAGCCAAGAAAGTAGAAATAGTTGATGGTTTCTGTTATGGAAGTGACAGAATTAATAAAGGAGGAAATTGCATGAAAGTATAGTAGCTAGAATAAGAACAATCTAGAAAAAGTTCAGAGAACCACTGTATTGCATTCTTTTTTACCAATGTAGAACTACACTGCCAAACATGTCCTTACTTTTTAAAATGGTATGGTGTAATTTTGAGGAGGATTTGGCAGCTACTTCTAGTAAATCCTGTGATCATGTAGAGATACTCTCATTAACTAGTAGTAATAGCAACAGTATCATCAGCAGCAGCATCAACGGCAGCAAGCAAACAAGCAAAAAGAGCAGGCTCTTAGTTAGTTGCCTCTAATTCACAGTGTTGATCACCTACCACATCTAACCAACACCAAAACCAATATCAATACAAAAGTCAGACCTCTTTTCACTTGATACTGTTATTGTAAAAAGAAATGACAACATCATTTGCAGAACAAGAATACAAGCTAATTTTCCATCCATACTAGGTTAACAAAATAATAATAATAATAATAATAAATAATAAATAAACCAACAGTAACAACAACAACCAAAACAATACAAAATAAACAAATATAATTTCTTAAACTAAAACTGAAAACAAAAATATAAAATATAAAAAAAAAAAATGCTGATAGAATAAAACTGGAAATTCCAAAACGCACGGCACCATTTCTAAAGCAAAAGGAGCCAAAATTTTGTCTCAAAAGAAAGATTATCACTGATTCCTATTGGAAAAGCCATTGGCAATGAATACACAAAATTCCGAAATTTGCTTTCATCAGGAATTCTATAACATCATTCCGAATGCCTATTAACATTTTAGTTTAGTTTTTTATTTTTCTTCTATTTACTTTATTCTAATTTAAATACACATATACACACACATTATATATATACACACACATACACATATTTATATATACACACACACACACATTTATATATACACACATTATATACATATATATATACACACACACACTATATCTATATATACATTTATATATATACATATATAAAGGGTAAAAGGGTATATATATACACATATATATATATATATATCATAAATGAATTATATATATATGACATACAAATATATGCTGTGCATGTAAATGTATTAAGTTTATTATGCATACATTTAAAAAAAGTATGTGATTTAGTAGAATCATTAAAGTGTTGGTACTCTGTTCCTGAGTTCAAATCCTGCCAAGATCAACTTTGATTTTCATCCTCCCAGGGTTGATAAAATAAAGTAACGGGGGGGGGGGGGGGGTCGATATAATCGACTGTCACTCCTCTGAAATTTGATGGACTTATGCCTAAATTAAAAAAAACCTTAACTGCTTATATTAACCCTTTACCATTCACATTACTCTATATATACTATTATATTTTTGTGGTAAAGGCTTTACCTTACATAATTATCTCACATAATATCAAATCTATGAGATTTTGATGTTATTTATTTTGAGAACAATACCTTAACATCAGTATGAGTGGTTGGTTACAGAAAAAAGTGAGGGAATTCTGGCTGGATACAACCGGTTTAAATGATAAAGGGTTAAATGCATAAAGCCAAAGCCTCTTGAAGTTGCTGTTGGGATTTTACATATCTCTATATATATATTAGAAAGAGTTAAGGCCCAACAGCTGCACTCTTGCCATTTCAACAGCTCATTCCAGAGAGTATGGAACTAGCTGATGAAACAGAAAGAACTCAGCCACCAGTCACACCTCCCTCGCCATCGTCCGGTGAAAAGCCTTCTCGATTCTCTGCCAGCGCGTGGGACCCCATTTGTTCATAATAGTGAGAGATGGGGAAGGTGATGACAGTGGGAGTTTGGTTCCTCTGTGTTCGGACCTGGTGTACATGTGTGTGTATTTTTACACCCCTTGACTACTGTGAGTATAAGATATGTTATTTCTGCAGACACATATATGTGAAGAAGGTAAACCCACCTCACTCAGACATACACACACTAACAGTCAAACTCTACTGCCCCGAGTATCAAGTACTCTGTTGAATAATGGTCTAATTAGTTTAAAACTGTACTATATGCAGGTAAACCCCACTAATGTTGGTGTCACATGGAGTTATTAGTGCTACTACTAAACACAAGCCCATTAAGCCTCTACTATATACAAATGTATAAGAGGAATCAAATGTACTGCAGTTTATTTCACATTGCTCCAGTCTACTCAACTGGAAACAATGTGTTGTACCTGTAATTTGAAGGGACAGCCTTGTCCCAGTCTGTGTCACACTGAATCTCCCTGAGAACTATGTTACGGTTGTGGTAATAGCAGTAGCATCAGTAGTAGTAGTAGCAGTGTCAGCAGCAGTAGTAGTAGTAGCAGCAACAGCAATAGTAGCAGCAGTAGTAGTAGTAATAGTAGCAGCAGTAGTAGTAGTAATAGTAGCAGCAGTAGTAGTAGTAGTGTCAACAGAAGTGTCAGCAGTAGTAGTAGTAGTAGTATATTATTATTATTATTATTATTATTATTAGTAGTAGTAGTAGTAGTAGTAGTAGTAGTAGTAGTAGTAGTAGTAGTAGTAGTAGTGTCAGCAGTAGTAGTAGTAGTAGTAGTAGTAGTGTCAGCAGCAGTAGTTGTAGCAGTAGCAGTAGTAGTAGTAGTAGTAGTGTCAGCAGTAGTAGTAGTAGCAGTAGTAGCAGTAGTAGTAGTAGTAGCAGCAGCAGTAGCAGTAGTAGTGTCAGCAGTAGTAGTAGTAGCAGTAGCAGTAGTAGTGTCAGCAGCAGTAGTAGTAGTAGTAGTAGTGTCAGCAGTAGTAGTAGTAGTAGTAGTAGTAGCAGCAGCAGTAGCAGTAGTAGTGTCAGCAGTAGTAGTAGTAGCAGTAGTAGTAGTAGTGTCAGCAGTAGTAGTAGCAGTAGTAGTGTCAGTAGTAGTAGTAGTAGTAGCAGTGTCAGCAGTAGTAGTGTCAGCAGTAGTAGTAGTAGTAGTAGTAGTAGTAGTAGTAGTAGTAGTAGTGTCAGCAGTAGTAGTAGTAGTAGTGTCAGCAGCAGTAGTAGTAGTAGTAGTAGTGTCAGCAGTAGTAGTGTCAGCAGTAGTAGTGTCAGCAGTAGTAGTAGTAGTAGTAGTAGTAGTGTCAGCAGTAGTAGTAGTAGTAGTAGCAGTAGTAGTGTCAGCAGTAGTAGTAGTAGCAGTAGTAGTAGTAGTGTCAGCAGTAGTAGTAGCAGTAGTAGTGTCAGTAGTAGTAGTAGTAGTAGCAGTGTCAGCAGTAGTAGTGTCAGCAGTAGTAGTAGCAGCAGTAGCAGTAGTAGTAGTAGCAACAGTAGCAGCAGCTGTAGTAGTGTCAGCAGTAGTAGTAGTGTCAGCAGCAGTAGTAGTAGTAGTAGTAGTGTCAGCAGTAGTAGTAGTAGTAGTAGTAGTAGCAGTAGTAGTGTCAGCAGTAGTAGTAGTAGCAGTAGTAGTAGTAGTGTCAGCAGTAGTAGTAGCAGTAGTAGTGTCAGTAGTAGTAGCAGTGTCAGCAGTGTCAGCAGTAGTAGTGTCAGCAGTAGTAGTAGCAGCAGTAGCAGCAGTAGTAGCAACAGTAGCAGCAGCAGTAGTAGTAGTACAGATGAGAGATACTTTAGATAAAGTGGTATCCATTGTTGTTTGAGGGTTCCTTATTGTTTTAATTTAATATTTATTTACATTCAGCTTCCTTTGTCGTGCTCCAGTTTGTTGGGGTTTCGTTTTTAGTCTCTTTTTATATATATTTTATTTTCTAACTGCTTTTTTTATTTAGTGTTTTTCGTTACTATATATATTTTTTTTGCTTTAAATCTTATTTTATTTAGAAACATTCCACAATATTCCACACAGTCTTCTCTTCACCTCACCCACTTGCTCCCTCCAGCCAACCACAAAACATCTATTTTATATAAATGGTTGCTTCCTTTTTACAGTCTCTCACATCTATTCTCATTCCTTTTCCTTCTTTTCTTTCTCCTCTTTCTTCTTCTCTTTTACCCCCCCCCCCTCCACACACACATCAGATATTCAAAAATTCTTTTGATATAGATAAATAAACTAAATAAATAAATAAAGGCCATAATAACAACAGTAGTAGTAGTGGTGGTGGTGGTGGTGGTGGTAGTAGTAGTAGTAGTAGCAGCAGCAGTAGTGGTGATGGTGGCGGTGGTAGCAGCAACAGTAGTAATAGTAGTAGTACTGTGGTGGTGGCAGTAGTAATTCCAGTAACAACAACAACAACAATAACAATGAACATTGATGTGAAAATGATAAAAATTATTATCACTGTAAGGCAAATAATGATGATGATGATGATTACTATAAAATTGGTAAAAAAAACAAAAAAAAACAAAAAAAAAACAAACAAGAAAAAACAAGAAAAAACAACAACAAAGAAAAATGAATTTATTTTTCTTACTTTCTGTTTTTTTTTTCTTTTGTTTCACTCAAAGAAATTCCAATGCTTTTCTCCAAACAATTTGTTTTTCAATAACCAATGTATAGAGTAGCTTTGTTATTTAGTGTTTTGGCAGGTGTGGTGGTTGCTCTACTGCCTTTTTATGTTTGTTTTGTCTGTTGTTTCTTTTTGTCTTTTGTCATTTTTTTTTTGTTTATCATTGGATTCAAAATGTATTTATGGTTCTGCCGAAATTCTCTTTTTAACAACCTTACATTTTATTTGCATTTCAGTTACCAATATATAATACAATAATAAACATACTCAGTCATACACATATATGTATGTACATGTATATAGATATATAGATATTTGTGTGTGTGTGTGTATATGTATATATATATGTATGTGAAGGCACATGGCTTAGTAGTTAGAGCATTGGCCTTGCAATCGAAAGGTTGTGAGTTCAATTCTCAGACCGGGTGATGTGTTGTTTCCTTGAACAAGACACTTTATTTCACATTGCTCCAGTTTGCTCAGCTGTAGAAATGAGATGATAGGGCCTGGGGTCCCTATCATTCCACTGCAAAGTGGTCGTAAAGGTGCCACGGCAAAAAAAAAACACCCAGCACTCACTGTAAATGAGGTTGGTGTTAGGAAGGGCATCCAGCTGTAGAAATCAAGCCAGAATCAGTTCCCGTCCCACCCGTGCAAGCAGGGAAAAGCGGACGTAAAATGATGATGATGATGATGATGTATGTATATGCATATGTATATGTATATATATAGATATATATATATGTATGTATGTGTGAATATATATATATGTGTGTGAATACAATAAATGTAATCTGAGTTTTTCAAATATTAATAATAAAATTGAGGCTTATTTGCATAATTGCAAACGAATCGAGTGTTATTAATATTCGAAAAACTCAGATTACATTTATTGTATTCAACCATGTAGAGCGGACATTTTCTTTTTTATTTGTGTGTATATATATATATATGTGTGTGTGGGTATGTATATGTATATATGTATGTATGAATATGTATGTATGTATATATGTCAATGTGGTTGGCATTAGGAAGGGCATCCAGCCTTAGAAAACCAGCCAGAAACACCCCTATATGATCGAGACAGTCAACCGACGCAACTTGCCTCAAAATAGGACCTGTCACGGTGGAGATGACGAAGGACCGTGACAAGTGAGGAGATGCTGTGCTGAATAAGACCCGTCCCACCCTTGCAAGCAGGGAAGAGCGGACGTATGATGATGATGATGATGATTGCCTATATACATATATATATACATATATATATATATATATATATTGCCTATATATACATATATATATATTGCCTATTTTTTTTTTTTTTTTTTTTTTTTTTTTGTTATTTATGTTAAATACGGGAGTTTTTGGTCGTATTGAACAGAACAAATCTTGCATTTTTGCTTTTTGTTAATCGCTTGTTAAACAATCATAACCTTCCAGCTAGCTACCCCACACCCCTCCCACCCGCCCCCACACACCACCATTCTTAATACGTGGACCAATCATAAGCCAGAGCCCCCCCCCCCCACGCATCACCATTATTATTATTACGCGGACCAATCATAAGCCAGAGGCCTATACTATCGCTTGCCCGGTTGCCTTCGATATATGATGGATGGATGGATGGACTGCGGAATCCTGGAGAGTGGAAGGGAGAGAAAAATCTGGACGCTCAGCGAAAATGCCAAAGTTAAAGTCAAATTCACCTCGTGGATGAGAATGCGAGCACTCCTCTTTGTTTCGTCCGCGGATGGTTAACATAACCCCATCTCCCCCCGCCCCCCACCGCCCCCACCCTCCAAACGCAATCCAAAACTTCAGAGTTGGTACCATAAATGTAGGCACCCTAAAGGGTCGCGCTAACGAGGTTGTAGAAATGCTTGAACGTAAGGAGGTCGATGTATGTTGTATTCAAGAGACCAGGTGGAGGGGTGGGTCTGCTAGATTCATTGAGGGTAAAAAACGATGTTATAAGCTTTTCTGGGTGGGAAACGACGATGGGCTGGGTGGAGTAGGAATCATGGTAGCAGAAAAGTGGGCAGATAAAATAATAGACGTAAATAGAGTGAACGACAGAATAATTAAAATACGACTTGTCCTCAATAGAACTACGGTGACAGTAATATCTGCGTACGCACCCCAATCCGGACTGCCCGGCACTATAAAAGACAGATTCTATGAGACACTGATGCTAACTACCTCCCAAATATCCGACACTGACTATATAATTATTGCAGGCGACCTAAATGGTCACGTTGGACAACATTGTGACGGCTACGACGAAATCCATGGAGGCTATGGGTTTGGTACTAGAAATGAGGAAGGCTCCAGAATCCTGGAATTCTGTGATGCAAATAACCTAACTATCTGTAACACTAACTTCAAAAAACGTGACAATCACCTGATCACCTATAGATCCGGGGAACACACAAGCCAGGTAGATTATATCCTTACCAGAAGACGTGACAGAGTGTCTGTCGTAAACACTAAATCCCTCCCCCATGAAGAATGCACCTCCCAACATAGACTGATAATTAGCGACCTCATAGTCAGGACGAGACGTACTCGACAGCAGAAGAGGACTATCCTCAGGAGAAAAATATGGAAGCTAAAGGACCCCACAGCCAGAAATAAATTTCAAAGCATATTACTTGATGCTTTCGACAGTAAGGAAGAACATTTACAGTCGGACAATATAGAGGGACAGTGGGAATTTCTGAAAGCAAACCTGCTGATGGCGACAGACGAAGTCTGTGGCTGGAGCAGGCCTGTAGGCAGGAGGAGAGTAACATGGTGGTGGAACAGTAAAGTGGAGGGGTCAATTAAGGCCAAAAAGCAGGCTTGGAAAGTATGGCGGGATGGGGGAAGTAGAGAAGACTATCAAGTGGCCAGAAGGGAAGCTAGGAGACAAGTGTACTTAGCAAGAAGGGAAGCAGAGGAAAGAAAGTTCAAGCATGTTCTACAACGCGAGGACCAAAAACGTGAGGTGTTCAGGATTGCTAGGCAATGTGTCAAGGAAAACAGTGATATTGTCGGGGAGAAGTGTGTCCTTAATGATGATGGTGTACTTGCCATCACCGACGCTGATAAGAAGGTAGCTTGGAAGTGTCACTATGAAAGGCTACTAAATGAGGAGAATAAATGGGAGAAAGACAGTCTCCCCCATATCGACCCAATAGAGGGACCAGCAGTGTTAGTCGAGGGGAGTATAATAAGTAAGGCAATCAAGGATATGAAGACGGGTAAGGCGGCTGGGCCTTCGGAAATAGTTGCTGAGATGCTGAAGGCATCTGGCACGGTGGGACACACCATGGTTACCCGCATAGTTAACCAAGTCGTACAGAATGGGGTTGTTCCGAAGGACTGGCATAGCAGCATCATCGTTAACTGTTATAAGGGTAAAGGAGACGCCCTAGATAGGAGTAACTATAGAGGCATTAAATTAATCGACCAGGTCATGAAGGTCACGGAAAAAGTAATAGCGCAACTAATCAGAGAGAGAATTGACCTAGATGAAATGCAGTTCGGGTTTGTGTCAGGCAAAAGTACCACAGACGCTCTTTTCATAGTACGACAACTACAGGAGAAGTACCTAGCTAAAGGTAAACCCCTCTACTTAGCTTTTGTCGACTTGGAGAAAGCCTTCGACAGAGTCCCCCGCTCCATTATCTGGTGGGCTCTTAGAAAACTAGGCGTTGACGAATGGCTTGTGAGGGCTATACAAGCCATGTATAAAGAAACAGTCAGCAAGGTTAGAATTAACAACGAATATAGTGAAGAGTTTAGCGTAAAAGTTGGCGTCCATCAGGGCTCTGTTCTCAGCCCCCTACTATTTATTATTGCCCTTCAGGCTATAACAGAGGAGTTCAAGACCGGCTGCCCATGGGAACTCCTATACGCAGACGACCTGACACTCATAGCGGAATCAATGGCCGAGCTAGAGAAGAAATTCCAAACATGGAAGCACGGCCTAGAGTCAAAAGGACTTAAAATTAACCTGGCTAAGACTAAAGTTCTAGTTTGTAGGAAAGAAAACAAGGCGGCGGTCCCTTCTGGGAAATGGTCGTGCTCGGTGTGTAGGAAAGGCGTAGGTAGAAACTCCATTTTATGTCCTAAATGCAAAGTATGGGTGCATAAAAGATGTAGTGGGATCACAGGTAAGCTAACTAAGAACATAGATTTTACATGTGGCCGGTGTTCTGGTGCAATAAGTAGCAGCAAGTGCCCACAAAATACTAGCTCTTTCAATTGCGCAGAGGGTTCTATAGAAATAGTGGACAGCTTCCGTTACCTGGGCGATAAAATCAGCAGTGGGGGAGGGTGCTCTGAAAGTACAGTAGCTAGAGTCAGAACTGGTTGGAAAAAGTTCAGAGAGCTTATACCACTATTAGCTGCTAAAGGGTTCTCCCTAAAAATGAAAGGCAGGTTGTACGATGCCTGCATACGAACAGCAATGTTGCATGGCAGTGAGACCTGGGCATTGTGTGCAGAGGATATACACAGACTAGAGAGGAACGAAGCTTGCATGCTCCGCTGGATGTGTAACAGTAATATACGTGAACGGCAAAGCATAAACGAACTAAGGAAAAAATTAGAGATAAGAGGGATCAGATGTTGTTTACTCGAGAGAAGGCTACATTGGTACGGTCACGTGATGCGCATGAAAGTCGATAGCTGTATAACAAAGTGCAGGGCAATAAAGATAGACGGTAGCCACGGAATAGGCAGACCTAGAAAAACCTGGGACAAGCTGATAAACTCCGACCTCACACACTTACACCTCTCCAAGACAATGTCACTGGACCGAGACCTTTGGCGGTACTCAGTAACAGAGAAGACCCGCCTTGCCAGTAGGCATCTCTAACAAAATACACCTCGTCCCGCCACCACCCCCACCCCATCCACACCACCCCATTCTATGTAAAGTTATGTTGGTGCCGCGCCATCCAGGCCGAAACAAATGAGATCGTGTGGTGTCACGACAAAAAAACACACAGTCCACGCTGTAATGTGGCCGTGTAGGCAACACGGTAAAAACCTCCCAGACCCACACTGTAAATGTGGTTGGTGTTAGGAAGGGCATCCAACTGTAGAAAACCTGCCAGACAGTCCTATGCGAGCAAGACAATCACTCTTGCCTCAAGTGGGACTACCCCCGTCCAAACCCATGCAAGCGTGGAACACGGACGTTAAACGTTGATGATGATGATGATGATATTGCCTATATATATATATATATTGCCTATATATATACATATTGCCTATATATATATATACATATTGCCTATATATACATATTGCCTATATATATATACATATTGCCTATATATATATACATATATATATATATATATATTGCCTATATATATATATATATATTGCCTATATACATATATATTGCTTATATACATATATACTGCCTATATACATATATATTGCCTATATATATATATATATATATCATTTCATTTTTTTCATTTCATTTTACGTCCGCTTTTTCCCTGCTTGCATATATATATATATATTGCCTATATATATATATATATAGCCTATATATATATATATTGCCTATATATAGATATATATTGCCTATATATATATATATATATATATATATATATAGGCAATATATATATATGTATATATAGGCAATATATATATATATATATAGGCAATATATATATATATGTATATATAGGCAATATATATATATATATATATATATAGGCAATATATATGTATCAGAGCCTTGGGATATATGTCCCAAGGCTCTGATACCATCAACACTATAAACACAGAGCTGGCATATCTAAGAACTGACTGACTGCCTGATGAGGTCATAGCCATTCAATGGCTATCATCGAAATATATATAGCAGTAAATAAAGGATTATGAGTTCATGCAATTGACTTATGTTTCGTCACTATATATATATATATATATATATATATATATATATATATATATATATATATATATATATATATAAATATATACCACAAAAACGATTATACCACTCGCACACAGATACTTCAACAGAAATACATATCGCAAAGGGAAATAATTCTTCCAGTAAATTTTCAAATTTACTGGCCCTGACTATTGGTATCGTATTTATTATATATGCATAGTCCTGTAATTCCTGATGAAGTGGTGGGTGCACCATATTGATATACGATCTTTCAAGGACATCTTTAACCATGGCGGAGCCCTTCTCCCCCTCTCCAGGTCTGAGCACAGCAGATTTCTTCCAGGGAAGGGTTGAGAGTGAGATAATGGAAGTGAGATATATAGAGGAAAAGTCGACCCCACCACTAGACGTACTTTTTTTTATCGACCTTGAAAGAATGAAAGGCAAAGTTGACCTTGGTGGGATTTAAACCCAGAGAGCAGAGAGCCGGATTAAATACTGTAAGGTATTCTATCTGACCTTCTAATAACTCTGCCAATTCACTGCCTGGTCTACATAGTAGTATCAAATTAAAGTAACCAGCCCACACGGTAAAGTGATATACAGGAAGAATCAACCCCAGTACTTGACTGGTACTTTATTTATCTACACAAATGGATGAAAGACAAAGTTGACCTCGGTTGTAATTATTAACTTAGTGTTAAAATCCAAGTGACAGACAAATGGAAGCAAGCGATGATGAACCGAATTACACAAGCAAACCTAAAAGTAACTACACATAAGACAGATAAATGAATAGAGAGATTTGACAAACACTGAAGAGGAAGTATCCATGAATTGTATGTAAGATATGTAATTACAACAAATTATCAATTACAAGACATTGCTTTAACCCTTTAACATTTACATTACTCTATGTTTACTATTGTATTTTCATGGTAAAGGCTTTATTTCACATAATATCTCACATAATATCTATGAGATTTTAATATTATTTATTTTGAGAACGATACCTTAACATAAGTATGAGCAGCCGGTTACAGCCAGTTGGAACGGAAAAAGGTGAGAGAATTCTGGCCGGATACACCCGGTTTAAATGCTAAAGGGTTAAATTTAAATTGATTATTTTTATGATATAGCAATTACAGATGAAGTCACTTAGCACCGTTAACTTGCAACATCTTCTTACGAGCAGCACAACTGACATACTTAGTCTCTTACTGCCCAGGCTTCCAACACTTACTATTATATATAATTGTTTCTACTTTTGGCACAAGGCCAGCAATTATCTCCAGTGCATTACTGGTACTTTATTATATCAACCCCGTAAGGATGAAAGGCAAAGTTAACCTTGGCAGGATTTGAACTTAAAACGTAAAGGGCCATAACTTTATGCTACAAAGCATGGTGTCTGATGTTCTACCGATATTGCCAATCCACCACCCTTACTACTACATATAATTGTTTCTACTTTTGGCACAAGGCCAACAATTACCCCAGTACATTACTGGTACTTTATTTTATCAACCCCGTAAGGATGAAAGGCAAAGTTAACCTCGGTGGGATTTGAACTCAGAACGTAAAGGGCCATAACTCTATTCTGCAAAGCACGGTGTCTGACGCTCTACCGATACTGCCAATCCACCGCCCTTACTGCTATATATAATACTTCTTCATCAGAGTCAATCCTCTGGGGTTCTCTTTCCACTCACATCTTCCCTACATATGACAACTTACGGAATATCAATCTTAAATATCAATCGCATTAATTTCACTTTCACCAGATTGATTGGACATTCAAAAGTCATGGTCACTTTCCTTTCCACTTTGAACAAAAAAGTTACATACAACACTATGGGATGGTTACAAATGGAATCCCTGTTTAATATGGGCTGACCCGGGGCTAAACAACAACCAAAACAAATATATTTGATGAACTATAAAACTATGAATACTGCTTAATATTTAATTAATACACTTGCTACTTTGCTGATTAACCAAGCTAAAATAAAGTGAAATAGACTAAAATATTTTTCAGAAAGCAATAAGCAAAATATTTATTTCAAAAAATTAAACTTACAAAAAATTAAACTTACATTTAACCCAGCTTTTCTCATTCTAACGTAGAACTCATCATCTTCCTGTCCCCAACCCCAATATCTGTTGGACAAACCATGTGTCTATGGTGAAATAAAATAATAGAAAACAGAATGATGGTTAGCTCACAAGCAACTAACATAAATGGCAAGCATGACATTCAAACACAATAAATAACTGCATACAAGTCGAGACATTTTAAACCTAAAAAGGTTCTTCAAAATACAACTGCCTACAAGTTGAAACATTTTAAACCTAAAAAGTTCTTCAAAATATAACTCAACTTATAATCAAGTCAGTGGTAAAGAAGAGATAAAAGTCTGCAAGAGTGATATTAAATGTCTACCAACAATGGTAGCATTTGATTATGTTCTAATAGTATTAAAAACTAGACACATATTCTGAAATACAAGAACAGTAACAATGTTATATAACGACAACATTTTTATGGCCTTAATCAATTTCTATGACAAAGAATTTTAGTAAATTACAAGTAATGCCAATATTGAGAATCAATGGATTTATTCTTAATAAAGAAAAATATAATTTTTTTTAATCTGAGAAATCAATTATGAATTAAGATCAATTACTAATTAAAGTCAATCAGTTTTGCTAGTTATACATAAGATGATGGCTAGAAAAATTACACCCAAACATAGCGAAATGCTCTTGCATTAATTTTTGCTAGCTGGGAAAAAGCAAGGTTAGATAATGATAGTGGTGGTGATGATAGACTATTTTACTGATTACATTCAAAGTTAAAAAAGAAACTAATGATAATGAGGGATGTAAAAAAAAATAATAACTTGGCTTTCTTGAATTAACAAAATGAATAAATTTCGTTTTAATGTGTAAATTTTTGCAGAGTTGTATTATTTGTGGTTTGGTCTATTAGCTTATAAACCAGACACAGGCCAGTTTGGCTTTCTGAATGTCACACCTAATTTCAAAATTGCCTTGAATTTTTTTAGTAGAGCCTTACGATGATCCACATCCTATGCGGCCCACCTTCCGATGATCCACATCCTATGCGGCCCACCTTCCGATGATCCACATCCTATGCGGCCCGCCTTACGATGATCCACATCCTATGCGGCCTACCTTATGATGAGCCACATCCTATGCGGCCCACTGATCGAATAAATTTGCCCATCCTTGTTATAAACCGTTTTGTAATTACATAAATGGGTTAATGGTTTGGCATATATAAAAAGCTATCAACCAGGGAGATAACTCTTCAAAGTTAATATCTTAAAGTAGTTTCCCTTGGATTAAGGTACTAACGTTCACATAGACTATTATTTTACTTTTAAAATATATTTGTAAAATGTCTATTTTTTTTTAAATATAAGAGAATAGAGAACATTGCAAACCAAAGACTGTTGCAGAGTTGTTCCATGTTCAAGTATAAGTAGTCGTCTGTTTTTATTCCTTTATTCCATTTACCATTCAGTCTATGGGAACGGCTATTGACAGTATGTGTATGTGTGTGTAAATATATGGAGTGGGGGTGTAAATATATGGGGTGGGGGTAAATATATGGGGTGGGTGGGGTTTAAATATATGTGAGAGCAGGAAATACAAATATCCAAACTACAATAAACTGTATCACATGTGAAAGTGCATCTACCCCAGGAGGAGGTGGATGGGAAAGAAGCAGCAGCAGTAGTAGTAGAAAAAGGAATAAAAGAAGAAACCAATTCTTACCTTCTGAAAGTCCTCAAAAGTCAGTAGAAGTATACCTCCGACAAACTTTGGATAATGGTAAAGTGGGTGCAGATGTGGTGCAGCAACATGAAACGGTCCTTTAGATGGATAGGCGTAACTGAGGTTTGGGTTCAAGGGTAAAAGGTCAACATCGTGCATAGCCAAATAGTCACACTCACTCTTTGATTCTAAATAACCCACATTGATGAGGGAGGCACGGTTGAACCTAAATAGATGGAATACATATTTACAGACTGATAATATGAAAACAAGGTAGGTACTAATAATGGTTTCTACTTTTGGCACCAGGCCAGCAATTATCCCAGTGTATTACTGGTACTTTATTTTATCAACCCCGTAAGGATGAAAGGCAAAGTTAACCTCGGCGGGATTTGAACTCAGATCATAAAGGGAGGTAACTCTATGCTTCAAAGCATGGCGCCCGACCCTCTACCAATACTGCCAATCCACCGCCCTAGGTAGGTACTAATAATTGTTTCTACTTTAGGCACAAGGCCAGCAATTACCCAGTGCATTACTGGTACTTTATTTTATCGACCCCGTAAGGATGAAAGGCAAAGTCAACCTCTTCTTTTCAGTTTATATTTACATCTAAAAAAAATTTTTTCATTTCCACCTCTGCCCTTTTCCTCAATCTTTCTTCTACTTCTTTAATTTCTCATTCTATTTTCTGATGAAGGACTAGCGTCCGAAACATTAAGACTCTTTTCTGTCTATATCAAGCGTAAAGCTAATAATATATTTCTTCATTGTACTGTGTCATCTACTTTCTATTTGCATACATATATATTTCATTTCATTTCATTTCATTTCATTTTTTACGTCCGCTTTTCCCTGCTTGCAAGGGTGGGACGGGAACTGATTCTGGCTTGATTTCTACAGCTGGATGCCCTTCCTAACACCAACCTCATTTACAGTGATTGCTGGGTGCTGTTTTTCCGTGGCACCTCCACGACCACTTTGCATGGAATGATAGGGACTGGGGTCCCTATCATCTCATTTCTACAGCTGAGTAAACTGGAGCAATGTGAAATAAAGTGTCTTGCTCAAGGAAACAACACATCACCCGGTCTGAGAATTGAACTCACAACCTTTCAATTGCAAGGCCAATGCTCTAACCACTAAGCCATGTGCCTCCATATATATATATATATGGAGGCACATGGCTTAGTGGTTAGAGCAATAGTTTAATATATATATATATATATATATATATATATATATATATATATATATATATATATATATATATATTTATATATATATATATATAATAGTTTCCATTTGTTAATATCGTATGTTTACTCCAAATACTTGTTGAGTGCTTTATATCAGTTATAAAAATATTTGCTTGTTGTATCCCAACAATTTAAATAGAACTTTTGCATATATATATACATATATACACATATATTTACTTATATACATACACATATACACATACATATATTTATGTCGTAGTTTTTCCATGCTTACATGGGTTGGACAGGTCCTTCTCAGTACCACATCTTTCCACTCAATGCATTTCTTCATCATCTCTGTGATTTTCAGTAATTTGAGGTCACCTCTCACCACCTCTGCCCAGGTCTTTCTCAGTCTACCTCTAATAAGATATCCTTCCACTGGTATTTTCTGGCTCTTCTTCACCCATCGATCAGCATCCATGCACATCACATGTCCAAACTAATGCAGTCTTCTCTCCTACACATCACCTTGCATTCCACTTAAACCCAGCTTCTCCCTTAGTTCATCTAAGCTCTGCCTTTCTCTCACACTTACATATCACATCCAACGAAGCATGGTTGCTTCATTTTTCTCCAGTCTATGCATGTCTTCTGCAATCACTGCCCATGTTTCACTACCATGCAGTATCACACTTCCCACATCCAACAAAGCATGGCTGCTTCATTTCTCTCCAGTATACGCATGTCTTCTGCAATCACTGCCCATGTTTCACTACCATGCAGTATCACACTTCCCACATCCAACAAAGCATGGCTGCTTCATTTCTCTCCACTCTATGCATGTCTTCTGCAATCACTGCCCATGTTTCACTACCATGCAGTATCACACTTCCCACATCCAACAAAGCATGGCTGCTTCATTTCTCTCCAGTCTATGCATGTCTTCTGCAATCACTGCCCATGTTTCACTACCATGCAGTATCACACTTCACATGAGCCATGAAGTTAGTTGAAGAAGAAGAAGAAGAAGAAGAAGGAAGCATTTAGGAACATTGAAGTAAGCAAATGGAGAACCTTGAAAAAGAACAGAAAACTGTGGAAAAAAAACCACATACATAAGTCTTACCTGAAATTATCTACCTGGTTAATAACAAATATCTGATGATTGACTTTCTTTAAGTTCAGGTAGCGGCCCATATGCGGTACAAAGTCCAATAATTCTTCAAACCGGTTCCGGAATGGCACAATGATGGCCAGTTTATGATAAATAGTTTGCTTGGTAGAATTTGTAATGGTATTTCTGTTCTCATTTGTGGTTGAATAACACTGACAGTTGAGGCGACCATCCTGGAGAGGGCTAAGGCCTAAGTAAAAGGAGATTCCCAGTGTCACAATGATGCAGATTAAACAAAATTTCAAAATGGAATTCCGTCTTAATTTTCCTACACATAACATTGGCTAAGATTGGCAAAGTTCTTTTTCCTACTCTTGCTGGGCTGGTGTACATCTACATTAAGCAGCAATCTGAAATATCATTAAAATATACATGTATAAATAAATATAAGTTAAATAAATAAATAGAAGAATATACTGTATTTCCTGGGATCAAAGACGCTACTTTTTTCCTAAGATAAGTCTCAAAAATCTATTAAGTATCTTAGCGGCCGAAGGTTGCATTCTTATGTTTATTATCTTTTTTTATCAAAATTTTGGTTGTCAAAATTAGGGTGTATCCTCGAGGGTGAAGCATCTTCGGCACCAGGAAATACAGTATATACTTTTATAGAATAATAATTCTTTCTAAATAAGGATAGGATGGAACAAGTTCAGAGAGCTACTCCCACTGTTGACCACAAAAGGTTTCTCCCTACGTACAAAAGGATGACTGTGTGACGTCTGTGTGTGACGTGCAATGCTGTATGATAGTGAAACATGGACTGACTACAGAGGACATGTGGTCCTACGTGGTAGTGAAACATGGACTGACTACAGAGGACATGTGGTCCTACGTGGTAGTGAAACATGGGCTGACTACAGAGGACATGTGGTGCTATGTGGTAGTGAAACATGGGCTGACTAGAGAGGACATGTGGTCCTACATGGTAGTGAAACATGGACTGACTACAGAGGACATGTGGTCCTACGTGGTAGTGAAACATGGACTGACTACAGAGGACATGTGGTCCTACGTGGTAGTGAAACATGGACTGACTACAGAGGACATGTGGTCCTACGTGGTAGTGAAACATGGGCTGACTACAGAGGACATGTGGTGCTACGTGGTAGTGAAACATGGGCTGACTACAGAGGACATGTGGTGCTACGTGGTAGTGAAACATGGGCTGACTACAGAGGACATGTGGTGCTACGTGGTAGTGAAACATGGGCTGACTACAGAGGACATGTGGTGCTACGTGGTAGTGAAACATGGGCTGACTACAGAGGACATGTGGTGCTACGTGGTAGTGAAACATGGGCTGACTACAGAGGACATGTGGTGCTACGTGGTAGTGAAACATAGGCTGACTACAGAGGACATGTGGTGCTACGTGGTAGTGAAACATGGGCTGACTACAGAGGACATGTGGTGCTACGTGGTAGTGAAACATGGGCTGACTACAGAGGACATGTGATGCTACGTGGTAGTGAAACATGGGCTGACTACAGAGGACATGTGATGCTACGTGGTAGTGAAACATGGGCTGACTACAGAGGACATGTGGTGCTACGTGGTAGTGAAACATGGGCTGACTACAGAGGACATGTGATGCTACGTGGTAGTGAAACATGGGCTGACTACAGAGGACATGTGGTGCTACGTGGTAGTGAAACATGGGCTGACTACAGAGGACATGTGGTGCTATGTGGTAGTGAAACATGGGCTGACTACAGAGGACGTGCATAGATTGGAGAGGAATGAAGCAACCATGCTCTGTTGGATGTGCAATGTATGTGTGAGAGAGAGGCAGAGCTTGGATGAGTTGAATGAGAAGCTAGGTTTAACCCTTTAATGTTCAAACCAACCAAAACCGCCAGAATTCTCTACCTTTTGCTGTTAAAACTGGCTGTAACTGGTCACTCCAACTGATGTTAAGGTATTGTTCTCAAAATAAATACATTCAAAATCTCATAGATTCGATATTATGTGAGATAATTATGTGAGATAAAGCCTTTACCATGAAAATATAATAGTATATATAAAATAATTGTTTCTACTTTAGGCACAAGGCTAGCAATTACCCAGTACATTACTGGTACTTTATTTTATCGACCCCCGTAAGGATGAAAGGCAAAGTTAACCTCGGCAGGATTTGAACTCAGACTGTAAAGGGCCGTAACCATGCTAGAAAGCATAGCGTCCGACCCTCTACCGATACTGCCAGTTCACAATGTAAATGCTAAAGGGTTAAGAGGAATCTGAGATGATGTGCAGGAGAGAAGACTGCATTGGTTTGGACAATAATAAAGGTCTCTGATTGAGGCACAAGGCCAGCAATTTTAGTGGAGGGGAAAGTCGATTAAATCGATCCCAGTGTATTACTGGTACTATATTTTATCAACCCCCACAAGGATGAAAAGTAAAGCCAACCTTGGCAGGATCCGACCTCAGAACGGAAAGGGCCGTAACTCTATGCCACTAAGCATGTTGTCCGATGCTCTACCGATTACTACTAATGATAATAATAATTATAATAATCATTATTCCTTTTTGTTTGTGGAAAGAAGAAGAAGAAGAAGGCGGCGGCCAAGATAGGTATCTCTCCAGCTGACACTATATTCTGGAGAGATACAATTTACAATTATCTCCATTCCTGAGATACTGAGTTAGAAAATGACATCAATATTATGGAGTTGTAATAGAGCAGATCTTATAACACGGGTGTCTGGGTATGTGTGGGTATGTGGGGGGGGGGGTATATCCGGGTATGTGTGTGTGTGTCTGGGTATGTGACTATGTATGTCTGTGTGTGTGTGTGTCTAGGCATGTGTCTATGTGTGTGTGTGTGTGTGTGTGTCTAGGCATGTGTCTATGTATGTCTGTGTGTGTGTGTGTGTGTCTGGGTATGTGTCTATGTATGTATGTATGTGTATATGTGTGTCTGGGTATGTGTGTATGTGTCTATATGTGTATGTGTATGGGTGTATCTGTGTGTGTCTGTGTGTATGTCTATGTGTGTATGTGTTCATCTGTGTGTGTGTGTGTCTGTATGTGTATGTGTGTATGTATGTGTATGTATGTGTATGTGTCTGTAATTGTGTATGTGTCTGTAAGTATATGTCTGTCTGTGTGTATGTATGTGTATGTGTCTAACTATATGTCTGTCTGTGTGTATGTATGTGTATGTAATTGTATGTCTGTGTGTGTGTGATTTTGCTGACTAAGGAACAAATAATGAATGTTTTACCATCAACATCAATCTAAACTATAAAGTAAGAAGTGCAGGACTGCGTACGGTTTATTTTTATCTCATTGGTAAAATAAGTTGGATTACTTTGAATAAATAATTGTTTCTACTTTAGGCACAAGGCCAGCAATGATCCAGTACATTACTGGTACTTTATTTCATCGACCCCTTAAGGATGAAAGGCAAAGTTGACCTCGACAGGATTTGAACACAGAATGGTAAGGGCCGTAACTCTATGCATCAAAGCATTACTTTGAATAAATAATGAATGAATATTACATAATTTATCTACTAAATTTCGTGGCTGTTGATTAAATATATTTTGTTTATTTAAAGATTCACTTCTTTAACATTTCTGAAATGTTAACACTTCCGGTTGGCATCACTTAAATAAACATACTAATTTTCTGTCACTAATTTTCAACTAATGCAGTTTATATATAATATCATCTTTTTTAATGTATCATGGATTACGTTACTGATTACATAAGAGAGTGTAACGCAGTCTTCGTTCAATTTCTGTGTATATTGTCAATTACGATGTTATTTGATGTATCAGATCTACATGTATATATACCTGCGTATAATATCAATATACACACTACACATGCTAGCAGAAAACCACCCGTGGGTGGTTTTCTTCTAGTTAATATAATATATCAACAGATCAGAATATTGCATAAAATGGAATTCAAGTAAATTTAAAAGAGGTATTCAGGACTTAGATAAGGGATCTGAGGAATGTGAAGAGAACAGGAGACAAGCGCCATTAGTGTAATAATTAGCATACTCTAATGGAGTCCAAAACTGTTTCCGTTCTAATTCTAACAAATATCAACAAGCAACATATCTACATTTCTTGGAACTGTTAATATTCAAATAAGAGTACATTATATTTGAAATAGTAACACCTACTGGAAAGAAACAGCAATATTATACTTGATTATGATAAATATTTACTCATTTATTTAGTCATGTAGGTGTTACATTAAAAAGCACCCAGCCCACACTATAAAATGGTTGTGTAGGAGTCACGGCAAAAAGCACTCAGCCCACACTGTAAAGTGGTGGTGTAGGTGTCACAACAAAAAGCACCCAGCCCACACTGTAAAGTGGTCATGTAGGTCTCACGACAAAAAGCTCCCAGCCCACACTGTAAAGTAATGGTGTAGGTGTCACAACAAAAAGCACCCAGTCCACACTATAAAGTGGTCATGTAGGTGTCACAACAAAAAACACCCAGCCCACACTGTAAAGTGGTGGTGTAGGTGTCACAACAAAAAGCACCCAGTCCACACTGTAAAGTGGTCATGTAGGTGTGTTACAACCCAACTTGCCTCAAATGGGATTACCTGTCTAACCCATGCTAGCATGGAAAGTGGACATTAAACGAAAAAATGATTGACAATGTCCATCATTTTACGTCCGCTTTTCTCTGCTTGCAAGGATAAATATTGCAGATTGTGTAGATAAATATTAACAAATAATAATAATAATAACTGTTTCTACTTTTGACACAAGGCCAGCAATTACCCAGTACATTACTGGTACTTTATTTTATCGACCATGTAAGGATGAAAGGCAGAGTAACCTTACGGAGTCGATAAAATAACAATAATAATAATAATTGTTTCTGGTTTAGACACAAGGCCAACAATTTTCCAGGGGAATGGAAAGTCAATTAAATTGACCCCAGTACGTCACTGGTACTTTATTTATCGACCTCATATGGATGAAAGGCAAAGCTAACTTCGGCGGGATTTGAACTCAGAATGTAAAGGGCAATAACACTATGCCATGAAGAAGAGTGTCCAATACTGCCAATCCATTGCCCTCAATACTATTAGCAATAATAACGGTTTCTGATTTAGGCACAAGGCCAACAATTTTGGGGGAAGAGATGTCAATTAAATCGATCCCAGCACATTACTGGTACTTTATTTTATCAACCCCCGTAAGGATAAAAGGCAAAGCTAACCTCAGAGGGATTTGAACTGAGAACGTAAAGGGACGTAACTCTATGCCGTAAAGCATGGTGTCTGATGCTCTACCGATACTGCCAATGATGATGACGTCGACACTAACAACGCTGATAGTGGAAATGATTATGATAATAGTTGCAAAGAAAAAAGCTAGCAGCCTATTTCATGTCTCAGGAAAGTTATAATTAATTGCCAGTGAGTGGCTGGGTATGTGGGTAGAGTCTGACAGTGGAAAAGAGAAACCATTGAAGCCTTTTACACCCAACATCCTTAACAAGAAAACTTCTAGAGAAGTCCCACATTGCCACACATCATAAACAAACACCTTATTTACTATTTAACATGTGTCAAACACTTTACAAGTGTAGGTCTTCAAGTAAGGTCCCACTCAGTCACTTTCAAGCCAATACCATAAAGAACCATTGCAGTTTCTTACACCAGATGTGTACAAAGTATTTATATAAACACATCTTTATACACAAATTCACATCTTGCAATGTAAACCATATGTTTGTTTTAAGTCACAAATATTATGACTCAATTACATCATAATCATCATCATCATCGTTTAACATCCATTTTCCATGTCTTACTCATACAGAACTGTTTCTGTCTAGGTTTCTATGGCTAGATGCCCTTCCTAACGCCAACCACATTTACAGTGGGTGCTGGGTGCTTTTTGTCCTGACTCCTACACCACAAGATGCAAAAACAAATGACCAAACGATAGTGGTGGCAATTGTAGGAGCATTGATAGATGTAGAGATGGTAGTGGTGGTGATGGTGGTGGTGGTGGTGGTGATGGTGGTGGTGATGGTAGTGGTGATGATGATGATGGTAATGGTATAGTAGTCAGGACGACAGTGATGATGGTAATAGCAACATTTGTTATATTGGTGGTGGTAGTTGTTGCTATAGTGATGTTGACTAATGGTTGTGGTGGTGGTGGTAACGGCAGTAGTCATAGTAATGATAGTGATGATGATGATAATGGCGGGGAGGGGGGAGAGAATGAGGATGACAAAAGTGTCAATGGTGATGATGATGGTAATGATGGTGATGATGGTGATGATGATGGTAATGATGGTGATGATGGTGATGATGATGATGCTGCATGAGGAAGAGGTGTTGATGGTGATGACAGCAATGAAAACACCAAAAGTGATAGTAGTAGTGATGATGGCAATGATGATGGTGATGATAATGATGGTAATGATGATGGTGGTGGTGATGATGGTGGTGGTGGTGATGGTGATGGTGGTGATGGTAGTGATGATGATGATGGTGGTGATGGTGATGGTGGTAATGATGGTGATGATGATGGTGATGGTGATGGTGATGATGGTGGTGGTGATGGTGATGATGGTGGTGGTGATGTTGGTAATGATGATGGTGATGATAATGGTAATGGTTATGATGGTGGTGGTGATGGCGGTGATGATGACAATGATAATAATGATGATGATAATGATGATGGAGGTAATGATGATGATGATATAACAAAAGGTTATGTCAAGCCCCACACTCCCAGCCTCTGTAGTCACTGGTTTCCTATTTCCTGCCCCATTAGAAACAATTTATTCAACATTTCACTTGTTTCCTTCTCTCTTTTCTCGACTTTAAAACATTTACATTTCAAAAACAAACAAAGACATAAAATCTGTTAGGTCTAAGTTCAATACATCACCACCACCACCACCACCACCATCACCACCACCATCATCACCACCACCACCACCATCATCACCACCATCACCACCATCACCATCATCACCACCACCACTATCACCACTGCCATCATCACCACCACCACCATCGTCACCACCATCATCACCACCACCACCACCATCGTCACCACCACCACTATCACCACCGCCACCACCACCAACACCACCACTGTCACCACCACCGCCATCATCATCATCACTATAATCACCACCACCACCACCGTCCCCACCACCACCAACACCACCGTCCCCACCATCACCGTCACCACCACCAACACCATCACCACCATCGCCATCATCACCATCACCACCACCACTATCACCACCACCACCACCACCGTCCCCACCACCACCAACACCATCGTCCCCACCATCACCGTCACCACCACCACCATCGCCATCATCACCATCACCACCACCACTATCATCACCACTATCGCCATCACCACCACCACTATCATCACCACTATCGCCATCACCACCACCACCACAATCACCACCGCCACCGCCATCACCACAATCACCACCACAATCACCACCACCATCACCACCATCACCACCACCACAATCACCACCACCATCACCACCACAATCACCACCACAATCACCACCACCACCACCACCACCTCCATCACCACCATCACCACCACAATCACCACCACCACCACCACCACCACCACCATCACCACCACCATCACCACCATCACCACCACCACCATTATCATTATATAATTCCTTCAGTCTAAATTAGCCGATCAGCTCAGTAAAACGTAACAGTGGACCAAGACAGATACAATAGATAGAGCCCTGCTACTCTCAGGTCCCAAATAATAGGGGGAGGATAAGGGAGTGGTGGGGGTGGAACAAATGGGGGAATAAGGGAGAACAAGCGGGGAGGGGGGGAGTCGGTAATCTTTCTAGGTTGTCTCTGTTGACTTTAGTCATTTAGTTTACATACTGAGACCCCAACCCCTCCTATTTATTTTATAACCCATGGCATTTCTAATAATGTTATATTTTTGTCAAGTATAATGGGTTTTTTTAATGTCTGAAAAAAATTAATTATTGCAGGAATACTAACACTGAAAATAAAACTTTGCCAGAGGTAGATGAGCAAAGTTTAATAAGCGAGGGTTTGGAATAAGAGCGGGAAGTTGAAAAAAATCTGAAATAATATGCGGGGGAGGAGGATTGTTCAAGACCCATTGATATATATATATATCATCATCATCAACCTGACCGTTTTACGTCCATTTTTCCACGCTAGCATGGTTTAGTAGAGTCATCCTGTTTCTATCTTCCCACTTTTAAGACTCAGTTTTATATATATAGATATATAGATTGACCAACAGTTAAAAATATAAATATAAATATAATTTATCAAAGTTCTTTCATCACACATTTCTGTGACATCTTCAGTGATATTTTTAAAAGTACATACAAAACATGTAGGGTTTCCTCCAACACATGGGTGAGAGTCTACTGCTTATGTGAGGTTGGTGTACTTCAAATTTCTGCCCACCTATCATTGATAGCATTGCAAAAAAGTGCACCCAAAGGCACCCATAAACATTTTTAGTTTGAGTGTAGTGTTATCAACTACTGAATTTATGAAGGAAGAATGGCCAAGTTCACATCAACAGAATTTGAACTCAAAACAAAGAGGTATGCAACTAAATACTGCAATGTTCTTTTTGTTTTTTCCAATGCTCTCCAGATTTTTTTCCTTCACTACTCTGTATAATGATTCCTAACACCACCCAAAACACAGAAAGTAAATTGCCAAATGTTTTCATTTTACTATTAAATTTCACCCATACAATTCTATAACACCTTGACATACATTATTTAAACATATCCGGTCATTCATTATAAAAGTACTAAAGATATTCACTACTTCAATAGAAACTGAAAAACGTAGCAGTGATAACATATCCTTTATCAAATTACATTTTCAACATTTTCCCATTAAACCTTTAGTTAACAACTGGGTCAAAAGTAGCTCTTGTTCTATGAAATAAAACCACCTGTTTTAAAGGTTTCCAATTTAAATTAAAAATCTTCCAACATATTTTTATATAAGAGCCTTACGTTAAGTTTATTTTAGTAATGAAATAATTAATAATTTTAGTAAATTCTTGAAATTCTTCAATAATTAATTAAAATAGAGTGTATTTCATTAGAAATGTGGTAATGAAAGGGTTAAACATTTAGTTACCACCCCGGCCAAAACAAGATCTGCTTCTATGAAATAAAACCACACATTTTAAAGAAATGCAGTTATGAAGGGGTTCATACATGACGATGATGATGGTTATCAAAAGTGATCAACATTTTTTATTTTTTCCAGTAATCTAAATGTTATTGCATGATTTCACTGAACAACCAAGTACTATAATATGTATCATCAAGTTTTGTGTATCAACTTTATTGCAAGTATTCTACATAACATGTACAAGGTGACGAATTAACCTACAAAGTACCAATAAATGTACTCGCAACTCCTGGTGATGGGGGCATGGTAATGACATGTAGCATTTCTTGAACATTTTATTTTAAACCTGGCTAATCCCATCTCCTCTCAAGGTCTGAATACAGCAGATTGCTTCCAAATAAAGAGAGAGAGTGATAATGATGAAGTCAAAAAAAAGATATAGAGAAAGAATCTACCCAGTACTTGGCTGGTACTTTTTTTATTGACCTTGAAAGAATGAAAAGCAAAGTTGACCTCGGCGAGATTTGAACTCAATGTGTAGAGAGCCAGAACAAATACGACAAAGTATTCTATCAGACATTCTAATGATTCTGCCAATTTACAGTCTAGCCTACATAGTAGTATTAGATTAAATATCTTACATGTTTAATATTGTCCCACTATATTCTGAAGAGGCGGCGGGTGTAGTTTAATTGATTATTCAACCCCCACATCCTCTCCTGTACAAAACCCCCTTCGGTCACTAATAACCATGGGATTTGCACCTAGAAAGTTTCCCTCTGAGGCACAAGTTCAGGCAAGGTTGTTTGTGGAAGACCAACATTCGCCCATGCATACCAATCTCCCTTCTCCACTGATGATGACCAAGGGAAAGGCAATGGTCGATACAGTTTGGCACCAGTGACGTTGCAACTCATTTCTACAGCTGAGTAAACTGGAGCAATGTGAAATAAAGTGTCTTGCTCAAGGAAACAACACATCACCCGGTCCGAGAATCAAACTCACAACCTTCCAATTGCAAGCCCAATGCTCTAACCACTAAGCCATACACTCTCACATCCTACTAACCTCTGAATAGCATAAATCTAATTGTTTAACTATATTACAAAATTTAGTCTTGTCCATAATCATAAGAAATTATTGAATTAGTAGAATTGTTAGAGTATCCAATACCTTGTGGTGTTTATTCTAGCACTGTATGTTCTGAATTCAAATCCTGCCAAGGTCCACTTTGTATTTCCTTGAGAAAATACAGTACCAACTAACCTACTTCTGCCCACCCCACCAAAAAGAATATTTCTGGCTTTATGCCTAAAGTAGAAACAATTATTATCATTATTATTATTAGGGCGGTGGTTTGGCAGTATCAGTAAAGTGTCAGACACCATGCATTGCAGCATAGAGTTATGGCCCTTTATGTTCTGAGTTCAAATCCCGCCGAGGTTGACTTTCTCTTTCATCCTTACGGGGTCTATAAAATAAAGTACCAGTAATGCACCGGGGTCGATTTATTCGACTTTTCCTTCCCCTTAAAAAAAAATTGCTGGCCTTGTGCCTAAAGTAGAAACAATTATTACATGGGGGGGGGGGGGTCGATAAAATTAAATACTAGTAACGTACTGGGGTTGATATAATCAACTTCCCCTCCCACAAAAATTGTTGGCCTTGTGCCTAAATCAGAAACAATAATTATGTGCCTGTTGAACTATCTAGCACAAGGTGTACTGTAGTAGGCTGAAAGATTGAGGTCGACTATTGTTTTGTCCAACCAACAAAGCCATAATTCTCTCGTTTCTAATATTGCTTAAAGTGGGAAGTGAAAATGAAGAAAACTGTACTGACCTTCAGTAAAGGTTTTGTTTCTAGTTGGAAGTTGGCAATAGCATTTAACTTTGTTATTTAGGGCAACAGGAATTTTGTGAAGTGCCCAGATTTTTTTTTTTTTTGTCTGTCTATCTCCCTTTTTAAGGATAGTATTACATATTTTTATATATCATTCTTTTGCTGGTTTCTGTCATTAGATTGTAGCCATGCTAAAATTGCCTTAAAATTACCTCAACCTATGGAATAACTTTGGGTATATTTTATATACTTTATAGGGTACACTACTTAATCCTTGGGCAAGTTACTGAGTCATCCTTCTGTAGAATACCTTAGACTTCTCTTCATCTTGGTTCCCTGGTGACTAGCTTTTCTTCAGGAAGTTTCAATTCTGCTAAGCATCAGGCATGTACTTAAAGTCAGTCCCCTAAGAATATCACTATGGCTCTCTTTGAGAAACTCTTCTACAACTTCCTGATCACTTATCCAGATCTTGCTTCACTCAACAGATTTTTGGTGAACCTGTACAAGTTTTTATTTTATTTTTATGAACATCATTCTTCATCTTCAGTTTCCAAAAACTTTTAACCCTTCGATGCCTTCACAGTTGCCCTAAAAATACTCTGGTCAGCCATTTTATGTCATTGTTACGGTCACAAACAATGTCAATCAAATAATTGTTTCTACTTTTGGCACAAGGCAAGCAATTACTCCAGTACATTACTGGTACTTTATTTTATCGACACCGTAAGGATGAAAGGCAAATTTAACCTCGGCGGGATTTGAACTCAGAATGGCAAGGGCTGTAACTCTATGCGTCAAAGCATGGTATCCGACCCTCTACCAATACTGCCAATCCACCACCCCTTTGCCAATCCACCAATGGTAAGTTATATTCAGATTTGAAGCCTGCAACGCAAGCTCCACATTTTGGTGATGGATACAAACACATACACAATGTACCAGAGACTCCTGTAATGATAGTTAAGGGTACAAATACATACAGTGTGTGTACTACAGACTCCTGTAATGATGAAGGGTACATATACACAGTGTACCAAAGACTCCTGTAATGATAGTTAAGGGTACAAATACATACAGTGTGTGTACTACAGACTCCTGTAATGATGAAGGGTACATATACACAATGTACCAGAGACTCCTGTAATGATAGTTAAGGGTACAAATACATACAGTGTGTGTACTACAAATGATGAAAGGCACATCAGCTCCAGTGATGCAAATATTGAAAAGCCTATCTGTATATTAGGGTATTTCCCCTTAACTCTTTAGCATTTAAACTGGCCATATCCGGCCAGAATTCTCTCACCTCTTTCTGTTAAAACCAGCTATAACTAGCCACTCATATTGACTTAAGGTATTGTTCTGAAAATAAATAATATCAAAATCTCATAGATCCAATATCATGTGAGATATTATGTGAGGTAAAGCCTTTACTGGGAAAATACAATAGTATATAGAGAGTAATGTAAATGTTATGTGAGATATTATGTGAGGTAAAGCCTTTACTGTGAAAATACAATAGTATATATAGAGTAATGTAAATGTTATGTGAGATATTATGTGAGGTAAAGCCTTTACTGTGAAAATACAATAGTATATATAGAGTAATGTAAATGTTATGTGAGATATTATGTGAGGTAAAGTCTTTACTGTGAAAATACAATAGTATATATAGAGTAATGTAAATGTTATGTGAAATATGTGGTAAAGCCTTTACTGTGACAATACAATAGTATATATAGAGTAATGTAAATGTTATGTGAGATATTATGTGTGAGGTGTGTGTGGTGCAGTGTGGTGTGTGTGTCAGTGCTTCTGTTCAATGTATATGTGATTTACTTCCCAGAACCTCCCTCCTTATATTTTATTATATACACCACAGAAATATCCTGTATAAGAATTGTATATATTACTGTATTTCCTGTTTCACTATACATGAGCTCAACGAAGAATGGGATCGACTGACCTTTAACACATACCAGTAGACACACACACACACACACACACACACACACACACACACACACACACACACTTATTATCGTTTTTATACCTGTTTTTCCATGCTTGGATGGATAAATAGGTGGATAGATAAATACATAGATATTTAGATCATCATCATCGTCATCATTTAATGTTTACTTTCCACCCTAGTATGAGTTAGATATAAATACGTCAATACTATAATGATGCCCGGCCCAGGTTGAATAAATTGGTCGTTATGAGCAACAAAACATAAGTACCTGGCATGGCTTCGTTGTAGTAATGAACTAAATATTTATATTCAAACTTACCCTACAGACAGGGCCGTCTTAACGCATGGGCACGCTGGGCAGTTGCCCGGGGCCCCACGAAGATAGGGGGCCCATTTGTATTTTTATTCCTGTGAGTGGTAGGGACCCAGTACTCTGCTTTGCCCAGGGGGGGGGGGGCTATAATGCTGTTAAGACGGCCCTGACTACAGACTTGAGTTGCTTTACACCTTGGATTTTTTTTTACCTATTACTATTATATATGTGGGCGCATGTGGCCTAGTGGTAAGGGTGTTGGACTTACCATCATAATGTTGCAGGTTTGATTCCTAGGCTGTGTGGTGTGTTGTGCTCTTGAACAAAACACCTCATTTCACGTTGCTCCAGTATACTCAGATGAAAAATGAGTGCCAGCAATAGCTGGGATTTAGCCCTGCGATGGACTGGCGTCCTGTCCAGGAGGAAGTCTTGTACTCTCAGTCGCTTCACGCCATGAAACCGGGATAAGCACCGGCCTAATGAGCCTTCTGGCTTAAGACAGACTTTAGCCTTTAAACTACTCTATATATATATATATATATATTTTAAATTATTGATGTATTGTTTTATTGATATTTTTTATCTGATTGTCCCGAATCTTCTATTATCGATTTTTTATCGTATGGTTGATTTTAGACTTGTTCTATGTGTGACGGTATTTTAACGATAGTTATAGCTCTGATTCATCTGAATTATTGAGCCCTCTGCCGCTCATTTCGAATATTGTTTATCGTGAACTCGTGCGCCGATTTTTCGATACTCGATCTTTCTAATATATATATATATATATATATATATAATATATAAAAGACTATTTTGAGTTTATGACTCTATATATAATATTCTCGGCTCCATACATAGAGCCAATTTTTATTCCCATAAAACCGGCTGTTATTTTTAGTGGCACGAGTATGGGACGAGTTAGGCGCTGTAACACATGTGCGTTCAACAAGACATTTCTCTCAGTCTTCTAAAGTATTCTGAAGTGAAACTTACCAATTTCTGGATACCTGCAGAAGAGCACAGGAATAGTAACTTTCACTTAATTGTGGCGAAACAAATTTAAAATTTGTCCAGGTATCACGGCTATTGCCAATATAGGTTTGTTTTTATTGATTAATCAAGACAGGCAAACCGTATTATTTTAAATTAGTATTTTTCAATCTAGCTAACTTGGTCATTTGCAATGCGAACACATGTATACTTGTATCAGTGTTTATCCCTATCACATGTATACTTGTATCAGTGTTTATCCCTATCATATGTATACTTGTATCAGTGTTTATCCCTATCATATGTATACTTGTATCAGTGTTTATCCCTATCACATGTATACTTGTATCAGTGTTTATCCCTATCATATACTCATTTGTATTACACAGCTCAGAAATATTCCCTTCTTTGAGCTATTTAATTGTAAAAGACTATTTTGAGTTTATGACTATATATATATATATATATATATATATGCTGTGCTGAATAGGACCCGTCCCTCCCTTGCAAGCAGGGAAAGCAGATGTGTAATGATGATGATGATGATTACCTAAAATAAGTTGTCATCATTGACTATGTTATTAGACTACGAAACACCTTGTATAAGCAATCCAAACCAAACAGTGAATGTGTTTTGAGTTCCGGTATAGATTAAAGGTAGCCCTCTCTCTATAATAGATCATTGCCCCTCTCTATAATTTAACTGCTTTACTCTCTCTGTCGCTCTTCACTCTCTATGTGTATTATGTATGTATGTATCCTACACACCTCCCTATAGTTTCTTAGCTTTACTCTCTCCATCGCTCTTCACTTTCTCTATAATAGATTCCACCTCTCTATAATTTAACTGCTTTACTCTCCCTGTCACTCTTCACTCTCTATATGACAACACTTTTAGTTTCCGTATCTCCCTTCAATATATACACATAGAGAGAGAGAGAGAGAGAGAGAGAGAGATTAGGAAAACTACACACACATCTACAGAGGGAGACAGAAAAACAGAGGGAGGGGAAAAGAGGGAGATAGGCTGATAGACAGAGAGAGATACAATTAAAGTGTTAGTTATTCAGAGAGAGAGAGTTGGAAGGACAATGTGACACGGGAGGGTGTGTGGTATCTTTGCAGTGGAGTGGTGGGGGCAGGTATACCTAGCCGGGCGCCAGCCGGACGGGCCAGCTAGTATATATATAATTTGTTATATTTGGGGAGGGTCATATTGTTATAATTTTGCCAGAAATAATAATTGTTTCTACTTTTTGGCAATATTATAACAATATGACCCTCCCCAAATATAACAATATATATAGATGTATATAAGTTGACAGGACTAGCATGGGTTTCACTGCTAGCACCGGTTGCATCTCAGCGTATTCAATAGGTAATGTTAAGTAAACTCCCAGAGTAGACACATAGTTATTTGATTTAATACAACACATGTAAATAGATACCTTTTATCTATAGCAGAACTGAAAACACATTCACTGTTTCGTTTGGTTATATAAGGTGTTTCGTAGTCTAATAACATAGTCAATGATGACAACTTATTTTAGGACATCATCATCATCATCATTACACATCCACTTCCTTGCTTGCAAGGGTGGGACGGGTCCTATTCAGCACAGCATATATATATATATATATAATTTGTGGTTAAACAACAACAGTAATCTGCAATGATTACACAAGTATGGTTGATATTTTATATTCAGTTTCTAACAGGTTGAGTAATGGAGTTAAATATTCCTTAGTTGTCTAGGGAGGTGCTCACAGTCAGCTGAAATAATAGAGACTACAAGCACGTGTGTGCATATATATATATATGCACGTGTGTGCATGTATATATATATATATATATATATATATGTATATGTGCATGGAAGGGAAGAAGAGGTATGCATGCAGTGGGTAAAATCTGTTTCTACAAAGGGAAACAGAAACCCCACCCAAAATATTAGTCTCTACTTTAGAATAAAGAACATTATCAGCCATATGTAAGGCTGAGGTTTCTAATCTAGTTCACGCTAACACAGTTCTAAACAATATCTTGTAACTTATAAGAAAGAGTTTGTACTGCAAAGCAATAAAGTGAGATAAGAAAGCAATACAGTCTCAAAGACAACACTAGATGTCTATATATATATGTAATAAATATTTGCTCTATGGGGTTTATATATATATATATGTATATATTATATAGATAATATATATATATATATATAATATATATATATATATATATAGCACATATACATATATAGATAGCAGTCAGCAAAGTTAGGATTAGCAATGAGTATAGCGAGGAATTTAGCGTACAGGTTGGTGTCCACCAGGGCTCTGTTCTTAGCCCTTTCCTGTTCATCATAGTCCTGCAGGCAATAACGGAGGAGTTTAAGACCGGTTGCCCATGGGAACTCCTGTATGCAGATGATCTCGCACTTATAGCTGAATCTATGGTAGAACTAGAGAAGAATTTCCAAACTTGGAAGCAGGGACTAGAAAGAAAGGGTCTCAAAGTCAACATGACAAAGACTAAGGTCCTTGTAAGTAGACGAGAAAACAGAACCCAGATCCCCTCAGGGAAATGGCCTTGCTCAGTATGTAGGAAAGGTGTAGGTAGGAACTCCATTCTCTGCCCCAAATGCAAACAATGGGTACACAAGAGATGTAGCAAGATCTCAGGAAGCTTAATTAAGAATGTAAGCTTCACATGTAGCAGCTGTGCTGGGACAGCAAGCAGCAAACAGCCACAGGAAACAAGCACCACCAATCTCTGGGCGGGCTCTGTAGAAACAGTAGACAGCTTCTGCTACCTAGGTGACCGAATTAGCAGCGGAGGTGGGTGTTCAGAAAGTACAATAATTAGGGTAAGAAGTTCAGGGAACTACTGCCACTGCTAGCTGCAAAAGGCTTCTCCCTCAAAATGAAAGGCAGACTGTATGATGCATGTATCCAAACAGCAATGTTACATGGTAGTGAGACCTGGGCGCTGAAGGACTTACGTAGATTAGAAAGAAACGAAGCCTGCATGCTCCGATGGATGTGTAATAGTAATATACGCAAACGGCAAAGCATAAATGAATTGAGAGAGAGACTGAGCATCAGAGGAATCAAATGCTGTGTGCAGGAGAGGCGGATGCATTGGTATGGACATGTGATACATATGAAGGATGACAGCTGCATAAAAAGGTGCAGAGCACTAGAAGTCAATGGAAGCCGCGGAGTGGGGAGACCCAAGAAGACCTGGGATGAGGTGATAGGGGCCGACCTTACCTAGTTGCACCTCTCAAAGGCAATGACACACGACCGTGACCTCTGGCGTCACACAGTAATACAGAGTACCCGACCTCCCATGGGTACAAGCTGAAGCATATAGACAATATGCCGCCACACCCTCCCACTGCAAAGTGGTGGTGGAGGTGCCACGGCCAAAAAGCACCCAGCCCACACTGTAAAGTGGACGTGTAGGCGCCACGGAAAAAAAGCACTCACTGCAAATGAGGTTGGTGTTAGGAAGGGCATCCAGCTGTAGAAATCAAGCCAAAATCAGTTCCTGTATGAGCAAGGCATGGTCAGCCGACCAGACACTGCTCACAACAGGACAACCCGTCTAACCCATGTTAGCATGGAAGAACGGACGTAAAACGGTGATGATGATGATATATATAATATTCATTTCATTTCATGTCCGCTTTTCCCTGCTTGCAAGGGTGGGACGGGAACTGATTCTGGCTTGATTTCTACAGCAGGATGCCCTTCCTAACACCAACCTCATTTACAGTGAGTGCTGGGTGCTTTTTTTCCATGGTGCCTACACGTCAACTTTACAGTGTGAGCTGGGTGCCTTTTTACCATGGCACCTCCACGACTACTTTGCAGTGGAATGATAGGGACCCTAGTCCTATCATCTCATTTCTACAGCTGAGTAAACTGGAGCAATGTGAAATAAAGTGTCTTGCTCAAGGAAACAACATATCACCTGGTCTGAGAATTGAACTCACAACCTTTCAATTGCAAGGCCAATGCTCTAACCACTAAGCCATGTGCCTCCTTGTTTGTTTGGGCCCATAACACCTGATGGAGTCATAGGGGTATATATATATATTATATAGATAATATATATATATATATATATCATCATCATCATCATTGTTTAACGTCCATCTTCCACGCTAGCATGGGTTTGGACGGGAATTTTCCCACTTGAGGCAAGATTGGTTGTCTTGCTCGTATGGGACTGTCTGGTGGGTTTTCTACAGCTGGATGCACTTCCTAACACCAACCACGTTTACAGTGTGGACTGGGAGGTTTTTACCGTGTTACCAAGGTTAGAATTAACAACGAATATAGTGAAGAGTTTAGCGTAAAAGTTGGTGTTCATCAGGGTTCCGTTCTTAGCCCCCTACTATTTATTATTGCCCTTCAGGCTATAACAGTGGAGTTCAAGACCGGCTGCCCATGGGAACTCCTATATGCAGATGATCTAACACTCATAGCTGAATCAATGGCCGAACTAGAGAAGAAATTCCAAATATGGAAGCATGGCCTAGAATCAAAAGGCCTTAAAATTAACCTGTCTAAGACTAAAGTTCTAGTTTGTAGGAAGGAAAATAGGGCGCCGGTCCCTTCCGGCAAATGGCCATGCTCAGTGTGTAGGAAAGGAGTAGGTAGAAACTCCATTTTATGTCCCAAATGCAAAGTATGGGTGCATAAAAGATGTAGTGGGATCACAGGTAAGCTAACTAAGAACATAGATTTTATATGTGGCCGGTGCTCTGGTGCAATAAGTAGCAGCAAGTGCCCACAGAATACTAGCTCATTCCATTGCACAGATGGTTCTATAGAAATAGTGGACAGCTTCCGTTACCTAGGTGACAAAATCAGCAGTGGGGGAGGCTGCTCTGAAAGTACAGTAGCTAGAGTCAGAACTGGATGGAAAAAGTTCAGAGAGCTTATACCACTATTAGCCGCTAAAGCGTTCTCCCTAAAAATGAAAGGCAGGCTGTATGATGCCTGCATACGAACAGTAATGTTGTATGGCAGTGAGACCTGGGCATTGTGTGCAGAGGATATACGCAGACTGGAGAGGAACGAAGCTTGCATGCTCCGCTGGATGTGTAATAGTAATATATGTGAACAGCAAAGCATAAACGAACTAAGGGAAAAATTAGAAATAAGAGGGATCAGATGTTGTTTACTCGAGAGAAGACTACGTTGGTTCGGTCACGTGATGCGCATGAAAGACGACAGCTGTATAAAAAAGTGCAGGGCAATAAAAATAGATGGTAGCCACGGAGTAGGCAGACCCAGAAAAACCTGGGACGACTTGATAAATTCCGACTTCACACACTTACACCTCTCCAAGACAATGTCACTGAACCGAGATCTTTGGCGCTACACAGTAATAGAGACGACCCACCTTATCTAAGTACAAAGTGAAACCTACTACAGTCACTAGGCACCTCTAACAAAATACACCCCCGTCCCACTACCCCCACCCCATCCACACCACCTCTTCCAATGTAAAGTTATGTTGGTACCACAACATCCAGGCCAAAACAAATAAGGACGTGTAGGTGTCACGACAAAAAAACACAGTCCACGCTGTAATGTGGCCGTGTAGGTAACACGGTAAAAACCTCCCAGTTCCACTGTAAATGTGGTTGGTGTTAGGAAGAGCATCCAGCCGTAGAAAACCCGCCAGACAGTCCTATGCGAGCAAGACAACCACTCTTGCCTCAAGTGGGAAAACTCCCGTCCAAACTCATGCAAGCGTGGAATATGGATGTTAAACGATGATGATGATGATGATTCCTTCCATATACTGTATCGATTGTGTTATTTCTGTTTTCCTTTTACACACACACATATATATATATATATATAATATATATATATATAATTAAATTTAGCTCTGGTACTTACATAGAGCACTCTTCACTCCTATGACTTTTTCAATTTTCTACGGAAACTTCAATACTTATGTGTGTGTGTGCTTGTGTGTGTGGTAATGACAGAATACCACAGCAGAGGTCCGACGAGCTTTTGATTCCAGAGTCGGGCCAGATCGATACAGATTGAACCTTGAGCTGATCAATAGCGAAACGCACGTCACTACTCAATAAACGCAATGAAGACATAACAAATCGCCCTTTTTATTATTATTATTATTATTATTATTATTATTATTACTCTGCTTAGTTCTACCCCTCTAAACCAGAAACTACGCATCGGGTGCTCATTCTGGTGAACCTACAGTAACTGGATGTTACATTCCATATATACCACGTGTGTGTGCGTCTGTAGTAGAGAGAGACAAATAGAGTGACAGAGGATCGGACAGATTCATCTTTTTGGTGTCAAATTGGTGCCTAGAATGTTTAATATTACTTGGGGGCCTTATGCGCAAAACATGATCTTCAGGGCTGCTTTCAGTCTCATACCGTGACATGTCCAACCTAGGGTTGCATAGGAAACCTTCATAAAACGATGACGGTGATTACATATACACATAAAGGTCTGAATATAAATAAATTATATAGGAGCTCGGTAAATGCCACAGGCTGTTTGTGCATCTAAACATGCGGGACGAACTAGAGAGAAGAGATAAGCTGGATGCGAGGAGAAGATGGGCAGTAATTTGGTCAACATGACTGACCCACCAACGTGAGGGTCGGACGCCATGCTTTGCAGCATAGAGTTCAAATCCCACCGAGGTTAACTTTGCCTTTCATCTTTACGGGGTCGATAAAATAAAGCACCAGAAACGCACTGGGGTAATTGCTGACCTTAATTAACACCCAGCGAACATTCGACACCGACTGATGACATCAATACCCCTTGATCAATCCTATGTTCACCGATGTGAAACAATCTTTGTGATGTAATAATGCCTATACATTTGTAAATACTCTAATTGACGATGCTATATCATGTCATTTCATGTGTATAGATAAAAACGGTTTTGCTTGTACGTCTAAACATACAGGGGAAAGAGTGTAAAATATACTATATAAATTGCGTATATTTTGGTGCGGTTCCCAGCAATAGTTAATTGTATTTATATCTTCATTCTGAAAGAATTGTGAACAATATATAATGTTATTTATAGAACTGTATAAAAATTGTATTAAATTGGTAAACTCTATGATGGTAATATGATATGGTTAGGTTCCGTGCGTAAACATCATCAAAGAGGGTTGACGCCTTTTATCAAACATAGATTTAACAAATTTAAACAACAATAATGGTACTTACCTCGTGTAAAATAAGAAATGTAAGGATCTAGAAATATAATAAACGGCAATTATTAAGACTGGACAATGTATCTTGTCACATATCTATTCTATTCCTGTATATAGAGAATGAAATAGCTGTATTTGATAGGGGTTGTTGTCATAGTCGTGGTACTTCCAGTGATAGTAGTGGTGATTACAAATCGGTGATCACAAATTGGTGATCGTTGATCCCAAATTGGCCTCAAAAATTTCCGTTGACCCTTCTGGTGTGGTGTCTGACCGATTCTCGCACCTGCTGGTGAATTAAATAGTCGTTTTTGTTAATTTGTTTATTTTTCTTTCTTTTCTTTTCTTTTCTTTTTCTCTCGCTTTAATCATATATTTTAGTGCATTGTATTTGTAAGATTCCTAGCAATCATTAATTGTATTTATTATGTGTGTTTATATATGTTTATATTTTCATTCTGAAAGAATTGTTAACAATTTGTAATGTTACTTATACAACAGTGAATGAAACTATAGGTAGCGGCGATCATATTAACATGTGAAACAGTTGCTTCCCATGTTATTAATGGCAAAAATGTCGCTAATTATAGATTTTTTTAATTTAAGCGTCCGGACAAATAAGTTTTGTCAGTTGAGATGATGGTGCCGAGTATAATAATGATAATAATATTAATGGAATGAAATGAATAGAACGGAGAGTATGTACGTTGAGAAGTTATAATGATAAAAGAAAGGTGGACTAGGAAACAGTGAAAAACTGTGAGAAGCCGGCTGAAGTTTTATATTCCCCCCTTAGAATCTTGTGATAAATTATATTTACGTGGCGACTAAAATTTAAAATAGACTTCCGGCCGATTGTGGTTGAGAGAGTTACCTCCCATATCTATAGAATAAATCTTTATAATGTTTTTTCTTATACTTATTCTTCTTCATCCACTTATTCCTGAGAGGGGGCTGGGTCCAGAGTCCTCAAATACACCTTCCAGTGGGTCCTGTCAGAAGCAACCGCCTTCAATTGACCCGGCTGAATCTCCTAGCAAGACCAGCCAAGCTCATGGATGTTATCCAACAATCTTGCTCGGGGTCTACCCCTGGGTCACCTGCCGGTTAATTGTGCCCGTAAAATCTGTCCAGCGATTCTTTCCTGATAATGTTTCACTTTTAAAATTAGTTACTCTCGGGACCCAAATAATAATTGGTTTTGGAATAATATCATGTGTGTGTGGAAAATCGGTCGTTTTTCTAGGTTGTCTCCGTTGATATTTATAAAAACCAGAATTAGTCATTTAGTTTACATATTGAGATCACATCCATCTTATTTATTATATAACGTATGGGATTTCTAGTAATATACTTTTTTTGTCATGTATAATGTTTTTTAATATCTAAATAAAATTAACTATCTCAGGAATGCTAACACTTAAAATAAAAATTTCGCCGGAGATTCATTAGCAAAATTTAATTAGTAGTGACGGGGATTATTTGAGACCCGAGAGTACATATCCTCAAACGAAAAATTATCATGAATTTTTTGAAGGGGCACAACTCTGTATAGAATTACATGAAGTTTGTATTTTACCACTTCTCTGCAACTCTTTTATAATACCAAGGAAACTGGGATACCTCCCTGTCTAACAAACCTCTTAACTTCTTTTAACCAAAGTTTTAAGTTATTGTTTTTTTTTCAAAACTATAAATACTCACATTTATTAAGGTGTTAGAAATAAGGAATTGAAATATCAATGTTCTCATGAAAGAAAATGGTAATTTTAGAATCGATTGAACGTTAAAAGAATTTAAATAAATATATAGATACACGGTCTCATAATTGAAGTTATTTAGTTTTGAGAAGTAACAGATAAAATCACACAAAAGAAAAATTAAACGAGTTTCTAAGTAGTTGTTCGACCTGCTAGAAATAGCAGTCAAATTTCATTCTAATTACTTCCAACCGTTTTAGAAAAAGAAACAATTGGATAATGTCACCCTGTATGCACTTTGCGTGGGGAGAAAGAGGGATGCTCATAGCTGGAATGTTTTTTATTACAAGTTCCGGTATATCAGGACCAACAGTTATTGGGAAATATAAAGAACCAATTATATATAAGCACCTGAATTTACGTTTACTTACTTCAAAACAGGAGATTTTCACAAAGTTAGACAACCATGGTGAGTTTATTTGTTACAAGTGATACGTTCTCGTTGAATTATACGTTTAATTTATATTTTCTGCTCACAAGACTTTTTATTATTCAAAGTTGTATAAATAATATTACAAATTATTTTGATTTTTTTCTTACAGAATAAGAAAAATATAAACACATATATAATAAACACAATTGATTTATTGCTAGGAACTTCACAATTATAATGGAAGAGGCTATGTAGCCGGTAAGAGTGTCAGCACAATGAGTTGTGGTCCGAGTTAAGACAATTTGAAATCTTTCCCACCAACAATTGTTAAAAAAACAATTTAAAATCCTTTAGTCGTCCATTCGTAACGTACATTACACTTTAGTTCATACACAGACATCTACACGTAAATACATAAACAGAGACAACAGAAGGAGCTGGTGAAATGCTATAGCGATGTGTGTTGCACCCCTTTAGGGTTTACCGGCTACATAGCCGATTCGAATTAATAATGTACAAAAATATATATCCAAGTTAGAACACCATACAATTTCATGTCAGCAGCTAGCTATACGTGGCTTATGTAACACGTAAACACCTGTGTGTGGGGGAACGGGAGAGTTTTCATTCATAAAAATCTCTGACCCTATACTGTAAGCGTGTATTGAAAACTAATATATAAAAAAAAACACATGTGCCCCATCATGGCCTCAGAATGTCGGCTGGAACATGTAATAGAGTTATGACCGGTGCGTGTTTGATGGTTTCGACGTTGCATTCAATCAGCCGAAGTACCTACTCATTATATTAGGGTGCAAGTAGCTGAATATTCCTTTTTTTAATTCTCTCCTCCGTAATGGGGTTGTTGTAGTTTATGTGCATTTATAACGCAACACTGATACTACCGAGTTGATAGCTTCCCTCATCATCGCCCTCCTCGTCTCCCACTATTATGAGCAAATGTGGTCCCACGCATTGGCCGCCCCAAGGTTCCGGCGGACAGAATAGAGAAGGTGTTTCCCCAGAGGATGGTGAGGGAGTTGCGCTGAAAGAGCCATTCCAGCTCATGTGTACAGTTCATTCGACAGGGTTTCCTTACGGGTTTCCTCTATCCGCTTTCATTCGTAAAACTTTGGTCAACTCGAAGCTCTGGAAAATACACTTGCCAAAGATGCCACGCTGTGATCGAACACGGAATGTCATGATTGCAGCCTATGGTAGCCATCAAATATAAATTGAAAATTATACACGTTTAGTTTTTATGATGCTAGTTACTTTTGTCTTTGCTAACATTAGCTATATTTCTTTAATGCGGCTCCTTTGCTCAGTGGGGGGGGGGGGGGTGAATGTAAAAAACAATCGTGTATCAACGTTAAAAAAAAGATTGTTTATGTCGAACGATCATGGGAGCCAATATGTAGTCTGAGAGGAAAGACATTCAACATAGAAGGCACTATGATTTTGACACAGGTCTACTCAATCAGAGCTAGCTTGACCTTAACATTTATTTATCTTCTGTCTGTCTCTCCAGCACATTATCAACATCTATATAAATAGGATATCTGAATCGTGAAAGTTTTTCTTCTTTTTCGCTCACTTATTCCTGGGAGGGTCGTGGAGGCAGAGTCCTCAAATACTCCTTTCGGTGGGTCTTGTCCAGGGCCGGATTTAGATTTTATGAAGCCCTAAGCTATTTGAGATAATGGGGCCCTTTATATGTTATAAAAACTGCAAAACGTTCAATATTAAAGCAGAAAACTGTTTAAAACTATTGCATTATTTTAGTTCTTTTTATCTTATATTTTGGAAATGTTCACACCGTTTCTTTTTTTTTTCAATTTTTTCGGGGCCTTAAGCTTGTTTAGCTTATACGTAAATCCCTCACTGGTCCTGTCAGAAGCAACCGTCTCCAATTGATCCACCTGGATCCCCAAGCGAGACCAGCTAAGTTCATGGATGTTATTCAACTATCTTAATCGGTGTCTACCCCTGGGTCTCCTCCCGGTTGGTTTTTGCCCGTCAAATCTGTCCAGCGATTCATTCCTGAGACATTATAACCACATGTCCATAGAATCGGAGATGTGATATCGCAATTTGGAAAAGTAGCGGGTCTACCTGGAGTGACTCTCTGACCTCCAAGTACGGTGGAACCCCATTTCGGTTGCTTGTGTTCGCAATCGTATTCTTTCGGTCATCACACAAGATTCATGACCATACATAGGTAAAAGTTGGCACGAAAACCGCATTGAAGATAGCGAGTTTGGCTTTTACACCTACCTCGCTTCTTCTTATGACCGAATTATGAAACTGGCGCATTGCTGCGTCAAAATGCCTACAATATTTAGTTACATTCCTTTATGTTTTCGGTTCAAATCCGGCTGAGGTCAACTTTACCTAAGAAACTACTATTCAAGTAGTGCGTCCATTTCTGTAATAAATACATCCTACTTGTAAATGAAACTATAATTGTTTCTACTTTTGGCACAAGGCCAGCAATTATACCAGGGTATTACTGGTACTTTATGTTATCGACCCCATAAGGATGAAAGGCAAAGTTAACCTCGGCGGGATTTGAACTCAGCTCTTAAAGGGCCGTAACTCTTTGCTGCAAAGCATGGCGTCAGACCCTCTACCGATACTGCCAATCCACCGCCTTGTAAATGAAACTATAATGATTTTTACTTTTAAGCACAATATCAATAATTATGGGAAGAGGGAAAAGTCGATAAATCGAACCCAATACCTGACTGATATCTTATTTTAACGACTCTGAAAGGATAAAAGACAAAAGTGGCCTCTGTGGGGTCTCGGGACTTAAAGAACCGTATCAAAGACCGCTAAAGAAGATCTTTTTAGTAGAATTAAAGAGAGATAACTGTTGTCAAAACAACGGAATGTTGTATAAGTATCATGGCCAGTTTTAAGTATAAAGGTAATTATTATGAATTTATATTTTAAAATCTAATTGTGATAATTGCAATGTCTATTTTGTTCAATATATATATATATATAGCGTACAGTTTAGCGTACCATTCACTGGCTGTGTTTTCTCATAGCTTTCTTAATAATGAACGTATTATAATGAAATTTTGCAGATCCGTTTTCGAAAATGTAGACTTCGGTTATGCTGTTGAAATTATATAGATATAGATATTCATTGTTATTTAAGCTAAAAAATGAGCCTTATTACTTTGGTGTTTCGCCTGTTTATTAAAACTCTACTTCGGTATTGAGTGATTGAATGCTCCTTTCACTCAGCCGTCAACCACATACGTATATATATAGAGAGAGAGAGAAATGACATTGAGTAGTGTAGAAAATGTATGCCATTATATATATGTGCGTGTGTGTATATTATTCATTTAACACAAGTCGGTATTATTCTATATCAAAAGCATTAAGGAACAAAACCATGCAATAATATATTTATATTCCCTTCGTTTTCAAATAATCGTAATAAATTTTCATTTTCGGTTGATGAGCACCTGTGCTAAATTAATTAGCTAAACTAGTTTAGTTAATCTGCGAACCATTTCTTTCAATTTTCGTTTGAATTTAATGTAACTAAAGGAGGTCATTTGTTAAAAGTGCATTTTGAAGCATTGCGAACCAACAAAGGGATCTATACGTGGTCATTAGACCTGCTTGAAGTAGCAGATAAATCTCCCTCAAATCAGTTTACCGACACATTAGCTAAATGTAGTCTATGGAACACTATGTCTTTCTTAAATATAACGGGATGGTCACGGCTGAAATACCTTTAATCATCGTTCTGCTCAGCTAGAGTTGATTTACGTTATATACAATAATATTGGTTTCTGATTCATCACACGGCCAACAAGTTTGGGGGAGGGAAAACTCGATTAAATCGACCTCAGTTCGTTACTGGTACTTCATGTTATCGACCTGGTAGGGATAAAAGGCAGAGCTAACTTCAGCAGGGTTTGTTATATAATAATATTAATGAAGCTTATGTTAGCTTGTATTTAAATAGTGGAAATTGTAAAGTGTGACAACAATGGAATATACACACTCGACTGTACAAACAACTTATTTGAATAGTGTCAACAATAGAGATAAATATTACTATTTCAATAATGTTAGTCCGTTCACTGATGGAGTTGTCAATTATGTACTCTCGGCTCCCAAATAATAGGGGTGGGTTGGTTAATCGGTACTTTTTCTAGGTTGTCTCCGTTGATTTTTTTAAAAACCAGAATTAGTCGTTTAGTTTACACATTGAGACCCCCTACCTATGGGGTTTCTAGTAATATACTTTTTTGACATGTATAATGTTTTTTGGCACTACAACGCTATTAGCTGTCAGTCCAGTGGAAAAGAGGCGAAGGTGACGCCTCTCGTCAACATCGTTTATTTCCGTATTACTACTACGCGTAAGTGGAGTTTTCACGCGTATTTTTTTTGAGAGAGAGAGGGAAGACTTAAAAAGGCCAAATTAGAAAACAAGTCATGGTTATAAAGCATATCGATGTAAGTGGAGTTACTTAAATGAAAATACAGGTGGCCCTTAAAAGGGCCAAATTAGAAAACAAGTCATGGTTATCAATGTAGAAAACAAGTCATTCATAAATTTAAGTTTTATAATCAAATTTTTTTCACCAACAAATATGACAGCTAATAGCGTTGTAGTACCCGCAATTCTGTATCTTTACGTATATTGCGCATAGATACGAGGGTTGACAAAGATACTCTCATGGAATGTGACCAAATGAGGTTTATTTTTCAACAGTCTCCCTTGCGTTCCACACACTTCTTCCATTGGTGTTGCAGTACTGAGATCAATGTTTTCCTCGGTAGTGGCAGTTGTAAGACGTCCAGAGACATTAGGTCATCTTCAAGAATCCCCCTATCCTTTCCTAAATTCGGCTGCCCACTTTTGCACAAAGGAAAATTGTGGTACAATATTGTAAGGTCTGCTTATAGCATTATCCATCTTTCAAAAATGAAGGTCCACATTTCGTCGACTTCAATACATTTTATTGTATTGTAAACATTAACTTTTATGGAAATTTTATTACAAAATTTCAATTTAGTTCGATTTTTTGGAATTTATTTAACAAACATGGAAAAATAAGAAAAATAAAAAATAATTTGATTGCCTTTAATAAAGAAGATAAATAGAGTGGAACTGATTTCCAGGTCATACTAATTAAACAAGGTTTTTTCCATTACTGATATTATCTGTCTGCCGCAAGTCCTGGTAGAAGATGCTACACGAACTAAAGTATTTTACTGAAGGACGCAACATGCTGCAGGATCGAAGAAACGAGCCCATGACTTTATAATGGTTAGTCCAGTACCGTAACCCCTAAAGCATGTGCCTTCACAGAGGAAAGGTAAATCATATAACAGATTAGATGGGTACTATGTTGGATATTACTGTGTCATATTATACCAAAGAGGAAGTGTGCTGTATAATAAACATTGATATCTAGTTGATTCAATAACTACCCGGTCCCAAATATGAACCCATGAACTTATGGTCGTCAGTCAAACACTTTAACCATTGTATGTATACACGTATGGATGGATGCATGTGTATGTATGTATGCGTGTATGAGAACAACTGGAAGGACTTCAGGAGCTCGGTCTATGAGGCTTCAGCAGAGGTCCTTGGCTTTGTCACAAGAAAACAAGGACTGGTTTGATGAGAATGACCAGGAGGTCAAGGCTCTGCTAGACAGAAAACAAAAGGCACTTGATGCAGTTCTTAAAGGTGATATCTCTGTTGGTGACAATTATGAGCGTTACAGACAGGTAAAGAAGGAAGTGCAGGTGAAACTCAGGGCTATGCAAAATACCTGGTGGAGCAACAAAGCAGATGAAGTTCAAGTGGCATCTGACGACAACAATGTGAAACTGCCGCACTTTCTACTCACAGAAGTGTATGGCCCTTTCAGCTCTCCAGTGGCCCCTTTGAGATCGAAAGATGGCAAGCAATTACTGCGCGACCCAAAAGACACTCGACAGATCACTTTGATGAGCTCTTAAACCAGCCATCCCAGGTTGATGATGATTTCATTTGTTCCATTCCTATTGAACCAGTGAAGCATATGAGATGGCTAATGTATCTTCTCTTGCAGAGGGGACTTCTGTTGTGCATAAGCTGAACTGTGGTAAGCCTCCTGGTATGGATGGTCTGAGTGGAGCGGTTTTGAAGTGTGGTGGTGAAAACTTCACGCAGCGCCTGACTGACCTCATGAAAATGGTGTGGGAAGATGAGAATGTCCCACAAGAAGGATGCGTTCATGGTGATTCTCCATAAAGGAAAGGACGGCAAGGACAAATGTGGCAATTATCATGTCATATCCCTTCTTTGGTAAAACCGTGTCGAATATTGATGGATAGATTGATCCCAAGAGTTGCTCTGAATGTGTTGCCTGAGTCGCAGTGTGGGTTCAGAAACGAAAGAGGAACAGTGGATATGATCGTTTCTGCTCGGCAGCTGCAAGAAAAGTGTATCGAACAATGTATGGACCTTGACAAAGGCCTTTGCCACTGTCAATCGAACTGCGTTGTGGGAAAAAAATCCAAGGTAGGGTAGAAGATTCTGCATCTTTTCCATGATGACATGAAGGCTTTGTGTCAGTATTGGTGGTAGCATCTCTGAACCAATATCAGTTGTCATTTTCGACAGATTTCCATGTCATAATTATAAGTGGAAAAAAAATAGTCAATTGAGAGCACCTTTAATATCAGATTGGGTGGTAAAAAAAAAGGAAACGGGAAGAAAATGTTTCACACCAAGATCAATAGCTTGGTGTGATGTAGTATGGTGTAACTTGGTTTGGTGAAGTTATGAAATGGAAATCAATTGTAAACGATAGATTCCCATGTCACATTCATTGATAATGTCTGGGAAAATAGTCATTTGCAAGCACCTTTGATGTTAGTTTGAGGTGGTAACCACAAAAAAAAAAAAAAAAAAGCAGGTAGCAAATTTGTCACATTGATGTCCATACCATGGTGTGATGTAAATGGTAGTAGGTGTTCTGTAATAAATTTACCATATAGTGAAGTATGGTTATGGTGAATTTATGGTGTGGAGTGCTTTGTTATAAGTGAGGATTTAAATTTCCACTTTGATTTATGTTAGAAAAAAAATGTTTCCTTCATTTTTGCATGTGCTATCAACTTCCAAGATGCTCGCAGTGGACTATGCTTTTAGCATATTAACAAAAAATATGACTTCCGCTGCAATAAAAAATGACTAGCTTTGTAAATGGTATTTCCACCCACATCCTCCCTCTTTTTTCTACAAAGCTAGTCATTTTCATCAGGTTTCCATGTCATAACCATTGATAATATGTGCATAAAATAGTAATTTGCAAGCACCTTTTATGTCAAATTGGGTGGTAAGCACAAAAAAAAAAAAAAAAATGCTGGATGAAAATTTGTCACACCAAAATCAATATCTTGGTGTGGTTTGGTGAAGTTTCTACAAAGATAGTCATTTTCGACAGGTTTCCATGTCATAATTATTGATAAGTGGAAAAAAAAATAGTCAATTGGGAGCACCTTTAATGTCAGATTGGGTGGTAAGCACACACACACACACAAAAAAAAAAAAGGAAACGGGAAGAAAATGTTTCACACCAAGATCAATAGCTTGGTGTGATGTATGGTGTGGTTTGAAGTTATGAAATGGAAACCAATTGTAAACGATAGATTCCCATGTCATATTCATTGATAATGTGGGAAAATAGTCATTTGCAAGCACCTTTGATGTTAGTTTGGGGTAGATTAATGTGGTGTGGTGTGCTTTGTTATAAGTAAGGAATTAAATTTACACTTTGATTTATGTAAGAAAAAAATTTCTTCCTTCACTTTTGCATGTGCTATCAACTAATACAACTTCCAAGATGCTCGCAGTGGACTATACTTTTAGCATATTAACAAAAAATATGACTTCCGCTGCAATAAAAAATGACTAGCTTTGTAAATTTTAAGCTAGTCATTTTCGACAGTTTTCCATGTCATAATTATTGATAATGTGCGAAAAATAGTCAATTGCAGCACCTTTATGTCAGATTGGGTGGTAAGAACACACACAAAAAAAAAAAAGAAACGGGAAGAAAATCTTTCACACTGAGATCAAAAGCATGGTGTGATGTAGAATGGTGCAGTTTGTTGTGGTGTGGTTTGGATTGTTGTAGTTACAACATGGGAACCTATTGCAAATGATAGGTTTCCATGTTATATACATTGATAATGTGTAAAAAAATAGTCATTTGTGAGCACCTTTGATATCAGATTGGGTGGTAAGCACACACAGAAAAAAAAAAAAACAGGAAGAAAAATGTTCTCACTGAGATTAATAGCATGGTGTGATGTAGTATGGTGTAGTTATAACGTGGAAACCTATCATAAATTTACCAAGGTATGGTATAATCTGGTTTGGTGTAGTGTAGGTTAGTGTGGTGTTATTGTGTTGCATCGTATAGCGTGATTCTCTTTAAATTAAAATCATTAAAATGTAATGCCTATCTTCTATATCTTAAAGAGTGACCTTAAATGTGATTGCAAATGACTTTTTTCTCTGAGTTAATGTTAGATTTAGGGTTAGTGTTAGGGTAAGTTTTACTGTTAATGGTAAGTTTATTGTTAGTGACTGTGTTACTGTTAGTGTTACTGTAACTGTTACTCTTACTGTTACTGTTTGCGTTACTGTCTGCATCAGCGTTAGCATTTGCATAAGCGTCTATGTAAGCTTTTGTGTTAGTGTCTATGTAGACTGGTGTTAGTGTAAGTGTCAGCATCTATGTCAGCGTTTGCATTGGTGATAGTGATTGTGTCAGCATTTCCCTTAGCGTCTGAGTCAACATTAGTGTTAGCATTAGTGTTTGTTTCAGTGCCTACGTCTATGTCAGCTTCTGAGTCAGCATTATCATTAGCGTCCGTGTCAGCATTTCCCTCAGTGTCAGTGTCAGCATCTGCATCAGCATTCACATTAGCATTAGCGACAGCGTTTCCTTTAACGTCTTTGTCAGCATTTCCGTTAGCGTCTGTGTCAGCGTGTACGTTAGCTTCTACGTCAGCATTTCCATTAGCTTCTACGTCAGCATTTCCAACCGCGTGTGTCAGCGTCAGTATTTACATCTACATCAGCGTCAGCGTTTCAGTTAACGTCAGTGTTTATGTTAGCGTCTGTGTCAGCGTGTACGTTAGCTTCTACGTCAGCGTTTTCCGTTAGCGTTTCCATTAACCTTTCCTGTGGCATCCGCATCATTGCAGCGTCTGCATATCCCATGTAAGCGTTAGCCTTAGCCCTAGCATCCGCATCAGCATTTGCGTCAGCATACACGTCAGCGCCGGCAAAACTGCCTCAACATTTGCGTCAGCGTTAGCTTGGCTTTGGCTTCAGCAATCCGCATCAGCAATTGCGTTTTGGAGATCAGCTTCAGCGGTAAGGGTAAATGCTAACTTCTACGCCTGCTTCTACGTAACAACTACGTCAGCATCTACGTTAGCTTCTACGTCAGCATCTACGTTAGCTTCTACATTACATAAAAACAAACTTAAACACTAACTAATTCCTCTAAATTCATCCACTCTTCTACTTCTTTTCACAATATATCCTTAATAACGTTAATATCTTTATTTTAATAATACATATCAACAATTTCTTTCCATCGCACATATTATTAAACCCTTCAATATACAAACCTTAATTTAATATTATTCTTAATACATATCAACAATTTCTTTCCATCGCACATATTATTAAACCCTTCAATATTCAAACCTTAATTTAATATTATTCTTAATACATATTAACAATTTCTTTTCATCGCACATATTATTAAACCATTCAATATACAAACCTTAATTTAACATTATTCTTAATTTTTTCTCTTCATTAATTTTCAAATTCTTTTAATTTATATATTATCTTCCAACGGCTTTTTAAGCTCTCTCTGTAAATAAATATATTTTTCTGTTATAAAGGCTATCTCTCTCTTTCTATCACCCATCTCTCCTCCTATCTCATCCTTCCTTATTATACTCCTCCCCCACCATTCTTTACTCTCATCTCTTCCTCTTTTTCATCCTTTCCAACCCCCCCCCCTCATTTTTTTCCCCATATCACACATCAATCTAAAACTACTTTTCATATGTTGATTTAAAACTGCACTATTCACAAGTGTTTTTTAACCTTCATATCATGTCTCCCAATTTTATCTGACGAAAACGCAAATGTCATCGCATGATGATATTTGTTTTTGAAATGCGCATAATAAAATACATGGAACTCTTTTAACCATCTTTTGATCTTATATTATATATATATATATAAGTATTGAAGTTTCCGTTGAAAATTGAAAAAGTCATAGGACTGAAGAGTGCTCTATGTAAGTACCAGAGCAAAATTTAATGGATAATAAACAATACAATATAATTACCTCATTACCAGAGGTTTCCCGAATAAGACGAATACGAAAAACGTCCTCATTCGTTCGTCGGACAAGGCAATTTAAAACATAGTGAAGTATTTGAAAAGTCTCCTCAAGAAATGCAAAAAATATATTAATAAAAGTAATGCAAGAGATATATAAAAAAAATAAGGAAATATAGTTAGGGTATGTGTATATGTATGTATATACACTCACAAATCCTAAACGGATGGTAGTCCATTTAGTAATATTGTTGTGGTCGTGTTTTCGTTGGCAATCGTCTATTTACGACAGTACAGCGCGGCTCTACTTTATTTAACAGTAGATCATTACGCATCTTTTGGCTTAAAAATCTAGAAATTTGGTCCAGCGGGAAAAAGTTTATAATCAAAGTTTGCTGATAAATCTTGTGTTCAAGTGAGTGAGTAGTAAGCGTGACGCTAGGGGAGGTAATTACGAGTCTCTCTCTCTATTATCTAATATATTTCAAATTGTATTTTTAACTAAATTCATTTATCATAGTCTAATATTTTAAAAATAGTGAGTGCTCCACGATGATGACCCATGTCCCCGCCATGTGGAGGGGATGCTTAGGAGCCATCCAGATATCATGTGAACATTTTTGGTTCGCGGTGTCCACATGATGGCCCTTTATACTAATTAGTCATTAATCTGCCTAAAAATTATACCAGATCATTCTGATTATTGGCTTGAAATCTTTTACAAAATTAGTATGAGCAACTAAGAGGTCATCAATAGAAATAGAATTACTTTTTGAAGTTTTCATGCACAGCATTTTTGGGGATTTTAAATAAAAGTTAATATCATAATTCTTATTTTGTATACCCACATTGCAGATACAGAGAAACATGACAATCCTATATAAAGGTCGTAGACAGCAGTATCAGTTTTTATCCGTAACACCATTGAAATGCACAAGTTTCACCAATTCACTATTATGCACTAATCATCTCAAATGCATGATTTACTAGCTTTGTCATTAAGCCAGTTGCCTCAACTAGATTGCAATTATACTCAAAAGAACTTTAAAATGTCAATCACTTGTCAGTAATTCACTATGATCCTTTAATTATTAGATAGTTGTTGCTTGCATTACCTTAAAAAATAGTAGACCAGATAGAAAAATGCGTACAGCAAAAAAAAGTAATATTGTTGGAATATAAACCTTTAAAAATACAGGACAAGAAACTAAAATAAAACTTTAAAAGAATAGGACAAGAAACTAAGATAAAACTTTAAAGAATTGGACAAGAAATAAAAAATTTTACAATAATATTAGTGGCAAAATTTTTTTATTCGTTTCCTGTGCTATGCTCCAGTATCTTCTTGATTAGTGCATAATAATTGTCATGCTCTCATTGTGCGTTGCCCCTGAGCGGTTGGTTGGGTGAGCAGTTCTGCTCCGTCAGAATGACCAGTGCAAGAAGAATTGGCCGATGCAGCTGCAGGTCTCCTCCAAGAATCCACTTCTGGTCCCGCAACACCAGACGAAGATGGAGAAGATGACCGGGACAAGATGTCGACTCTGACCACCGACTACGGCACCTCCCTCAACCACCGGTCCTCTGTCCCGTCATCCCTCCAGTCCTCCTACTCCCCCTTCCTGTACCAGAAAGCTGTGGCACGCATTCATCTGGACTGCCGGACTTGAACTCAAGGACAAGATGCAAGGAGAAGATGGACGGGTTGGTCAAGATCAAGGATGAGCGGGACGACAAGACCGTCCGCTGCTGCTTAAGATCTGTGCTCATGGGCCCATGGGTCCATTCACATTATGCATGACACGAGGCGTGTCGCCGAATGATGAAATAGGGGTATGGTTATGGCCCAATTGGTGTTCAAATGATCCCCCCGGTCTGACGACGACCTCTGAATGTGGAACCCAGAGCCTATGAATGTGGAACTCGATTTTTTACCAATAAAAATTTTGCCACTAATATTATTGTAAAATTTTTTATTTCTTGTCCAATTCTTTAAAGTTTTATCTTAGTTTCTTGTCCTATTCTTTTAAAGTTTTATTTTAGTTTGTCCTGTATTTTTAAAGGTTTATATTCCAACAATATTACTTTTTTTTGCTGTACGCATTTTTCTATCTGGTGTACATATGTGTGTATGTACAAATGCATGTGTATGGTGAAAATGTGTGCATAAGTACATATATGAGGGCAAGTATATTTGTGTATATGTGACCACAAATACGTATATACATACATACCCACATATATATGTATGTATGTATGAAACTTAATTATTCCTGTAACGTTTTTCATGTCAACACTTTTTAATAATTATTTGATATTACTTACCATGTTCTTATCTTTTGCTTTTACTTCATTTCTTCTGCGTTTGTTGACACTTGTTCTATTGAATGGATAAAAATGGCGCCAAACTTTTCCTTTTGAAAGAATAATGTGATTTGTCACGTGATATTACCTCTAAATATATAAATGTGTCTATACGTATATACGTATTTTTTCCTTGTAAGTTCGGAAAAATGATAAACTTGAATAATTCTAAAATCGAGAAAATGTTTTATATTACTCAAATGATGCTATTGCATTGAGCATCCTTTTCACACTTCCAGTATTGATGGAAAATGGTGAGAGTAGTTTCTCAAAGCTGAAGCTTATAAAATTTTACATTCACTCTACAATGTTGCAAGAGAGTTTTGTTGATTGCATTTTAAACAATAATAAAGCGATTATTAATCATTGAAAGACTCAAAATAATAATACTATGGAATATTTTTACTTAGTCCGGAAAGAGTATAGTTCGGTTAAGAGTATACTATTTTCCATTCCCGAGGGTATATTCTTAAGCAGACTCGACTGTACCTGCGGGGCTAGACCGAGGGGGCGGGGAAAAGTCGGGTCCCATCACAATATTCCCATTCCATGATAGTAAAGCCCCTTCACCTGAGGGGTAAAGGTAAAACCTGCAACGATACATTTTCTCAAACGATTCTGGAGGAGCGAATGATGGAGAAGAAAAAGCTCTCTGCCGCAGAATAAATGGTATTTAATTTTAATAATAATACTAATAATATATATATATATATATATATATATATATATATATATATATATATATATATATTATTATTATGTAATAAACAACATAAGGCAATTATAAAATAAATGGAATAATTGCCTTATGTTGTTTATTACATAATAATAATAATTAAGCTCTGTTGCCTACATAGAGCACTCTTTTTTCCAGGACTTTTCCGATGGAATTACTTCATTTACACATATATATATATATATATATATTTCTTAATTGAATTGATTATCATTATCGTTTTTGTGGCAAAAGATAGACAAAGAGGGAAAGAGATAGACAGAGGGAAAGATTTTGATATATATATATATATATATATATATATATATATATATAGTTTTGCGAGGTTTTTGATATGAAATCGTGTGTCGAAACAAATATTGTTATACTTGGGGAGGGTCATATTTGAGTAATATTGCCAGAATTAATAACAGAACCCACTCACTGTTTGGTTGGTTTTCGCTTTTGTGTCTTTTATATCGGTAATCTAATTTATTCGGTCCTCAATGTTGCCATTGACTGACCAACGGTCAAAAATCATACAGATACAATTTTGACCGTTGGTCAGTCAATGGCAACATTGAGGACCGAATAAATTAGATTACCGATATAAAGGACACAGAAGCGAAAACCAACCAAACAGTGAGTGTGTTCTGTTATTAATTCTGGCAATATTACACAAATATGGCCCTCCACAAGTATAACTATATATATATATATATATATATATATATATATATATATATATATATATGATAGAAAGAAGAGAAAAAAACGAGACCCTTAGAAACGAATAAGAGTCATCAAAGCGATCATATGTATTGCTTTAAACTGTAATGCGAAGGGATACACTAGTATTTGAGGTACCATCATTTGGGATTTTAACCCCGGACTTTCCCCTCCCGGTTTTGAAATTTAGGGGTGACTGGGAATATTACATAATGTAGGGATTTTCTTTTCCTTTTCTATCATTTCTTATTTATGTATTTATATATTTATTTATCTACTCTCGTGATTGATACTCCGACAAATGTTAGGGGTATATTTTGGTTTTTATTATGTCAGGTATAGCATCCAAAAATGTCTCCCTTCCCCCAATATATATATATATATATATATATATACACAAACACAGTGTCCCAAAAAATGTATACACACTTCAACAGCAAAGTAATCAAAGTGTGTATATATTTTGGAGGGGACACCGTGTGTATATATATATGTGTGTGTGTGTGTATGTGTAACTAGTAAAACTGTAAAAACGCAGCGGTATATTCTAATTTGGTCCTTAAAAGGACCAAATTAGAATATACCATTTAAGTAACTCCACTTACGCGTGGTAGTAATACGGAAATAAACGATGTTTTGCTTCGTCTAACAGCTAATAGTGTTGTAGTGCATGTTTAATGTATAAAGAAAATTAATTGTTACAGGAATGCTACCACTTAAAATAAAATTCCACCGGAGATAGATTAGTAAAGTTTAATAAGCGAGGGGCTGGGAAAAAATGTGAAAAATTAATAAAAGGAGCAGAGGGAGGATTATTTAACACCTGAGAGTATGTTAAAGTAAAAGAAACCTGCTTTGTTCATTCATTCGTTATGTATGAATGACAGCACAGTTTCATTGACAGTCTGTGGGAATTAGGAAACGATATACTATTGTTGCGGTAAATATTTTATTATGGAGTTCTTGGAACAATAGAAAGCTAGACATAAGTAATATATCACTTGTTTCAAGGCCATTTCCCTTCAAAATACATCAAATATAAGCAGGAAAACAATTTCGCCATCAAAATTCCAAGCAAACTTACTATCCTTAACTTACTACCTTTAAAATTATTTTCAAAGTTATTACACCTGTCTAGGAGGCGGTCGATTTTACTTTTTCCTGTTATTATATATATATATATATATATATATATATATATATATATATATATATATATATATATATATATATTACTGTTGGAAACTCCGGGAGCTTCCAACAGCAATGGTTGCATTCTTTAAGGGTATGTCAATATTTATTTGTAAAACTGATCTATATTATATTTTATATGATGAAAGCACACCATAATTTAACTTGGTGTCCTTGAATATGTATAATGAAATAAATATGGTTTTATAAATATAGTTTCCATTTGTTAATATATCGTATTTTATAAATATAGTTTCCATTTGTTAATATATCGTATTTTTACTCCAATAATTTGTTGAGTGCTTTATATCAGTTATAAAATTATTTGCTTGTTGTATCCCAACAATTTAAATAGAACTTCTACATATATATATATATATGTGTGTGGGTCGATAAAATAAAATACCAGTAATACACTGGAGAATTGCTGGTCTTGTGCCAAAAGTAGAAACAATTATTACTGTGTGTGTGTTTCTGTATATGTGTATATGTGTGTATTTATTCTGCAAGATTCTTGATGTGAAATCGTGTGTTGAAACCGATATTGTTATATTTGCGGATGGTTATGTTGCCAATAGAAAGAAACACACACATATATATATAAGTTAAGGGCCGAAACACTCGCTTGCGGGAGGGTTTCTTTGAAGATCTTCAGCTGTCCAGCTCTCCTGAGACTTTCTTACCAACACACACATATAATTTTCTAATGATTTACCTTGTTCTTGAGGATGAAATCCTCGTGGAGTTAAGATGTTAGTGTAATAAAAGTTGAATGTATTTTACGCGAAGAAATGGAGGAGGTCGTTCACCTTCACGCCTGAAAATTACATAATGTAACTCGCAGAACAGCGTCTTATAAGCAGTTAAATTGACTTTCTTTTTCATTTCGGTTATTTTTGAGTTGCATAAAGGAGTGAATGACCTCAAAGATATGCAACTTGGCAAGTAATTTTATTCTTCATACAAACTTATTCATTCGCTGGTAACTGAATATCGTAATAAATATCCCAAGTTAGTAGAGCACTGAATCTCAATCAGTTATTTATTACACTAACAATTTATGCTCCTGCCAAGTTGATTTTTTTTATTTATTATTATTATTAGGCAGTATCGGTAGATCGTTAGACACCATGCTTTGGCAGCATAGTTACGCCCCTTTACGATCTGAGTTCAAATCCCGCCGAAGTTAGCTTTGCATTTCATCCTTACGGGGTCGATAATATAAAGTACCAGTCACGCACTGGGGTCGATTTAATCAACATTCCCCTCCCCCAAAATTGCTGGCCTTGTACCTATATAAGAAACCATTTTTATTTGGTGGTTTGACAGTATCGGTAGAGCATCAGACACCATGCTTTGCAGCATAGTTATGGCCCTTTACTTTATGGGTTCAAATCCCGCCGAGGTTAACTTTGCCTTTCATCCTTACGGGGTCGATAGAATAAAGTACCAGCAATGCACTGGGGTAATTGCTGATCTTGTGCCAAAAGTAGAAACATTATTATTTGTCAATGAAACATGTGTCCAACATGAAGGTACACACATATCAATCTTGAATGCGTGACTTACTCTTGGGTCTCAAATAATCACTCCCCTCACTTCCTGCTTATTTATTTTTCAACCCCCTCTCTGCTTATTAAATGTTGCTAATCTATCTGCAGCAAAATTTTATTTTAAGTGGTCGCATTCCTGCGACAATTTTATTTAGACATTAAAAAACATTATACATGACAAAAAATGTACATTACTAGAAATCCTATACATTATAAAATAAACAGGGTGGGTTGGAGTCTCAACCCACCCTATTTATTTTATAACATATGGGATTTCTAGTAATGTACATTTTTGTCATGTATAATGTTTTTTAATGTCTAAATAAAATTGGTGCAGGAATGCTAAAACTAAACGACTAATTCTGGTTTTTTAAAAAAAATCAACAGACAGCCTAGAAAAATTACCCATCCTCATCCCCCTTATATCACGCCTGGAAGGACACATTAGTTAATAGAGTTCTAGATACCTTCACAAAAAATGTGATGGTCATAGCAAGAAAGCTTTTGATTATAAGTCTGTGTGGAGGCACGTGGCCTAGTGGTAAGGGTGTTGGACTTACGATCATAATGTTGTGGGTTTGATTCCTGGGCTGCGTTGTGTGTTGTGTTCTTGAGCAAAATACTTCATTTCACGTTGCTCCAGTATACTCAGCTGAAAATGTGTATCACCTGCAATAGATAGGGGGTTTAACTCTGCAATGGACTGGCATCCTGTCCAGGGGGCTGTCTTGTACTTTGTCACTTCACAAAACTTAAACTGGGATAAGTACCAACCTGATGAGCTCGAGACAGACTTTAACAATCAGGGTTGTTCTGGGGCTAAACAACTACAACCTGATGAATGGTAAAGTTAACCTCCATGTGATTTGATGTTAAAATAATGGAAAGGGATAGCTGCTGCTTCTTTGCCCACTTATTCCTGAGAGGGTTGTGGGGACAGAGTCCTCAAACACTCCAGCCAGTAGGTCTTGTCAGAAGCAACTGTCTCCAACGGATTTGACTGGATCCCCAAGTGAGACCAGCCAAGCTCATGGATAGCTGTAACTAAAATACTACAAGACTTCTTTATTCAGGACTTTAATGATTCTGTCATTTCTTCTGCCTTATATTAATAATTCTGTCATTATATCTCATTGATAATGACATTCTTAACTTCCTGTAATGATTCAGCAGAAAATATCTAAAAATGTCTGTCATTTCAAATGTTTACAGTATCTTTACAAATGTGAAAATTTGCAGTAAAATTTGTAATGAAGACTTTAATTTTTTAAATGATGCTGTCATAATGTTGTTTCTGTACTTTTCAAAAAAATTGTAATAAAGATTTTAACCCTTTAGTATTTAAACCAGCCATATCTGGCCAGAATTCTCACACCTCTTTCTGTTCAAACCAGCCATAACTGGACACTTATACTTATGTTTAGGTATTGTTTTCAAAATAAATGATATCAAAATTTCATAGCTTCGATATTATGTGAGATAAAGCATTTATCATGAAAATACAATAGTAAATATAGCATAATCTAAATACTAAAGGGTTAATTCTTAAAATGATATGGTCATAATGCTGTTTTGTACTTTTCAAGAAGAATGTCTTACTAATGCAGTTTCTTGTGGTACAGGATGTTAAGAATTATTATAATATTCTCTTGTTTTGCAGTAAAAGTTAGCACTTAGCATGACCAATGCCGATTCAGCATTTTTCGGCTGTCCATTCTCAAGTAACTTACAAATGGCCCAAGAGCAGCAATTTCATTCTTCCCCGTCGACATTCATCTCAGTGGCTACAACAATGGGCCAGAAGAAGCAATCTACGCTCCAGGTTAAGAAAGATTGGTATGTACTTTTTTCCTTTTGATTTTTTTTTTTTAAAGATGATGTTTGCTTGAAGTATTGTGGAATATGAGATACAAATAGGACTAAGAAATAAGTTTGATTACTTGGAAGCCTGACAATGTGTGTTTGGTAAAAATGCCACAGTAATAAGAATGTAGAAGAATAAAAAGAACACACAAATCAGTTCTGTATGAGCAAGACATGGTCACGTGACCTGGCATTGCCCACAACAGGACAACTCATCTAACCCATGCTAGCGTAGAAGAATGGACATAAAACAGTGATGATGATGATGATGACAGTGAAGTGAAGTAAAAGAGTGAGGGCGATAGAAAATTATATTAACAATTTTTAATGATCCCAAGTATTTTTGGATTTTCCATCTATTATGTAGAAGAGTCCGTACGGGGGAGGATCTCAGAGAGAAACCTGATAAATGATGTGGGTAGCTGGGAAGGGGGGGGGCTCAGAGAGAAACCTGAGAAATGATGTGGGTAGCTGCTCGATCTTTTTTCAAGTCTGCTAGGATGGAATATTTTTTGTTGGGGGAGGGGAGGGGGGTTGAAGTAAAGGTTGACTTTCTACAACTCATCACTGAACTGGAGAAGTAGAAATAGGACCTGGTTTTAGCCAGTCAGTCAAAGCCTCCCAGCCCCTCCCCCTTTTTGTAGGGGTGGGGAGTTCCTGGAGACATTAACTTGCAGATGTTTCAGCTAGACATTGACCAAATCAGTTTCACAAGTTAGGAGTTGCCTACAAAAATTATGGACACTGTCCTTCCCCCTTTTACCTGACTACCATATTTTGGAATAAAAATAAACATACAAACTTTAGGCTTTTTCTCTACATGATAGGATTTCAACCTTACTTAACCTTTTTGTTACCAATCCAGTCAAAACCAGCTCTGATTCCTATGAAATAAAACCACCCATTTTAAAGGTTTCCAATTTAAATAAAAAATCTTCCAGATGTGCAAACAAATGAATACCCTCTATCAGGCATCTAACATACTGAATGCCTTGCTTCCCTGGGCATGGATACATTAAAGCTCCGACGTCTGGCAACTGACTTGGTAGACACCCACAAGATTATTAACCATCTTTCCAACAACAACCCTGAGCATCTTTTTGAATTCCAAATGTCTAAAACCCGTGGACATGCCTACAAAGTCAGAAAACAATACAGTTCCCATGACTTTCGGAAACATATTTTCATGCTCAGAGTTGCTGAAGCAGGGAACAAACTACCTGCATCAGTTGTTAGCTGTCAGGACACTGCATCCTTTAAAACTTCCATGGAACAAACTACCTGCATCAGTTGTTAGCTGTCGAGACACTGCATCCTTTAAAACTTCCATGGAACAAACTACCTGCATCAGTTGTTAGCTGTCGAGACACTGCATCCTTTAAAACTTCCATGGAACAAACTACCTGCATCAGTTGTTAGCTGTCAGGACACTGCATCCTTTAAAACTTCCATGGAACAAACTACCTGCATCAGTTGTTAGCTGTCGAGACACTGCATCCTTTAAAACTTCCATGGAACAAACTACCTGCATCAGTTGTTAGCTGTCGAGACACTGCATCCTTTAAAACTTCCATGGAACAAACTACCTGCATCAGTTGTTAGCTGTCGAGACACTGCATCCTTTAAAACTTCCATGGAACAAACTACCTGCATCAGTTGTTAGCTGTCGAGACACTGCATCCTTTAAAACTTCCATGGAACAAACTACCTGCATCAGTTGTTAGCTGTGGAGACACTGCATCCTTCAAAACTTCCATGGAACAAACTACCTGCATCAGTTGTTAGCTGTCAGGACACTGCATCCTTCAAAACTTCTATGGAACAAACTACCTGCATCAGTTGTTAGCTGTCAGGACACTGCATCCTTCAAAACTTCCATGGAACAAACTACCTGCATCAGTTGTTAGCTGTCAGGACACTGCATCCTTCAAAACTTCCATGCTTCCTGAAATTGGCCAACACTACACCTGATATTCCCCTTCCATACACATACATGCATGTGTGTGTCTATGTATATATCATGACTCATACACTGTTCACTTTCCTGACATTTGTACATTATTCTATGTAATATACATGCACCTTTGATGAGTTGTAGTGCACCTGAGTAGTGTACACAATTTCCATTCTCATAATTTTATATAAGAACCTTACATTAAGTTATTAGCTTACTAATGAAATAATTAATAATTTTAGTAAATCCATCAAAATTCTTCATTAATTAATTTAAATAGTGTATTTCATTAGAAATGCTGACATGAAAGGGTTAAATCTTTAGTTACCAACCCAGCGTGGGAAGACATATATTCTAATTCCATATGGGAGCTGCATAAACTACTTTACATCTCATAAAGTTTTATAATTTACCATATTCTTTTGTCTTCCAGGAATTGCCTTGGGTGGAATTATAATGTGGTAAGTACATCTCTCAAATTATATTTGGAGGGGGTGAGGGTTATATTACTAATAATTGTTTCTGATTTAGGCATAAGGCCAAACATTTTGGGGAGGGGGAAAGTCGATTAAATTGACCCCAGTGCATTACAGGTACTTTATTTTATCAACCGTAAGGATGAAAGGCAAAGCCAACCTCGGAGAGATTTGAACTCAGATCGTAAAGGGCCGTAACTCTATTCCATAGATCATGTTACCCAATGCTCTATTGATACTGCCACTAATATAACAACAACACCAACAATAACAATATTATTAGAAATGTCCCAGAGGCTCGAATGGAGGGTATATTACTGAACAATTTCCCCAAATATGGTCATTTGAGAAAGGACTATATCTTGAGATCCATGAAAATATTTGACTGCAGTACAGTAAATTAGTTATTTAGATAGTGCTCCCCCTGGTTACAATGATGAACTGCACTTCTTCATAGTATGGTTTCTGTTGATAACTGTTGGAACTGGACTATTGAAAGTTCAGTCTCCATCAAGGTTAACATGGGTGAGATATGGGATGGATAAGTTGCTGAAGAAGAAGAATGTATAACAAAAAAACAAAAACTGAGAAATTAAAGTAAAATTGCTATTTCTAAATGTTAGGATTTTTTGCAACCTTTTTTCTTTTTAGTGGATCAGCAGTCTACCTCGAGGTGAAGATGCTAGATGAAAATCTGCCCTCCTTTAATAATATTGCCAACATGGACCGTAGATCTGAATCAAAAGTTCTTCATAGTTCCCCACGTATTGGTGAGTAAAAAATAATTGTCTTTCACTCACTTAACATAACCATTAGTTACTTTTATACAACATAGAAAAATTATCGATTTTCCACCCACCCCTCTTTCCAACCTCCACCACATCCATATTCCACGCTTGCATGGGTTTGGGCGGGAGTTTTCCCACTTGAGGCAAGAGTGGTTGTCTTGCTCGCATAGGACTGTCTGGCGGGTTTTCTACAGCTGGATGCCCTTCCTAACACCAACCACATTTACAGTGTGGGGCTGGGAGGTTTTTACCGTGTTACCTACACGGCCACATTACAGCGTCGACTGTGTGTTTTTTTGTTGTGACACCTACACGGCCTGGATGTTGTGGTACCAACATAACTTTACATTGAAAGGGGTGGTGTGGATGGGGTGGGGGTAGTGGGACGGGGGGTGTATTTTGTTAGAGGTGCCTACTGACTAGTAGGTTTTATTTTTTATTTAGGTAAGGCGGGTCTTCTCTATTACTGTGTAGCGCCAAAGATCTCGGTCCAGTGACATTGTCTTGGAGAGGTGTAAGTGTGTGAGGTCGGAATTTATCAAGTCGTCCCAGGTTTTTCTGGGTCTGCCTACTCCGTGGCTACCGTCTATTTTTATTGCCCTGCATTTTTTTATACAGCTGTCGTCTTTCATGCGCATCACGTGACCATACCAACGTAGCCTTCTCTCGAGTAAACAACATCTGATCCCTCTTATTTCTAATTTTTCCCATATATATATATATATATATGTATTGAAGTTTCCGTTGAAAATTGAAAAAGTCATAGGAGTGAAGAGTGCTCTATGTAAGTTACAGAGCTAAATTTAATGTATAATAAACAATACAATATAATTACCTCGTTACCAGAGGTTTCCCGAATAAGACGAATACAAGAAACGTTCTCATTCATTCGTCAGACAAGGAAATTGCCTTGTCTGACGAACGAATGAGGACGTTTCTTGTATTCGTCTTATTCGGGAAACCTCTGGTAATGAGGTAATTATATTGTATTGTTTATTATACATTAAATTATATATATATGGTAGTTAAGGGTTGAAACACTTGCTTGAGGTGGGGTTTCTTTTCTGAAGACCTTCTGCTGTCCAGCTCTCCTGACAGTTTCTTACCACTGATAAGGCAATCCTTCATATATAAGAAAAGATAAGTGCCTTTCATCACTGGTCTGCTCAGTTAGGACTAGCCTAGAGCTAAATAATAACAATAATGCATTTTAATAGACAATCAATTCCAATCTCAGTAGTTGAGTTAAATAAGAAAGAAATGTAAAGGCTTCATAAACCCTAAAGGGATTTTAAGATCCTGTAGCTTAACTTCAGTTCCTTGGATTTAATTTCATAAAAAGAACATTCCTCTAAGAAATATTGTAAGTCAATGAGACCTCTATGCAGTCACTTGACTTGCTAGGAATAGCAGCCAAATCTTTCAAATTATACTCCCCTATCTTAAAAACAAAGGGAAGGGTACATTAGATAATGTTGTTTTAGAGATATATATGATTAAAAAAATGGATGGTCATGGCTGTAACACCTTTGATCATAGTTCAACTCAATTAAGCTTGACTCAGGGCTAAACAAGAACATGTAAAAATAACATTTCATCATCATCATTGTTTTAATGTTCACTTTCCTACTAGCAAGGGTTGGATGGGTCTACATAGACCAAGTGAGTACTGAAGCAGAGCCAATGATCTCCCAAGCAGGCCAGGGATCTATGTCTCACTTTATGTATGGTCAACGCTCCACCGAGTGTCATGTGTTTGACACAACTGAGGGTCTTCTCAACCCTCTTGTTTGGCAGGATTTCTACAGCTGGATGCCCTTCCTATCACCAACCACTTTATAGCATGTACTGTGTGTGTTTATCATATAAATCACCAACATGTATGGTCAATGCTGTTCCAAGTATACAGGAGAGGTTGACATGTCTTTGACACAACAGTTATATAAAATAAAAGTCTGTTTGATCGTAATTATCTCTTTTAAATGTGTTTTGCAGCTGACCTAAATACTGGCCCAGTGAAAGTAAAATCAAGAAATGATAAATTAGGTAAGAATAACGTCCTTATTTTGTCAAATGATAAAATTTACAACAAAATCTCTTTCAACATACGACAGTTTTAACAAAAAAATAATTGGAGTCCAAGAAAACCTATGATTTGCAGGCACAAAATTTATACAGTAAATTTCACAAATCTGGATAAGTTTTTATGTTATGGGAAGAGAAGACTTGCTATGCCATACTAAACAAAGTCAAGTTTATTAAGCATACCAGAGTGCTGAAAGGTTCCTAGTTGTTGGTAAAAAAAAATACAGGGGATCAGTTAAAAGAAAATACAGGAGGATCAGTTAATTATGATTTTATTCAACATATTCCCCTCTCAGATTCACACACTTATTGCAGTGGTCCTACCTCCCCTGTTAAGATAACAGCTTTATCCTTTCGCGACACCCTTAAGCCAAGAACTTTTCAGCAACCCGGTACTAAATAAAGCTAAGTTTATTAAGTGTTATCAGTATTAGGCCTATCTTGAATTAACTTTTTTATTTTTAAAAATAAATATATATAGATATTTTTAATAAGGTTTCTGAAAAATCTTCTGCCATATATTGTCCTGTTCTATAGTTCTGTAATAGAATGGTTTGAACACTGAAGGCAAGTGAATATGGTGTGAGAAATCTACAAATCCCAGAATTACTTGACCTCACAGATTAGATTGTCAGAATCTACAGCAGATCTATGCCAGCATTGGAAAAAATAGACATTAAAATATTGATCTGGTACTTAACATTTAACATCCTGTACCACATGAAACCACATTAGCAAGATATTCTTGAAAAGTACAAAATTGTACTATGACAGCATCACATTAAAAATGAAAGTCTACTTAGTTTACTGCAAATTTTATCCCATATCTCTCCACTAGTAAAAGTAAGATAAACATTTGAATTAACAAAGCTGTTTTTAGAAATGTTCTGCTAAATCATTGCAGGATGTTAAGAAGTAAAGAAATAAAATAGAATAATTTTAAGTTATGATAGTTTTGATTCTAGACCAAATTTATTATTGTACCTTCTTTATCTCTCTCTCTCTCTCACACCCTCTCTCTCTCACCCTTTTTCTCTCTCTCTCCTATAATCTGCTTCTATTTCTCTCTGTCTCCACAGCTGGTATTCTACCATGGCTTATGTCTCAGAGTAATGACCACTGGAATCTTCTGAAGTTGGCACAGTCAGAGAGTCGCCTTGCCCGAATTATTGGAGTCAAGAGACTTGTTCAAAAGACTTGGCAAGGCAGTTATTATTTTTTTTTTTCTGTTGTTTGTTTATCTTTCTCTTTTGTTTGTTGTTTGACAACTTGAGCTTGTGACAATTAAGGTGCTGACAGTAGCTTTAGAAATTATGTTCAGGCTTTACCTCATAATTATCTCACATAATATCGAATCTATGAGATTTTAATATTACTTATTTTGAGAACAATACCTTAATGTCAGTATGAATGGCCAGTTACAGCTGGTTTGAACAGAAAGAGGTGAGAGAATTCTGGCTGGATATGGCCAGTTTAAATGCTAAAGTGTTAAAGTATCGCTAGAAATTATGGGGAACATCCAACCCTTGCTACCAGGGAAAGCAGACATTAAAATGACAATGATGATCATCATCTCTCTATATATAAAAGCGAAACTGTCTGTATGTAGGCGATGCATTTCCACAGTTTCCATCCAATTTTGTTCAAATTTGATACATAGGCTATTTAGATCCCAGAGCATGTCAGCATATAGTTTAAATCTTTCTCTCCCCTAAAATACCAGAATTCTGGGGCTATTTAAAGCCGTGTTGAGAAGTGAAGGTGTGCCCAACAATGACAGTCTCTTGCTAGTCTTCAATAAAAAGTGAATAGCATCCCAATTCCAATGTTTTAAGACTAAATTCCATGTGATACCCAGGTATATGATAGTTAAGTTAAAGTCATCCCAACTTGTAAGGCCTCAGGCTAGAGCTTATCCCAGTAATTAAAAGTACAATATTCCCTTTTAAACAGGTCCCAGTTTCTGCAGTACTAATTTATTTTCAGCTGAGTGAACTAGAGGTATGTGAAAAAAGTGTCTTGCTCAAGGACACAATATGCCACTCATCCTAGAAATCAAATCCATGACTTTATGATCCACACTTTATCCTAACCACCAGGCCACACACCTTCACTGATATGATAGTTTTGAGTAAAAATAATACTTCAACCTTAACTGCTTACTTTGTCCAAAACTGAAGCTACATTGACAATGTAGTACTGCTCACATATGAAAGAGATATAAGAGGAAGAATGAACCTCAGTACTAAACTGGTACTATATTTTTTATTGATCTTAAAATGATGAAAGGCAAAGTTGACCTCATTCTTACTACTTTATCATCTCTATATCAATTATCTTATCTAGTCATTCAGATGAAAGACCCTGTCCAAAATATAAGATATTTTATTTTCATTGCAACTTAGAATATCTATTTTTGCTAACTTTTACTTCTACCTCTCAGCTATTCATTTTAATTTGATGTGTCTTTTCTTATCTAAGAAATCTTTGTTTTATTCAGACTATGAATATCGGGAGATTCGGCAAGCAGCTGACTACAGAACTTTCATTGGTCTTGCACGGTCAGAAAATGTTGATGGACGCTTTTTCCGGAAACCACCTCAGATTACTGATACACAGGTAATATTACGTTCTGGTTTGTTTGATTAGTCTTGGCCTGTTCTTATCCTATGTTCATTCTTTGCTAAACGTTAAAAGTTAAAGCCTTACAATGATCTACCTCAACGGGGTCACCGCTTCAGTACTTAATTCTAACTGCTGTAGAATTAAGCAGATAATGATTTCTAATTCAGATACCGTCTAACTGATGCTAGCATGCAAGATGGACGTTAAACGATGATGATGACACAAGGCCAATAGTTTGGGAGAGTGCTAAGTCAATTATATTAACCCCATTACTTAACTGGTATTTTATTTTATCAATTTCAGGAAGATCAAAGATAAAGTTGGCCTTGGCAGGATTTGTACTCAGAATGTAAAGGGCTGTAATTAAATCCTTCCAAATTTACCATTAATAATTGAAATATAGTGTATTTCATTAGAAATGTGATGACAAAAGGATTAATGTAGTCTTAGATACATTAACAACACTGTTGATCACTGCTGGAACGATTTGATCAAATCATAGACCAACTTGACCAGGTGTAACCTAGGGTTAAATAATAACAACAACAATTTAATTTGAAAAAAAAAAAAACCGAACAAACAAAAAACACCATTCCTCAACAATGTACACTATTTTTTTTATTTTAGAAAGAACTTTTGACAGAACTACGAGAGTTGCTATCAAGTCTTCCTATTACAGAAGATCCTTGTGTCGGATACTTCACATCTGCAGGAATTCAAAAAAGGAAATCTAGAGATTTGGGTGTGAGTTTTTGAATCCTTTATTTGTTTGATATATTCTTTTAATCTTTTGCTGGTTTAACTCATAAGTCTGTAGCGAAGCATGGCCACAACCTTGAAGAAGTTTAGTCAAACATATCAATCCCTGTACAATGTTTTTCAAGTCTTGAAATTTATCTCTATTTGTAGACCTACTATATGTTACATAAACAATAGTAAAGTGTAAGAAGTCACCTGAGTGTGTATTTGTATGTTTGTGTGACTGTATGACTGTATGACTGTATGTTGTGTGTGTGTTTGTGTCTGTCTGTATGTGTGTGGTTTAGAATAGGTACACCACATATACCGGAATTGTTAACATAATTGTTTATCCATCATGATTGGCCTACAACACGATGTACTGAAAGTTCAATAGCCCTTTAACATTTAAACCAGGTGTATCCAGCCAGAATTCTCTCACCTGATTCTGTTCAAACTGGCTGTAACCCACTGCTCATACTGACATTAAGGTATGGTTCTCAAAATAAATAATATCAAAATCTCATAGATTCTATATTATGTGAGATAATTATGTAAGGTAAAATGTTTACCGTGAAAATACAATAGTAAATATAGAGTAAATACTAAAGGGTTAAGATGCCAAAAGAACAACAAACCTTCACACTAGATATAAACTGCAAATGTGATGGAATTGTCTGCTGGGATTGTCAAGCATTTGTGGGTAAGTCATTGAAGGAGAAAGACGCTGTCCTGGTGAGGGTTTATCTAACTCGTGCCAGCATGAAAAAAGGGATATAAAAACGACTATGATGATGATGAGGAGGATGATGGCGATTGTGATGATTCTAAGTGAGACATGTCAGTTGTTTCGACTTGTTAGACATTTGTGTGCTTATCTGTAGCTGTTTGTAAACATTTTGATATTGAATTATTGAATTATTTTATTTTTTTATTTTTTCAGAGATTGTTCTGGAATCTAGAAAACGCTGACAGTGTTGAAGATATAAATACAGATAATGCTGCAAACTCTGAGCTGAACATCCTAGAGAGTCTTCTGGAGGCCATCTTGAGACAGTCAACTGTAAGTAGGCAATTGATACTCATGATAAAAAGCACCCACACCACCTGGTAAGGTGGTTAGTGTTAAGAAGAACATCTGGCTGTAGAAAATCAAGCCAAAATTGGATCATATGAATATGACAATAGTCACCTGACCTTGCTAGCCTCGTAATGTGACAGCCTATCTAACCCATGCTAGCATGGAAATAGTTAAGCAGTGATGGTAATGATATATAAATTATTTTTTTCGTGTCATTACTGGACCTTTTTTCTGTTTCTCTATTGTGATCATGTCTCTATTTGTGCCCCCGAAGAAGGGCTTAAGCCCAACACGTCAAACTTCTTTTCCTCTTTCCAATATAAAGCGTGAAACTAAGACTTTTTGTACCTCTGTTGTCTCCTTGAACTATATATATATATATATATATATATATATACATATATATATATATATGTGTACACACGTATCAGGGATCTGGTGTCGTATCAGAGATCTGGTGTCGTATCAGGGATCTGGTGTCGTATCAGAGATCTGGTGTCGGATCTGGTGTTGTATCAGGGATCTGGTGTCGTATCAGAGATCTGGTGTCGTATCAGGGATCTGGTGTCGTATCAGAGATCTGGTGTCGTATCAGGGATCTGGTGTCGTATCAGGGATCTGGTGTCGGATCTGGTGTTGTATCAGAGATCTGGTGTCGTATCAGGGATCTGGTGTCGTATCAGAGATCTGGTGTCGGATCTGGTGTTGTATCAGAGATCTGGTGTCGTATCAGAGATCTGGTGTCGTATCAGAGTTCTGGTGTCGTATCAGGGATCTGGTGTCGTATCAGGGATCTGGTGTCGTATCAGAGATCTGGTGTCGTATCAGAGTTCTGGTGTCGTATCAGGGATCTGGTGTCGTATCAGGGATCTGGTGTCGTATCAGAGATCTGGTGTCGTATCAGGGATCTGGTGTCGTATCAGAGTTCTGGTGTCGTATCAGGGATCTGGTGTCGTATCAGGGATCTGGTGTCGTATCAGAGATCTGGTGTCGTATCAGGGATCTGGTGTCGTATCAGAGATCTGGTGTCGTATCAGGGATCTGGTGTCGTATCAGAGATCTGGTGTCGTATCAGGGATCTGGTGTCGTATCAGAGTTCTGGTGTCGTATCAGGGATCTGGTGTCGTATCAGGGATCTGGTGTCGTATCAGAGATCTGGTGTCGTATCAGAGATCTGGTGTCGTATCTGGAATCCTGGATCAGATCAGGTCTGAGATCAGATAAACACAACTCTGTCTAACTGGAATGGTAAATGTGTCAGAAGCAGAAGCAGGAAACTTTAATTATAAGTACAATATTCCATTTTGGTAGTTACAGTAAAGTGTTAAATTTATCTCACTTATTGTATGTAATGGAGTACTACATATATTATTTGTGTGTATATATTTTAACTCTTTTAATACTAACCTACCTGAAACCACTCCTCGTTCTCTGATAAAACTATTCGTTTCCAAGTGTTTATATCTAAATTAAAACCTTCCATCATAATTTTAGCCTCGAACAACATGTGTTGCAGCATAGAGTTATGTCCATTTATGGTCTGAGTTCAAATCCCGCCGAGGTTAGCTTTGCCTTTTATCCTTATGGGGTCGATAAAATAAAGCACCAGTAATGCACTGGGGGTCGATTTAATTGACTTTCTTCTCTCCCCAAAGTACCAGTAACACACACTAGGGTCAATTTAATCATCTTTCCCCTCCCCTAAAATTGCTGGCCCTGTGCCTAAATCAGAAGTTAGCTTTACTTTTCATCCTTACAGGGTCAATAAAGTAAAGTACCAGTAACATACTGAGGTCGATTTAATTAACTTTCCCCTCCACAAAATTGCTGGCTTGTGCCTTAATGAGAAACCATTATTATTATTACGGGGTCGATAAAATAAAGTACCAGTAATGCACTGGGGTAATTGCTGGCCTTGTGCCAAAAGTAGAAACAATTATTATTATTATTTTTATTGTCTCTTCACTAACAGATTGGCAATAATACAGTAGAAATAGTAGAAAAAGATGGACTGGCTCTGTTAAGAAGATCCCTACTCAGTTATCCAGACAATGTCCATCTGCAGCAACTCTGTTCCCGTATTCTAGGCAACCTTGCCTTACTTCCAGAACTCCATGAGAAGATCGTCCAAAGTGGTAAGTTCCATTTCTGTATTCCTTCTCTTCTCCTATTCTCTGTTTTATCACTTTCTCAAACTTGCAACTTTCTCTTCTCCTATGATTGGCTACAGTAATAACCTTTAAATACTCAGCCATTTAGTCAGTCGGAAATAAACACACTATGCTAATTACTTTCACTTAGATATGTCGAAATTAAAATTTCTCTCGTTTTTTTTTCCTTTTGATCCTAATGTAGCTAAGTACAATGTTAATTTAGACTTACTATGAACCATCATCATCATCATCATCATCATCGTCTGTCTTCCACACTAGCATGAGTTAGACGGGTTTGTCCCATTTAGAAGCAAGTTGGATCGAGTGACCATGTCTTGCCCATATAGGACTGTTTCTGGCTGGTTTTCTACAGCTGGATGCTCTTCCTAGCGCCAACCACATTTACTGTGTGGGCTGGGTGCTTTTTGTCATAACACCTACACTAACACTTTACAGTGGAAATTTTGTGGAACCAACATAACACACACACATATATATATATATATATATATATATATATATATATATATATATATATATATATAAAATCTCAACTAACAGACTAATTCTAAATTAGCATAAGCACATGTTACTACCTAATTTTCAAATTCACTAACTGTTTGTAAAGAAAGCCTGCTTTGTGTCTCCCTATTTGTATATATATGTCTGTCTGTATGCATGAATGTATATATATATATATATATATATACACACATACACATATGGTGTATATATATATATATATATAAACAAAGGTGGTGTGGTAAGATACCAAGTGGACCATAATGCACCAAAGTACTCAATACTTAGGGTAGTAGTAGAGTGGGTAATATGAAAAGAGTCAGTACCCTGGAGCTCAGCCGTCGGGGTCCTGACTCTTTAAATATATATACACACACACACGGGCGCGGTCCAGTTTATGATAATGTAGTGTGCACTCTACTAGCAGGCCTAACATCTTCAGGTCAACAGGTTTAATTAGCCACTTCCTCTGAGGAATCATTTGGTCTGGCTCTGGCCTTTCCTATGTTTTGCTGGTCTCAATATAACAAATCAAAATGCTGACCACGTCATTAATGCTTTCATAGACTTGCCTACCCACAGCCTTAGATAAAGATAATTTAATACATTTATTGGGATAAAGCAGAACTAAAACAGCTGACCACACGAGGACATTGGAATAAATGTATACCCCCCACCACCACCTCCACCAATCACTGACCACTCGCCGAAAAAAAACGAGAACTTTAAAGACTTTTTTTATGTATAGACTGTCTGCCCATATATGGACTCTACTCTTCCCCTTCCTTACTCCCTGAGGATGACAGTTATGTTCCCGCCGCCTGAATACTGGCGATTCAGTTTGGATCTAGCTGTTGAAACGGCCGGAGCTCAGCCGTTGGGGTCCCAAATCTTTCATATTACCCACTCTACTACCCCAGGTATCGAGTACTCTGGTGAATAATGGTCTAACTGGTTTTTACCTGCCTCCATTCTGATTTATATATGAATTTATAAGTATAATATATGAAAGGCCATATTGATCTTTAACACTTGTTGGTTGTTTCTAAATAAACTGGGTTCCCACATGGTCTGCTGGTATATATTGATGTCTGCCACATGGTCTGCTGGTATATATTGATGTCTGTGTATATTTGTTGCAGGTTGGGTGAGTATTCTTGTGGAATGGTTAAAATCTGGGGACATAGATGTTTGCCTCAATACAGCACGTGCCTTAGCCAACATGGATATTGACAATGCCTCTGCCATGTACCATGATGGTGTTTATGTCCTTCATCCCATACACCGATCCACGTAAGTGACTACCTATTTTATTTTCTCCTCAATTAAAAAATATAAATATTTATTAAATTTCTTTATTGTATTGTTATACTTTGGGAGGGTCATGTTGCCAATAAGAACACATGCACCAGTTCCTTTCACTTCAATTTATTATACTAAATTTATAAATTTAGGAATTTATAAATTTCCGGTTGGTTGGTTCCACAACCAGCTGGTTGTTTATATATTGTCAAAGTTCTTTCGTCACACATTCTGTGACGTCACACAAAAACAAGATGGCGTAGGACAGAACAAAGGAGAGGCACAAAAACAAAGAAAAGAATCCCCAGTCACTGAAGAGGTCACAGAATGTGACGAAAGAACTTTGACAATATATAAACAACCATCTGGTTGTGGAACCAACCAACCAACCGGAAATTTATAAATTCCTAAATTTATAAATTTAGTATAATAAATTGAAGTGAAAGCAACTGGTGCGTGTGTTTCTTATTGGCAACATGACCCTCCCAAAGTATAACAATATCGGTTTCAACACATGTTTTCAGATAAAGAATCTTGCTAAACAAATTCAGAAACGAAATTCTTTATTGTATTTATAGAGGAATATTCCATTATTTTGCAGAGAGCCCATATATGTAGATGTTGTGTTTGTTCATGGTTTACTAGGAGGTCCATTTAAAACCTGGCGGCAGGGGGGTTCTGACCAGAGAAATGCCGCTGAACTAGAAGAGTTAATATCTAAAGGTCTCTATACACGATGCTGGCCAAAGGTAAGACACTCTTTTATTCGCCTCGGTCACCTCACCTCTTCTCTCCCTCTCTCTATCTCTCATTCACTCTCTCTCTATCTCTCATTCACTCACTCTCTCTCTCACTCACTCTCTCTCACTCACACACTCTCTCTCACTCACACACACTCTCTCACTCACTCACTCACTCACTCACTCACTCTCTCTCTCACTCACACACACTCTCTCTCTCACTCACTCACTCACTCACTCTCTCTCTCTCACTCTCTTTCTCTCACTCACTATCTCTATCTGTCTCTCTCTCTCCTTTACTGTTTTTAAGAGTTGTTATTTTATGGTTGATATGCAAACTTGTTTGTAATCAGCCCTGGGTTAACAATTAAGCAGAATATACACATTTTTAGGGCCTCAAGAAAAGAGGCACATAGTTTTCTTCAAGTACAAGATTTACATTGGTCCATGGAGCAGTGTTGCAGCTAAACCAAAGCCCATAAAAAGGGAGCTCAGCTTCCCCTAACCCCCTCCTGCCTTTCTTTTCAATGTTTAGTAGTTTTAAAGATCTTAACCCTTTAGGATTTAAACCGGCCATATCCAGCCAGAATTCTCTTACAGCTTTCTGTTCAAACTGGCCATAACTGGCCCCTCATACCAACTTTAAGGTATTGTTCTCAAAATAAATAATATCAAAATCTCATAGACTCGATATTATGTGAGATATTTATGTGAAGTAATACAATATATAGAGTAATGTGAATGCTAAAGGGTTAATCCTGTTTTCTTTGTAATATAGACTCTCTGCATATTTTTGAATTGGTGAGCATGAGTCTTTAACACACTGCACCATGTTGCCAACAGATTCTCTTGTCTCTTCTCTATGTCTGTTCTGTTGCTACTGTAATGGTGTCTACTCCTCCCCCACCACTCCCTTCCCCATCACAACCCTCCCCACCACTTCCCAACCCACCTCTTCCCCCTCTGTTCTGTTGCTACTGTAATGGTGTCTACTCCTCCCCCACCACTCCCTTCCCCATCACAACCCTCCCCACCACTTCCCAACCCACCTCTTCCCCCTCTGTTCTGTTGCTACTGTAATGGTGTCTACTCCTCCCCCACCACTCCCTTCCCCCATCACAACCCTCCCCACCACTTCCCAACCCACCTCTTCCCCCTCTGTTCTGTTGCTACTGTAATGGTGTCTACTCCCCTCCCACCACCACTTCCTTCCCCATCACTACCCTCCCCACCTCTTCCCTTTCTGTTCTGTTTCTACTGTAATGGCTTATACTCCTGCCCACAACTTCCCTATCACTTCAGCTCCAATCACCACTACTGTGTCTCAGCCCCACACCCCACCCTTCAAAACTTTAATCCTTTGGAATTCTCTCTTTAATCCTTTGGAATTCTCTCTTTAATCCTTTGGAATTCTCTCTTTAATCCTTTGGAATTCTCTCTTTAATCCTTTGGAATTCTCTCTTTAATCCTTTGGAATTCTCTCTTTAATCCTTTGGAATTCTCTCTTTAATCCTTTGGAATTCTCTCTTTAATCCTTTGGAATTCTCTCTTTAATCCTTTGGAATTCTCTCTTTAATCCTTTGGAATTCTCTCTTTAATCCTTTGGAATTCTCTCTTTAATCCTTTGTAATTCACTCTTTAATCCTTTGGAATTCTCTCTTTAATCCTTTGGAATTCTCTCTTTAATCCTTTGGAATTCTCTCTCCAATCCTTTGGAATTCTCTCTTTAATCCTTTGGAATTCTCTCTTCAATCCTTTGGAATTCTCTCTTTAATCCTTTGGAATTCTCTCTTTAATCCTTTGGAATTCTCTCTTTAATCCTTTGGAATTCTCTCTTTAATCCTTTGGAATTCTCTCTTTAATCCTTTGGAATTCTCTCTTTAATCCTTTGGAATTCTCTCTTTAATCCTTTGGAATTCTCTCTTTAATCCTTTGGAATTCTCTCTTTAATCCTTTGGAATTCTCTCTTTAATCCTTTGGAATTCTCTCTTTAATCCTTTGGAATTCTCTCTTTAATCCTTTGTAATTCACTCTTTAATCCTTTGGAATTCTCTCTTTAATCCTTTGGAATTCTCTCTTTAATCCTTTGGAATTCTCTCTCCAATCCTTTGGAATTCTCTCTTTAATCCTTTGGAATTCTCTCTTCAATCCTTTGGAATTCTCTCTTTAATCCTTTGGAATTCTCTCTTTAATCCTTTGGAATTCTCTCTTTAATCCTTTGGAATTCTCTCTTTAATCCTTTGGAATTCTCTCTTTAATCCTTTGGAATTCTCTCTTAATTCGTTTGGAATTCTCTCTTTAATCGTTTGGAATTCTCTCTTCAATCCTTTGGAATTCTCTCTTTAATCCTTTGGATTTCTCTCTCCAATCCTTTGGAATTCTCTCTCCAATCCTTTGGAATTCTCTCTTTAATCCTTTGGAATTCTTTCTTTAATCCTTTGGAATTCTCTCTCCAATCCTTTGGAATTCTCTCTTTAATCCTTTGGAATTCTCTCTTCAATCCTTTGGAATTCTCTCTTCAATCCTTTGGAATTCTCTCTCCAATCCTTTGGAATTCTCTCTTTAATCCTTTAGAATTCTCTCTTCAATCTTTTGGAATTCTCTCTTTAATCCTTTGGAATTCTCTCTTTAATCCTTTGGAATTCTCTCTTCAATCCTTTGGAATTCTCTCTCCAATCCTTTGGAATTCTCTCTTTAATCCTTTGGAATTCTCTCTTTAATCCTTTGGAATTCTCTCTCCAATCCTTTGGAATTCTCTCTTTAATCCTTTGGAATTCTTTCTTTAATCCTTTGGAATTCTTTCTCCAATCCTTTGGAATTCTCTCTTTAATCCTTTGGAATTCTCTCTTTAATCCTTTGGAATTATCTCTTTAATCCTTTGGAATTCTCTCTCCAATCCTTTGGAATTCTCTCTCCAATCCTTTGGAATTATCTCTTTAATCCTTTGGAATTCTTTCTTTAATCCTTTGGAATTCTCTCTCCAATCCTTTGAAATTCTCTCTCCAATCCTTTGGAATTCTCTCTTTAATCCTTTGGAATTCTTTCTTTAATCCTTTGGAATTCTCTCTCCAATCCTTTGGAATTCTCTCTTTAATCCTTTGGAATTCTCTCTTTAATCCTTTGGAATTCTCTCTTCAATCCTTTGGAATTCTCTCTTCAATCCTTTGGAATTCTCTCTTTAATCCTTTGAAATTCTCTCTTCAATCCTTTGGAATTCTCTCTCCAATCCTTTGGAATTCTCTCTTCAATCCTTTGGAATTCTCTCTTTAATCCTTTGGAATTCTCTCTTTAATCCTTTGGAATTCTCTCTTCAATCCTTTGGAATTCTCTCTCCAATCCTTTGGAATTCTCTCTTTAATCCTTTAGAATTCTCTCTTTAATCCTTTGGAATTCTCTCTTTAATCCTTTGGAATTCTCTCTCCAATCCTTTGGAATTCTCTCTTTAATCCTTTGGAATTCTCTCTTCAATCCTTTGGAATTCTCTCTTTAATCCTTTGGAATTCTCTCTTTAATCCTTTGGAATTCTCTCTTCAATCCTTTGGAATTCTCTCTCCAATCCTTTGGAATTCTCTCTTTAATCCTTTAGAATTCTCTCTTTAATCCTTTGGAATTCTCTCTTTAATCCTTTGGAATTCTCTCTCCAATCCTTTGGAATTCTCTCTTTAATCCTTTGGAATTCTCTCTTCAATCCTTTGGAATTCTCTCTCCAATTCTTTGGAATTCTCTCTTTAATCCTTTAGAATTCTCTCTTCAATCCTTTGGAATTCTCTCTTTAATCCTTTGGAATTCTCTCTTCAATCCTTTGGAATTCTCTCTTTAATCCTTTGGAATTCTCTCTTCAATCCTTTGGAATTCTCTCTTTAATCCTTTGGAATTCTCTCTTCAATCCTTTGGAATTCTCTCTTTAATCCTTTGGAATTCTCTCTTCAATCCTTTGGAATTCTCTCTTTAATCCTTTGGAATTCTCTCTTTAATCCTTTGGAATTCTCTCTTTAATCCTTTGGAATTCTCTCTTTAATCCTTTGGAATTCTCTCTTTAATCCTTTGGAATTCTCTCTTCAATCCTTTGGAATTCTCTCTTTAATCCTTTGGAATTCTCTCTTCAATCCTTTGGAATTCTCTCTTTAATCCTTTAGAATTCTCTCTTTAATCCTTTGGAATTCTCTCTTTAATCCTTTGGAATTCTCTCTTTAATCCTTTGGAATTCTCTCTTTAATCCTTTGGAATTCTCTCTTCAATCCTTTGGAATTCTCTCTTTAATCCTTTGGAATTCTCTCTTTAATCCTTTGGAATTCTCTCTTTAATCCTTTGGAATTCTCTCTCCAATCCTTTGGAATTCTCTCTTTAATCCTTTGGAATTCTCTCTTTAATCCTTTGGAATTCTCTCTCCAATCCTTTGGAATTCTCTCTTTAATCCTTTGGAATTCTCTCTTTAATCCTTTGGAATTCTCTCTTCAATCCTTTGGAATTCTCTCTTCAATCCTTTGGAATTCTGTCTTCATTTAAGTTTCTCCAGCGCCACACCCACTCTTCAACACTTCTATAGGTCACACCATTTCTCCACTGGCATGTACATAACAAAGAACTTATTTATTTAGTTGTTTTGCCTAATCATTCTTTTGTTTCTCTGTTCTTATTTTGTTCTCATCAGAACTGGTTACCTCAAGATTGTGCTAATATTCGAGTTCTTTCAGTAGAATATGACACCTACCTCAGTGAACTGTCAGCCACGTGCCCCTATGACAGAGAAAAGTACGGATTTCTTTGAAAAATTACATTTTTCTTTTTTTTTTTCCTTCATATTTTCTGAGGTCTATATAAGAATTGTTTCTACATTAGGCACAAGGCCAGCAATTTGGGGGGAGGGGAAAGTCAATTAAATCAACCACAGTGCATGACTGCAGAAGGGCACCCAGAAGTTATGACCTGGATGTGGCCCGGCCCCCTTAGAGTGTAAGAAGTTAAGGGCTGAAACACTCGCTTGTGGTGGTGATTGTGATGATGATGATGGTAGTGGTGGTGGTGGTGATGATAATAGTGTTGGTGGTGGTGATGATAGTGTTGGTGGTGGTGGTGATGATGAGTTGTGTTGGTGGTGGTGATGATGATAGTAGTGTTGGTGGTGGTGATGATGGTAGTGGTGGTGATGACGATAGTAGTGGTAGTAGTGGTGGTGGTGGTGGTGGCAGTAGTAGTGTTGGTGGTGGTGATGATGGTGATGGCAGTAGTGGTGTTGGTGGTGGTAGTGGTGGTGATGATGGTGATGGCAATAGTAGTGTTGGTGGTGATGATGGTGATGGCAGTAGTAGTGTTGGTGGTGATGATGGTGATGGCAGTAGTGGTGTTGGTGGTGATGGCAGTAGTAGTGGTGGTGGTGATGATGGTGATGGCAGTAGTGGTGTTGGTGGTGGTGGTGATGGCAGTAGTGGTGTTGGTAGTGGTGGTGGTGATGGCAGTAGTGGTGTTGGTGATGATGATATTTTAACCATGCTGATTTTTTTTTCCTTTTGTTTTCATTACTAGACGCTCATTATATATTCGAGCTAAGACAATTCTTCAAAAGTTGCGGAAAGCTGGTGTTGGGGAACGGCCTCTTATCTGGATTGGACATTCAATGGGCGGTAAGTTGAAATACTCACTTTTCTATCATCTTTTTTTTTTTTTTTCTCATTTTGAATTATTATTTTTTCCTGATAAAAGGCAATCATCATCATCATTATAATCACCATCCCATTACTGTCAAATATTTTCAATGGCGGTGCCCCAGCATGGCCTCAGCCTGTCAGCTGCAATACATAATAGAGTAAGTAATACATGACCATAAAAGTACGTTACAAGAAATCCAAATGACTAATTCTGAATTTTAAAATAAAATCAACAAAGACAACCTACAAAAATTACTGATTTTCCAACTCCCCACTTATTTCACCCTTGTTAGGGACCTTGTTAAAGTGTTAACTGCCCCTTTGCTTCCAGCTTCTTTATACTTGTCCAAAAAAGTACATTAGTAGAAATCCCATGTTATAAAATAAATAAGATGGGATGGGGGTTTAAATATGTAAACTAAATGACTAATTCTGGATTTTAAAAAATCAATGGTGACAACCTAGAAAAATTACCGATTTTCCAACTCCCTGCTTATTCCACCCTCCACCTCACCCCTCTCAAATATGAAGTAGGCAGTACAGAGTTATGTACCTTGTATTTTGTCACAAACTCAGTAAAGTCTGAGAATTATGAACATTGAGCTCTCTCTTCTGCACACACACACACACAACTTAACTCTAGCGCAATCAGCCAATAAGGGAGTCTCTATGTGGTCGCTCAACCTGCTGGAAATAGCAACCATATTTCCCTCAAATCACATCCTACCTTAAAAGGGTGAGGGTATGTTGGATAATGTGGTTCTAGATGCATACACTATGCTTAAAAAATACATGGGATGGTCATGACAGTAAGTACCCATTCCACACTGTAAAGTGGCCATGTAGGTGTCACAACAGTAAGTACCCATTCCACACGGTAAAGTGGCCATGTAGGTGTCACAACAGTAAGTACCCTGTCCACACTGTAAAGTGGCCATGTAGGTGTCACAGCAGTAAGTACCCTGTTCACACTGTAAAGTGGCCATGTAGGTGTCACAACAGTAAGTACCCATTCCACACTGTAAAGTGGCCATGTAGGTGTCACAACAGTAAGTACCCATTCCACACTGTAAAGTGGCCATGTAGGTGTCACAACAGTAAGTATCCTGTCCACACTGTAAAGTGGCCATGTAGGTGTCACAACAGTAAGTACCCTGTCCACACTGTAAAGTGGCCATGTAGGTGTCACAACAGTAAGTACCCTGTCCACACTGTAAAGTGGCCATGTAGGTGTCACAACAGTAAGTACCCTGTCCACACTGTAAAGTGGCCATGTAGGTGTCACAACAGTAAGTATCCTGTCCACACTGTAAAGTGGCCATGTAGGTGTCACAACAGTAAGTACCCTGTCCACACTGTAAAGTGGCCATGTAGGTGTCACAACAGTAAGTATCCTGTCCACACTGTAAAGTGGCCATGTAGGTGTCACAACAGTAAGTACCCTGTCCACACTGTAAAGTGGCCATGTAGGTGTCACAACAGTAAGTACCCTGTTCACACTGAAGTGGTCATGTAGGTGTCATGACAAAACGCACCCAGTCCACCCTGTAAATGTGGTTGGTATTACGAAAGGCATCCAGCTGTAGAAACCAAGGCAGAACCAGTTCTGTATGAGCAAGGCATGGTCACCTGACCTGGCTTGTCTCACATTAGAGACAACTCGTCAACCCATGCTTGTGTGGGAAAATGAATGTTAAACGATGATGGTGGTGGTGATGATGGTTACAAGTCAACTGGAACACTTTTTGTCATCAGTCTGCTTAATCAGGGCTGACATACTTTACAGTGCTTAATCAGGGCTGACCACTTTACAGAGTAGGCTCGGTGCTGTTTTGTCGTGACACCTCCACGACCACTTTGCAGTGGGAGGGGTGGGGGCATATTGCCTATATGCTTCGGCTTGTTTCCGTGGGAAGTCGTATATATATATATACTGATGTATTTTCATGGTAACACCTTTATCTCATGTAATATCAAATCTATGAGATTTTGATATTATTTATTTTGAGAACAATACCTTAACATCAGTATGAGTGGCCAGTTACAATCGGTTTGAACAGAAAATGGGGAGAGAATTCTGACTGGATATGTTGGTTTAAATGCTAAAGGGTTAAAGCAAATAAAGTTTGTTTCTTTTAATTTAAATTTGTTTGTTTATTTATTTATTTATTTATTTATTTATTGACAGGTCTTTTAATAAAACAGATGTTGTTATTAGATGAAATTACGGATCGAAAAATCATCAAAAGTACCAAAGGAATTTTATTTTACAGCGTCCCACATCGTGGCTCCACCTTGGCAACATTATGGAGACAAGCCTGGTTTTTGTTGTACCCTTCCATTGAGGTTAAAGAACTTGATCCAGGTGGGTAGAACAAATAACATTTCTATCATGAACACAAGCAGCCGAAATGGTGTTCCTCTGAAAGTTTCTTTGGAATAACATTACTTGATAAAGAGAATAGTTCAGAGATGAGAGAGTCACTCCAAGTAGAGCTGTTACTTCTCCGAATTGAGATATCACACCTCTGCTACTATATGCATGTGGTTAGAATATCTCAGGAATCTCGCTGGACAGGTTTTACAGGCAAAACTAACCAGCAGGAGACCCAGGGGTAGATCCGCGAACATGTTGAAGCTCTGCTGGTCTTGCTTGAGGATCCAACCAGCTCAGTTAAAGACAGTTGTTTCAGACAGGACCTGCTGGAAGGAGTGTTTGGGCACTCTGTCCCCACGACCCTCTCAGGAATAAGTGGGTGAAGAAAAAGATCACCACCATCATTGTTGTTTTAATGTCCACTTTTCCTGCTAGCAAGGGTTGGACAGATATTCTCCCAAATTGTATTTCTGTATTTCTTGAAACAAATCTCATTCCTAATTGTGGAAATACTTTTTTTTCACCCTTTGCTTACATCCTCAGAAAACTCTCAGTCAATGTTTGGCATGTATTTCATAATTGGTATTGCCCTGAGTTCTTACTTGTGGTGGCATTCAACTGGGGTTGGTTCAGCCGGCTCCATTGAAGGAATTCACGTTGTAAGTTCATTTCAATGGAGTTTCTCTGGGTAATTTGTTTCACAAGTGGTGCCCAGTTGCAAGTATATGCACTTTATGATAGTGCAATACAAGCATTGCATTGGGTATAGCGCCAAACTCTCGCTTTCACAACCAACCCAATTACGTGGAGCCAGTGCCATGATGGTGACAAATAGGAAGGAGTTTGGCCAGCAGAGGTGATAAACAACCTATTTGAGTCATTTTGTCGGCCAGCAGGAGCTCACTCCACTGACCAACTCAGGTATACCGACTCTTGGCATCTTACAAATTGAGTAGGCCTATTATTCCGTCTGCTATCTATTATCCAAATTATCTCTCTCTCACATTATTTGCTATCTATTTTATTTTCTCTTTTTTTAATTCAATTTTATTTTTTCTCTCTTTTTCTAGATTCTTTGTTTCTTAGAACACTTCATAAGAACTTTCAAGAACTGATAGTTTCTAGTGAAATAAAATGTGTTAGTTTTGGTGAGTTGCAGAAGACACCTCTTGGGATGAAAGTTCAGGCACTCATTGTTCCTCCTCATTCAAGTGGTATGGAATCATTTTTTACTAATTTCTTTTTTTATATGTATTCTCAGGTCCCAAATAATTGGGATGGGGGAATAAGTAAGGATGTTGGACATTTGCTTAAATTCCTATAAGCAGGAAGGGGGGAGGGGGGTCGGTAATTGTATAGTGTACATTTGTAAATTTCTTGTAATGTTTGTTTTTTTCTTACATATATGTTTTTTTAATGTAAAATAAAATTATTATTAGATTCTCCAGTTGCTGTATTAATATGAATCACTTACAATAACATTTCACCAGAGATCATCATCAGGAAGGGGGGGGGGGAGTCTGAAAAATTAATAAATTTGGGAGAACGATTATTCAAGACCTGAGAGCATATAGGGGAGTTTTGTGAAGTAAAGCCGTTACCATGAAAATACAATAGTAAATATAGAGTAATGTAAATGCTAAAAGGTTCAAAGGCTTAATTTATTATTGAATTTAGATTTTATTGTAAAAATATTTCACCAATTTGTTATCATTCAACAAATCAAAAAATATTCCATGCTAGCGTGGAAGATGGATGTTAAATGAAAATGATGATTCGAGTGCTTGTTTTTTGTTTGTTTTTTTTTATTTTTATTATATATTTTCCCCATGCTTTTCACTTTATTTAATGTAGATCCCGGTTTTGGAATGTTTTATGGAATTGAGGCTAATCATGTGACCATCTGCAAGCCAATCAACCCTCAGTCTCTGCTATATACTGTAACATTAAAATGTGTGCAACAATGGGCCAATCAGAAATTGGTAGATAGTGTAATGGAAGCAGGACTTTCAATTGAAGACCAACTGATTGGCATATTCTAAGAAATGGATTCATACACACACGCACATACACAAATACGCACATACATATACACACACATGCACATACATATACACACACGTGCACTTACATATACACACACACTCACATATACACACACATACATATACACACACGCACAATCACTTACACACACATATATATATAGACATATATACACACTGACTCGCACTAACACACAGACACACACACACATACATACACTAACACACACACACACATGTTTCAAAAGTTGTCTTAAGTGGAAATTTCTCTTCGGTATATTCTTGTAATTCTTTCTTTCAAAGTAATATTTATAAATGTCTACCACTCCATATTATATTGAATAATGTTAAATTATTAAGTTATTTCTGTGTTCACACTTTAAAGCTTTGGGTGTAGTCATGTATGAGTGAGATGTGGTTGTCCGTCCCATCTAAGGAAGCAGTATCTCTGAATAAGAGCTGACTTGGACCATAAAAACCCTTCCAAACCATGACAGCATTGAATGCAGATGTAAAGAGTTGATGATGATGATAACAAGATAATAACCATTTCTACTGAGCATAAATGATTGCATTCAAACTTTTATATAAGGACTTTATATAAAGACTTTACATAAGGACTTTATATAAAGACTTTACATAAGGACTTTATATAAAGACTTTACATAAGGACTTTATATAAAGACTTTACATAAGGAGTTTGCATAAGGACTTTACATAAGGAGATTGCATAAAGAGTTTGAATAAAGACTTTACATAAGGAGTTTGAATAAGGTATTTGCATAAGATAATAACCATTTCTACTGAGCATAAATGATTATATACAAACTTTTGCTTTTGCATAAGAAGTGTGATTACAATTCAACCTTCAGTAAAAGAAGTCTAATTGGAATGTTCTTTCTTTATTTTTAACATATTTTTGTTCACTCTTTCTTTCTTTGATTCTCTCCGTCTTTTTTGTTCTTGCTCTAGTGAATCTATTGTTTAATTCAATCTGTCAATAAATGTGGACTCACTAGCTGTGACAAGGTGGCTTTTGGTTAAATTTAGGACATGCCATGCTTTCCTTTTGGATTGCTGCAATGAAAGAATAGAAAAAATTTGAAAAATTTGATAGCAATAAATCTAAAGAAATGAAGGAATTCGCACATAATAATGCATTTAATATTAATGTTTGTGTTAATAGCTACTTTTAATTAAAACTGTTGTTACTAACAGGAACAGCTTAAAATCTGTTATTTAAATCGATTTATATTGTATTGTATAACATTTTTAGAAACGGATAAATTATCAGCTTTGCAGTAAATTGTGTTGGGTTTTCTTTTTATATATGTTATATATATGTACTGATGAGGATGATGATGCTGTGTTGTATATGTACTGAGGATGGTGATGATGATGTATTTGAAATGACACTGGTGCACTTAGCATCACTGAGACTCAAAAGAAAGGCCTGGAAATGCTATTATGAAAGTAGAGAATGAATGGGAGGAAGAGAGACTACCCCTAACTGACCCAACAGAGAGACCAACTATCGAAATTATCAGTTATAGGGTCAAAGAAGTAATCAAGGAGATGAAAAATGGTAGTCGGGGGACCATCTGAGATAGGTGCTGAAAGCATCTGGGAAAGGAGTTGAACTAATGACCCACATAGTCAATCAGATAATACAGGGTGGGGCCATACCCAATGACTGGTGCAGCAACAATCATCAATTGCTACAAGAGAAAGGTGATGCTCTAGAGAGGAGCAGCTACAAGGGAATAAAACTAATGGATCAAGTTATGAAATTGACAAGAAGAGTTCTTGCATAACAAGTACTATAGCTGCCCTCTTCTTAGTGAGACAACTACAAAAGACGTTCTTAGCTAAGAGTAAACCTGTATATCTAGCCTTTGTTGATCCAGAAACAGCCTTTGACAGAGTACCCCCGATCTGTCATCTGGTTGTCCTTAACCCTTTACCATTCACATTATTCTATATATACTATTATATTTTCATGGTAAAGGCTTTACCTCACATAATATCGAATCTATGAGATTTTGAAAGTATTTATTGAGAACAATACCTTAACATCAGTTTGAGCGACTGGTTACAGCCAGTTTCAACAGAAAGAGGTAGAGAATTCTGGCTGGTTTTGGCCAGTTTTAACATTAAAGGGTTAAGGAAATTAGGTGTAGCACCAACCAGCCAGCCAGAAACCCATGAAAAATGTAGGTATGGTACAGGTCTTGTTACTTGCTTCATCAGAAGATTCTTTTCTGCTGACCAGTTAAATAAGTCCGCAGTAAAGGCACTTCGTCTTTTACAAGCACGTGAGCAATACACTACTATGTATCTTTAGAAATGTCTATTTTGTTTCAAGCAATGGGACCAGATATCTGACCCGTTACTAGCTTATCTTAATGTATTACTTCCTGCTGCAACAACCCTATAAAATATAAAACCATTGTATAAATGGTGTTTTTTTTTTCCTTTTTGCACTTCTATCAATTCGGGTGGCCTTTCATGATAGGTTCTGCCATGTATCATCTATTCAGCAAGCTGCTTGCCAGTAGAATGTTTCAAATAATGCACTTCGGCCCTGCCCAAAAGGGATTCATTAACCCTTTAGCATTTACATTACTCTATATATACTAGTGTATTTTCCTGATAAAGGCTTTATCTCACATAATATCGAATCTATGAAATTTTGAGAAAAATACTTTAACATCAGTATGACAAGTCGACCCCTGGTTTTGGAGAGATATTTTTAGGCTCCAAATGACGACTTGTACGCCATTACATATATATATGACATGCTTTCACAGATTCTGTCAAGCAAATTTAACACACAAGAAGCTGGTCAACTACAACACTGACCAAATCGCTGTAGCGCTCAAACCAGGAATCATGTCAATGCCAAACCTTAGTCATTTGGGTGACAGACATTAACTAATATGCTTTCAATTCGTAATCTTACGATTTCAGGCAGTATGAGTAGAAAAAATACTTTGGTAGTGAATTAGTTATCAATTAAATCTGTCAAGGGAGATAACTCATTTTATTTCTAAGAACATTAAATACATTGTTCTGATTTATCCAAATGTACAATAATTGTTGTGCTTTTGACAAGATACAATATCTTCTAAGAGGGATATCGTTCAGTAATTTATTCAATATGCAATCAGTTGAAAAATATACCCAAATTTAACATGATAAAATAGATACAAAACATTTTTTTCTCCAAATATTTTCCACTTGTAGTGTCGGAAGAAATGAAAGTCACTTGTAAAATATCAAAATAAGCCTTTCAAATACTAATTACATTTAATATTTGGGATTGTAGAAATAGGGAAACACTGTAACTGTGTATCCAGCTTAGAATAAGAACAAATATATTCCTGTGAGTCATAAAAGATAACTAAAATGTTGGCATCAGGAAAGGCATCTTGCTGTAAAACATTGCCTCAAAAAGGACCCAGAATGAGTGACAAGTTTAATCATACTCATTTTGGGTCCTTTTTGAGTACACAATGCTAATGCTTACTTTTGCAGGGAAAATAGATTTAACCCCTTTCATGACCGTATTTCTAATGAAATACACTATTTCAGTTAATTAATGAAGAATTTTGTGGGATTCACTAAAATTATTATTTCATTACTAAGATAGTAACTTAATGTATGGTTCTTATGTAAAATTATGTTGGGATATTATAATTTAAATTGGAAACCTTTCAGATGGGAGGTTTTATTTCATAGAACCAGAACTGGTTTTGGCTGGGTTGGTAACTAAAGGGTTAAAAAAACTGTTGTTTCAAAAATAATCAAACAACTGCTTAAATATGCTCTTCAACTGGTATATCTACCCCAAACATCATTCCCTTCTCCAGATAGTCGGGGCTAATATCGAGAGCAGACATAACTAAACTTGCAACACATTTCAAGACCTTGAGATTGTGTAGAGCAGAGACGACTGCATACCAAGAAGTCCATTAACCTCGATGGCAAACGTCTCCCATATAATGCCACACCAACCTATCTTGGAGTGACAGCTGACTTAGACAAAACCTCCAGTCCTTATATGTAAAAGTTGGTAGGTACATCACTTGGTAGATTCCTCGTGGGGTACTAGCTTATCCCACCTACATACCAGTGCCCTAGCATTGATCCAAAAACCCTTCAGAGGGACCCCATTTCGGTCGCTTGTATTTGTAATCATATTCTTTCGGTTATTAACCAAGATTCACAACTAATCTCTCTGAAATATAACTAACAGAACAGCTAAGTCTAAAAAATACTGAAATTATTATAAAATAAAAGGAAATAAAGATAAAACAAGGTTAAGAAAAAAAAATTGTTTAATGAGTTTTTCACAAAAAATGTTAGTTTTTAAATACAATATATAAAGAACGGTTTTCAGTATGTACATATGGTAGAGAGAAAAAAAAAAATGAAAAACCATGAAATTATAACTTGCATTAATCCTTTTAAATCACTTAAATACAGTTGTTGAGCTGATCAATCTTGAAACCCAAACACACACAAACATACTTGATTGTTATTTTCTTTGGCAATGATCTGTGATGAAACTCTCATCCAACATTAGACTTTGTGTAGTAAAGAGTACCAAACACTGATGTAGTAAACCAAGCAGCAATAATCCACCAATTCAAAAATGACAGTAATCCACGATACCAAATGGAAGTAAAAATACCACGAATATTTGCTATAGCTGATGTGACCTGTGCCACAGGATCTGCATTAGTGTTATTTAATTGTGGCAGTACCATTGTTGGTTTCATAACATGTTCTATGCCTATGATGCTCTCCCAAGAATAATCTCCCAAAGTCTTCAATAGAAATGTCAAGAACAATATAAGTAGAATCGGTGTGAAGTATTGAAGAGCCACAAAACAAAGATAGTAGTAAACGCGAGCAATCATCTTTTGGATTTCAATGTTAGTGATGCGACCGCTCTCTTTACGCATAATTTCAATACGCTCATAAGCTAGATTCAAATGGGACTGTAGGTATGTCTTCATAAGGCCAAAGCGAAACAGAAAAAAAACAGCTATACTTATTAAGCGAGCTGTTTCAAATGCTGATTCACTCATAAATTTTGCAGGAGATCTCCAATGAAGTCCACATAAAAGATCTCTGGCCATTGGTTTCACCCACATTAACAAAATAAACATAGGAAAGACAAAACTAATATAGAGAAATGACTGTAAAACAGGTTGCCCTTGACTATAGTTTAAAGCATCTACATGCATCTTACCTAGACGAAGTCCAGGGAAAGTAACAAATGCTCCTATAAAGGCGCATAAAATTGCAAGTATTATTTTAAAAGTCAAAAGGCTCATTGGGCCATCAGACCCAACCCCTTGTTGTTTCATGAAGACCAAAGCATTTTCTGAGAAATTTTTATAGCCTTTTTCCAAACCAAATTCCAAATTATCTTCACTGACAATTAACACACCCATTGCTGCCACTAAAAAGAAAAATGAGAAGGTGATACACAGAATTCTTTCACCTCCATCTTCAGTTTGAAAATAAACAGAAGTCTGCATAAGAAGGATTCTAAAACAGAAACCAAGAACCAACAAACACCAGAGAATGCTGATATTCAGTTCTGGTCGAGAGAATACAGAATAGTAAATTTCAGTTATAATGTAGACTATTAAAGCACATAATGAAAAATCCATGAGCCACTGGAATTCACCAAAGTAGTGCAGGGGTAAAAGATCTTTTGCTTCAACTTTAGCAGTCTCTAGGGTAATAGAAACACTCCTAGGCACAGTAAAAGACTCTGTTTTTATTGATTCTTGGTTGTTATTCCGTCGGTAATCCCTTCGATGTCTTGCTTTAGTTCCCCCACCTGCACCAGTAGGTATTCCAGCAGCAATCTTTAGTTCTTCATTGGTTGGATGGAGGTAACGCACAAGACAATTTGACAGAATCCATTTTCCAAAAGAGTAATAGCGAGACAGCTTGTACAGAAATGTAAAAGCTATTAAACTAAAAATCAACTGCAAACCGAGGACAGCCATGTTTCAAAACTTCAAAAACTTAACCAGCCAATGACATCATGAAAAATCTATAAAATAAAAATGTGAAAATAAGATATTTCAATAACAAAATAAAAGGAAATTGTATTTGACACATTTACAAAACATTAATTTTCATTAACTCTTAATAACCTGTATCATATCAAAATGCAAGCCTTTACTGAAATATTGCAAATTTTCACAATGAACTGTCCACTAGTAAAGATATTATACACATTTGAATTAAAAAGCCTCTCTTTTACATATTTTCCAAATCATTGCAGGATGTTAAGAATTAATTAGTTTTTACTCAAATGTAAGCCGATCTCCCTAATTTAGGTCTGAGAAATGGGTAAAAATCGAAAGCCTGTTTATAAACCAAGTCAGTTAGTGAACACATTATGGCTTGGTTTTGAAATGCTCATTTGTGGAGAAAATATTTACAAAATTTTAATATTTTGATATTTTAAATGTTTTAATTGTCCTTTAGAGAATAGTTTTTGTTTGACAAGTGAAAACAAGACATACCTATGTAAGTTTAGCTGGCATGTGAGGTTGTATTGCATTAATTTTCATGCTAGGGCCCCCAGTCTTATCATGAAAAGCAATTGAAATAAAGCATCTTGCTGAAGATTGCAAGGTACCTTCTAGTCCAGCAATTGAACCCTCAATCTCATAAGTCCAACACTTGCTTGTCTGGGTGAATTTTCTTTAGCATTTATAACATTTTGGCTTTTCTTACATGTTCCATTGGAATCCCAATTATTTAATTTACACTGCTCATCACTGAGGGAAATATATTCAAGCTATACAGAAGAGATTAAATGCAATATTTTCTCCTAAAACATCTGTTGAATGGAGAAAGTATTATCTCCCTTAGACAAGATTTACATTATAGTTAAAGTGAAAAAGACAGCAGCACAAACGGGAATTTATATTAATCTATGCTATAATATATAATAAAATTACACATTCTGTTTCCAAACTGTGTAATTGGCACACCATGAAAACCTCGTCTTTAAGCAGCGTATTATACTCAGTTTATACTCATGGGGATAGTTTACTAAGTACTGCAAGCTAACAAAACATTGGCTTATTTATACAATGCTTCTCAACCTATATTATAGAGCTATTAATGGGTCATATTAGCTGCAAGGTGAAATGGGAAAATTTAGTGTTAAGTATATTTGCTATGAAGTCGTTAGAACGTCAGATACAATGCTTTATGATATTCGTTCCAGCTATCTGAGTTCAAATCCCGCCAAAGTCAACTTTGCCTTTCATCCATTCAAAGATAAAAAAAAGTACCAGTCTAACAATGAGTCAATAAAATGTCTTAGAAATGCTGTTAATACAGCACCTCCACAACTCCCTCAGGAGTTATGGGACCATACATACACATTTGCTATGTACTAAGATATGAACCACCAACTTTTCAGGTAGCTACAACTCACTATCAATACACATACATCAAAATATGAAAATAACAGTTCTTTACAAAGCCACAATTTTATAGATGACCATCTCTTTTGTGAGATTCAGTGTTTTGAGATCCACTCTCACCACTTCTTGCAAGTCTTCCTTGGCCTTCCTCTACTGCAGCTTCCCTCCACTAGGCAAATAATCCTAGAGGAAGCAATAGAGAAATAGTGTAGTGTATCTACAGCTGAATCGCTGAAAGTTGTCAGTGGTGTCTTGTAAATAAAAGTTAAAAGATTCAGCAAATTCAGAAACATCCAGACTGTGGTGAGCCACTTATCACCGTTTTACGTCCGTTCTTCCATGCTAGCATGGGTTAGACGGGTTGTCCTGTTGTGGGCAGTGTCCGGTCAGCTGACCTTATCTTGCTCATACGGGAACTGATTATGGCATGATTTCTACAGCTGGATGCTTTTTTTACTGTGGCACCTCCACAACCACTTTGCAGTGGAATGATATGGACCCCAGTCCTATCATCTCATTTCTATAGGTGAGTAAACTGGAGCAATGTGAAATAAAGTGTCTTGCTCAAGGAAACAACACATCACCCGGTCCGAGAATTGAACTCACAACCTTTCGATTGCAAGCTCAATGCTCTAACCACTAAGCCATGCGACTAGTTGAATATCTACAGAAACATGTAACTTTCTCACACAATTATAGCTATTTCCTTCACTGACACATCGCAACACCTGAATGAGAATGTTAAACCATGTAGTACTAATACATCTAAACTAAAATACACCTACTATACTTAACTGATAGTTTGCATGTAGAAACAAAACAGTTAGTCCTTGGTGTGGTGTTAGAAGTTGCACTTTATAAGACATATCAGTAAAATTTAGGTAATAAATATTTTGAATAAGATACTCTAATCAAAGCTAGGAATAAAAATACAAGTTGAATAATTCCAAACACAAATGCATCCAAAATGTTTTAAGACTATTCCACAGGTAGATAACATAACATAAGCACTGTTGTATTCTCTTCTTTTGAAGCACAGGAGAGATACATTTTTCTTTTTTTTTTAAACCAAAAGAAATAAGACAGGATACAAAATATAGCTAATAAAACCACCTTTGAAACTTTGATATATAAAAATGTACTGCCATTCACAGATGTAATCTACTTGCAGGAGAAAACACTTCAAAAGATCTCTACCACTGTTTACTTTAATAATATAATGGTAAAGTTTGAAAAAACTCTTGAAAAAATATTAACCCTTTCATGACCACATTTCTCATGAAATATACTCTTTTTAATTAATTAAGAATTTCGAAGGATCTACTAAAATGATTTCCTTATTAACTCTTTCATGACTGCATTTCTAATGAAATACACTATTTTGATTAATTAATGATGATGCAGAGCAACTTGTCATATTTGCTGAGGGACTGGCCTGCAAAACCTTCTGTTGGTTTACCCCAATTGGCTCACATATAGCTTGCCACCCCTTGTTCAAGCATACTACGCCCTCATCCTTTCAATGCCACCCTCCCAGGGAATGGAAAGTTCTATATAATTCGAAACCATGCAAATAAATGAACATACAAATAAACCATAGAAATCTTATCATGAATAACTGGAAATATATAATGCTTGCTCTCAAAATATTAGATCCTATGGAAAAGACATGCTTCTGACTAGCATTTCATTTTACAACGGAATGCAAAACTTTCGACAACTGTAGTTGACACTGATGTCCTTGCTATCAAAGTCATATATGTCATCGTCATCAATTGATATACAAAAAAGAAATACATTAAAATTATCATAAATTCTCTTTAGTTTTAACATATAAGGATCTAAAATTAATTGTAAGGAAAATACATCAATTGTATATACAAATACATTGTCATCTACTGATGTACGTGAAACATTCTTAATTGTAATTTCCCTTTTTGTAAAAGAAAATAAACTGGAGGTAGAAAATAAGGGAGCACATGTTTCGATTTCTTAATTGGATCCAGTTGACTAGGTGTAAGTTTCCTCTCGAAAAAGAAATAATTGAACATCACAGAATCTCCTTTCCCTTCAAAGAATGCAGGAGGCCTTGTGTGTATGAGAAAATCAATATTACAAATAAAGACTGCTACAAAAATAAGTGGCAACTATAAATAAACTATGAAACTGAGCCGTCCTAGTCGACTAATGCCTACATTTGGCCCTAAAGTTGATGAAGGCTTGTGTTGCATAAGCTGGAGCAAAAGGGCTTCTAATGTACCAAGTAACAAGGGTAACAAAACATTTGTCAGATTTAATACACTAACCTCTTACAGAACCTGGAATAAAATTAACGGTGCCACATACTAAGATTTATAATTTATAGATACCTTCATTAAAACTATATATGGTAAAGAAAAACATCTTAAAATACTCAGAGTAACGTAAAATCTAATTATCCTGGTGTTAGAAACTTTAAATATATTTATTATAAACTAGCAGTGGTACCCGGCGTTGCTCGGGTTTGTTCATTTGCTATGAAAAGTTACATACAGGTAAACGTGGCTTGAAAGCGAATAAACTTATCAATTAAGTGCATAAAGCAGATACATTATATTAGCAGGTGAAATAAACATATGCTCTATCCTTACAGCTCATTTTACAGTAGAAAAGCACCAAAAGGTGACCATTGCCATTGTCGGCACAAAGTAATGTTTTAGTTAGGGGAGAAATAAGTTCTCGGTTTCAAATCCCGACTATAGACTTTTCAGTGCACTTATTTCTATAAAAATACATGAGGATCACACTCTCCATTTAAGGTCCCCTACAAGTCAGACTACATAAGTAATCCTTAATAATAATTGCATTAGAGACGAGTTACACAAACGTTCGCAGCTATATTAAATGGACATATTTTCCCCTTTCTTCAAACGGTTCTATGGAAGAATGGTGTTTTTAATTTCTTTTTACAAGAAAAGAGTAAGAAAAAAGAGAAAGAGAGAAGAAGTTTACCTGTGAAGTGCACATGGCCGGTTTGGACTTAACGATGTGGACCAACTCTCACTGAAGGTTACACAAGTTGTTTGTAAAAGTGATTGTCATTGGTTGTTTCTCAAGAAAATCACAGTAATTACATTGAAACTTCCGCTTCCGGTTATTCGATCCTCAAAATGTTATCTTTAAATGATGGAAACACTGTAAAGCAGTTTTTGTATTAGATATAGTCCTATTTTAGGGTTCCATTAAAGGGGAAGTGGAATTTTTAGATAGTATAACTAAGAAAAATAAAATGTAAATACAAACATGATGAAAGTTATATATATGACATGTCAGAATTATATTAATATATATTCTGGCATATGTTAGAATTATATTAATATAGAAAAACAGACAGCTGTAATGAAAGCTATAGTTGAAACAGAAATAAGGAGATTATTAATTGTGATGGAAATTGTAATTATAATTTGTTCTTTCTGCTGGCAGCACTTGTATTCAAAAGTTAGAACGTCAGTATCCATATAAAAAAGGCATATTTCATTATTTCCATCAGAAAGTAAATAAAGTACCAGTAATACACTGAATTAATTGCTGGCCTTGTGCTAAAAGTAGAAACAATTATTAAGCCCTTTATGATCTGAGTTCAATCTCGCCGAGGTTAACTTTGCCTTTCATCCTTATGGGGTCGATAAAATAAAGTACCAGTAATACACTGGAATAATTGCAGGCTTTGTGCCAAAAGTAGAAACAATTATTTCCATCAGAAACTACTTTCGTTCCGTTCTTTACGTTATGGTTTTCGATTTTCCGTCTGAAAATTTCGTTGTTAGTTTAATCGAACTTAAAATAGGAATATACCTTCTTTTTTTCTTCTTCTTCGTCTTTAACGGTTAGTTTTTTTGTATTAGTGTTGATTGGTTCTATTGCAGTATACCCAAGTAAAATAATGTTCTACTTGGGATTTTAATACTCAGAACATTAATTAAATATGCCAACACAAACTTAACTATTGTTTTTTCATGCGGATGATGTATCTGAAAAATTAATACCTACGTTTCTTTGATTGTTTAATCTTTCCCTAGAGTTGGTAGAATATATATCGCTATTGCCCTACCTTCACCATAATCTCATCTTTGCCTTTCAGCTCTCAGTGATGATCGATAAAATATGTTGTAGGCTCACCTGTCAATTGCGGGTTTGACACAGTGCTAACTTTAGCTATTGGTGACCCAGGACGTGGAGGGCCAATACTTGCGAGGGGGGGACATCCAAAGTTAACATCGAAGGAATTCAATACCGCAATAATTTATATGAATATCAAAGACCTTTTTATCTGGTTCTGTAATGACTATAACAATTCGCCACCTTTCATCGATCTGTAGTTAGTAACACTATGTATCAATGATATACTGATTCGATTTGGTCAAGTGTTTACTTAAAAGAAATTAATAACAGTTTATATAATTTATTAATGTAAGTAAACAACAACAATTAGTCGAAAAGGCAAATACACTTTCTATTACACATTGCAGCAGGGAATTTTTAAGTAACTCCAAACACTGACAGTATTATCGTAGGTGATGGCGATACTAAGGTGCTAAAACAGACAAGCACCCTCACAAACAGCAACTGATACTTCGGTAAGACGAAATGTTGACGATGACAAAACTTCGTTGTCACAGACAGGTATTCCTCACCTGAACGTCACTAATTGAAAAATGTAATTATATTTCAGGAAATACGGGACTTTATTTTGCTCCTTTTCACGTCCCGTCGAGTAAAGGTGAACCTCACTGCATCCGTAACAGAACAGAATAAAATTCTAATTATTATATATTATCAGTAAACTATTTTTCCAGCCTGTGGAGTTGCAGACGTTTAGGGAAGCTGAGCCATTGATAAGTTCTTGTTAATGTTAGCGGCTTGTCTTGCCGCGAGGATGCTTGGTTATTCCAGCATCTTGGTCTCGCTATCACCAGCGGCAATGCCTGCCTACAGATTATTAAACGAAACCCCCAGCGCCCTTTTTCTTTTTCTAGTACTGCATATATATATGCGAATAGGCTTAGTAGCCGGTAAACCCTAAAGGCACACAACACACATCGCTATAGTGTTTCACCAGCCCCTTCTGTTGTCTGTATGCAACTAAAGTTAATGTAACTTACGAATGGACGACTAAAAGATTTCAAATTGTCTTAACTCGGGCCACAACTGATGGTGTCTGACACTCTTACCGGCTAAATAGCCTCTTCCATATATATATGTGTGTGTGTGTCCCATTATATAAATTATATCGGTACGTTTATTGATATATAAATATCAATACAAATAGTATCGCAGACACTACCCACAACTTGAAATCCAGTGATCTTCTTCGTTACAAAGTTTGGTTGAGCTAATTGACATTTCTCATTGACAAGTTTTTCTTCGGTAGGATAGCCAAGTAAATAAAACTCTTGGAACACTTATAATTTATACGGCTTCCAAGGAATTAAGAAATATTATTGTTAAGAATGTGCAGAGTGGGATTTACGTATAAGCTAAACAAGCTATAGCTTAGGGCCCCCACTTTCTTGGGACCCCGAAAAAATTGAAAAAAAAAACGGTATTTATAGTTCCAAAATATAAGATAAAAAAGAACTAAAATAATGCAATAGTTTTGAACGTTTTTCAGTTTTTATAACATTTTTTATAACATATAAAAGGCCCCATTATCTCAAATAGCTTAGGGCCTCATCAAATCTAAATCCGGCCCTGAGAATATGACTCAAGTGGATCTAATGACCAAGTCTTCGATGACAGTACTAGCAACAATATTAATTAATCCTCTGTTAGCCACATACAGCTGGTTAAAAGTCACAGGAAAAAAACATTTTGTAAAGCCAACTGGTTTGATGCGATTAAAAACATGTTTGTATGTGTATGGTGTATGTGTATGGTGCGTGTGTATGGTGCGTGTGTGTTTGTGAGCTTTCTTCCATAAATGTATCGCTCCATTTTATTGGCTCCATCATGTTGATGTCTACAGCATGTTCAGACATGGGATCTGGTTACAGTGGAATTATAAAGTACTGCTACTGCACCACTATGGTCGTTATCGCCATTATTATTAATAATATTATCATTCATTTGTCTAGAAAATTACATTTTTTTTTCTTCAAGTCAGACATCGACCAGTTGAAATCCGTTCATGCTCTCATGTAAAATAATTACTTTTACCATTATACAACTTTTTAATACTTCAGAGTAAGTTTTTGGATGTTTACATTTTCCTAAATTTTATCATTATTTTTAGTTTATTAGTATATATTAATTTTCTTTTTTACTAATTTGTTTTCTCCTTCGAAATTTTGGAAAGTTGTAAAAGTTTTCGGGTCAAATTGAGCCCCAAACAAAAAAAAAAGGGTGAGATAGTTAATTTTATTTGCTGACACTATAAAATCACAATATTTTCATATTTTAGTTAACTACAACACACAGAAAAATAAACTTACAGAGGCCTTGCTGCAAGCTTTGGGCAAGGCCGAATTTAGATTTGATGAGGCCCTAAGCTATTTGAGATAATGGGGCCCTTTATATGTTATAAAAACTGTAAAACCTTCAATATTAAAGCAGAAAACTGTTTAAAACTATTGCATTATTTTAGTTCTTTTTTATCTTATATTTTGGAAATGCACGCCGTTTTTTTTTCAATTTTTTCGGGGCCCCAAGAAAGTGGGGGCCCTAAGTTATAGCTTGTTTAGCTTTTACGTAAATCCCACTTCTGGCTTTGGGGAAGGAGAAAAATAACTAAAAGAAGAGGAGTTGAAGGAATATGGCACAAGTATATGAAAGACTGTCCAGGACGAAACATACTACTGGGACTCTTATTCCCTGGCTAAAAAGCAATATCATTGATACCTAAAGAAATATTTTGTTTACTTGAAAAAGAATACAAATATTATATCGTTAAAGTTTTATTTTCCTGTTTGGTGTCCTGTCCACATTCATATTAAGTTGGGGAAATTATTATTCGAAGTTATCAGCTCAAGATAGCAACTATAAAGCGTTTTACAACTGAACCAAACACAAACACTGTTGCTATTTCACATATCAGCTGGAGATCCATAGCCTCTTTCTACCTGTGTGTGGGTGACATTGTGAGTGTGTGACGTTTTGTCTGTATTTATTGTGTGTGTGACGTTTTGTCTGTATTTATTGTGTGTGTGTGTGACGTTTGCCTGTATTTGTGAATATGTGTGTGACTTGCTACCTGTATGTGTATGACTTGCTACCTGTATGTGTGTGACTTGCTACCTGTATGTGTGTATGACTTGCTACCTGTATGTATATGTGTATGACTTGCTACCTGTATATGTATGACTTGCTACCTGTATGTATATGTGTATGACTTGCTACCTGTATATGTATGACTTGCTACCTGTTATGTATGACTTGCTACCTGTATGTATATATGTATGACTTGCTACCTGTATGTATATATGTATGACTTGCTACCTATATGTGTATGACTTGCTACCTGTATGTATATATGTATGACTTGCTACCTATATGTGTATGACTTGCTACCTGTATGTATATATGTATGACTTGCTACCTATATGTGTATGACTTGCTACCTGTATATGTATGACTTGCTACCTGTATGTGTGTGACTTGCTACCTGTATGTGTATGACTTGCTACCTGTATGTGTTATACTTGCTACCTGTATGTGTGTGACTTGCTACCTGTATGTGTATGACTTGCTACCTGTATGTGTGACTTGCTACCTGTATGTATATGTGTATGACTTACTACCTGTATATGTGTGTGTGTGTGTGACACTCCACCTGAGTTTATGTGGTTCTTTTTATTGTTACTATGACAACCACCCATGAACTGAATATTACACAATTCTCTTAATACTTAAGCCAAACACACACTTTCATATATATATATATATATGAATATATATATATATATATATTTTAAGCATCCTAGAATTACTGGAAATATTCTTATATAATTTGACATTTTGAGATGTTTACGTTTCTTGAAGAAAATGACGTTTAAAAGTGCCAACAAAATATAAGATGTGAAATAATCTGACCAATTCTACCAGAATTTTCAAAAGTGAGCTCGAAATAAGTTTATATTTTATCTATTTAAATCTTTGATTTACTGTAAATAACGAATTAGATTGAAATGTCTTTTCTCTTTCTATTAAACTAATTCGAAAATGTATTGTTTACTGTTGAAAAATATTCTCTGTAAATGATATATCTTTGTTGACTTTCAATTTCCAGGAGAGAGAAGTTTATTCACAATTGTATAAATAACATTATAGATTCAGTAAATTTTATTTCATAAATATATATATACTTCATAGTTGTATAAATAACATTACAAATCGTTACCAATTCTTTCAGAATGAAAATATAAACAGAGCATATAAATAAATTTACAGTAGAATAACATTTATGTTTTAAATATATACATAAATAACATTACAAATGCCTCGGTAACACTACAAAGGATGATATAATGAAAGATATATTCCTTCAATGTTACAATATTAAAGAAAATGTAAAGGAGGGGGTGAACAACGGAGTCAACACCAGAGCAAAAGACAGCAGTGAGGGGTACTGGGCAACCTCTCTAATGAGTTTTGAGGCAAGCCAGCACACTGGCAGTGTTACCTCGGGTGATGGCGAGGCTGATGCGCTGAAACAGCCAAGCACCCTCGCGAGATTCGCCAGTTACCTCTATTAGGCGAGCCATCAGTGAGGAAAGGAACATCGCAATCAGCGGCCCACTGCTCAGAGTGGGAGCTGACGTCTGCATGGGTTTGAGGTGCCGATGCGGCAAACTCATCGACTCCACAGTCTTTCTTGCAGTCTGAATGACGGCCGCGTCACACGGAGCTAAACCTCATCCCCAAGAGAGCTTTGGTGCGGGCGAACACCCCCTCAATCTTGGAACCATCTGGGTTGTCCAGAAGTGACGGCAAAAGACCTGACTGTCTTACCCTGTGTCCCTGGTCGAGAGGCAGGTGCCTTGTCTTGGACGTCACTGTTAGTGACTCTTTTGCTCTTTCCCACATCCTGGATGCTGCGGTTAGGACGAGAGCCACAGCTTCTGCAGCCGAGCGGAGTAAGACCCTCAAATATTCTGATCTGTCGGCGGCCAGCTACATTTTTCACCCTGTGGCTTTCGAGACGTTTGGGGGAGTCGGGCCGATGACTGTGAGGTCCCTCTCTTCACTGGCGGCTCGCCTAATAGAGGTGACTGGCAAATCTCACGAGGACGCTTGGCTGTTTCAGCGCATCAGCCTCGCCATCACCCGAGGTAACACTGCCAGTGTGCTGGCTTGCCTCAAAACTCATTAGAGAGGTTGCCCAGTACCCCTCACTGCTGTCTTTTGCTCTGGTGTTGACTCCGTTGTTCACCCCTTCCTTTACATTTTCTTTAATATTGTAACATTGAAGGAATATATCTTTCATTATATCATCCTTTGTAGTGTTACCGAGGCATTTGTAATGTTATTTATGTATAAATTTAAAACATATTTGTCATGTTATTCTACTGTAAATTTATTTATATGCTCTGTTTATATTTTCATTCTGAAGGAACTTATCCACTTGTGTTGATATAAGTGATTTTATGATTTTCCTGTAAACATTATAGATTGTATATATTTCTTACAGAATGAAAATATAAACTCAAATATAATTTAATATTCAGTTGTATAAATAACATTGTAAATTGTAAGCAATTGTTACAGAATGAAAGTATAGCTACATACAAGGGAAAACTAGTTCTTATTCTATATTTCCATTTTATTTATCTTTAACTAAGGATATTTACAAACGTAAATAGACAATATTTGACAATAACAATTTAAATTATTTCTTTCGTTAACACATTTCTAATAAAAAAAAAAACACTGCTTAAAGTAGTTAAACTTTAGAGGAAGTTAATAATATAACTTTAAAAAAAACACATATAAATACAATTAACTATTGCTAGGAACCTCACAACTATAACATATAATAATAATAATGATAATAATGAAAATATTGTGTACAGTGCTCAGGTGCACTACAACTCATCAAAAGTGTATGTATAGTATATAGGGTAATGTACAAATGTCAGGAAAATTAACAGGGCATGAGTCATGATATACACATGTGTACATGTGTATGGAAGGGTGACATCAGGTGTAGTTTTGGTGAATTTCGGGAAGCATGGGGGTTATAAAGGATGCAGTGTCTCGGCAGCTAACCACTGATGCAGGCAGTTTGTTCCATGCTTCAGCAACTCTAAGCGTGAAAAAATGTTTACGAAAGTCATGGGAGCTGTGCTGTTTTCTGACTTTGTAGGCATGTCCACGTGTGTTAGACATGTGGAGATCAAAAAGATGCTCAGGGTTGTTGTTGGCGAGATGGTTAATAACTTTGTGGGTGTTTACCAAGTCCATTGCCAGACGTCGGGGCTTCAATGAATCCATCCCCAAGGAAGCAAGGCGTAACTACAATTAACTATTGCTGGGAACCTCACAAATATAATGCACAAAAATTTATAATCGAAGCTTTGGTGTGTTTATATTTGTGAGGTTCCTAACTATAATTAATTGTATTTTATGTGGTTATATTTTCATTCTGAAAGAATTGTGAACAAATATAAACAATAAATTCAAAAGCTTTAGTTTTTGCAGAAGCACAGAGCTAAAAAATATAGACAAATAATTTTTAAAATATTCTTTAAAGACGAATATCAACAAGTGTTTTACTTTATAAAAATATTTCAATTTTTTATTGACAAACATATTTATTAATCAGTCGGATGGTATTGTTAAATCTCCAAGTTTGCTTAAATTAAGGACTGTCAATTCTCGTTTTCATCCAAGATTGAATAACGATTGTATTCTATATATGGGCTTATATATGTATAAGTTTATATATGTATAAGTTTATATATGTATAAGTTTATATATATGTATAAGTTTATATATATGTATAAGTTTATATATGTATAAGTTTATATATGTATAAGTTTATATATATGTATAAGTTTATATATATGTATAAGTTTATATATATATAAGTTTATATATATATAAGTTTATATATATATAAGTTTATATATATATAAGTTTATATATATGTATAAGTTTATATATATATAAGTTTATATATATATAAGTTTATATATATATAAGTTTATATATATATACGTTTATATATATATAAGTTTATATATATATAAGTTTATATATATATAAGTTTATATATATATATACGTTTATATATATAATGTGGGTGCGTTTATTGATATAACTTATTTTTATTGTCAGGAAAAAAATATATTTATGCTCATCTACTACTACTGCTAGTAGTAGTATTCAACTGTTGTAACCCCCTTATAATGATTTCATTTATTGGTCACAAGGGGACAATACAAAGACACGGACAGTGAGGGTTTACAATTAGATTGAGTAAAAGTGCAAAACACCAATTTAACAATGAAAAAAATATAAAAATAACTTCCCCAATGGGGGGGGGGTGAACTACCCAGGGGCGACTCAGGTACCCCACCAATCCTGAACCACCCAACGTTTCTAGGGCACTCCTCTCATCCTCAAATTAACCAGCCTACAGGCGCATGGTCAGAGTAAGCCCACTCACACTGGCCATTCTCACCACATTCATCCACATTTTAGCAAATGTACTGGAAGGCAGCACTTCTCTCTCCACCCTTACCCTCCTTTCCAAGTGAAACTTGAAGACGTTGATGAGGTATTGGCCGAAGAGAAAAGTGGCTGTCTTCAGTCCTTTCAACCTGGTCCACCATATAACCTCTTTCGCAACCGCCACCGGACAGTAAAATTGCCTGCCTTTCCTGGCCAAAAAAAGGTGGCGGGTCGATCTTCACTATGGACACGGCCGATAGCCAGATCTGTTCTACACGTGACAGCAGCTGTTCGACATAACTCCACAAGTCAGTAATGCGCGGACACTGGACGAGTGCGTGCAGAATAGTTTCGTTGTTCTGCACACATCTCAGGCAGGTCCATCTGACAGCACCTCCGTGCCTGTAGAGTTTATCTCGAACCAGCAGTAACCCCTGGTAGTACTGCCAAGTGAGGGATTTCTGGATGTTATCCATTGTCCCTAGCTCGAAAGTCCTCTGGAACAGACTGGTCATGCCCAAAGCCTCTCCGAGTGCGTCGTTGCACTTGCCCACCACTAATTCTCTATAGAACTCGAAAGTGGAAGTTCCATTGACCGCATTGTCCACCTGGTAGAGGGCAGTGAGTGCCTGGCAACATTCCAGATGTCAGTCACCAAGTTTCGGTCTCTTGTTGATCCAAAGAGACGAGTTGTGGAACGGCCCATCTGACAAATGGCGACTACACCTGTTCACCATTTAGGCAGAATATCTGGAGCTGCCGCAGCCTCAGCACATGTCTGCGCATCATTAGTCATGGCATGCCCATCCCTCTGCGTAAAGAATGCTGGTAGCAGATGGATTGCCTCACCAATGGAACTTATTCCCTCCACAAGAAGTTGAAGAGGAGCCGTTCCAACTTGGTGAGGTGTGGATGAGGGCAAGACACGACGGTCAGGCGGCAGTAGATAACGGACGCGATGTACGCATTCGCCACCTCCGCCTGACCTTTCAATGACAGCTTCTTTGCAGCCCATTTCGGGTGAGTCTGGCTACACTGATCGTCACCTCGTCCCAATTCTTATCCATCTGGAGGTCTGGCCCAAACCAAACCCCAAGCCAGTTTACTGGTCCGTCCATCCAGCGCCCAATGACACTGTTGGACGGCATGGACTTGCCTCTTCAGGTGCCAAGCTGCAAGCCCACTGACTTTTCTGGGTTAAGTTTCGCTCCCATCAACCTTTCATATTCCTCCAATAAGTTGCCGACCACCTCGATTTCCGAGGTGTCTGACACCATCATGGTCATGTTGTCCACATAAGCCGTCACAGCCCTTCCACGTCCTGGTTCAAGCGGGATGCCCTGCAACAGCTCCAGCTTCTGCAGTAAAGGCTAGAGAATCAATACGTAGAGAAAGGAGGAGAGAGGGCACCCTTGACGGACCGATCAGGAGACCCGAAATGGTTCCGAGAAGTGGCCATTAACTTTGACCACCGAGCAGATGCCACTGTGCATTGCAGCGATCCAGCTTCTGAAGATGGATCTGAAACCAGCTGCCTTGAGGACAGGTATCGAATGCTTTCGATTGATCTAAATTGATCAGAGCCCCACTGAAGCCAGGTTTACACTTACCCTCCCTATGATGTATCACATGAGGTGGAGGTTGTTGTGTATGGACCTGGTTAGGATTGCACAAGTTTGGTCCTCCCCAACCAAATCTTCGACAAAAAGCGCCAACCTCTTCACTAACACCTTGGTCAAAATCTTAAACTCTGTGTTGAGCAGAGTTATGGGCCTGAAGTTATCTGTGTCCCTCTTGTTCTCATCTTTCCTTATCAGCATCACTACGCCCCGGCTGACATTATAATTAAAAGAGATCTCTGTTGATACCATTAGCAATTTTAATTATATTGCTTTTTAAAATCGACATAACACATAGCATTGACATAACACATAACATTGACATAACACCTAACATTGACATAACACCTAACATTGACATAACACATAACATTGACATAACATTGACATAAAACATAACATTGACATAACACATAACATTGACATAACACATAACATTGACATAACACATAGCATTGACATAACACATAACATTGACATAACACATAACATTGACATAACACCTAACATTGACATAACACCTAACATTGACATAACACCTAACATCGACATAACACATAACATCGACATAACACATAACATTGACATAACACATAACATTGACATAACACATAACATTGACATAACACATAACATTGACATAACACCTAACATTGACATAACACATAACATTGACATAACACATAACATTGACATAACACATAACATTGACATAACACCTAACATCGACATAACACATAACATCGACATAACACATAACATTGACATAACACATAACATTGGCATAACACCTAACATTGACATAACACCTAACATTGACATAACACCTAACATTGACATAACACATAACATTGACATAACATTGACATAAAACATAACATTGACATAACACATAACATCGACATAACACCTAACATTGACATAACACATAACATTGACATAACACCTAACATCGACATAACACATAACATCGACATAACACATAACATTGACATAACACCTTACATTGACATAACAGCTAACATTGACATAACACATAACATTGACATAACACATAACATTGACATAACACATAACATTGACATAACACATAACATTGACATAACACAACATCGACATAACACATAACATTGACATAACACCTAACATTGACATAACACATAACATTGACATAACACATAACATTGACATAACACCTAACATCGACATAACACCTAACATCGACATAACACCTAACATCGACATAACACCTAACATCGACATAACACCTAACATCGACATAACACATAACATTGACATAACACCTAACATTGACATAACACCTAACATTGACATAACACCTAACATCGACATAACACCTAACATCGACATAACACATAACATCGACATAACACATAACATCGACATAACACATAACATCGACATAACACCTAACATTGACATAACACCTAACATTGACATAACACCTAACATTGACATAACACCTAACATTGACATAACACCTAACATTGACATAACACCTAACATCGACATAACACATAACATCGACATAACACATAACACCGACATAACACATAACATTGACATAACACCTAACATTGACATAACACCTAACATTGACATAACACCTAACATTGACATAACACCTAACATCGACATAACACATAACATTGACATAACACATAACATTGACATAACACATAACATTGACATAACACCTAACATCGACATAACACATAACATCGACATAACACATAACATTGACATAACACATAACATTGACATAACACCTAACATTGACATAACACCTAACATCGACATAACACATAACATTGACATAACACATAACATTGACATAACACATAACATTGACATAACACCTAACATCGACATAACACATAACATCGACATAACACATAACATTGACATAACACATAACATTGACATAACACATAACATTGACATAACACCTAACATCGACATAACACATAACATCGACATAACACCTAACATCGACATAACACATAACATTGACATAACACATAACATTGACATAACACCTATGTAAGAATTTTAAGGAAGCGGAGAATTATGCCTCCCCCCCCCCCCATCTAACTTTTTTTCCTTAACCCTTTAGCATTCACATTAGTCTATAAATACTCTTATATTTTCATGGTAAAGGCTTTACCTCACATATCTCACATAATACCTCACATAATACCTCACATAATATCTCACATAATACCTCACATAATATCTCACATAATATCTCACATAATACCTCACATAATATCTCACATAATATCTCACATAATATCTCACATAATACCTCACATAATATCTCACATAATACCTCACATAATATCTCACATAATACCTCACATAATATCTCACATAATACCTCACATAATATCTCACATAATACCTCACATAATACCTCACATAATATCTCACATAATATCTCACATAATATCTCACATAATACCTCACATAATATCTCACATAATATCTCACATAATATCTCACATAATATCTCACATAATATCTCACATAATATCTCACATAATACCTCACATAATATCTCACATAATATCTCACATAATATCTCACATAATATCTCACATAATACCTCACATAATACCTCACATAATATCTCACATAATACCTCACATAATATCTCACATAATATCTCACATAATACCTCACATAATACCTCACATAATATCTCACATAATACCTCACATAATATCTCACATAATACCTCACATAATATCTCACATAATACCTCACATAATACCTCACATAATATCTCACATAATACCTCACATAATATCTCACATAATACCTCACATAATATCTCACATAATATCTCACATAATACCTCACATAATACCTCACATAATATCTCACATAATATCTCACATAATACCTCACATAATACCTCACATAATACCTCACATAATATCTCACATAATACCTCACATAATACCTCACATAATATCGAATCTATAAGATTTTGAAAGTATTTATTTTGAGAACAATACCTTAACATCAGTTTGAGTGACCAGTTACATCCTGTTTCAACAGAAAGAGGTAGAGAATTCTGGCCGGTTTGAACATTAAAGGGTTAAATGAATACATAAATAACAAATGTGTAAATAACATTATAAATTGCTTGCAATTCGTTCAGGAGAAATATAATGTCTAAACTGTGTAGAACGACACAATAATATAAATTCATTGAACAAAAAATGATAAAGGAAAGAAAGAAAAAGGAAAGGTGGGGTAGGGCAATAGCAATTCAGCACCAAGTGCGATAGTCGGCTGCACCTCGCACTTTAGAGGTTAGCTGCACACTTTCAGGCAAGCCAACACGCTCACAACATTACCATGGCTGATGGTGAGACTAAGGTGCTGAAATAACCAGGCACCGTCATGGGTATCAACTGGCACCCCAGTAAAGTGAGCCGCCACTGAAGACAAGAACCAAACGTCTCAAACGCCACAGGCTTGAAAAAATACTTATTTGATATTAAACGCCAAGTCAAGGAGTACCATGTTATCTGGAACTGGTGTTTCACAACTGCAATTCTCCTTAGACAGACTGCAGGTTCAGTATACCAAAGTCATGTAAATTTAACATCAATAAATAATGCCCTTTGTCAAAGTAACACTACATTCTTCATGTTATAACTTGCTTACAATTTGTTTACAACTCATTGAGATGTGCTGTGAGCATAATTATCTTAAGTCTCCTTTATGTGGAGAAAGCCTTGTTAATAATGCTGGTAGCAGTTCTCTCCATATTTCTCCTATCCACATCAAATACTAACCACCATGCTATCACTAGCTCTACTTTCAGCATTATCTATTACCATTTAATGTTTGTTTATATTTTTTACACGACTGTATGTAAAATCCCCGGCATGTCTTTGTATTGTCCCCTTTTCTTGTGTGCCCTTCTGGCAAATAAAGAAATCTATCTATTACCATTTAATGTCCATTTTCCATGCTAGCATAAGTTAGACGTGGCATTGTGAGACAAGCCAAGTCAGGTGACCATTGTGAGACCAGTCAGACCTGACCCATCTAACAGATCAGTAGCTCTAATTAAATACTAACTTGGTCTTTCACTATCCATCCAACCATTACTAACAGGGAAAACACATTAAATGATATTGATGATGTTGATATATATATGCAGTCTAACCTATGCAAACATGGAAAAATGAACGCTAAACAGTGGTGATGATATATATATATATATATATATATATATAATTGGTTCAAGGTGAACCATAGGAGTTTTGTCGTGGTGATGCGACAAAACTCCTATGGGTCACCTTGAGCTAATCCTCTGCGAAACGTGTGTAACAGGTTGATACGCAATAAACATTTTTCATATGTAAACAAAACTTCCTCGTTTTTTCTATTATATATATATGTTAAGTATTTCCGTGGAAAAGGTAAAGAAAAGAAGAGTGTTCTATATATAGTACAGAGCTATTTAATTATGTAATAAACAACACAATATAATTATTTAATTACCAAAGGTTTCACGAAGTCAGACGACTCCAGCAGAGGCGTCTGAAATCGTTCATCAGACAGAAAAATAAAAAAAATGTTCTCTTCCCTTTATGCTTTGCCATTCATGTTTAACACATCCATCAAAGCAAGTCAGCTTCATTTCTTTCCTATCTTCACATGCACACAACACCCAGGACTCACTACCATGCAACATTGCTGTTTGTATACATGCATCATACAATCTACCCTTCAGTTTGTGGGAAAAAACCTTTTGTAGCTTGCAGCGGTAGTAGCTCCCTAAACTTTTTTCATCCCATTCTCACTCTGGCTACTGTACCTACAAAACATCCACCTTCACTGCTGATTTGGTCACCCAGGTAACAAACTATCAACTACTTCTACCGAGCCCTCTGTGTATTTAAAGGCGCTAGTATCCTGTAGGCTACTTACTGCACCTGTGTAACAACCACATATAAAAACTGTGTTCTTTGTTAACCTGCCAGAGATTCCACTACATCTCTTGTATACCCATAGCTTGCATTTGGGGCATAGGATAGAATTTCTACCTACTCTTTTCCTGCACACTGAGTAAAGCCATTTTCTCGAGGGAATCTGGGCCCTTTTTTTCCTCTCTACATTCTTTGGATTTTGTCAAGTTGACTTTAAGGCCATGCTTTCAGATTTGGAATTTCTTCTCTAGTTTTGCCATAGATTCAGCTATAAAGCTTAGATCATCTGCATGCAGAAGTTCCCATGGGAAGCCAGTCTTAAACTCTTCTGTTATAACCTGCAGGTGATGATAAACAGGAGAGGGCTAAGACTGGAGCCTTGAAGGACTCCTACCTGCATCTTAAATTCTTCACTTTAGTCGTTATTAATTTTGAGCTTGCTGACTGTTCCTCTATAAATGGCTTGTACTGTCCTCATAAGCCACTCATCTGGTCCTAGTTTACTAGGAGCCCACCAGATAATCCAAACTGCATTTCATCTAGGTTAACTTTGTCCTTAATTAGCTATGCTATAACTTTTTCTGTTACCTTCATGACCTAGTCAATCAACTTGATGCCTCTATAGTTTTCTCAGTCTAGAGCAGGCATGTCAAACTAAGGGTTCCCCGAGGGCCACGTGGGTCGCATATGTGTTGTCTGAGGGCAACATGACAACTAATTGTGCACATTACAAATAATATTTTTTATTTTATATTATGCTCGCTCTGTAAAAAACTTTTGTGTGGGCCGCAGTTGTGCTTGTAAAGGGCCACATGCAGACCATCTCCTTTACCCTTGTAGCAATTAATGATGATGCTGCTATACCAATCATTAGGAATGACACCATTTTGTATTACTTGGTTTACAATACATGTGATTAAGACATGACCCACCATCTCAGATGCTTTCAGCATCTTGACATCTATCCTGAAAGGTCCAGCAGCTTTGCCTGTCTTCATAACCTTGATTGCCTTACTATACTACTGCTGACTCATGCAGCTGGTCCCTCTGTTGGGTTTACTTGGGGAAAACTATCTTCTACCCATACATTCTCCTCTTTCAGTGTCAGTTAGGGCAAGCATCTCATTATCATCTCAGACATACTTCTCTCCATCAACATCACAATTTTCCCTGACACACTGCTTTGCTATCCTGAACATCTCATGCTTTTGGTCCTCGTGTTGCAATGCAGAACATGCTTAAATTTTTTTTATTTTCTGCTTCCCTTCTTGCAAAGTATACTTGTCACCTAGCTTCTCTCCTCCCCCATCCCGCCATTCTTTCCAATCCCGCCTTTTAACCTTAATTGTCTCCTCCACCCTACTGTTCCACCACCGAGTCACTATCCTCCTCCCTGAAGGTCTGCTCCAACCACAGATTTTGTTTGTTTCCATCAGTAGGTTGTCTTTCAGGAATTCCCACTGCTCCTCTATATTGTATGTCTCTATTTGCACTTCCTTACTGTCAAAATCATCAAGCAACATGCCACTAAATTTGTTACTGGCTGCGAGATCCTTTAACTAACATATTCTTCTCCTCCAGCCTGTCCTCTATCATTGAGTTTATCTAGCCCTAACTATATGGCTGCTGACCACTAGGTTATGTTGGGAAGTGCATTCTTCACCAGGGAGGGACTTTGTGTTTACAACTGTCCCTTTATCTCATCTTCTGGTCAGGATAAACTTTATCTGGCTGGCATGCTCACATGATCTATAGGTGATCAAGTTATTGTCTGTTTTTTTTATGTTTATGTTACAGACAGATAGATCATTGGCATCACAGAATTCCAGAAGCCTGAAACCTTCCACATTTCTAGCACCAAATCCATAACCTCCATGGATCCCTTCAAAACCATCACAATATTGCCCAACAATGATTATGAAGTCACTATTGCTTATTTGGGAAGTCGTGTGTATTAGGGATTTGTAAAACTTGTCTTTTAGTCCGTCTGAAAATCCTGATTGAATCAGATAAAATGGAGCTGGGAAGTGAAATGTAGTTTCAACAACTTCTCTAGTTTCATGTTGAGAGGCTGAACTATCATAAATATAATGCAATCAATGATTCTAAACAATTGAACAGTACTGATACAGTCATTTCCAACATGTAAAATATGATCAATAAAAATTGATTGGTTCAATTGTTTAGAATCATAATCAATAATAAATTCATTAAAAATATTTCATATTTTTATTATTACAATGACAAAGGAATTTTAAACATAAAAGATAGCATGTGAAAATTGTTGTTCAATATTACTAAGTTGTGAAGATCTCACTAACACACATGCACATTGGGTATGGTTGTTGTGGCTTATGGTCATTAACATTAGTACATAGTACACAGCTGTGATGAAATACATGTCCGTTATATGTGTGTATGTGTGTAGGTAGCTATGAAATTAAATACATATGGTTAGTGATAGGAAGGGCATTCAGCTATAGAAGGGTTGGAAGAGAGCCCTTCAGTTGTGTCAAAGACATGACAACCTCTCCTGTGCACTTGGTAGAATGTGAGACCATATGTTATAATAGACCCCTAGCTTGTCTGGGAGGTCAGTAGTAGCTCTACTTTAGTACTGACTTGGCCTATATAGACCTGTCTAACCCTTGCTAGCAGAGAAAGCAGTTGTTAATATGACAATGGTGATGGTGTTGATTTTTTACAGGTATCCAAATTGATATCAGTAATCCTCAGAGGATGGGAAGCACAGTCAGGAATAGATTCCTGTTTGAAACCATTGTATGAATTTAATTAGAGTTATTAGACCTAGGCACATATGTTAGTGGTTAAAGCGCTGGGCTTACAATTGTGAAGTTGTGAGTTCCATTCTCGGACTGGGTGATGTGTTGTATCTTCCAGCAAGACATTTTATTTTGTGTTGCTTTGGTTTACTCAGCTGTAGAAATGAGTTGCAACATTACTGGTGCCAAGCTGTATCAGCTATTACCTTTCTCTTGGACAACATTGGTGGTGTGGAGAGGAGAGACTGGCATGCATGGGTAACTGCTGGTCTTCCACAAACACACCTTGTACAAATTGTGCCTTGAACGTTAACTTTCTAGGTACAAATCTCATGGTCATTCCTGACCGAAGGGGGTCCTTTTCCCTTTCTTAGACCTATGACACACACACATACACACACTATAATGTAATATTATAACTTTATTTATTTTTTATTTTACAGGATGGAAGCTAAGAATTCCGACCCATTTCCATCCTACCGAAATGTTGAACAGCGACGAACCAGTGCTGATATAATTCGAGATGCAAAGAAGACTATACGGAGTTTATCTACAAAGAGGCCATTTACACCTCGAGATGAAAAACGAACCTTGTTTGGTGAGATGAGCAATCGGAGTCGGGAAGCTCGACCTGCTAGTACCTACAGGTAATACTGTGCTTTTGTTTGTATAGAAACAGAAATAGAGACAATAGTCTTTTCTAAAAGATATCAGAATAACTACTTAATATTAATGGTGTTTTTGTTCAGATTTCATTGTTATAGGCTGGATGAAAAAAGATGGGGAATTATTCAGTTTTATTGTTGTTGTTGTTACTAGTCTGGGAGATAATGGATAGTAGAAGTGAAGAGACATGGAAAAATGGATGAAGTTGGATTAGGTTGGAGTAGAAGAGAGTTAATGAGTTTAAAGAGCAGAACATGTAGCTGCATGGTGGTGTGTGGGGGAGACAGGAGCCACAGTTTTACTGAGGATGGATCAACATTTCTAGAGTGAAGACCTGTTTATTATGCAGACAGCCCTTTTTGGAGGTTACAGTATTGAACAACGAGATCCCAACAGCAATACTAAATGTTCACAACTCCATTATCCTAAAGCAGGGGTTCCCAACCTTTTGTGCACCATGGCCCACCTCAACATCTCAAACATTGTTATTCCCCCCTCCCTTTTGATATGGAAACAGTGATGATCAACTGCAAAGTGTAAACAAATTGGTCTATAGGTGGTGTTAGATACACAATGTCATATAGAGAAGGTCAGACAGGAGTTTCTGACAGTGATATGTACCATATAGGTGGTGCCAGATATACAATAACATGTGGAGGAGGTGAGACAAGAGTTTCTGACAGTAATGTGTACCATATAGGTGGTGCCAGATATACAATAACATGTGGAAGAGGTGAGACAGGAGTTTCTGACAGTAATGTGTACCATATAGGTGGTGCCAGATACACAATAACATGTGGAGGAGGTGAGACAGGAGTTTCTGACAGTAATGTGTACCATATAGGCGGTGCCAGATACACAATAACATATGGAGGAGGTGAGACAGGAGTTTCTGACAGTAATGTGTACCATATAGGTGGTGCCAGATACACAATAACATGTGGAAGAGGTGAGACAAGAGTTTCTGACAGTAATGTGTACCATATAGGTGGTGCCAGATATACAATAACATGTGGAAGAGGTGAGACAGGAGTTTCTGACAGTAATGTGTACCATATAGGCAGTGCCAGATACACAATAACATGTGGTGGAGGTGAGACAGGAGTTTCTGACAGTAATGTGTACCATATAGGCGGTGCCAGATACACAATAACATATGGAGGAGGAGGATGAGACAGGAATTTCCGACAGTAATGTGTACCAAAGTTGCCTTGGTGTAAAAGTAATAAAACTTCAAGACTTCTCATTAACGCCATAGCTCCAATTGCCTTGTGTCCTCAAGCATTAGCCAAAAGAGTAGCTAACACCATAGAATAGGAAATCCCAAGTAATTAAGTGATTAATAGTAAAGCCAGGAATATGTAACACTTAAGTAAATACAATAGTTGTTTAAATCATGTAACACTGCTCACAGTGTAGTCTACATATTCTGGTAGTAAGATATACATTGATACTTTTAGAAGCAAACAACTACAATTTAGAAGGATTGGAGGGAATATAAGCAGATTGAGTGCTATATGGCAGTGGAACTGTGTCAATGATAATGTTGATTTATAACATAGGCACAAGGACAAACATTTTTTCAAGGACGTTATGGTTGATTATATTAACCCTAACAATGTGACTAGTACTATTTTATGAACCCCAAAAAGATGAAATGAAAATTCGATCCTGATGGGTTTGAACTTAGAATGTAAATGGACATAACTAAGAACGTTTTTGTAAAAGTGTTTAACCCTTAAGCATTTAAACCGGTCGTATCTGACTAGAATTCTCTCATCTCTTTCTGTTCAAACCGGCTGTAACTGACCACTCATACTAACGTTAACATATTTTTCTCAATAAATAATATCAAAATCGCATAGATTCGATATTATGTGAGGTAAAGCCTTTAATGCAAAAATAAAATAGTAAATACAGAGTCATGTAAATGCTAAAGGGTTACATGGTCTGGAAAGGAGCAAAGACATTATAGAGTTGAAGAAGAGTGAGTATGTTTACACATCATTAGTGAGTTAGTGGTTGTAGTATGTTGTTGGAGGAAGATTTAGACCCAAATGTTTAGGTGTTTGACAGCAGACTCCCAGATTTATGAATATTGTTCTAATGTGGGGCACACTGGTGCTTAGCAGAAATTCAACAACTGCTCACTGTTGATGTATTTTTTCATCTTAAAGGGAAAAACCTAGTTTTTATTTATAGTGTCAGTGAGAATGAAGGTTTGTCATTTAGGTGGGAAGCTTGTTTCTTCTGAAAGTAATACATGATGTGAAAAATATGGTGAATGCACTGTTTCCAATTATTTGGTTAATTCTTATATATTGTCCTTTAAGTATAGAATTTTATCTATAAATATCCATGAACGAACCTGGTTCGTTTGGTTACCAGCCCAGGCTCTGCTGCCCACCAGGCCAAAGAGGACAAACTGTCTAAATATCAGTAATCACTCTCTGATAAGTTTGTGGTAGAGCCTGTAGCAGTAGAGACCTCTGGTGTTCTTGGGCCTTGGGCCACAATCACTGCTATTGGAGTGGAGTTGGGTGTCTGCAGGTGCAAGCCCTATGGAGTGACTGTTCCAGGACATCTCCCACACCATCCTCCAGGGCAATGTATTCTTCATCCTGTTGGCCAACACACAGAGTCAGAAGGTAACTTAGATACAGAGGAAAAGATTTGAATTTCTTCACATACATCAACCTAACTGAGTATACTTGCAAACCAAACCAAGGTATATCATCATCATCAACATCATTTTACGTCCACTTTTCCCCATTGCAAGGGTGGGATGGGAACTGATTCTGACTTGATTTCTACAGCTGGATGCCCTTCCTAACACCAACCTCATTTACAGTGAGTGCTGGGTGCTTTTTAGCCGTGGCACCTCCACGACCACTTTTCAGTGGAATGATAGAGACCCCAGTCCCTATCATCTCATTTCTACAGCTGAATAAACTGGAGCAATGTGAAATAAAGTGTCTTACTCAAGGAAACAACACATCACCCAGTCTGAGAATTGAACTCACAACCTTTCAATTGAAAGGCCAATGCTCTAACCACTAAGCCATGTGCCTCCATATATATATATATAAAATACAGAAGACCCAACTTTCCATGGGTACAAACCGAAGCTGAAGCATATAGACAGTATGCCGCCCTCCCACTGTAAAGTGGTCGTGTAGATGTCACAACAAAAAAACACCCAGCCCACACTGTAAAGTGGTCGTGTAGGTGTCACGACAAAAAGCACCCAGTACTCACTGTAAATGAGGTTGGTGTTAGGAAGAGCATCCAGCTGTAGAAATCAAGCCAAAATCAGTTCTGTATGAGCAAGACATGGTCACCTGACCTGGCATTGCCCACAACAAGACAACCCGTCTAACCCATGCTAGTGTGGAAGAATAGACGTAAGACGGTGATGATGATGAAAATAGGTATTTTCACTCCATGAACCATAGTTTGCAGTTAGTAATTTCACAAGAGGCTAACAAATAGAGAGAGTATAGCCAGACTAAATACATAACAACAGTCATTTCTAACTAAAGCAGGTACTAGTGGACCAGATTAGTGGAATTACTTGTAACATATGAAGGCATTAGATTTATTGTTAATGCTTTGAAATTTACTGTTATTTATTTTTATAGCTTTATATGACCCACTTGCCTGGTTAATTTTATAGAGTAGGAGGCAAAGCAGTAGATATCCTATATAGAGTAGGAGGCAAAGCAGTAGATATCCTATATAGAGTAGGAGGCAAAGCAGTAGATATCCTATATAAAGAGGCAGATGATTACAAAAAAGGAGTGGGAATCCTAGCTCTACACCAGATACGTTTGCCCTCCTCTAGGCTCTATAGTCAAAACCAGGGTATATTCTATTTTTATATTAGTAATACACTAAGAACAATTCACTTGATTCTACAGCTCTCTTATGAAACTGGTCTGGTGCCTGAAGTAATCACTACAGGAGAGATAATCATTTCTCTCTCTCTCTCTCTCTCTCTCTATATATATATATATATATATATTTCACTTTATTTCACGTTGCTCCTTCTACCTGGAGTTTATTAGCAATTGGAAAGACCAATGGAAACATTGTTTCCTCGGTCCAATTTTACGAAAGTCGATCGTTCCAAAAATAAAATATATATATATGTATATATATATATATATATATATATATATATATATATATATATATATGTAGGAGGTGAGTTTTATTGTAGTACAATAAAGCAATGCAGATATCGGATAAGAAGCACTCTACAGTTTGTAGGACTGGAGTATACATAATATAAGATCAAAAGATGGTTAAAGGAGTTCCATGTATTTTATTATGCGCATTTCAAAAACAAACATCATCATGCAATAGTATTTGTGTTTTCATCAGATAAAACAGGAAAACATGATATGAAGGCTAAAAAACACTTGTGGATAGTGCAGTTTTAAATCAACATATATGTTGATTTAAAACTGCACTATCCACAAGTGTTTTTTAGCCTTCATATCATGTTCTCCTGTTTTATCTGATGAAAACACAAATACTATTGCATGATGATGTTTGTTTTTGAAATGCGCATAATAAAATACATGGAACTCCTTTAACCATCTTTTGATCTTATATTATATATATATATATATAACGGAGGAAGTGTGGTAAGGAACCAGATGGACCATAATGCACCAGAGTACTCAATACTTAGGGTAGTAGAGTGGGTAATAGGAAAATGTTTAACCCCGACGGCTTGAGCTCTGCCGTTGGAGTTAAACATATATATATATGTATATTCAATACATAAACAGAGAAAGCCTTAAGCGATACTCTCACCAACTCCATCTCACTCAACAAACATTAGGATATACCTAAGTATTATCCCAATTTAGTGTTTGGGGTGCTAACTAATCAGTATTTCGTGGATAATTGGTTGTATTATTTTATATGAGACATTATTAAATAAATATCTCTTTCCTTCCAGACGGCCATTTCGTTATAAGATTTCTACAATTTGGGATAAATAATTTCCAGGTTATGTAGAAACTTGTATATAATCCATAGTTTTATACACAAGCGGGCTCTTATAAACTCATCAGTGGATGCCCAAATAATATCGATATAAGAATTATATCGACATTAATAGATTAGTGATGGTCTCCCTCAGCGCTAAGAAGAGACTGGTAGATTAGAAAATCCAGCAGTCCTCTCAAAGATAAAATACACGCTGTCCCCAAAAGGGTAACGGGAGGTCATCTTAAAATAAAACAATATACACGCTGGTCATTTAAACCTGTTAGGTATTAACCACGTGTATAAGAACTCAATTGGATATTAAGAGAAAAACCATATGTATACACAACCAAAGCACACACAGAGATATTAAAACATAATAAATACATGCATGGATCCCCCATATACACACACAGCCATTCTCTAAGGCTAAATCAGACATGGGATACAAGGAAGATCAATCAGTATTTCATATAAAAAATAATAATAATAAAGAGTCATACCTTATATCTGGAAATCATATCTATATATATATATATATATATATATATATATATATATGTGTGTGTGTGTATATATGTATATATATATATATATATATACATATGTGTGTGTGTATATATATATATATATATATATATATATATATATCCCTGTCCAAACCCATGCAAGCGTGGAACACGGACGTTAAACGTTGATGATGATGATGATATATATAAAGAAAGATATCTATCTATCTGTCTATATATCTGTCTGTCTATATATCTTCCTTCCTCACTGTATATCTATCTTTCTGTTTCTGTCACATGGAATCTTTCTCTATAATAAATTCAAAATGAATAAATAAACAAATAAAAGCTAGAATTGTAATATTATTTATTTTATTAATTTATTCATTCCTTTATTTATTTTCAAGTATTGGCTCCCGTCATTTTGAAGGTCTGGAATCTAGGCCAGTCTCTGGAACCAGACTCTCTCCTATCAACAATGTAAGTAAAAAGAGAAAAAAAACCAACAAGCAAATAAAAAATAAGTTACTTACATCTATTCCTTCTTATATTAGTAGAAGATATAATCTGAAGTTTTTATAACAACAATGAAGAATCTATTCCATAAAACTAGAGATCCCTTAATAAACAGAAATTTGCTTTGCCTTAGGATACTTTAAGCAAAAGAGACAATGATAAAAGTATTTTTTTAAAGATTTATTAAAATATTTTAAAAAAGCGCTTATCCCACACCGTAAAGTGGTCATGTTGGTGTCACAATAAAAAGCACTCAGCCCACAGTGTAAAGTGGTCATGTTGGTGTCACAATAAAAAGCACTCAGCCCACAGTGTAAAGTGGTCATGTTGGTGTCACAATAAAAAGCACCCAGCCCACACCATAAAGTGGTCATGTTGGTGTCACAATAAAAAGCACTCAGCCCACAGTGTAAAGTGGTCATGTTGGTGTCACAACAAAAAGCACTCAGCCCACAGTGTAAAGTGGTCATGTTGGTGTCGCAACAAAAAGCACTCAGCCCACACCGTAAAGTGGTCATGTTGGTGTCACAACAAAAAGCACTCAGCCCACAGTGTAAAGTGGTCATGTAGGTGTCATGACAAAAAGCACCCAGTACACACTGTAAAGTGGTCATGTAGGCGCCATGACAAAAAGCACCCAGCCCACAGTGTAAAGTGGTCATGTTGGTGTCACAATAAAAAGCACTCAGCCCACAGTGTAAAGTGGTCATGTAGGCGCCATGACAAAAAGCACTCAGCCCACAGTGTAAAGTGGTCATGTAGGTGTCGCAATAAAAAGCACTCAGCCCACAGTGTAAAGTGGTCATGTAGGTGTCACAATAAAAAGCACTCAGCCCACAGTGTAAAGTGGTCATGTTGGTGTCGCAATAAAAAGCACTCAGCCCACACTGTAAAGTGGTCATGTAGGTGTCACAATAAAAAGCACTCAGCCCACAGTGTAAAGTGGTCATGTAGGTGTCACAATAAAAAGCACTCAGCCCACACTGTAAAGTGGTCATGTAGGTGTCACAATAAAAAGCACTCAGCCCACAGTGTAAAGTGGTCATGTAGGTGTCACAATAAAAAGCACTCAGCCCACACTGTAAAGTGGTCATGTAGGTGTCACAATAAAAAGCACTCAGCCCACAGTGTAAAGTGGTCATGTAGGTGTCACAATAAAAAGCACTCAGCCCACAGTGTAAAGTGGTCATGTAGGTGTCACAATAAAAAGCACTCAGCCCACAGTGTAAAGTGGTCATGTTGGTGTCGCAATAAAAAGCACTCAGCCCACACCGTAAAGTGGTCATGTAGGTGTCGCAATAAAAAGCACTCAGCCCACAGTGTAAAGTGGTCATGTTAGTGTCACAATAAAAAGCACTCAGCCCACAGTGTAAAGTGGTCATGTAGGTGTCACAATAAAAAGCACTCAGCCCACAGTGTAAAGTGGTCATGTTGGTGTCGCAATAAAAAGCACTCAGCCCACAGTGTAAAGTGGTCATGTAGGTGTCACAATAAAAAGCACTCAGCCCACAGTGTAAAGTGGTCATGTTGGTGTCGCAATAAAAAGCACTCAGCCCACAGTGTAAAGTGGTCATGTTGGTGTCGCAATAAAAAGCACTCAGCCCACACCGTAAAGTGGTCATGTAGGTGTCATGACAAAAAGCACTCAGCCCACACCGTAAAGTGGTCATGTTGGTGTCATGACAAAAAGCCACCAGCACACACTGTAAATGTGGTTGGTGTTAGGAAGGGCATCCAGCCATAGAAACCAAGCCAAAATCAGTTCTGTATGAGAGAACAGGATAGCTTATCTAACCCAAGCTAGTATGGATGTTAAACAGTGATGATGATGATGATGAATGTCTGCATGTGTGTGCGTTTGTAATACAATTTTGATTATACGTATAATTGAAACTGCATTACAAACATATGTGTTTGTTGTGTGAGTATGTTGTGTGTGTATGTATGCATGTTGTGTGTGCGCATGTATGCAGATACCCATCTTTTTCCATTCAGTGGGTTCATATGCCCTGTTATTATTAGACTGTTTTATAGGCGGTGGATTGGCAGAACCGGTAGAGGGTCGGACGCCATGCTCTCTGAGTTCAAATCCCACCGAGGTTAACTTTGCCTTTCATCCTTACGGGGTCGATAAAATAAAGTACCAGTAATGCACTGGGTAATTGCTGGCCTTGTGCCAAAAGTAGAAACAATTATTAGACTGTTTTATATTTATTTAGTCAACATTATAGTGAAATCTTATATATATGTGAGAAGATTAAATAGACAAAATTTTTCTTCAAAGTCCTGACTACTGCAGTTTCTCTGACTGGCGTGCAGCTAAAGTGCAATTAAAGTGCACTGAAGGTGCAAGGTTATGGCTTGTCAAGAGACTCCCTCAGTGTAAGGACCAATTCTCGAACTGATCACTCCCAGTGACATTATTGAAAGGGAAAATTGCCACATGGTTTTATGGTTTTCTCTATTTGCTCTTCACGCTTAGATTAAGTTTCTATCTTAGTAATGATATGATAAATAATTTTCGCAAACTCCTCAAAATTATTCATTAATTAATTAAAATAGAGTGTATTTCACTAGAAATATGCTAATGAAAGGGTTAATGTTTGATTTGGTCAATAATAACCTATCCAACCCATACCTAGATGATATAAAATAATAACAATAATATCATGTGAGAGATGAGATACTATCAATATTTTAATTATTAGGAACTGATGATAATTATTGAAAATATATTTTTTTAATGGTCCTTTTGTTTTATTGTTTGAATTTTAAAACCTTGAAATACTATTGCAGCCTCCTGCTTTAAACACTGAATCAGAACCAAAATTCTTACCTCCAAAACCACCTCCTGAAGAGTGTAAACATTCCAATCATAAGAATATTCGTCCTCACACTAAACTAGTTCAGCCAGGCTCTGAAGGATCAGGTGAGAAATGTTGATAATATATATGAAATGTTGCTCTGCTGCTGCTGTTCTTCTTCTTCTTCTTCTTCTTTTTCTTTTTTGTTTTTCTTCTTCTTCTTCTTCTTCTTCTTCTTCTTCTTCTTGGTGAACCAACAAACCTAAATATATATATATATATTTAGGTTTGTTGGTTCACCAAGAAGAAGAATATATATATATTAAAATATATATATATAAAAGTTTCAGAAGATCCCGTTAAGGGTGAAAGCAGCGATTCTTTACTTAAACTTTAATCTGTTATTTTAATAAATATTTGCTCTAGGGTTCTTATATTTTTTATATATATTTATCCTTATCGAGCCCTCTTTGGAATTTAGTCTTCAAATTTATTATTATTACTATATATATATATATAAATGAAAATATAGAAATTAATGTGAGCAAGAAGCCAACAGTATTTCATAATAAGTGACTATAACGTCAAAATGGAAAATATTTAACGTAAGATATGGGAAAATAATTCAAACTCAATTAAAAAAAAATCAAGACAGAGATTTTATCCACAGATTTTGTGAAATCCAGGGAAAAAAACCAATAGAGTCTTAACTCAGAATAAAAAGTTTAAATACTCATCCTTCAATTTGGAAAAACTACAAATGCTCTATATAGTCTTAAAAAGACTATTTCACGAAACTTTTCAGTGGGGTTAGTCACTGTTGGAGTCGTTCATCAGTAGAGCTCAACACGATAACCAAAAGCCACTCCTAAAAATTGTCAGAAAGGGAATTTAAAAGCAGGCTAGTTCACCTTGTGCGGAATTATGAAAATAAACACACAGGGAGAACATGGCTGGTGACGTCAGAATGAGACGAATGTCTGTTTACAAGAAACAGCAGTCAATACATTCCAAAAAAAACTCTACAAAAATGTATGGAGTTCAGCATATAGCAATATTACATATGATAGAATTTTATTGTATTTTTTTTCTATATTTTTACATTAAATATTGTATATATATCATCATCATCATCGTTTTACGTCGATTCTTCCACGCTACGTCTTACATCGATTCTTCCATGAGTTAGACAGGTTGTCCTGTTGTGGGCAATGTTAGGTCGGCTGACCTTGTCTTGCTCGTACGGGAACTGATTTTGGCTTGATTTCTACAGCTGGATGCCCTTTTAGTGCTCTGCACCTTTTAATGCAGCTGTCATCTTTCATATGCATCACATGTCCATACCAATGCATCCTCCTCTTCTGCACACAGCATTTGATTCCTCTTTTGCTCAGTCTCTCTCTCAGTTCGTTTATGCTTTGCCATTCGCATCTGTTGAAAAAGTGTCTGATGCGGTACAACCACAAGTTGAAAGGAGTTATATCTAGAGAGAAGGAAGCCTAGTGATTGAGCAAAATACTTTGTCAAAAAAAACAACAACCTTAAATTAACTCCAATGAAGAAACCAGGGCATTATCATGGTGCAGCTGTCAGTTTTGCATGGCTTACAGATCCTGTCTCCTATGACGACAACTTCTTCATAGTACTGTTTTCTAACTGTTTGTATTCATGTTACACAATCACTTGGTAGTCGAAGAAAACAGTCAGCATCACATTGATGTTACTCCACACTTGACCTGCCTCTTTGGGCCTTGGTGATATTGTATCCCCTGTGATGACTGAGCTTTAGTTTCCAAGTTGTACCCATACACCCACATCTCATCTTCAGTTATCACAGTATTCCGGAACTTTGTTGGCAGTATTAGGCAAAATGAAAATGTGATGAGTAAGTACCTCACACACTAGCTTCCTGATATGTCCCCATATTGTCACACACTTTTTTGAGAGATGCCATCAATATAAAATGTAATCTAGTTTAACCCTTTAGTTACCAACCCAGTCAAAAACTGGTTCTGGTTCTATGAAATAAAACCACCCATTTTAATAGGTTCTTATTTAAATTAAAATCTTCCAACATAATTTTATATAAGTACGCAGACTAGAGAGGAACGAAGCTTGCATGCTCCGCTGGATGTGTAATAGTAATATACGCGAACGGCAAAGCATAAACGAACTAAGGAAAAAATTAGAAATAAGAGGGATCAGATGTTGTTTACTCAAGAGAAGGCTACGTTGGTATGGTCACGTGATGCGCATGAAAGACGACAGCTGTATAACAAAGTGCAGGGCAATAAAGATAGACGGTAGCCACGGAGTAGGCAGACCCAGAAAAACCTGGGACGAGCTGATAAATTCCGACCTCACACACTTACACCTCTCCAAGACAATGTCACTGGACCGAGACTTTTGGCGGTACTCAGTAACAGAGAAGACCCGCGTTACCTAAATACAAAGTAAAACCTACTACAGTCAGTAGGCATCTCTAACAAAATACACCCCCGTCCCACCACCCCCACCCCATCCACACCGCCCCTTTCAATGTAAAGTTATGTTGGTGCCACAAAATCCAGGCCGAAACAAATGAGATCGTGTAGGTGTCACGAAAAAAAAACGCACAGTCCACGCTGTAATGTGACCGTGTAGGCAACACGGTAAAAACGTCCCAGTCCCACACTGTAAATGTGGTTGGTGTTAGGAAGGGCATCCAGCTGTAGAAAATCTGCCAGACAGTCCACGCTGTAATGTGGCCGTGTAGGCAACACGGTAAAAACCTCCCAGCCCCACACTGTAAATGTGGTTGGTGTTAGGAAGGGCATCCAACTGTAGAAAACCCGCCAGACAGTCCTATGCGAGCAAGACAACCACTCTTGCCTCAAGTGGGAAAACTCCCGTCCAAACCCATGCAACCATGGAACACGGACGTTAAACGATGATGATGATGATGATGAACCTTACATTAAGTTACTATCTTACTAATGAAATAATGAATAATTTTAGTAAATCTCTCAAAATTCTTCATTAATTAATTACAACAGTGTTTATTTCATTATAAATGTGGTCACGAAAGGGTTTATAACTCAAGTCTGTCAAATTTTTAGAATCTTCAGAAAAGCTGAAAAGAAAGAAAGAAGCAAAAGATGAAAAGGACAGAAACTTAAAAACCGCAGTTTCTCATCAGTAAGTTGAAGAAATCATTCATATCTGTATTTTGTTCTTTTGATATTTTTCTAATTTGTCAAGGTTTACTCCTATCTAAACCCTCTTTGGGGTCTTGGTATACACAATCTTTGTGTGTCCATCTCACACCTCCCAGGACATGTCACAGGCCCACCGCCAGTTTTTGTGGAATGAAATGGTGACTGCAATGTACTTTTCAAATAGGTCCCTCTTCTTAAGGCCTGAATGCATCCCTTGTTAACTTGTGTGAAGGATATTGTGATATAGTTCTTTCTCGTTCCTTTTACGATATTGCAGTTTTGGTAGTTTTACTTGCAATAGTCACCAATCTGATACTTTCTTTGGAGTAATATTCCTTGATAGGGTGCTTAGCTCGGAAACCAGAGTGTCATTCCAGGTAGAGCTGCTACTTCTCTGAATTAAGAGATACGGGCATGGGATTAGAATGCCTCAGGAAAGAATTACTGGACAGATTTTACAGGCAAAACCAACTGGCTGGAGACCCAAAGCAAGATGGTTGGATAACATCCATGAGCTTGGCTGGTCTCGTTTTGAGACGATTGCTTCTGACAGGACCTGCTGGAAGGAGTGTTTGAGGACTCTTCTTCCACGACCGTCTGGATATTGTCCAACCATCTTGCTCGTGATCTACCCCTGGGTCTCCTGTCGGTTGGTTTTGCCCATAAAATCTATCCAGTGATTCATTCCTGAGACATTCTAACCACATGCCCATAGTATTGGAGCTGTGATCTCTGACATTACTCCAAAGACCATTCTGAGCAACTCCATTTCCGCTGTTTGTATTCACAATCTTATTCTTTTCATCATTACCCAAGATTTGTACCATAGGTACGGGTTGGCATAAATACCGAATTGAAGAATGGCTTTTACACACATCTCCTTCTCTTCTGATTACTGAATGCTGAAGCCAACACATTACTGCACCAGCTCCTGCAATTCTTGCATTTAATTCAGCCTCCTGCCTTCCATCACTCATGAACACAGCCCCGAATACTTCAACTTCTCTACCTGCACCAGCGGAACTCCATTCACATGTAGCGTGCACTGAGCAGGCTTCCTTGAGAGGATGAGTGTCTCAGTTTTCTCAGCACTGGTTTTCATTCCAGCCATGCAGCACTCAGTGTCAAACCTATCAAGTGTGAGTGAGTGTTGGAGTGATTCTAGCAACCTATTGTTGTCTGATTCATGGAATATAATCAATTGCCAATATCTTTACAGTGTTGATGACGAACATATCAGCCAAGATGAAACTAAACAACAGTTATTAAATATTGACAGTAAGTGGTAATCTATGATATTCTACTTGAGTTTTATATATACACAGTCTATCAAAATGGCGATATTTCTCAAACAAATGGCCATATAATCATGTGACAACAATACATGTCTGAAGATACAGTTTTATTCTTTTTTATAACTTTTATAAATTTTTATAAAGTTATTTACATATTGATCATTTGTAAAAAAAATTGTAAATAAAATCAGATGATTCTTTTTGGTACACCCTGTATGTGTGTGTGTGTCTAAGATATAATGGAAAGGGCTGGGCTGAATAATTGACAGAATATTTGCTATTACTATAAGATGTTACTATAAGGGGTGTAGGTGGCAGATTTATCAAAACTTAGTTGATGTCTGTAAGGACTTGGGCCTAATTTGGGAGCAGACATATGACAGGGGTTGCAAATATACTTGGGCGGAGAGCTCTTGCTGCCCAATGACACAGAAGGACCAAGAGAAGAAGTTTATGTGTGGTGTTGACAACTCTTTCATACTGCATCATCATCACTGTATTAATGTTTGTATTTCTAAATTGGGATGGCTTAAATGGGATGGCAACTCTAAACATACTAAAATTGTATCTGTTATCATGGCAAGGAAGAAAGAGAGAGGGAAGAGGAGAGAGTAAGAGACTGTACACCTAGGGGCAGTGTTTTGGCTGAGCATTATAGACTGGTTCCATGAAACTGAATGTTCATCATCTTTAACCCTATAGGATTCCCATTACTTTATATTTACTATTGTATTTTCACAGAAAAAGCTTTATCTCACATAATTATCCCTCGTAATATTGAAAATATGAGATTTTGATATTATTTATTTTGAGAACAATACCTTAATATCAGTATGAGAGACCGATTACAACTGGTTTGAACAGAAAGTGAGAGGAATCTGGCTGGATATGGCCGGTTTAAATGTTTATGGGTTAAATTGACTTTTCCATGCTGGCATGCGTGGCTTACTGGTTACTCGTGAGGTTATTATGTCCTTGAGCAAGACACTTTATTTCACATTACTCCTTCTGCAAGGAGTTGTGATCAGTTGATAGTATCAGCAATAGAAATTGAGCATTGGGAACATTGTTTCCTTGGTCCGATTTGATGAGTTCCACTGTACTTGGTAAGCAATTGTCGATTGACTCCATCATTTGTCGATTGACTCCATCATTTGTCGATTGACTCCATCATTTGTTAGGAGTTTAACATTATAATAGTTAGGTGAATATTTTGTATATTTTGTTTATGTGTTTGTATAAAAGTAGGCAAACATGTAAATATGTGTACACAAACATATACACACATACACATACATACACACTCAAACATAAACACATAAACATACATACACACACAGAAACATATACACATAAACACATACACATACATACACACACAAACATAAACACGCACACACATACATACATACACACACAAACATAAACACACACACACATACATACACACACACATAAACAGACATACATACACACACAAACATAAACACACACACACATGCATACGCACACATACATACATAAACACACAAACATACACACACAAACACACACACGCACACACACACTCACACTCACACTCACACACACACACACACATACAATTATTGTTGTAACTGCATTTCAGTAACCAGAACATTAACCCATTACTTACCATATCAGTTAATTTAGACCTGACACTTTCTATTGCAGAGATCAATGAAGAGTCCACTTTCTTTAACCAGAACATTAATCCATTACTTGATAATTTATTTTATCAGAAAGAAAGTAAGTATCATCATCATCATCATCACCATCATTTTATGTCCACTTTTCCCTGCTTGCAAGGGTTGGACGGGTCCTATTCAGCACAGCATCTCTCCACCCGTCACGGTCCTTCGTCATCTCCTCGGTGAGTTTCAGCGATCAGAGGTCTGCTCTCACCACCTCTGCTCATGTTTTTCGTGGTCTACCTCTACTGCGTCTTCCCTCCACTGGGACTTCCTGGCACTTCTTCACCCAGTGGTCATCCTCCATATGCATCACATGTCCATACCATCTCAGCCTTCTCTCCTGCACACCACAACTTATCCCTCTTATTAATAATAATACTTTCTAATCTAGGCATATGGCCAAAAATTTAGTGGGGAAGGGGAAAATTGATTATGGTCTGGTCTGGTCCTGTAACTCAGTCATGTCAAACTGAGGGTACCCTTGTAACTCAGTCATGTCAAACTGAGGGTACCCTTGTAACTCAGTCATGTCAAACTGAGGGTACCCTTGTAACTCAGTCATGTCAAACTGAGGGTACCCTGACGGCCACATGGGTCACATACAACTCATTTTTTTAATTTTATATTACAAAGATAAAAGATGCTTGTGCTGTAAAAACTTTTGTGTGGGCCGTAGGTGTGCTTGCAAAGGGCCACAAGTTTGACATGCCTGCTGTAACTCCCAATAGAGTTGTAAGGGTTCTGTAGTAACATATATTTCTTGGGCATTTTAAACATGGCCGACACCATCTCATCTCCAGGCCTGACTACAGCAGATTTCTTCCAGAGAAGAATAGAAAGTGGGAGAGAGGAAGTGAGAAAGAAATATAGAGGAAGAATCGACCCCAGTACTCAACTGGTACTTATTTTATTGAGCTTGAATGGATGAAAGGCAAATTGTGCTGTATTGTTGTTATGAGATGCAAGTTTTATTTTTGTTGTGAGCGGATAGCACGGGGGCCCAAGCTTTAGGTGTACTTTAAAGGTGATGCCAACACCATTTGGGTAATGCTGATGGAATATTTTCTACATCATTCAGATTATGTAGAGCTCACGGTGGCGTTGGGGAGAATAGAGTTTGAGCTTTTCTAGTCGACCCCAATAGTCAGGGCCTGTCATGCCATCTATTTTTTTTTGTGATTGACCTTTGAGGTGCTTCAATTTTTACGATATTTTGTTTTCTGTGGGGAGAGCACAGTGGACAACAGTATTCAAGGTGGGGTCGGGCAAAAGTGGAGAAGAGAAGGATAATGGTGTGGATATCTCTCAACTGGAAAGTTCTGAGAATCCAGGACCAGTTTCTGTGGGCCATGTCAACTTTGTTGTTTATATGAGTGGCTCAGCTTATGTTGTTGTCAACAATTACTCCAAAGTCTCTGATGTTGTTGGATGCTACGAGAGTTTCACCTGAGGGAAGGGTGTATGAGAGTTTCAGTGCATCCTCTTTTCCAAAGTGGATTATTTTCAAATTTATCCTCGTTCAGCAGCATATTGTTCTTTTCTACCCATTGGATATATATATATATATAAAGTTCACGTGTTTTTATGTAAATAGATAGAAGATATATCTCATATTACTTTGATTTATGAGATAATGACGTTTGATGTCTTCTTGAGTGTAATTAAATGTTAATTAAGCTCACAGGTAGTGTTGATTGTCCTGTCCTTCTGACACCTCATCCTTGTTCATTGTTGTTTTTATCAAGAGAAAGCAGCAGACCAGATATGCTCCACAGCTGAATGTTTATACAATTTACTTGAGAAGGAAAATTTATTTGGTAGAAACTACAAACAGCGTTCACCCATCTTGAAAGCCGTGTTTAAATTATTGGATTTTGATAATGCATCTGTGTTGCTTTCCTTGGCACAGATTATATTAGCAGTAAGTTACTTTACATCTTTGTATTTATTTACTAACTGAATATTTTTTTATAATGGAGATTTACAGAATTAAATCTGTATGAATGTGTTTGTTCAAATTTAGAATTAATTTATGAATATTTAATTTTGATCAAAAATTGAATTTTAAAAATTTTTGAAATTTGAATTGAAATTTTGTGCATTTTAAAATTCTTTTAGAGATTCTAATTTAAATTATAATTATCATAATTATCATTTCCTTAAAATTCATTTTAAAATTAAATTCATAACATTTTCATGATTTTTATTTTTTTTTATTTTTTTACTTTACTAATCAATTTTTACCCATGAACTTGGCTGGTCTCGCTTGCGGATCCAGCCAGATCAATTGGTGACAGTGGCTCTGACAGAATCTACTGGAAGGTATGCTTGAGGGCTCTGCCCCAACAACCCTCCCAGGAATAAGTGGGCAGAGGACTAATCAATTTTTTCTAAATAAATACGTCGCGGGTTTATAAATTTGAATTTAAAATTTGGAAAATCAAATGTAGAAAAAAAATCTTAAATAAAAATCAACAATTAGTAGTCTAATAAAGTACAGCACTGTAGCTAAGATTACCTCACAGTAAATATGCACCATTGCGAATCAGTGTTTGTAATAGGGAATTTGTATAGTTAATGTTTCAATAGCTTGCCATACTGAGCTCAAATATTCCCTTGAGTAAAATGTAATGTAACTTCAGTTATAAAGTACTGCAGTGAAAAAAAAAGAGGCACGTGGCCTAGTGGTAAGAGTGTTGGATTTATGATCATAATAACGTGGATTCAATTCCTGGGCTAGTTTGTGTGTTGTGTTCTTGAGCAAAACACTTCATTTCATGTTGGTCCAGTATACTCAGCTGAAAATAAGTACCAGCAATAGTTGGGTCTTTAACCCTGTGATGTATTGGCATCCTGTCCAGGGGAGAGTCTTGTACTCTCAATCACTTCATGTCATGAAACCAGGATAAACCTGACAAGCCTCCTGGCTTGAGACAGACTTAGAATGAGATTGCTATCTTATGTTCACCACCAGTACACTTTCATGATAATTTATACAATAATATATTTTCATCAAGGGTATCACAGCAAATCAACTCTGATTTTTTTTTTTTTTTTTCATGTTTCTTCATTTTTACATTTATTCCAGTTTCGAGTCACAGGCAAGAATCTCCTTAACACCTGTAAATTAGTATTTAAAGTCAGCCGCAATGAACAGAATGACCCTTTATTTTTGAAAGGACACATCCTAGGTATTATAGTTTTTTTTTTTCTTTTTCATAATTTTTGCTATATAGTTTAAATTTATTCCTAATGAGGCCTAAAATTTTAATGTTTTTCATACAAAATTTTACAATTAAGATTGCTGATATTTCATTACTACCTAATGCTGTGACACATTCTCTGCCTTCAATTTAGTCGCTTCGGCCTCAAACCCCAGAATTGTGGCCCACAATACAGAGGCTAGGAAGACAAGAAAATGCAGGGGTTTGTCCAACCTCTTTGTACTGGTTGCCATTAAGACTTCCGCAAAATTGAAACAACAGTAGTCCATATGAAGAAGGAGCCCTACAGTGGATGTCGCTGCCATTGTCCACGGAGCACAGCCAAAACACCAATCTAACACCCTCATCTTTCCTCCTTTCTTTATTCATTGCCTAATAGCCCTTGCTCTTCTCCTCCTTTTCCTCTCATTTGTGGCACTTATAGTACTTTCATTGCCATCATTTTAACATGTTTTCAATGCTGGCTTGGGTTGGATAGGTCTGCCATTTGTCATATTGCCACTCTTTGTAGCTCTTTGTCATTTCATTTTTGAGGTCCAACAGCTTTATCTCTCCACTTTTTTCTATGATGTTTTTGGTCTTCTGCTGTTAGAACGGGGCTGTATATGAAAGCTTGTTTATGTTTAATAAATATACGAAAGTCTCTATGAATGGGATTCCTTTGAAAGGTCTTTGGAGTAACATTATTAGATATACTACATAGCTTGGAGGTCAGGGAGTTACTCCCAGTAGAGCTGCTACTTCTCCAACTTGAGAGATCACAGCTCTGATTCTACAGGCATATGGTTAGAATGTCTAAGGAAGGAATCACTGAACAGATTTTATGGGCGAAACCAAACTGGCAGGAGACCCTGAAGTAGACCCCAAACAAGATGATTGGATAACATCCATCAGCTTGATTGGCCCTGCTTGGAGATCTAGCCAGATCAATTGGAGAGACTTGTTTCTGACAGGTGTGCTTGAGGACTCTGCCACCATGACCGACCCAGGAATAAGTGGCTGGAGAAGATGCTTCTGGCTGGTGAACATGTCACAGCTATCTCAGTAGTGGTGAGAATTCATAGCGAGACTCTCATATGTTTATTATATATAAACATATTGTATATATACACCCTATGATGAATCATGCTACGTTAATATTAAGTAAACTAAACGAATAATTCTAGTTTTAAAAAAAAATCACCGAAGACAATCTAGAAAAATTACCGACCTCCCCCCATCCTATTATTTGAGACCTGAAAGTATTTATTGTACAAGTACTTAGCCAATTGTTAAAGGAAAGTGATATAGTAAGCTGAGTCATCCCTAGTATATTACTGCTACAGAATAAGATTGCAGAGTTACCCTTTAGTTACCAACCCAGTCAAAACCTGCTCTGATTCTGTGAAATAAAACCACCCATTTTAAAGGTTTCCAATTTAAATTAAAATCTTCCAACATAATTTTATATAAGAACCTTATATTAAGTGACTATCTTAGTAATGAAATAATTAATAAATTTAGTAAATCTCTTGAAATTCTTCATTAATTAATTAAAATAGAGTGTATTTCATTCTGCATCAGTTATAAGCTGTCGAGATACTGCATCCTTTAAAACCTCCATGCTTCCTGAGATTCACCAACACTACACCTAATATTCCTCCTCCATACACATGCACACATGTATATCATGACTCATACCCTATTAACTTCCCTGACATTTGTATATTATTCTATGTACTATAAATGCACCTTTGACGAGTTGTAGTACACCTGAGCACTGTACACAATAATTTCATTATTATTAAATGTGGTCAAGAAAAGGTTAATGGTGCTGGTAGAATTTGAATTGAGGATGTAGAGTAACAGAACTAGAAACTACTGTTTCATGTGCACTTATATCAACATCTGTGTTATAATTAATATCGTTTTCTGTTTCAGCTCAGCTGCTGCAGGTGGTTACTTTAACTGATCCAGGGTCTTGTTCTGAAGCTCTGACATATTGTGTTGGATCTCTGAAGCTTCTCTCTGGTAACAGCAGTATTATGAAAGAGCTTGTACACAGAGAATGTATTGAGTTACTTACTTCTTTGCTGCAGTCTATCAATATGGCTGTAAGTATGATATGTATATATTATACATTTATATTATATGATCAGTGATCACGCATGGAAATTCTAATAGTGTGTTCTAGTAAAACAGTCACTTGGTTACAATAAATGTGTTAATAATTAACTTGTTAATAATTAACTTGTTAATAATCAATAATTGGTGAGAACCATGTCCTCGGCGTGATTTGGATACAATTTGAAGCCACTTTGTTTATACTACCATGTTAGGGAAAGGCATGGATGTCAAAGCTTCTATTAAGAGCATGGAGAAACCATTCTGGTATGCAGAAGCAAAACAGTTAAATGGATAGAATTTGGAGGCATCAATTCGAAGGCATTCAATTGTAAAAACCATGTCAAATTAATGGTTGAGAGGAGTCTTCCGCTATATCTATGGCATGATAATCTCTCTAGGGTTGGTGCAACAATATAACTCTATAAAGTGGTTGGTGAAATGAAGGGCATTCAATTGTCAAAACCAGAATGTAAGCAAGAAATCAGCCCTCAAGCCATCGGTGAGAGGACAATAAATTTGATTAAGTACTGATTTGGTTCATGATGGTCCAACCTGTATCACCATGGACAAACACTGATGCTGATGCTGATGAGAAGGAGAATATGTATGATGTGCTTCTACAGAGTTTCCCTCTATTAAAATTCCATTGACAAAGTATTGATCAATTGAAGACTATGATAGAAGACTCTTGCACAAGGTGCCATCCAGTGGAATAAAACCTGAAACCATCTGATTACAAAGCAAACATTTTAATTGTTTCTACTTCTGGCACAAGGCCAGCAATTATCTCAGTGTATTACTGGTACTTTATTTTATCAACCCCCGTAAGGATGAAAGGCAAAGTTAACCTCGGAGTTGAACTCAGACTGCAAAATGGTCGTAACTCTATGCTGCAAAGCATGGTGTCTGACGCTCTACCGATTCTGCCAATCCACTGCAAAGCAAACATTTTAATGACACAACTATTGATTTTTACTATTGGAGATATAAGTATTCCTATTTGTTTCGCTCCAGATGTAAAACAATTGATTAAATATCATTATTATTGTACCAGTAATGTACTGGGTAATTGCTGGCCTTGTGCCTAAAGTAGAAACAATTATTATTGGCAGTAATGGTAGAGGCTTGGACGCCATGCTTTGATGCATAGAGTTACGGCTCTTGCCATTCAGAGTTCAAATCCCGCCGAGGTTAACTTTGCCTTTCATCCTTACGGGGTCGAAAAAATAATTACCAGTAATGCACTGGGTAATTGCTGGCCTTGTGCCAAAAGTAGAAACAATTATTATTGACTATCTGTTTGTGCATCACTATTTCAAATCAACTGCAAGTGTGTTATGTGTCGTCACTCTGTACAACACTAGTCTACATAACTGTTTACCAGTCGCGGAATAGGTACTAAAATATTTGAGAAAGTTACATGTGATAGATTAGATTCCTAGCCAGGGGAAGTTGTGTCTCTTATCTGATTGACAACATACATTCTTTGTATAAAAATGTAAGGCTCATGAAAAGATGAAAAAAACAAAAACAAACATACAACAAAAAATCCCTTTTGTGTTGCTGTGAAATGACATTATCACAGCAAGAGATGTTAGGTGTTAAATATGATACTATACTATCTATATAATCAATAATGCTGTCCATATTTGACAATTGGTTGTTATTATCACCATAGTATCAGTTCAATAGACTTTGTTACGTTGTTTGTACATGTTACTACGTATTGATTGCTCCACCATTCCACTACAATGAAAACAACTCAACCATGCTGGCGGCAAAAGAAGGAAGAGATAGTAAAAGTATCCTTCAAATCTTTAATTATATGATTTATTAACACTAGCCACCTCTCATTCAGTAACTGGATTCCTACATTTCCAGCCCATCACCACCCCCCCCATTCTCCTTCTCCAGTGTCCCTAGAGCCCTTGTCTTCTCCTTCCTTTTCCGTTTTCATAACCACAAAAGATACTTGAATATTTTACAATAAATTTATTATTACCAATAAAACACTAGTTAGTTACAACAGTGGCTTTGCCACCAACTATAGCTGTTAACTACTCTTGATTCCCAAATAATGGGAGGTGTCATTTTTCTAGGTTGTCTTCGTTGGTTTTTTTAAAAACCAGAATCAGTCATTTAGTTTACATATTGAGACCCCAACTCATCCTATTTATTTTATAACATATGGGATATTTTGTAATGTATATTTTTAGTCATGTATAATGTTTTTTAATGTCTAAAGAAAATTAATTATCGCAGGAATGCTACCATTTAAAACAAAATTTCATCGGAGATAGAATAGTAAAATTTCATAAGTGGGGGGTGGTATCTGAAAAATAAATGTGGGAGGGGTGACCCAAGACTATGCATCTTCATGGGTCCATGAAGGTTTTTACCTTGCAGTACAACATCCAAAAGCTAAATATTAAATATCACATATTCAGCTGGAAGGTCTGTACCCAGTTATATGATCTTCTGTATCCCTCATGACATACATATACATGGTCCCATAACTCTTGATGGAATTGTAGAGGTGCTGTAGAGGTGCTGCTAAGGCATTTTAAACCTGATGGAGCCCATACCTCTCCAGGTATGAACACTTTACGGTGTGGACTGGGGACTTAGGTGGGGGAGGTGCACCATGTTTGGGGGGTATAACTGTGTGTATCTGGTTTAGAATAGGTACAGTATATCCCTGCATATCGTAAAAAACAGCTAAAAAGGTTAGTGTTAGGAAGGGCATCTTTTCTTTACAACCTTGCCACTGGGAAGTTAGCTGGTCAAAAATAAACTCAAAATTAAGAGAAAGAGAATCAGATACATACACACATACATATGCATACATATATATATGTATTCATACATATATACATGCACACATACATACATCATCCACACACACCAACTAGATCTACCTCTCCAATCCCCATACACCTCCCCCACCTAAGCCCCCACTCTACACTGTAAATGTGCTTGGCATTAGGAAGTGCATCCTGCCAAAGAAACCAAGCCAGAAACAGTTGTGTATGAGCAAGACACAGTCACCTGATCTGGCTTGTCTCACAACAGGACAATGTGTCTAACCCATGCTAGCGTGGTAAAATGGACGTTACATGATGATGATGATACATACATACATGATGACTGCAACTCGATTTTGAGTAATGCCATTGATACTTAATGCTTGGTACTTAAGTATGAGCATCACGGACATGACTTTTTAGTCCTGCTAGGGACTTGCCTATGGCCAGCAATGCCATGTACCACAAAAAATGTCACATATCAAGTGATGTCTGTGTTTGAAGCTTTTTTAAGTGAGGAAAGGATTTGCATGGGGCCAACCCCACTCTCTGAACATGGAATGTATTTACCCCCAAAATAAGAACTGGTCTACACCATTGGATACAAACAAAGTCGCAGGTTTTATATCAGAGCGACCTTCTCCTAGAGAGATGTCTTAATGAAAACTAGGAGTCTCTCGCTCCATATAAATAAAAACAAAACAAATTATTGGATGGCAGTTGACTCTCCTGAGTTTCTCCGCCCTTTGACGGATTTTGTTTTTCATCCCACAGGGTGGTCAAAATCACCCTCCTCACTAACCAAGCTTGGTGGGGTTGTCAGTTTAATCACCAATGACCCAACCATGCACAGCTTGTATTGGGTTACATGTTACCAGTAGCGCTGAAGAACGATCTGACAGGCACACACACACACACAATTAACAGCTGTTCTTCCTTGTTAATAATTTTGATTTAAAACATTTAATGTGTAAATTACTTAATTTCTTCTTTTTCATTAATGTTATTTCCAGGATCCAGCTGTTTCCAGCACCAATACAGAACAACTTGGACATTTACTAATACAGGTGAAATATGTTATATTTTAGTTACTAGTGTGTATGTGTGTGTGTAAGTATGTATGTGTGTGTGTGTAAGTATGTGTGTGTGTGGGTGTTTGTAAGTGTGTGTGTGTGTCCAACTCACCTGAGAGTTTCTTCTTTAAAGACCTTCTGCTGTCCAACTCACCTGACAGTTTATTACCACTTCCTTATATCTCCAATGTCCGACCATCTTTACTGCATGGCTATATCTATAATTACTGATCTTTATTACTGCATCATCATCATCTTCCACGCTAGCATGGGTTAGACGAGAGTTGTCCCACTTGAGGCAAGGTTGGTCGGGTGACCGTGTCTCACTCATATAGGACTATCTGGCAGGTTTTCTATGGCTGGATGACCTTTCTAACACCAACCACATTTACAGTGTGGAACTGGGAACTTTTTACCGTGTTACCTACACGGCCACATTACAGCGTGGACTGTGTGTTTTTTTTTGGGGGGGGGGGGGGGGGGGGTCGTGACACCTACACGATCTCGATCTCATTATCTCATTTATTTGGACTGGATGTTGTGGTACCAACTTTACAGAGAGAGGTTGGTGTTAGTGGGAGTAGGTAGGGGTAGGAGATTGGGGTGTATATTTGGTTAAGAGGTCCCTACTGACTGTAGGTTTCGCTTTGTACATAGACAAGGCGGGTCTTCTGTATTACTGCGTAGGGCCAAAGATCTCAGTCCAGTGACATTGTCTTAGAGAGGTGCAAGTGTGTAAGGTCGGAATTTATCAAATCGTCCAGGTTTTTCTGGGTCTACCTACTCCGTAACTACCATCAATTTTGATCTCCCTGCACTTTTTTATACAGCTGTCGTCTTTCATGCGCATCACATGACCATACCAACGTAGTCTTCTCTCAAGTAAACAGCATCTGATCCCTCTTATTCCTAATTTCTCACTTAGTTCATTTATGCTTTGCCACTCATGTATATTACTACTACATATCCAACGGAGCATACATGCTTTGTTCCTTTCCCATCTGTGCAGGTCCTCTGCACGTAATGCCCATGTCTCACTGCCATGTAGCATTGCTGTTCATATACAGGCATCATACAATCTGCCTTTCATTTTCAGAGAGAAACCTTTTGTGGCCAACAGCAGTATAAGCTCGCTGAACTTTTTCCATCCCGTTCTGACTCTGGCTACTGTACTTTCAGAGCACCTTCCACCACTGCTGATTTTGTCACCCAGGTAACGGAAAGTGTCCACTATTTCTATAGAACCATCTGGGCAATAGAAGGAGCTAGTATCCTGTGGACACTTGCTACTTATTGCACCTGAGCATTGGCCACATATATAGTCTACATTCTTAGATAGTTTACCTGTGATCCCACTACATCTTTTATGTACCCATACTTTGCATTTGGGACATAAAATGGAATTTCTGCCTACTCCTTTCCTACACACTGAGCATGGCCATTTCCCTGAGGGCACCTGTGCCCTATTTTCCTTTCTACAAACTAGAACTTTAGTCTTAGACAAGTTAACTTTAAGGCCTTTTGATTCTAGGCCATGCTTCCATGTTTGGAATTTCTTCTCTAGTTCAGCCATAGATTCAGCTATGAGCGTTAGATCATCTGCGTATAGAAGTTCTCATGGCAGCCGGTCTTAAACTCCTCTGTTATAGCCTGAAGGGCAATAATAAATAGGAGGGGGCTAAGGACAGAGCCTTGATAAACACCAACTTTTACACTAAATTCTTCACAATATTCATTGTTAATTATAACCTTACTGACTTTTTCTTTATACATAGCTTGTATAGCATACTGCATATTTTATTATATTGTATTTATACACAAACCTTATACTTGTGTATTTGTATCTTGTATTATATATATATATATATATCATCATCATCATCATTTTTTATGTATGCTTTTCCACACTTTCGTGGGTCCTTCTCAGAACGGCATTTCTCCACATGTTGCAATCCTTTGTCATCTCCTCTGTGAGTCTCAGTGATTTGAGGTAATCTCTAATCTCTAACAACCTCTGCCCGTGTCTTTCTTGATCTACCTCTACTGTGACTTCTTTCCACCAGCATTTCCTAGTACTTCTTCACCCTACAATTATTGTCCATGCACATCACATGTCCAAACCAAGCTAAAATGAACACTGCAAAGCATACTATCCAATGTTCTAATGACTCCACCTATGTTATAAGATATTATATATTGTTGTTTCAATATCATTTAGAGTATACTCTGATTAATGGGTTTTTTTCATGTCTAATTTCATTGAATTGTTATGGTATACTCACATACATTAAGATATACTCACATACATCCCAGTGAAATGGACAACATTAAAGGAAGCAATCCTTATAAAAATCCAATGAAACTGGAAAACAGAATAGTTAAAGACAATGCTAACAGCCTGAAATTTGGCTGATGGTTCCCCTCCAAACTAATTGTGGAGATCTTGAAGATCTATAGCTTTTTTTTAGAACAATGTCGCAAATAGAAAGAAACAAGAATGAAACTATTTGTACATTCATCAATCCATACATGGAATGGTTGAGTTGTATACTGAAGGAGGAGGAAACCAAAGAAACAAGAATGAAGAGGCAGTATGCAGCAGCAGTACAGACTGTAACCACGGATATAGAACCAAAGTCATTCACCCCAACATTGAAGACTACCACGAATAAAAGACCCAGGCTGGCCACCACTGACATCCAAATGTCACCCCAGTGCTACTGCTGATACCCCAAATGTCACACCAGTGCTACTGCTAAATGTCAGAAGCCTGATAAATCAGCAAAATCTCCTACCTGAGAGCAATCAAGCAATATGCATGGCTCTGTGTATGAGCGGCCCTCTCCAAACCTGAAGTGCCCTGGGGCCCCCAAGGTCTAAATCCAACTCTGGCTACTGGAAGAGGCTGAAGGAACTAAAGCTCTAATCTCTGGAATGAAGAAAGGAGAGATACGCAGTGATATACATATGGAAGATCCTGGAAAGACGATTATGAAACTTTGGCATTAAGAGCTGGACCAACCCTCAACCAGAATGCCACTTTGTAGTGACAATGTTCCCATCCATCACCTCTAAAGTAAGGACCAGATACTGCAATATTGTTTTTATGAAGGGCATCCAACTGTAGAAACCTTACTATAAATGTAATACACTGACCTGTTTAAGGAGCAGTAACTCTGAATTCAAACTGAGCCATACCATGATAACCTGTCCAACCTATACTAATATGGAAAGTTGACATAAAATGACGATGATGATGATATAAACTAAATATCAGTAATATTTCTTGGTCAATTGAATTAATTATATTCCCTTCTACAATATTTCCCTCACCAGTTTCATAAAATACAAAAAATTTATACTCTTCTGTAGTTACTTCATTTTGTTTGTCTGATTAAAAAAAAAATTACAATTTGAAATATTTGTATCACATTTTAGTTAACTGCATGTCTACGGAATTTAGTGGATGCTAGCAGCAGCCGGAACCGACTTCTCTCATGTAAACTCATTCCAGCTTTAAATACTGCTATGGAACTTAATTTGGATGATGGTGACCTTATCCTTAATATATCGAGAATATACAGGTAAAAACTATTTTTTTTTAATTATTGCTGTACATACCAAAGTTTTTTTTTTTATATAGTTTATAGTTAAACTTCAATTTATAGTTTATTAGTTTTACAGTTTATATTTAACTATATGAAAAGAGAGAATATTTAACCTATTGGGTCAAGAATATGGACTTTATCTTCTACCAAAGTTCATCCTCTTAATACTATTTAAATGAACACATCTGCTCACAATATCAAACTGAGTCTTAATAGTTAAGTTAGTGTTAACATTAACATATTTAATGTAAGGAATATAAAAGAATTAACAGCAAAATATTATACAATGAGGAAATAACAACATTAGTCATTAACTAGTAATATTTTGATTCTTTCACCAAGTACAGGAGATAACTAGACCTCCTCATAGCATCAACTTTACTGTACTTGCTGAAGTACTGGTGAAATAATGACTAAGTAAATGAACAATAACATATGCTTGTTGGCATAGAAAATAGAAATGTTTTGATAATTTATACTATCTACATGAAAATAAATAGGTAGGCTAGTGTTAACAAATGTGGTTGGCATTAGGAAGGGCATCCAGCCATAGAAATCTAGCCAGAAACAGTTCTATATGAGTAAGACATGGTCAACTTGCCTCTAATGGGACAATTTGTCTAACCCATGCTAGCATGGAAAATGGACGTTAAACGATGATGATGAGTATCAAAATGCTGTAGAAAAAGATTATATTATGAAGAAAAATACAATATTTGTCATTGACTAATATTGTATTGATTCTTTCAGAAAGTATCTCTTTTCAATAAACACTGACCAATGCTAATATACAAATTACTTTGAAAATCAAACACCACCAAATTTCTCATGTAAAAATAAAAACTATATAGTTGATATGGTTGTCTACAAGGCATTTAGTAAACATAAATAATATCAATTTTTTTTTTGTTGATATTTTGAATTTAAAAAAAGACTGCTAAGATCAATTGTTGCATTTCATTCTACTAAATGAACAGAAAATAGCTAAAATGTAATGAGATGAATACCAGTAAAATATTGTGGTTATTTCAGACAACTATACCACTTTTTTCTATGCAAAGATTGCCAAATTGATAAATACTATTATTAGGATTAGGAATATTTTTGCTAATTAAATCCGTTTTTTTCTTCTTTTTACTTTCTGTTCTATTTTGTAGTAAGGTCAGTCTTCACACCGACTGTTGTGCTGTCCTTGCTGCCCAGAGAAAACATTATCATGTAGCCTTGAGAGCATTAAACAAACATATAACAAGACAGGTAAAAACATATCTTATTGCTTGTAAATATCTATACCTTTGAACAATTACATATTTTAAAGAAAAAAAAGGAAACTTTTTACATTTTATTTGAAATATCTTTGGAAACAGTTTTATATGAAATATTTATTTCTAATATATTCATCTGAAAAAAAAAACACTTGTAATATTCTTTAACCCTTTCATGTCCACATTTCTAATGGAGTACAATTTATTTCAATTAATTATTGAAGAATTTTGAAGGATTTACTAAAATTATTAATTATTTCATTACTAAGATAGTAATTTAATGTAAAGTTCTTATATAAGATTATGTTGGAGGATTTTAATTTAAATTGGAAACCTTTAAAATGGGTGGGTTGGTAACAAAAGGGTTATTAATATTTTCTTTATACAATGAAGAGCTAAAAATTTATTGAAATTTTGAAAACAATGTATTTCTTTGTAAAATATGTAATATTAAGAAAGTAGTTTTAGCAACCTCCCTCTAATACCTTTTGATGCAAGCCAACACACTGTCAGTGTTACTGCAGGTAAGGCGAAGGTGCTGGAACAACCAAGCACCCTCATGGGCATCACCTGATACCTTGGTATGGTGAGACACCAACAATAACAAGAATATCGTCATCAACGGTCCAGCTCCCCCAAATGTTTTGAACACCACAGACTGGAAAAATCAGTTTGTCAATAATTCCTGATATTTTAAAATATTATTCCATTTGGCTATGGAAGCATTGAGCCTCACATTGACCACAGTATCCAGGATGTGGAAAGAAACGAAAGAGTCACTGACTCTGGCATCCCAGATGATATATCTACCACTTACCCAGGGACAAAGACTAAGACCATCTGGTCTCTTCCTATGCTTTAAAAACACTTCTTTTAAATATACTTTGTTAAAGAAACACCAACATTTTTTGTATTTAATCTTCTAAATTTATAAAATCTAATTTAGTTAATAATGATAAGTTTATTGAATCTTATTTTAAATTCTATTTTTCTAGGATGTTGTTGTCAGAATCTGTTTTGCTCTGGGCAACTTAACTGCTAAAGATGAAACAGCTCGTGTCCAACTATTTGAAGAAAAAAACTCATTGGCAACAATACTAAGTGTTCTTAAATATTATTTGGAGAAATTTTCTGTAGTAAGATTTAAATTATACTTTTTTTCAAGCCACATTAAATGAATAGGTTCAAATAAAGATGTCTTAAAGTAGATTTTATAACAAGTTTTTAAAGTTCTCACATCATTCTTCCATATAAGAATGGAAATTTAGCCTTGGTTTCAGAATGATAATCTTGTGTTAGTCTTGGAAATATTTAGTCTATGAGCTGATTGTCGATAATTAGGCGTCTTTGGCTCAGTCCACACTGTAGAGTGGTCATATAGGCGCCATGACAAAAAGCACCCAGTCCACACTGTAAAGAGGTCATGTAGGTGTCATGACAAAAAGCACCCAGTCCACACTGTAAAGAGGTCATGTATGTGTCATGACAAAAAGCACCCAGTCCACACTGTAAATGGGGTTGGCATTAGGAAGGGTATCCATGCATAGAAACCAAGACAGGATCACCTGATCTGATCTCACAGTGGTGGTGGTGGTAATGTTTCAATTGCTGTTGCTAAGTTGCTATAGAAATTAACCATAAAATTTCTCAAAGTAACTTCTCAGAAATGACCTAGAGGATAGGTGTTGCCATCTTGTCTTGAAGAGTCACATTTTTGTATTTTTTACTGCATATATTCTCTATGGTGGACTTCATCCGCTTTCATTATTTAGCAGCAGAGTTAAATAAAATGGATTCAGGGGTGGAACACCAAACTAACTGTAAATTGTTATATTGATGAACATAAACAGCTTCTATCAGCTATACTATTGGTAAATAGCTTCTATCAGCTATACTATTGAAGAACAACTTCTATCAACTATACTATTGTTAAACAGCTTCTATCAGCTATACTATTGTTAAACAGCTTCTATCAGCTATACTATTGAAGAACAGCTTCTAACAGATATAGTTGAGCAGACTTTAAGAAACAGAGCTAACAGATGAAAAGCTGTATTAAATTATACCTTAGTTATTAAGGTCATACTGTCCTAAGAGTTAAAGCTTAAAATAAGTGGCTTTCATTTTAAAGACTGTTGGGTGTTTATTTGACAACCAGCGGGATGAATACATAGAATCTCCCTTGCCGGCTTATATTTACATTAATTTCCAACACCAAGATTAAATCTTGCATGTGAGGAAATATGTAAAAATGATATTGAATACCTAACCCATTTTCTTTTATAATAAAGTCATTTCAAATATATTAACTTAGAAATATTGAATGTTTTGATTCCAGCCAGATAAAAGTAACCAGTCTTATAATCCAAATAACCCAAATCTTCAAACAGAAGAGAGTATTGACATTCTTATTAAGACTGTTCGATTGATAGCAAACTTATCAATTGGTGAAACCATTGGACCTGTTATTGCTGCTGAACCTGACTGTGTGACACAACTTCTTCGTATCCTCGGTAAGATGACTAGAAATAATTTTTTCTTATATTTAATACCTTAGTGTTACAGGTAAACAAATGTGTGGTTTCCTATTGCTACTGTTGTTGTTTCACTATTAGCAAATATTCTTTCATATTGTCTAATGAATTACTGTAATGAATACATGTTTTATGAGGTTGCTGGCTGCCACTTCGTCATTGTGTCTGGTAGTTTGTTTTGTTTTAAATTTTGTCTACGATTTCATCTAGTTTATTGTTCTTAGTTTTACTAAGTTGAATAACTCTTCTATAAGATAGATGCGTCCCACACAAGAATTCTTTCTGAAGTCTTAAGAACATACAAAGTTCTTCCATCTATTAAGTCAGTATTCGTGCAATGTGAGACTGGTTACATAAAAGTAACTGGGTAAACATTTAGGGAGCAATGTATAAAGTTTTACATTGTAGAAGAGAGGGATGGCAAAAGTAATTGGTAAACATGCCTAATATATGTTTCTATGTATAAATTTTGAAACTCTGCTGATAGTAGTAGTAGTAGTAGTTGTAGTAGTTGTAGTGGTGGTAGTGGTGGTGGTAGTAGAAGTAGCACTAGCAGTGGTAGTAGTAGTTGCTGTGGTAGTTGTAGTAGTAGTAATGGTAGTGGCGGTGGTGGTGGTAGTTGCAGTAGTAGTAGTAGCAGTAGTAATGGTAGTGGTAGTGGTGGTGGTGGTGGTGGTAGTTGCAGTAGTAGTAGAAACAGTAGTAGGCAGGGGTACAGACTTCAATAAAGGCACAGATAAAGGATGACAATGAATGTTTCAACTAAACTTTCAGTGCAAATGAGAAATACCTGCAATATTGAATATAGGTGTGTTTCTATCTAAACTGATTATTCGGTTGTTACGGTAACACAATGAAAGACACCCAGTCAACTCTGTAAAGTGGTTGTGTAGGTGACACAATAAAAGGCACCCAGCACCACACTGTAAAGTGGTTGTGTAGGTGACACAATAAAAGGCACCCAGTCAACACTGCAAAGTGGTTGGCGTTAGGAAGGGCATCTGGCAATAGAAACTAAGCTAGAAACAGTTCTGCATAAGCAAGACCTGACTTGCCTCAAATGGGACAACCCATCTAACCTATGCTAGCATGGAAAATAGACATTAAACGGTAATGATGATGATGATGTGACCTATTTCAATGTGACCACAATGCACACTTTATCAAACATGTTACAGCATATTACAGTCCTGTGAGTTTCAGGATATGGTACCTTTCATCTTTGCATGGACTAAGGCATAGACATATCCAATCAAACATTAGCAAAACTAATGACAAAACTGACATTCTACATTCAACAGTATTGTTGTCTACTTCACCTTTCTGTTTGTCAGTTGATTTGTTCTAAAGTTTTCAGTGTTGGAGTATATTTTTAACAATAACCAAAGTAGAAATCCTTACTCCTTCAATTGCCTATCATCATCATCATCATCATCATTTTACGCCCACTTTTCCCTGCTTGCAAGGGTTGGATAGGTCCAATTCAGCACAACATCTCTCCACTTGTCACGGTCCTTCGTCATCTCCTCCGTGAGTTTCAGCGATCTGAGGTCTGCTCTCACCACCTCTGCCCATGTTTTTCGTGATCTACCTCTACTGCGTCTTCCCTCCATTGGGACTTCCTGGCACTTCTTCACCCAGCGGTCATGCTCCATGCACATCACATGTCCATACCATCTCAGCCTTCTCTCCTGCACACCACAACTTATCCCTCTTATACCCAGTTTCTTTCTCAACTCGTCTATGCTTGGTCACCCACACACATTGACATTGCACATCGAACGGAGCATACTTGCTTCATTTCTCTCCAGCCGTCACATATCCTCTGCAGTTGCTGCCCATTATCCACTTTTTAAGTACCATTTGAAGAGAAAGGTCAGTGTAGAGAGTAGAATGGTGCCTTTTAGTATGTATGAGAAGGCACTTTCAATGCCTTTGATGTGACATAATAATCCAGGGTTTTTATAGAGTTTTCTGTGGAATTGCCCCAGGGAAACTTTCCCTTGTTGACTTTTATTGTATTTTTGTATTGCTATTCTTAATATCTATTATCATTATATCTGTTTTTTTCTTTGCTCTCTATCCTTACGGGGTCGATAAAATAAAGTACCAGTAATGCACTGGGTAATTGCTGGCCTTGTGCCAAAAGTAGAAACAATTATATGTGTTTTTTTTCTTGATTTCTTCAATATGAGCTCCAGTTTGTGTTGTTTTCCATTCTTGTATTGTTTTCGACATCTTGCAACTTTGTAGCTAATAAAAGAAATTATTTCATGTTTCTTTTTTTATAGATTTGTTCTCAGTTGACAAAGAAGATCTCCTTGTTACTACTGTTGCTACCATTAATAATCTTTCTTATTACCGCAACAACACTAATGGCATATTAGCTAAACAATTAGATATTGCTAAATGTAAGTAAATTTAACCAATGTTTAAATTTAATAAGATTCTCTTGAATGTAATTCTGCTCATATTACTCTTAACATCAGCCTTTTCTTGTAGATAGTTCAAATCCAATATATATTGAGATCATCAAACATGTCACTCTCCTTAAGAGATTAACTTCTCACCTGCTTAAGATCATCTTTTATTCACCTAAGCACCAGTCTTTCTGAGCTCCTTGAACTATTCATTAGAAGCAATTACATTATTACATTACACACACATGCTTGCATGAGTTCTACCTATACTACTAAGAACAATTTTACTCTAACATCTCTCTTTTTATATCTCACAGACTTGGTTAAATTGTTACTACCTGAACACATGGAAACTTTAATTGAAGTATCACGAGTGTTTGGAAACTTAACTCACCAGAAAATTGTAAGAGACTTTTTGGCAAAACACAAAGGTAAACTATTAAATAGTTAATGATTAATCTATAAAATGCTCAAAGGATATATATATATATTCTTTGAGCATTTTACGTGTATATGAAAATGTATATATGAATCTAAACACAGGCATAGGTGGAGAAGATACATCAGCAGATTAAGTTTCTAACAAACCACTCAGCTTCAGTTAATTAAAAATGACTAGTACAAAGTAAGTCTGAAATCCTCCCCACAATAGGTGGCACTTCAACCCTTTAATGTTTAAACCAGCTGCATCCAGCCAGAATTATCTCACCTCTTTCTGTTCAAACCAGCTGTAACTGGCTGCTAATACTTATTTTAAGGTATTGTTCTCAAAATAAATAATATCAAAATCTTGTAGTACCACGTCTTCCTTCAACTGGCATTTCCTAGCACTTCTTCACCCATCGGTCATATATATATATATATAAATTAAATTAAATAAAATAATTTTATGTAATTTAATCCTGTTTTTTTTTAATTCGTTTTATATATGTGTGATATTGTAAACCTACAGTGATTGGAAATTTACCAATTGGATTAAACTTTGAACTGTCTTTTGTGGACTATAAAATCACATATTAGCTTTGGATTATTCTTTGTCTTTAAATGGTTGTGTTATCAACTCATCTAAATTATATATGTATGTATATATATATATATATGTATGTATATATATATATATGTATGTATATATATATATATATATATATAAAGTAAGAATACATGTATATCTGTATGTTGCAGTACAAGAGACCTTTATAGAATTATTAGATTCTGATAATCGAGAAGTAGTATATATTTCCTGTGGAGTTCTTGTGAATTTCATGGCTGATAAAGATAAGCGTCCTGTACTAATGGAAGCTGGAGGCATTGAAAAGTGAGTTACTTTATTTTATATTTTCTTTAATGTTAAAACAGCTGTTTTTTTTAACTTTTAACATCCTGTAATGATTTAGCAGAAAATAATTCAAAATTGGTTTGTTTATTCAAATGTTTAAAGCATTTTTATTAGTGGACAGATATTTATAAATATTTGCAGTAAACTAAAGACTTTAATTTCTAATGTAATGTGGTCATAGTGATATTTTGTACTTTTCAAGAATGTGTTGTTAATGTGGTATAACATGGTACAGGATATTAAGATTAGCAGCTTATGCAGTCCTATCATATTCTAATAAACTTAAATTTAAGAATCTAAGGATGACATTTCTGCAATTTTAGATATTTGTTTTAACAATGTACAGTTCTGAAGCTAAAGAAATGTGTTCAAGTCTTCCAAGTTAAATGTTTTCCTCAGTTCATCACCATCACCATTATTTTACATCTGTTTTTCTGTGGTGTCATAAGTGCAATGAGTCTGAGAATGTCTTGACACCTACCACAGTTCTTTGTTTCTTGGCGTTCATTGCAACAGAGAAAAAAAACAGCTAACACTGTTGTTGTATATGTTTTTATTTTAACAGGGTTTCCACAGCTGGATGTTCCTATTACCACCATCTACATTTGAGCATATATCTTTTAACACTCAACATCATCATCATTTAATGTCCATTTTTCCATGCTAGCATGGTTTAGATGAGTTGTCTCATTGTGAGACAACCCAGATCAGATGATCGTCTTGCTCATACAGAACTGCTTCTGGCTTGGTTTTTATGGCTGGATGCTCTTCCTAATGCCAATCACATTTACAGTGTGTACTCGGTGCTTTATGTCATGGCACCTACACAACCACTTTACAGGGTGGACTGGGTGCTTTTTGTCGTGACACCTACACAACCACTTTACAGTGTGGGCTGTTTTTTTGCTGTGGCACCAAAATGACCACTTTACAGTGCTTTATAAGCTGAGTGCTTATTGAATTATTTTTCACGCTAAAATTTGCCAAAATGAATTCCATAAAGCTAACATTGTATAAAATTACCATCAATTAATCTTCTGAAAGTCATGTAATATTGTTCTTAAAAACAATATAGTATTATATGTTACAATATACATATATATGTTACAATACACATATATATATGTTACAATATACATATATATGTTACAATATACATATATATATGTTACAATATACATATATATGTTACAATATACATATATATGTTACAATACACATATATATATATGTTACAATACACATATATATGTTACAATATACATATATATGTTACAATACACATATATATATATGTTACAATATACATATATATGTTACAATACACATATATATGTTACAATACACATATATATATGTTACAATACACATATATATATATGTTACAATATACATATATATGTTACAATACACATATATATATATGTTATAATACACATATATATATATGTTACAATACACATATATATGTTACAATATACATATATATGTTACAATATATATATATATATATATATATATATATCATGTTCAATGCCTCTATTAACTGTAAATTTTCAGCCAACAGACTGTTAGCTCTACATCTTCACACCAAATAAGGTCTTAGATTAATCCCATAAGTTCCAACACCCTAGATTGTGTGAATCATGATTTCTACTCTTCTAGCAACATAGAACTCACCAATTTTTAGACTAATAGTGAACGTGATGCCTGCAATGCACTTGAGAGTTGCGATCCTTTAATTGACCCAGTGAAGAGGGATCCTGACTGCTGTTCTAGTACGGGGATTGTGAATGGACCTAATATCAACTAAATTAACCCTAGTATCAACCCTTCTCTCAACTTCCCTTCTGATGCATCTAATTACAGCTACAACTGTAAAACTTAAAAGGATTAACCACTAAAGGATCACTACTTCATAGATAATGTTGTATATAAATGTAAACTAAGAACTAGGAATAATACTCAGGTACATATTGGTGTTACTGCTAACACTTTTTAAAAAGATTCTACTCACATTAGTAGTCCTTTAGAAACAGCAATTTATTCCATTCAGCTTCACTAGCTGAAGAAGTAAATCAATGAATAAATAAGAATATCAATTATAGATTAGAATGAAATATCTCAAGGCAAGTCCAACCCTATGAAGGCAAGCACTAAGAATGTCAACTTTGCTTACAGGAAATTCTCTAACATTTTATTTTAAATGAATTGTTGTTAAGTAATAGAGAGGTGGAATTGTGCACAGAGGTAGATCAGAGTTGCAATAGTAACATAATTACAAATATAAATACATATCAATATACTTACATTATCTCATCAATGATTTAGAGAAGTGTTCAGCTATCAGTCTTATAATTGTATTTTTTCTCTAGGTTAATAGAAGTTTTGCGAGATTTTGGACCTAATGACTGGCAACTGGCTGGAATTGTATGCCAAGTTCTATTAAACTATAGTCATAATGTTGGCCCAGAACATCTCTATTTTGGTTACCAAATAACCGAGCAACTTATTGAGCTTCTCACAGAATTTTTGGGTAAGAGTTAAAGCAGCATTTAATTTTTAATAGTATTTTTTACTATTTAGTACTGTCACAGACAGTAAAAAGAAACCTGTAGAAGAGGACATGCAACTGTTGATATAATTGTTATTGTAATTATCATTGCAATCACTATCATCACCATCACCATCACCACTGCTAACACCATTGTAATTTCTACTGTTACCATCACCATCACCATCACTAACACCATTGTAATTTCTACTGTTACCAGCACCATCACCATCACCATCACCATTGTAATTTCAACTGTTACCAGCACCATCACCAGCACCATCACCATCACTAACACCATTGTAATTTTTACTGTTACCAGCACCATCACCAGCACCATCACCATCACTAACACCATTGTAATTTCTACTGTTACCATCACCAGCACCATCACCATCACTAACACCATTGTAATTTCTACTGTTACCATCACCAGCACCATCACCATCACTAACACCATTGTAATTTCTACTGTTACCATCACCATCACCAGCACCACTGCTAACACCATTGTAATTTCTACTGTTACCAGCACCATCACCATCACCACTTGTGTTGTCCATGTTTCAATAGTTTGACTAAACTGACTCTGCATGGTCTTTAAGAGTCAGTGCTTAGTTTCACATTCATGATGAGGGATAAATCTCCTTTAGGATAGGATGCCAGCATATAACATGTTATATTTCTCAGATGTTCTGCTATTTCCAACACCTAAGTGAATAAAAAGAATACAAGGAACATTTTACCTCTTCAAATCATTTTGCATACAACCTTACCACAACAGATAATATTTACATTTGAATATATACTACGTCAATTTTGAAAAGGCAACTCAAACGAATGCAAAGTACAACATCAATTATGAATAAGGCACTCAAACGAACAAAATTTACTACAAACTCAAGCAAAGTAGATTATAAAATTTTCTTTCAAAAAACATATATATATATATATATATATATATACAAATAAAATACAGAGTTACTAACTCATATTGATACCCTGCAATTAACAAGCTCAAAGTATAAATACTGAGCATTATATAATAATATATGTAGAAATAAACACAGTAAATTGTGTGTCTAAAATTACGGGGGTAGAGAATACCACATTGGTTTGAAAGATTTAACCTGAAGCATATGTAAGATGTATAATAAATTTATACACACAGTATCAATAACTATTTCATCTCTCGGACAGATTAGAGATTTAATTTGTATCGCCCTGAAAATTGTGTTTGTAACAGATAATCCGTAGGCTTTCCTCAGCGAGAGATAAGATCAAATGGAATAAACACATGTAACTACAATCCACACAAATGAATATCTCACCTCGTGCGTTGGACGTTAGAAGTGGTGTGAGTGAATATGCTAGAAATGATAGCCTTAGTACACCCAACTTATATAGTTAGGGAGCCAAAATACAAATAAAATACAGAGTTACTAACTCATATTGATACCCTGCAAATATATATATATATTTATGTGTATGTATATATACACACACCTTTCTCTTCTTTTTCTGTATCCTTGTAATCACATCTGTATGTGTTGCTACATTGATCAACATCATTCCTATACCAAAATGTTTCAGATAATTACTTAATTTTATCATACATCATCATCATCATCACATCCATTTTTCCACACTTGTATGGTTAGACGGAGTTCTTCTCAGGACGGCATGTCTCCACTCATCCCGATCCTTTGTCATCTCCTCTGAGAGTCCCAGTGATTTGAAGTCAGCTCCCACAACCTCTGTCTAAGTCTTTCTTGGTTCTCCCCTACTGCGGTTTCCTTCCACTGAGATTTCCTGGCATATCTTCACCCAACGATCGTGTTCATACACATCACATGTCCAAACCAACTCAGTCTTCTCTCCTCTATACTGCCTCACATTCCTCTTAAACCCAGGTTCTCCTTCAACTCGTCCAAGCTCTGCCTCTCTCTCACATTTTCATTGCTCATCCAATGGAGCATGGTTGCTTCATTTCTCATAGTATAGTCCTCAATTAAATTCCCTGCAGCATTTAGTTACATCACTTTAATTGTGAGTTCAAATCCTACAAAGGCCATTTTTGCCTTTCATCCATCCAGGGTCTATAAAAATATGAACTAGTAATATACTGGGGAAGACTGGTTAATTCCTTGGCTAAGTCCTTTCTCCTACAAATATGTTGCCCTCTGCCAATCTAAGGAATTCATGTTATATAGACTCAGGGTCTGTATTGGCAGAAACAATGGAACATAAGGTTTTAAAGTATTTCATTTTTGTTCCATTATGTTCTGAGTTCCAACCCTACCAATAATCCTTGTATTTACACTCCCCTAGCATCAATGAAATAACAACCAGTAATACACTGATGTCACTCTCAACTGTAATGAGTTGCTCTTGTAATTAGCTAAAAGAATTATTATTTTATTGAACCTTTTACTATTTAATGAAACTTTTTATGTATTTCAGATGAGGCTAATGTTACTGGCTATATTACGGCGAAACCTGGGAGTACAGAGCAAAGTTCAGTGACAACAAATGAAGTTCAGAGTCTTATTATGGAGATATGGGAAAATGAATTTTGTCCAGTTGCAGACTCTTTATTGCAGAGACTCAAATACCATCAGTCTGTGTTGGAACCACTCGAAGTAACAAAGGATCGCTTTCCCAGTTCTTTTAAAAGCACTAGCTCATAGATCCATTGAAATAAAGAAACATTTATATGGACAGATTCATCTATAAATTCCTGTTATCTCACTGTTAAAATAGTATTTTTGTCTCTATCTACAAAATACTTGCTTTCAGTTGACAGCAATACAGTCTCTTAACTTGGTGACATTAACATTTCAATTGGTCAGTTAGGAACATATCTTTCTTCATTTTGTCTCTATTTGATTTTCTCTAGGTTCTAAAAATTAGTTTAACAGTTTTTTTCTCTTCCATACTTGAAACTAATATTTAAGTTATTAGTCGCCCCCCCCCCCCCCCCCACACACTGAAAAATCAATAAGTGGGTGGCAATGGGGGGGTCAATTATTCGAGACCTGAGAGTAATATATGAGGCTTTTGTCTCTGTGCTTTAATAGATGACCTTGTGTCTTTGATAACAGAAAATTAAATTTTATTATTTGCTATAAAAAAAATGATCTCATTAATCTGAGAAAAAGAAATTCCGAAACTAGAGAAACATAGATGGGTGGTCCGGGGAGGGGGAGGGGGTAATGTCCAGGGAGGGGGGTGTAATGTTCAGGGAGGGGGGTGTAATGTCCAGGGAGGGGGGTGTAATGTCCCGAGAGGGGTGGTGTAATGTCCAGGGAGGGGGTGTAATATCCAGGGAGGGGGGTGTAATGTCCCGAGAGGGGTGGTGTAATGTCCCGAGAGGGGTGGTGTAATGTCCAGGGAGGGGGGTGTAATGTCCAGGGAGGGGGGTGTAATGTCCCGAGAGGGGTGGTGTAATGTCCAGGGAGGGGTGGTATAATGTCCCGAGAGGGGTGGTGTAATGTCCAGGGAGGGGTGGTGTAATGTCCCGAGAGGGGGGTGTAATATCCAGGGAGGGGGGTGTAATATCCCGAGAGGGGTGGTGTAATGTCCAGGGAGGGGTGGTGTAATGTCCAGGGAGGGGGGTGTAATGTCCCGAGAGGGGTGGTGTAATGTCCAGGGAGGGGGGTGTAATGTCCAGGGAGGGGGGTGTAATGTCCCGAGAGGGGTGGTGTAATGTCCAGGGAGGGGTGGTGTAATGTCCCGAGAGGGGTGGTGTAATGTCCAGGGAGGGGTGGTGTAATGTCCAGGGAGGGGGTGTAATATCCAGGGAGGGGGGTGTAATATCCAGGGAGGGGGTGTAATATCCAGGGAGGGGTGGTGTAATGTCCCGAGAGGGGTGGTGTAATGTCCCGAGAGGGGGGCTGTAATGTCCAGGGAGGGGGTGTAATGTCCCGAGAGGGGGGTGTAATATCCAGGGAGGGGTGGTGTAATGTCCCGAGAGGGGGGCTGTAATGTCCAGAGAGGGGGTGTAATGTCCAGGGAGGGGGGTGTAATGTCCAGGGAGGGGGGTGTAATGTCCCGAGAGGGGTGGTGTAATGTCCAGGAAGGGGTGGTGTAATATCCAGGGAGGGGGGTGTAATGTCCCGAGAGGGGTGGTGTAATGTCCCGAGAGGGGGGCTGTAATGTCCAGGGAGGGGGTGTAATGTCCCGAGAGGGGGGTGTAATATCCAGGGAGGGGTGGTGTAATGTCCCGAGAGGGGGGCTGTAATGTCCAGGGAGGGGGTGTAATGTCCAGGGAGGGGGGTGTAATGTCCAGGGAGGGGGGTGTAATGTCCCGAGAGGGGTGGTGTAATGTCCAGGAAGGGGTGGTGTAATGTCCCGAGAGGGGTGGTGTAATGTCCCGAGAGGGGGGCTGTAATGTCCAGGGAGGGGGTGTAATGTCCCGAGAGGGGGGTGTAATATCCAGGGAGGGGGGTGTAATATCCAGGGAGGGGGGGTGTAATATCCAGGGAGGGGTGGTGTAATGTCCCGAGAGGGGGGCTGTAATGTCCAGGGAGGGGTGGTGTAATGTCCAGGGAGGGGGGTGTAATGTCCAGGGAGGGGGTGTAATATCCAGGGAGGGGTGGTGTAATGTCCCGAGAGGGGGGCTGTAATGTCCAGGGAGGGGTGGTGTAATGTCCCGAGAGGGGTGGTGTAATGTAATGTCCAGGTTTATTTGGTGGTAGAATTTGGTGAGTCATTAAAAAAACACCATGGACAAGAAAGATGTTTGGAGGACGAGGAATTTGCAAATTGTTTAATATAGAGTCCTGGGTATTGCTGGATTTACCATTGTACTTAAGCACACGGCCTCCTTGGCCTATCTCCCTGACAAAAACATTTTTTACGATGAGTTTTTAATGAGTAATGGGCCTCACAACTTAACTAGCACAGGGCCTCATTTGTCCTAAATCTGGCACTCCTCAGGGGAAGCAAGACAGAGTGATATTAGCATAAGAAGAAAAGAGAGATACTTTGTGTGGATTTAACCCTTTAGTTACCAACCAGCTCTGGTTCTATGAAATTAAACCACCCATTTTAAAGGTTTCCAATTTATATTAAAATCTTCCAATATAGTTTTATATAAGAACCTTACATTAAGTTACTATCTTATTAATGAAATAATTAATAATTTCAGTAAATCCCTCAAAATTCTTCATTAATTAATTGATATAGAGTTTATTTCATTAGAAATGCAATCATGAAAGGGTTAAGTTAGATTAGAAACAGTTGTAGTTTCAGTAGAATTAATATATGAATGATATAACTTTACAGAGAGTTGTTAGTGATTGAAGAAAGTTTGTGAGTAACAACTTGCTTCACAAACAGATATGTTTTACTTAAATATCGTCTGAAATGCAAGTGTGTTTGTTTGTAAGTGCAGAAAGCTTGCATTGATTGAAACAGTTCTTTTTATATCACTGAGCCCGGGACAACAACTGAGACACTAGAATAAGAGACAAATGCTGGTCATTGCACACTTTTATGATTTGCTCTGAGAGTTCAGTTATCACAAAGAATAAGTTATACAGGAGGAATTGTAAAAACACACTCGGTATTTTACATTAAAAAAGTTTAATTTTGATTGGACATGTTTTGAGAATACCAAATTTAGCATAAGCCAATATTTTGAATCACAAGAATTAAGCTACAGAGTGTATTATACTGGAGAATCTTGGCAAAAGTCATACAATTCATAGATATGTTCTAACTCAAGGATCAGCTCCTTGTTTTTGTAATTACCCACTTTTGATGGGGGGAGGGGGGGGGCTGTTTCCCACTGTATATTATATGCCTGTTGTATATTATATATCTTATATATAAAGAATTGAATAAATTTGAAGTTCAGAGAGAACACCTTATCCATTTAATGTTCAAACTGGCCAGAATTCTCTACCACTTTCTGTTGAAACTGGCTGTAACCGGTCGCTCAAACTGATGTTAAGGTATTGTTCTCAAAATAAATACTTTCAAAATCTCATAGATTCGATATTATGTGAGGTAAAGCCTTTACCATCAAAATATAATAGTATATATAGAGTAATGTAAGTGTTATGCGAGATATTATGTGAGGTAAAGCATTTACCATGAAAATACAATAGTATATATAGAGTAATGTGAATGTTATGTGAGATATTATGTGAGGTAAAGCCTTTACCATGAAAATACAATAGTATATATAGAGTAATGTAAGTGTTATGCGAGATATTATGTGAGGTAAAGCATTTACCATGAAAATACAATAGTATATATAGAGTAATGTGAATGTTATGTGAGATATTATGTGAGGTAAAGCATTTACCATGAAAATACAATAGTATATATAGAGTAATGTGAATGTTATGTGAGATATTATGTGAGGTAAAGCATTTACCATGAAAATACAATAGTATATATAGAGTAATGTAAGTGTTATGCGAGATATTATGTGAGGTAAAGCCTTTACCATGAAAATACAATAGTATATATGGAGTAATGTGAATGTTATGTGAGATATTATGTGAGGTAAAGCCTTTACCATGAAAATACAATAGTATATATAGAGTAATGTGAATGTTATGTGAGATATTATGTGAGGTAAAGCCTTTACCATGAAAATACAATAGTATATATAGAGTAATGTGAATGTTATGTGAGGTAAAGCCTTTACCATGAAAATACAATAGTATATATAGAGTAATGTAAGTGTTATGCGAGATATTATGTGAGGTAAAGCATTTACCATGAAAATACAATAGTATATATAGAGTAATGTGAATGTTATGTGAGATATTATGTGAGGTAAAGCATTTACCATGAAAATACAATAGTATATATAGAGTAATGTAAGTGTTATGCGAGATATTATGTGAGGTAAAGCCTTTACCATGAAAATACAATAGTATATATGGAGTAATGTGAATGTTATGTGAGATATTATGTGAGGTAAAGCCTTTACCATGAAAATACAATAGTATATATGGAGTAATGTAAATGGTAAAGGGTTAAGGTTCGCATGTGGGATGTTGGCTACCCCTGACTTGACTAGATGTAATACTAAAGTTAATGAAGTTGCTGATGTTACCTTTTATGAAAACAGAAAAAGAGTATGAGTGATGTGTGCATTGTCCTAGAGGTACAGGGAATACTTGATTTTCTTTAAAGGGTTACAGTTACTTAGGGTGGAAATATTCTTTGAAACTGAGGAAATCTCTCTCTCTCTCTCTCTCTCTCTCTCTCTCTCTCTCTCTCTCTCTCTCTCTCTCTCTCTCTCTCTCTCTCTCTCTCTCTATATATATATATATACACACACACACACACACACACACACACACATACATACACTAGACGAAAAAATGCTTTATTTTTTTTATGCATTCTCTGAAAACACAAAATTAAGTAAAAGGTTTAATTAATATTGAAATATAGTTGGTTTAAACTCTCTCTCTCCCTCCCTCGCCTCCCCCCCCCTCTCAAGCCAGGAAGCTCATCAGGCTGGTATTTTCCCAGTTTCCTAAGATAAAGCGACAGAGTACAAGACTTCCCCCTGGATAGGACACCAGTCCATCACAGGGTTAAACCCCATGCTATTGCTGGTACTCATTTTCAGCTGAGTATACTGGAGCAACATGAAATGAAGTGTTTTGCTCAAGAACACAACAAAACCCATCCCATGAATCAAACCCGTGACATTATGATCATAAGTCCAACACCCTTACCACTGGGCCACGTGCCTCTACTTATGTTTAAAGAAGACATTATATTTTTACTTTTCTAAACTCTCTGAGAAAATGAACTCCTCATATAATATAAAGAGCAAAGTTTCAGTGAGGGTTTTATATTCATGTTAGAATTCAATGAAGGATATATTAGATTGGTTTATTGATGACTTCCAGCTCTCAGAAAGCTAGCAATGTACACATTATGATGTAGCGTTACATCTACCTTTTGGTTCAAATGGTACCTATCATGGTAGCTATTTACTTCTAGAAGAAAATATTGAAAATATTTTAAGAAGTAGGATGTATCTTAGTACAATACTGTTGTAAGTTCAAATCTTGAAGAAGCTAACTTTACTTTTTATGCCTCAGTAATCTTAATCAAATAAGTAGCAGTAATATGTCATGGGCTGGGTTGTGTTGTGTTCTTGAACAAAACACTTCATTTCATGTTGCTCCAGTATACTCAGCTTAAAATAAGTACCAGCAATGGACTGGAAGTCTTGTACTCTCAGTTGCTTCACGGGCACCGGCCTGATGAGTCTCCTGTCTACAGACAGATTTTAGATTATGCTGGAGATAATTTAATTAATTCTGCCTATTGTTTATTTTTTGTGTTTACAAAAGACATTTATTTACTCCAAAGTACACTAAACCCTTGAGAAAAACATTATTTTAATGATGAAATATGTTACTCCATCTTCACATTTCTTAATACGTAATTTGGCCAACTGTTGCTGATTTTTCTCATAATATTTAAAAGAGTGCCATGTGTTCTAATTAATTTTGAAAATAAGTATTTGAGTAGTTTAATGAAGTCCTTCTTTCTTTCTTTCTTTTTCTTATTCTTTTTATTCTTCTTCCACTTATTCCTGAGTGGGTCGTGGGGGCAGAGTCCTCAAACACTCTTTCCAGCGGTTCCTGCCTGAAACAACCCTCTCCAAGCAAGACCAGCCAAGCTCATGGATGTTATCCAACCACCTTTCTTGGAGTCTACCTCTGGGTCTCTTGCCAGTCAGTTGGTTTTACCCGTAAAATCTGTGCAGCGATTCTTTCCTGAGACATTCTAACCACATGTCCATAGTATCAGAGCTGTGATCTCTCGATTCAGAGAAGTAGCAGCTCTACTTGGCGTGATTCTGATCTCCGAGCTATGCACTCTATCAAGTAACGTTGCTCCAAAGACTCTTCAGAGGAACCCCATTTCAGCCATTTGTATTCACAATCGTATTCTTTCAGTCATTACCCAAGATTCATGATCATAGGTAAGGGTTGGCATGAATATGGAATTGAAGATAGCAAGTTTGGCTTTTACACCTATTTCCCTGCTTCTGATTACTGAATGCTGAAGCTAGCGCATCATTGCACCAGCTCCTGCAAGTCGTGCACTTAGTTCACCTTTCTGTCCTCCATCACTCATGAACACGACCCGAGATACTTGAACTTCTCTACCAGCTTCAGTGGGACTCCATTCACATGTAGTGTGCACTGTGCAGGCATCTTTAAGAGTACAAGTGTCTCAGTTTTTGCAGCACTGATTTCCATTCCATCCATGCAGTACTCAGCATCAACCTATCAAGTGCTTATATTAAGAGTGTTTGGAAGACAAATTAACAAAAGACAATTGTTTACATATTAAATTTTTACATTATCATTCATATAATATTTCAATTGAGGTTTTTATTTCCATACAAACACTTTAATAAAGATGATCTTTGGACGGCTGTAATTCTAATTTGAAACTATTCTATTTAAGATATTTCATTATATGAATCAAACATTTTCAGGCAGATCAATACATATAATTGTGAATTGAAATATTTCTTGGATTTTATTTTATTTTTTTTTTTTTTAAATTAATTATCTTGATCCTAGGGAATGTCAACACCATAAAGCTACTGAAATAAGCTGACATGTTATTAGAATGACTATAATTCAGCAATCATATAACAAATGGAGGTTGATGTATTTATTTAACCCTTTCACTATCATAGTTCTAATGAAACATGCTGCCTATGTGGTTTAAGTAATTTTGAAAATAACCAAGAATTTGAAGGGGGGTTAGTAATATAACTATTTTTTCATTATTAAGATGGTGTTTGAAATATAACTTAACAAAGATTCTTACATAAAATTATGATGGAAAATTTTTAAAACACAAATTTAAATACTTTAAAATAAACAGATTAGTAGAAAACGTCACATCTTGTGTTATTTAGTGGTGGTGTCTCTGATATTGAAGGTAACATGTAATCAAGATTAAATATGGTAGCAGGATTTGACCAGTTTTAATGGTAAAGTGTCAGCTAATCATATAATCTGGAGATAGAATTTTAGCTGGAGTGTCTTATTGCACTGTCCCTTTACATTCTGAGTTTAAATCCTACTCAAGTCAGTGTTCATCATCCTTCGCTCACTTATTCCTGAAAGGGTCCTCAAACACTCCTTCTAGTAGATCTAGAAGCAATCATCTTCAACTGATCCAAGAGCATCCCCAAGCAAGACCAGCCAAGCTCATGGATGTTACACAACTATTTTGCTCAAGGTCTCTAGCCAGTTGATTTTTGCCTGTAAAATCTGTCCTGAGACATTCTAACCACATGCCTGTAGTATTGATCTCCCAATTTGGTGAAGTAGTGGTATACGCTACCCTTCAACTAATATAAGCACCAGAAAATAATCTGAGTCCATTCAATCAGCTATTTAACTTCACCTACCAGATTTTTTTTTTTATGCCTAGTGAAAAGAAATCAATTATGAATAACTTAGTTATGTGATTCTTGATTTCTTGTGTGTTTATTGATGTATTATTTTTAAACATTTGTTGGAAATAATGTTGGGCTCCATATATTTATTTTTGGTATTTATAGCTCCATTTACACAATAACCTATACATGCTAATATATATATATATAGATGCTAATATATATATATATACATACTAATATATATATATATACATGCTAATATATATATATATATATAAAGAGAGAGATCGTTTTATGTATACATGCTCTGTTTATTACACTCCTTTTGATACCTTACAGGTACTTACATCTGTTTACACTACATTCGGTTGATTAATTGATCAACCATCGTTTCTTTACTTGTAATAATATATATATATATATATATATATACACACACACAGTCTGTTTGTCTCATTCACTCTCCTGTTCCTCAATTTCTCTTTATTCTTCTGTAATCTCTTCACATCTGGGCTATTTACTTAAACTTTTCTTCTTATCTTTCCATTCTTCCTCTCTTCTCACTCTTATCTTAATGTCATCAATAACTCACTTCTCCTCACTCTCAACCTAATAATTTTGATATATATCCTCTCTTCTTGTTTGTCATTCATTATATATATGGTATAGGTGGATTGGCAGTATCAGTAGAGGGTCGGACACCATGCTAGGGTGGTGGATTGGCAGTATCAGTAGAGGGTCGGACACCATGCTAGGGTGGTGGATTGGCAGTATCAGTAGAGGGTCGGACACCATGCTAGGGTGGTGGATTGGCAGTATCAGTAGAGGGTCGGACACCATGCTAGGGTGGTGGATTGGCAGTATCAGTAGAGGGTCGGACACCATGCTAGGGTGGTGGATTGGCAGTATCGGTAGAGGGTCGGACACCATGCTAGGGTGGTGGATTGGCAGTATCGGTAGAGGGTCGGACACCATGCTAGGGCGGTGGATTGGCAGTATTGGTAGAGGGTCGGACACCATGCTTTCCAGCATAGTTACATCCCTTTACAGTCTGAGTTCAAATCCCGTCGAGGTTAACTTTATCTTTCATCCTTACAGGGTCGATAAACTAAAGTACCAGTAATGCACTAGGTAATTGCTGGCCTTGTGCCAAAAGTAGAAACGATTATATATATATATAGATTTGTTTATGTTATTATATGTTTATGTATATAGTGAAGGTACATGGCTTAGTGGTTAGAACGTTGTACTTGCAATCGGGAGGTTGTGAGTTTGATTCTTGAACCGGGTGATGTGATGTGTCCTTGAACAAGACACTCTATTTCATGTTGCCAAGCTATATTGGCCATTGCCTTTCCCTTGGACAATATTGGTGGTGTCGAGAGAGGAGACTGCTATACATGGGTGACTGCTGGTCTTCCACAAACAACCTTGCCCAGACTTGAGCCTTGGAAGAGAACTTTCTAGGTGTAAATCCCATGTTATTTGTGAACGAAGGGGTCGTTACCCTTTATATATATAAAGTATGTTAAGAAATTACTTTCTGTGAACAAATTAGGAAGGGGACACCATATACACGTAGTGTATATGTTTTATTTAAACTGAATTTTCCCTCTTAATACTTGAGTTTCATATCATTGCGATCTTCAGACATTAAACCAAGAAGCTCAATATTTAATATTTGTTGTTTTACATCCACTTTACTCTGCAAGGGTCGGATGGTTTGTTTTTAATGTTGGATATCCTTCTTATTGTTATCTACCCAACTATATAGTAGGAGTGGAATCTATAATTCTGTTAGTTATAGTAGGGCAACTAGTGTTATATATATATCTCACATTGTTGCACATAATGGCAGGTGCAAAACCCAAACGTATAATAATGGTACCAATAATTCAATACTAAGTTCTGCCATTCTGCTTCTGTATTTCATATTTAATCTTAAATCCTACAACTTTTGCCAAAGACGTTATTTGTACACATATCATTTCTTTATTATTATTGTTGTTGATTGTAATAATCCTTCTATCTATTTTCAATTTAAGCCATCTGTGATTGTGGAGAAATTCCGTCCTCATTTTTTTTCTTAACTCAAATTTAATGAACCATTTTTATATAATATATACAAAGAATTTGTAAAATATTAATCCGAAGTATGACTTTTAATAAAATATGCTTATAGATATAATATGTTCAAGAAATGTGAATATAACAAATCTGTTGAAAAATTAAATGTTTAAACCTCATGAAACCAGTGTATTTCTTTTTTTTTTTTTGTTTACTTACTTTTTTTACTTTTGCTTCCTTCTAATCCCAAATGTAGGCGGTGAATTAGCAGAGTCGTTAGAACGTCAGAATGTTTTGCGGTATTTGTTTCAGCTTTCTGCTCGCTGAGTTTTACTTTGCCTTTTGTCCATTCAAGGTCAATAAAAAAAAGTACCAGTCAAGTACCAGGGTCGATTCTTCCTCTATATCTCTTCCTCACTTCCATTCACTCTCACTCTCACTCTCACTCCTTCTCTGGAAGAAATCTGCTGTATTCAGACCTGGAGAGGAGGAGATGGGCTCCGCCAGGTTTAAAAATGCTGTATCTCAATACACCATCCCTATGACTCCCTTAGGAGTTACAGGACCAAACATACAAACAAATATTAAATTTATAACTTATGGGATCTAGCCACAAAAAATATAGAAGCTCCCAGTAGCAACAAGTTATTAATAATCTAACAAATTTGTGGGGAATGGTTAGTTCACGAAGACACCTCTTGTACTTAACTGATACTTTATTTTATCAACCCCAGAAGGATGAAAAACAAAGTTGACCTTGGCAAAATTTGAATTCAATATGTGGAGAGTCAAGTGAATACAAGCGGCTGAAATGGGATTCCTCCGAAGAGTCTTTGGAGTAATGTTACTCAATAGAGTGTGTAGCTTGGAGACCAGAGAGTCACTCCAAGTAGAGCTGCTACTTCTCCTGGTCTTTGGAGTAATGTTACTCAATAGAGTGTGTAGCTTGGAGACCAGAGAGTCACTCCAGGTAGAGCTGCTACTTCTGGTCTTTGGAGCAATGTTACTCAATAGAGTGTGTAGCTTGGAGACCAGAGAGTCACTCCAAGTAGAGCTGCTACTTCTCCTGGTCTTTGGAGTAATGTTACTCAATAGAGTGTGTAGCTTGGAGACCAGAGAGTCACTCCAGGTAGAGCTGCTACTTCTGGTCTTTGGAGCAATGTTACTCAATAGAGTGTGTAGCTTGGAGACCAGAGAGTCACTCCAAGTAGAGCTGCTACTTCTCCTGGTCTTTGGAGTAATGTTACTCAATAGAGTGTGTAGCTTGGAGACCAGAGAGTCACTCCAGGTAGAGCTGCTACTTCTGGTCTTTGGAGCAATGTTACTCAATAGAGTGTGTAGCTCGGAGACCAGAGAGTCACTCCAGGTAGAGCTGCTACTTCTGGTCTTTGGAGCAATGTTACTCAATAGAGTGTGTAGCTCGGAGACCAGAGAGTCACTCCAGGTAGAGCTGCTACTTCTGGTCTTTGGAGCAATGTTACTCAATAGAGTGTGTAGCTCGGAGACCAGAGAGTCACTCCAGGTAGAGCTGCTACTTCTGGTCTTTGGAGCAATGTTACTCAATAGAGTGTGTAGCTCGGAGACCAGAGAGTCACTCCAGGTAGAGCTGCTACTTCTGGTCTTTGGAGCAATGTTACTCAATAGAGTGTGTAGCTTGGAGACCAGAGAGTCACTCCAGGTAGAGCTGCTACTTCTGGTCTTTGGAGCAATGTTACTCAATAGAGTGTGTAGCTCGGAGACCAGAGAGTCACTCCAGGTAGAGCTGCTACTTCTGGTCTTTGGAGCAATGTTAATCAATAGAGTGTGTAGCTCGGAGACCAGAGAGTCACTCCAGGTAGAGTTGCTACTTCTCTGAATTGAGAGATCACAGCTCCGATACTATTAGAGTGTGGTTAGAATGTCTCAGGAATGAATTGCCGGACATATTTTATGGGTAAAACTGAGCCAGGGGTAGACCCTGAGCAAGATTGTTGGATAATATCCATTAGTTTGGCTGGTCTTGCTTGGGGATCCAGACAGATCAGTTGGCGACGGTTGTTTCTGACAGGACCCACTGGAAGGAGTGTTTGAGGACACTGACCTCCACGACTCTCAGAATTAAGAGTCAAAACAAATACCAATTCCACTAATCTATATTATTGGAGGGAATATATTGTTATGACCACCATCACCATATTTGGTTGGTACTTATAGACATCAGTGAGATTTGAACATAAAGGGATGTAACTAAATGCCCAAAAGTAATATTTCTGGCACCTCTCTCTGATTTGATTTAGGCATAAGGCCAGCAATTCTGGGGGAGCGGAAGTTGATTAAATCACCTTTCCCCCCAAATGCATTTCTGTTACTTTATTTTAACGACCATATAACGATGAAAAGCAAAGCTAACATCAAGATTTGAGCTCAATACGGAAAGGGATGTAACTCTATGCCACAAAACTTGTCCAATGCTCTACTGATACTGCCAATCCCCCACCATCTCCATCATCTTAATAATAACATTAAATTCATTGGAATAAGAGAAATAAATGATTCTCCTTTCAGATCTTATATTATCATCATCACCGTTTTAGGTCCATTTTTCTACACTAGCATGGGTTAGACGGGTTGTCCTGTTGTGAGCAATGCCAGGTCAGGTGACCTTGTCTTGCTCATACAGAACTGATTTGGGCTTCATTTCTACAGCTGGATGCCCTTCCTAACACCAATCTCATTTACAGTGTGGACTGGGTACTTTTTGTTGTGACACCTAGATGACCACTTTACAGTGTGGACTGGGTACTTTTTGTTGTGACACCTAGATGACCACTTTACAGTGTGGACTGGGTGCTTTTTGTTGTGACACCTAGATGACCACTTTACAGTGTGGACTGGGTGCTTTTTGTTGTGACACCTAGAAGACCACTTTACAGTGTGGACTGGGTGCTTTTTGTTGACACCTAGACGACCACTTTACAGTGTGGACTGGGTGCTTTTTGTTGACACCTAGACGACAACTTTACAGTGTGGACTGGGTGGTTTTTGTTGACACCTAGACGACCACTTTACAGTGTGGACTGGGTACTTTTTGTTGACACCTAGACGACCACTTTATAGTGTGGGCTGGGCACTTTTTGTTGTGACACCTAGATGACCACTTTACAGTGTGGACTGGGTGCTTTTTGTTGTGACACCTAGAAGACCACTTTACAGTGTGGACTGGGTGCTTTTTGTTGACACCTAGACGACCACTTTACAGTGTGGACTGGGTGCTTTTTGTTGACACCTAGACGACCACTTTACAGTGTGGACTGGGTGCTTTTTGTTGACACCTAGACGACAACTTTACAGTGTGGACTGGGTGCTTTTTGTTGACACCTAGACGACCACTTTACAGTGTGGACTGGGTGCTTTTTGTTGACACCTAGACGACCACTTTACAGTGTGGACTGGGTGCTTTTTGTTGACACCTAGACGACAACTTTACAGTGTGGACTGGGTGCTTTTTGTTGACACCTAGACGACCACTTTACAGTGTGGACTGGGTACTTTTTGTTGTGACACCTAGATGACCACTTTACAGTGTGGACTGGGTACTTTTTGTTGTGACACTTACATGACCACTTTACAGTGAGAGGGGGGTGGGTGTATAGGTTGATTCTTCCTCCAGACCAGGTAGTGTGTTGTGTCCACATTATTTCACATTCTTCTCTCTGCCAACAGTTGTGACTGATAGTATCTGTGATTGGAAAGACCAATGGAAACATTGTTTCCTTGGTTTGATTTGACGACTTCCACCCCACCCACTGCAATAGCCACCCCATCCATTACAACAGCCACCCCACCCACTGCAATAGACACCCCATCCATTACAACAGCCACCCTATCCATTATAACAGCCACCCTACCCACTGCAACAGCCACCCCACCCTAATCTAATCTGGCCGAGTTTATACTCGCAAAAACCCATGCTAGCGTGGAAGATGGACCTTAAACGAAGATGATGAAATAAGAACCAGGGCCACCCCTAGTAGCATTGGATTTGGTGTACTCCATATTTGTTTTGGTTGCTGAATACAATCAAGGGTCGCTGCTTCTCCTGAAGGTCAATAGTTCTCTTCTAACTCGTGCAGGAGCACCTTTCCATTGATCATCTCCAAAGCCACATTGTTCTGAGAACCCCTACACCAGTCTTTCAATGCAGCTGGAACTACTGCCACCCATTGATTTGGCAGGATTTTTTTTTTTTTTTTTGAAGTTCCAATTTTACTTATCTGTTGATGTTAATAGAACAAATCATTCAATAATGAAAACAAGAAACAACGTTTTTGTAAAACTAAAGGCTTTATTATGGCAGCCTTTAACAATGGAGATTAAAGGCTGATGATGAAATGATATAATTAAATAGGTGTTATGTTGCCAATGGGTTGGCATGAATAGTGACATTAATTATTTTTATATCATTTAAAGGGCGATAATTCTTTTCATTAACAGGAGCTTTCTCAATTTCATCCAATGTTTCAAAACCATCAATAACTCTGGAAAAAATATAAAACAAAAAAAAAAATTGTTAACCCTTTTGATACCAACCTAGCGAAACGTGGCCTCGGTTTTACGAAAGAAAACCACTCATTTCAAACAATTCCTCAATAAATTTATATCTTCCAACAAGAACAATATTTTAAGTTATAATATTAGGAACAAGTAAATTCTTCAAAATTCTGCATTAATTAATTGAAAGAGAGTATATTTCATTATACAGTAATGAAAGGGTTAACTCATTTTTGGCAATTGTCATAAGGTAGAGGTCAGCTTCATAACCATTTCACTTAATGTATAAATGAAGACGTTTTCCTTTACATAGTAAAATATCTTGGGAGAGGCAAGTTTATATTTTAAATATGAAATCCCAGCCAGCATACTCCTGAACCCACTCTCCGCCCTAAACCTGAAGAAGTAGAGAGATGTAACAACTCTCAGGTCCTCACCTGCCAATATACTCCCGACTTCTTTGCCCAAACCATACTAGCATGAAAATCTAGGAGGAACTAAGACTGATTCACCTTTCCTTGCTAAACCCTTGCACTCCCAAATGATGGATGTCACCCAACCACAGTATATAAATGCTCCCATTTTAGGCCACCAAAGGAAACCAAGAAACCCTGTGAGACAGTAATTCTGGTGTCACTACAAAAACACCCAGTCCACTTTGTAAAGGTGGTAGTGCTGGTGTCATGACAAGAAGCACCAACCCTGTAAGGTGGTAGTGTTGGAATCACAATAAAATGCTCCCAGTACAGTCAGTAAAGTAGTTGGTGTTAGGAAGGGCATCCAGTCATAGAAACCATGCTCCTAGTGCATGCTGTAAAGTAGTTGGTGTTAGGAAGGGCATCTAGCCATAGAAATCAAGCCAAAACAAAGTGTATGAGCAGGATCTAGTGATGACAGCCGTCTAACCCATGCAAATATGGAAAATATATGTTAAATGGCGATGATGATGTTTGTTAGTATTCTTTTTGAAGAAAACATTATTTAAAATTTCTGTCAGAACCTTTCAGAGTATCAAGGACTCTGTATGATGTATTATCTATCTCTTCTTCTCATGGAAGAATTTTTGCTATTTTTCAAAGTTTTACCTCTCTCAATTGTTACATACTAGTCATACTAGGAATGGCTTATAACAATTCAGATATGAACAATTGTAGAAGGAATTATTTTACAACTGGATGGTCTTTCTATAACAAATCACATAACTGGCTGATTGAAGTAGGTAGAACTAAGTAGCTAGAAACCCAGTTTAATGGCAGAATGACTCCTTAACCCCACAGACATTGTTTCATGTCACAACTCCTATTTCACATCTATGTCGATGTTTGTGACTATTGATTATTTATAATTCAAATGTGTGAAATGAGAAGATAGATTTTCCTTTTTAGATCCTGTAACTCCTGGAGAAGTTGTAGGGGTGCCACATTGACATACAACATTTCTTGGACACTTTAAGCCTGGTGAAGCCCATCCTCCCCAGAGAAGGATAGAAAGTGAGAGAGGAAGCGAGAAAGGAATATAGAAGAAGAATCGACCCCAGTACTAAACTGGTACTTTCTTTTACTGACCTCGAAAGAATGAAAGGCAAAGTTGACCGTGGCAAGATTTGAACTCAGAGAGCAGAGAGCTGGAACAAATACTGCAAAGCATTCTATCCGATGTTCTAATGACTCTGCTAATTCACCACCTATGAGAACATAAATAGCTGAATCAATAAGGTTTTAGACACTCAACCAAAAGGTCAGTACTCCGTATTCTATCACTACCACTGGCTTGTGTTTATGATAAAACCTCTTAAAAGCTAGCTCACCTAGATTTAAGAATGCTGCTACAAAACTCATGTGTTTTTCTTTAGCTGGCAATGCTAAGTTCAAGAGTTTAGTGAGCTTAGAGAAGGCAATAGAAAACAATTGTCTCTTTTAAATCTCTAAATGAAGTCGATCTGAAGTGAATTCCTAAAAGAGTAACAGAACTATTATTAAAGCTTAGAATAAACTTCAGAAAATCAACCTTGTTTCATTAAATTATTACTTTCACAAACTTCACACATCCACTGGACTAATACTCAATGTTATAAATGTTTACCAAACAAGAGCAAAATCTCCCCCATAGATAAGACACCAGTCTATAAAGTAACTTTCTCACTCCTAAACTTTGTGGGCTTGTGCTCAAGTTAAAAATTGATATTATTGTTAATAAGGCAACAAATTTGCAGTCATTAGCTCATTAGACAGAGAATATTGAAGTTGATAAGTACAGCCATTATATTGGAACTATTATAGGGGAGTGTACTGTGGAACATCGGACTAAATGTCTTGGAATATTTAGTTGCATCTCTCTAGGTTCTGAGTTCAAACCTACCAAAGTTGACTTGACTTTCCATTCTGGCTCTCTGTGTTCAAATCCTGTGGAGGTCAGCTTTCACTTTCATCCTTTCATGGTCAATAAAGGATGAAATACAAAACTGACCTTACCAATCAAAAGCAGTGGATTGGCAGAATTGTTACTGCTGTAACAGATGAGATTCTTTGCAGTATCTGTTCTAGTTCTTTATGTTCTGAGTTCAAAGGGATTGGAGTATCCTGCCAAACCTGAACTTGGGTAGCATGAAAAGATAGGCCTAACATCAGTACCCAGCTATAGGAGCATGCTGCTGAGGTAGAATTATCAGTGTTTGAATAAATAAAATTAAAAAAAAAGAGTAATTTTTACCTTCCAAAAACTGTATATTTCATGTTCAAATGTGGCTGCTTAGAATAAATGATAAACCACTGAGAACAATTAGTATCTGGACCATTGCTAGCCATTGACACAGTACCTCGGGTATTGTGCTAAAGAAGGAAAGAAACATATTGCATCAATATTTTCTTTTTATTTACAAAATGTATCAAATCTATTAGTAAAAAAGACATATATTGACCAAAAAGATGGTCCCACAGCATGGTCGCAGTCTACTAACTGTATAATATGATGAAAAACAGTGACAAGTTGAGATACTGTGCCAGGAAAGACCTGTCCAACATCTATCAACAGGGAAAATCTGGACATAAATTGATGTAATGCTAAGAAAATTGTAGCAAAATTTAACTGTTTCAAAATTTAACTATGTTTCACTCATACATAGAGAAAAATATATATTATTGTGAGATTGCTTCATTGATAAGTGCTGCCATTATATTGGAACTATTGCAAGAGACTGTATGGTGGAGCATCTGACTGTCTTAGAATATCTAGTTGTATCTTTCTAGGTTCTGAGTTTAAACCTACCAGCATTGATTTGACTTTACATCCTTCAAAGGTTGATGGAATTAGTACCAAGAAATGGGTTTGGTATTGATATAATCAGCTATACCTTTCTCCAAAATGTGTGGCCTTGAGCCAATATAAGAAAAATGTCATGTGAAATCATGAATTTAAATATTATTAATGTCTTTGTTGGATTTCCATCAACATTTTGGTTTTAAAAACAGCACAAAATTTCACAGCTCATAGTAAATCAGCTATGAAATATTTTAAGAAATAATGGTGCAAGCTGTCTTAAAGAACAGATTCAGAAGATTGCAGAGCTGCACTGATGCCATTACCCCTTCTAATGGATCAGATATCAATTCAGATATTAGTTCCTCTGCAATAACAGATATCAAGAGTTTATTTTCATGTATGACCTAACACAAATATGCATACATGCTCCCATAATTCCTGAAGGAGTCATAGGGATGCCATATTGACATACAACATTTCTAGGACTTTTTAATATTGGCAGAGCCCATCCCTCTCCAGGTCTGAGTACAGCAGATTTCTTCCAAAGAAGGATAGAGAGAATGAAAGAAGTGAGAAAGAGATATCCACCCAGTACTAGACTGGTACTTTTTTATCAACCTTGAAAGGATGAAAGGCAAAGTTGACCTCAGGGAGATTTAACCTAGAGAGAAGAGAACCGGAACGAATACCATAAAGCATTCTATGCAACGTTCTAACAACTCTGCCAGATCACTGCCTTCTAACACAAATATAGTATATTGTAATATTTCAATAAATAAGTATCAATATTACTTATTTTCCTGAAGTTAAATTGTTTACTTGCTAATTAATATTAATTAACTCTTGTTAATGTTGAGGGCAGTGGATTGGCAGTATCGGTAGAGGGTCGGACGCCATGCTTTGCAGCAAAGAGTTACGGCCCTTTATGGTCTGAGTTCAAATCCCGCCGAGGTTAACTTTGCCGTTCATCCTTACAGGTCGATAAAATAAAGTACCAGTAATACACTGGGTAATTGCTGGCCTTGTGCCAAAAGTAGAAACAATTAATTAACTCTTGTTAAATTTTGAGACAAATCCACATATCCCTAAATATTTCTGCTATTTCCAGCCTATAGATGATGTTCAAAGTAATAATAATTGCAGACTGTAATTAGGAAAGGTATCCAGCTGTAGAAACCAAGCCAGATCCGTATGAGAATGATGTGGTCACTAGACCTGACTTGTCTCATAATGTGACAACCCGTCTAACCCATGCAAGTGTGGAAAAATAAACATTAACCCTTTAGCATTTAAACCAGCCATATCCGGCCAGAATTCTCTCACCTCTTTCTGTTCAAACCAGCCGAAACTGGCCACTTATACTTATGTTTAGGTATTGTTCTCAAAATAAATTATATCAAAATCTCATAGATTCAATACTATGTGAGATAATTATGTAAGATAAAGCCTTTTCTGTGAAAATACAATAGTAACTATAGAGTAATGTAAATGTTAATGGGTTAAATGATGATGATAATAATGATATTTATGAATATATTTCCATGAAATATCAGACAACAAACCTTTAAACTGTCCCGGAATTCATCTTCAAATTTTCCACCCCATATACTAGATCCTCCTTTACCTGTACCTAATTAATCAAATATAAAGGTGTCAATTTATTAGTTTAAAACATCATCAATGACCAACAATAGCATCCACTGTAGAAATGGGAAGTATAATGGAGATTGGGCCAATCACAATCACATTAATCACAAAAAAACATGCAAGATGATGTGAAAAGCAGTGAAAAAAACTATTCAATGAACTCAATACTAACCCGTTGGGTCACCAGTTTGGACCATGAAATCTTTGATGTTCCGATGAAATAGGCAGCCATTGTAGTAGTCTTGAGCACATAGAGCTAAAAAATTCTGGAAAACAAATATATTTGAACTAGTAGGTTGAAGATGAATAGAATAAAATCAATTGAAATATTAATTTACAAAGTTGATTGGTAGATATACTACGTGATAATCAAAGACATTGTTTTGTTACAGTCAATCACAGTAGTGCCATTCCTTTCCAAGTTATACCTACAAAATATCAATTTAGCACTGATTGGTAGATAGACTAAGTGGTGGTGAAAATAGCGTTCAATTACTGGGGAAATCAAGAAGACACTGTTTTGTTAGTCAGTATATCTAAGGCATATCATCGTGGGGGTGCCATTCCTTTCCAAGTTATACTCATGATAGGATATACATATTGTACTGATTAAATGCTGTTCTAACTAAATACAGTATAAACAGACATTTGTACTTTTAATGTAATCTTTACACAGAAGGGACTCACAGTCGTGAGTTTGTGAGTTTGATTCTTGAACTGGTCAGTGCAATGTGTCCTTGAGTAAGACAGCTTATTTCATGTTGCTCCAGTTAGACCTAAGTGGAAATGGATTATGGCATCACTGGTGCCAAGCTGTATTGGTCATTGCCTTTGACAACATCAGTGGTTAGGTACAAACCCAAGGAGGCCTACAATTACACAGAACACATACAATTCATCTGACAAACCTCAATGGTGTTTTCATATACCCAATTTCACATATAAGGTTTGAATCAACCTGAAGCTCTGATAGAAAACACTTGCCCAAGACAGATTGAGGTCAAACTCATGATTGTGTAGCAAACTTCTTTTATATTCACCTATGACTACACATGTGGTAAAGGAACATATAGTCATCTACACATGTGGTAAAGCAACATATACATTCACCTATGACTACACATGTGGTAAAGGAACATATACATTCACCTACACATGTGGTAGAGGAACATACATACCCATGCTAGTGTGGAAGATAGACGTTAAACGATGATGATGATGATTCACCTATGATTACATATGTAATCATAGTGCCATCAAGTCATAAGATGATGATAATTTCTTGTCTATGATTACTTCCTACCATTTAATGAAATACAATAAGCTGGTATCAACATCATCACCGTTTAACTTCTTATTTTCCATGCTTGCATGGGTCAGACAAGTTGTCCACATTATGAAGCAAGTTTGACCATTTGGCCATACCATACCTTGCTCAAATAAAACTGCATTTTGGCTGTGATTTTTTTTACAGCTGGATGACCTTCCTAACACCAACCACATTTACAGTGTGGAATTGGATGGTCCTGTTATGAGGAGGGTCTGACCATTTGGCCGTGCTGTACCTTGCTCAAATGGAACTGTATTTTGGCTGTTTTTTTTACAGCTGGATGCCCTTCCTAACACCAACAACGTTTTTAGAAATATGTAGAATAAATATACAACTAAATATGAAAATTATTTTTACCTCACAGGCTTTAGGAACTTGTTCACAAAACAGTTCAATCTTAATTGGACCTATATCTGTATGAACTGTAACAGACTGGAAAATAATAGATTAATTGAATTATTACAAAGAATTTCAGAAGTTCTGCTTAAAAAAACCATCAGTACAGCTTATTAAATGGAACATTCTTATATTCTGATATTAATTTTTCCAACGATTCTTCATTAATTTAATTAAAATTTTATTTCTCTATCATTCATGCGTGTAAAATATTTCCTTGTACATTTTAAAAGATATTTAAATATAAGCAAATAAACGACACCGATTCTACGTGTATGAAGTTTTACATATATATCGTTTGTGAATTTTTCATAAAATTAGGTTAAGATTAAGGCATGACTAGACTTTAGTGTAAAGGGACATGATGATCACAGCTAGAAAGCTGTAATTGCATTGAAATATCTTTGCCCAAGGGCATGAATGTGCAAATACCAAAATAATTGGGTTGCGACATGTTGTGACCAGTTCTCTGCCTCCAAAATCGTTACTTCGGCCACACACCCCGCAATGCAGGAGAAAAGAAGATAAACAAACACTGAGGCTTGTTCGACAGCTTCCCTTTCGTACCGGCACCGTCGAGACCTCTGATGCACTTTGGGCCCGCACTACCGATTTCCTCCGCAAAATCAGAAAGACAGCAGCCCGTCCGTATTAATTAAAGCAACTAGTCCAATGTATTACTTGATTCTACACGCTGTTTATATTGATTTCACAGAATTAGGGGTTAAGGGCAAATTAAATTATTTGACATCCATACCTTTCAGTAATGCAATATTGATTTTATACAATAAATCTATACAATTAAACCTGTCTAGTGGCGCACCCTCCCCCAGTGAACTGAAAAATGAATAATTTCCGACAGTTTTTGAAGGCCATATTTGTACAAAACACACAAAAAAACCCCAGCAACAGTAAAAACATAAATTTTACTTCCAACGGGAGACAGGTGAAATTGTAAAAATTACATTGAATATATGACAAGCACTGCCTTAAATACGTATCAGCCCTTACTGTTTCTTAAGCTCCCATCGAACCGAATTAAAGGTCAGGTTTCAAATCCTGATTGTAACAATTTCACATTAATTACTTCGTTATACTACTCTTGAGAAAAGCATGAACGTCACATAATCCTCAAAACTATAAATATTATACATATGTAAGAATTCAAAGTATAACATTTTGTAATAAAAGAATTACTAAACTAAAAATCTCATTTATTAACAAACATATATAACAATGGGTTTTTCTTCTAAGTAAAGAAAATGATTCATCGAAGAATTCAAGGGCTCTGCCGAAAGTTTAATTACATATAAATTAGGGGTACACTAATTATACTTACCATGTTCCTAAAGCGTGGTTTTAAGTTCTAATATTTTTGTTTGTTTCAAATAATTAAAGGGAGATAAATCTTGATATGTAACATCGATTAGTTGTGTCTGACCGAACGTTAAAACTTTTCTACACGGCAATCATAACTTCGGCCATTTTGTGAAATGTTTGTAAGAAGAATTAGTAGTCCAGTTAGTGCGAGAACATTAAATATTTCACTGGAAATAGTTGTGCGGTGGGGGATTAGGAACAATATTAATGAATGACATTTCTTTATTCGCTAAATATAGGAAAGAAAAAAATACGATTTAAAAACAAAAAAAAACGCGAAATCTTTTTAGCATGGTACTATTAAATTAGACATGGCCAGGGCAATACTGACCGAAACCTATCAAAGTTATATAGTTTTATATTATTTTATACAACTAGGTTTTTGCTAAACTGGTTACTTATTAAAACAAAAGTACCTACTTTTCCAATGGATATTAATTTGTAATTTTGGCACAAGGCCAGTAAATTTTGAGGAAGGGCAAAGTTGATTAAATCAACTCCAATATGTGGCTGGAACTTTATTTTATCGACCCTGAAAGAATAAGAGACAAAGTTGACCACAACCTTATTTGAACTCAGAATGTAAAGAGCCAGAACAAATACCGCATTGTCAGCTAATGCTCTACCAATTCTGCCAATCCATCATTACCCTCGCCTTCCCAATGAATATTAACAACGTAAGTTGAATTAGATAGTTTATATACGGCACTAAGGACCTTTAACCTTTTAGGCTGGTATTTATCATTTATCCAGTTGGCTTCCAGTTTTCTTAATTCAACCTGAGTGTTACGCCTCCGGCTACTGCGGGGCCCGGCCCCTCTTCCTCTTACCTTGCGGGTTCCAGGTCAGTTCTTGACGTGTGGTGCTGGATACTGGTTTCCTGAGGCTATGTCCAATCCAGCTCCACTTCCTCTGCAGAACCTACTTTGCCACTATTTCTTGACCCGCTCCCTCACACAGATCTTCGTTTCTGATCTTCTATGGCTATTTGATGTTGTAGATGTTCCTCAGACAGGCGTTGAAGGATGTCTGGATCTTCTGCTGCATCTTCTTTGTTGTCCTCCAAGTTTCATGGGTTGTATGTTGTGTTCTTGAGCAAAACACTTCATTTCATGTTGCTCCAGTATACTCAACTGAAAATGAGTTTAACCCTGCGATAGTCTGGCGTTCTGTCCAGGGGGGAGTATTCTAATGTCAGTTGCTTAACCCCTGTGGGCTTGAGACAGATTTTAGACTTTTAGACAGCAGTACCGGCTTCATGTTAAAGATCAAGCTAAACATCATCCATGTTTCTGCTCCCACCAATGATGCGGAAGAAAGAAAGAAAACATTTAACATCGTTTAAATTCTACTGTGTTTATGGGACAGTTATATACGAATCCATTACATCAGCGATTCTTAAATTGTTTTAGTTCACTGAGCCTTTCCATTATTTTCGGTTTTCCTTATGCTGGCCCGTCACCAAGGCAGGGCGCTGGATAACACTGCTACCCCGCCCTACTTTTCAACGATACACACTCAAATTTAGAAAATAGAATTTATAAAAAAGAAAATAACAAAGAACTGTCATACGTTCGTTGCGATAGAGTTCCCATGGAGGATATTTTGAGCCCCCCCCCCTATATGTATACCAAACCATGGCAACATGCTTGCCCTAACCCTATAGCATTACCTAGAAGATTTGTCCCGAATTGCAGAGAGTCTGTGTCTCATGGACGCTCACCCGGCGCTCTTCCTCTTGAGGAACTGCATCGCCCTCCCTAAATTCATTATCACACTGCGCCGTGCACCTCAATCTTCCCCAGTCGCGCTCTCATCAACGATGTTCTCAGCCAGACGACCGAACCTAACTTGAACAGAGCTTGAACAGGTTCTGGCCGACTGGATAGGTGAAGGTCTCTGTCCCACAGTATACAACTGTCCAACGTAACTGGGATGACATCAAATGCAGGTCAGACGGATCGAGTCTGGCTTGGACCAACACCGCCCTTTTGCAGGAGGTAGATCCCTTATCTGGGACGCTACGTGTTGCCACATGTTCTCCACCTCCAACTTTATCGCTTCGGCCACAATTCCCAGTACTGCAGCCCGTCATGCAGAGGAAAGGAAGATAAACAAATACGGGGATTGTCCGACCGCTTCCTCTTCGCACCGGTCACCGTCGAGACATCAGGCGTACTTGGATCCCGTACTGTCGACCTCCTCCGCGAGATCGGAACGTCGGCAACCCGTCCGAGGAAGGTGGGGTGGCTGTTGCAGCGGGTGTCGCTGGCTATTGTCCGCGGCCCCATTACCACTGCGCCCTAGGCCCAGAGTCCAATCACCCTCTTCCCTCCTCCCCATTCTTCTGCGACATCAGAGTCCTTGCCACCCCCCCCCCTTTTTATATTTTCTAATTTTTACATTCTATTCTTTCATAATCTAAGTTTTCTTTTGCTATTAAACTGTATTAACATGATATATTCCATGACTTTCGGAAACATTTTTTCACGCTTAGAGTTGCTGAAGCATGGAACAAACTGCCTGCATCAGTTGTTAGCTGCTGAGACACTGCATCCTTTAAAACCCTCATGCTTCCCGAAATTCGCCAAAACTACACCTGATGTCTCCTTTCCATACACATGCACACATGTATATATCATGACTCATGCACTGTTCATTTTCCTGACGTTTGTACCTTACCCTATGTACTATACATACACTTTTGATGAGTTGTAGTGCACCTGAGCACTGTACACAATATTTTCATTATTATTATTGGCGGTGGATTGGCAGTATCGGTAGAGGGTCGGACGCCATGCTTTGACGCATAGAGTTACGGCCCTTGCCATTCTGAGTTCAAATCCCGTCGAAGTTAACTTTGCCTTTCATCCTTATGGGGTTGATAAAATAAAGTACCAGTAATGTACTAAGATAATTTCTGGCCTTGTGCAAAAAGTAGAAACAACTATTATTACATATAAATAAATAATTTCATATTTGTCAACAATAAAGTTGTTAGACGTAACTAAGCTAGATGATACGAAACAGCAGCTTTCAATAATATTTTATATCAGCGGCGCCCAATTTAAACGGGAAGTTTATTTCTTCTTCTTCGTAAGTTTCCAGTTTGTGTTTAATATTTCTGTTGTTATTTAATATTAATAAGGAATTAATAGCTTTAACAAATAACTTTGCTGCTTTCTTTCAATCGTTAAAACTGAAATTATTTGATTATTTAAAATTTTGTTTCTGCTTAAATTTTGTTAAATAACTTCTTTACGAGGTCCTCACTAATTTGTCAAACTAATGGAATGAGGTTATTTCCTGCCTTTTTAAAATGAGTTATTTGTGTATTTACAATTGTTTTAATCGGCATACCTTAGTAGTTTGATTTGATTACACTTATGTTTTCTAGCAATATAAATACAAAAATGTGAGAGTTGCACTTGTTTGACCAAACGAGTTGATCGCGTATTGAAACAAACATCTGTAGCCTGTTTGAATCATGATAGTAATTGAAAACATATAGAGGGAGCTTCTATGTAGTGTACCTCGAGTTGTTGCTGAAATAGCAGCCAAATCTACCTCATATCACACTCTACTCTCTTATTAAAGGAAATATTAGATAATCTTTCTTGTCTTGGATATACTGATTGGAAGTAAAACATTATAGAGTAATTTTTTTATAGTTAATATACTTGGTTGAATTGACAAGTTCAAGAAAATATAATTTACAACTTTAATTTTTTTACTTAGCCCCTGTTCTGCAACCATGGAAACATCTGCTTGTATAAAATCTGTCGTGTTCGCCACCACCCAATACTATAACAATAAGACTGACTCGACCCTTGTACATTTGCAACGCCAGTTAGATGTAAGTAAGGTTTTTACAAATTAATTAATTTCTTAAATGAAAGATACTCTCTTACTACATGTTGTCATCTCAGAAAATATTCAAAATTAAAGCACCATGAAAACATTGATATTCGTTTGATTATAAACTTGTTTGAGTTTCCTTTGCCTTCCTTCTTCCTCATTCCACCCACCAAACATACTATACAAGGTATTACAAACAGACCAAAAGTGTAATCAATTGGTTTGCCATGAAGAGGAAAAATCAGGATTTGTCGGAGAGTATCCAGCTATAGAAAACCCTCCTCCTCCTTCTCCCAATTATTTCTCGGGGTGTCCTAGGGGGCAAAAATCTCAAACACTCCTTCCAGCAGGTCCTGTCAGAAGCAACCGTTTCCAACTGATCTGGCTGGATCCCCAACCATCTTGCTTAGGGTCTACCTCAGGTTCTCCTGCCATTTGGTTTTGCCCATAAAATCTGTCCAGTGATTCTTGCCTGAGACAAGTAAGCCTGCCAAACAGAAAGTCAGTAGTACTCTTCAGCTGTGCCAAAGACATAACAACTTCCTTAGTGTTGGCACCACAACATAATGCACTTGGTAGCATGTGGAATCATATCTCGAGCCCCAACTTGTGGTCAGAGGCTCCACTTGAACATTGACTTGCCTATGATGACATGTCCAACCCATGCTAGCAGGGAAAACAGACATTAAATAATGATTTTTGAATTAGGCACAAGGCCAACAAATTTAGGGGAGGAGGAAATCGATTAAACAACCCCAGTGCATCACTGGTACTTTATTTTATCAACCCCATAAAGATGGAAAGCAAAGCTAACTTCAGAACGCAAAGGGTTGTAACTCTATGCCACAAAGCAGGTTCTCAGCCACTCTACCTTTAATTTATCGACCCCGTAAGGATGAAAGGCAAAGTTAATCTCGGCGGGATTTGAACTCAGATCATAAAGGGGCGTAACTCTATGCTACAAAGCATGGCGTCTGACCCTCTACCGATACTGCCAATCCACAGATGTTAAATAATGATGATTGTGACATTAATTTGTATTACAAAATTAACTCCCACCTTGTAGCAATGAAAGGAAGACTATGAATTGCTACTTGTCTGTAGCAGATGTTCAAGGATAATTGATAGTGTCAGGGATATAAACCTTTCCAATCCCAAGAACAAGCCATAAAAATGGTTGAAAGCATGTGCTATCTATGTGATCTAATTAACAGTTAAAGAGGGTGTTCCAGTAGAGATGAAAGGCAAAGCTAATCTCGGTGGGATTTGAACTCAGGACGTAAAGGTTTCTCCTCATCCCAAGTGGATAAATCTTACACAATAATCATTTGTAATCATACTTATATACAAACAAAATATTCGTTTTCAGGTGATAATTGGAGTAACAGGTCAACGATCAAACATCAAATATTTTCTTCCACCTCAATTGGCTGCTACAGAATGTCTAACTTGTTTAGTGGATGTCTTATCTGACCCAAGCACAGTATCACATTTGTCACTGAAATGTATCCAGCTACTTGGTAACTTAGGTAAGTAAACATCTCTAACACACTGATATATGTGTATGTATGTGTGTGTGTAAAAGGTAAACAGAAATATCAAAGCAAATGACACAGTACATTGAAGAAATATATTAGTTTAACACTTGAAATGACAGGAAAAGAGTCTTAACATTTCAGATGCTAGTCCTTCATCAGAAGATAGAATTAGAAAAAAAAGATAAAATTGAAAGTGAGAAGAGGAAGGAATGGAAAATAAACACACGTGCATATTCAGTCAGCCATTTTGGAGATTTGTATATAAAGCACCCAGACCACCCTGCAAGATGTTGGTCACACAACAAAAAGCACCTGGTCTAACTTGTAAGGTGGTCATGCTGGTGACATGAAAAAAAAATACCCTCTCCAATCTGTCATTTGGTCTTTATGGTGCCATGATAAAAAGCACACAGTCCGCACTGTAAATGTGGTTGGCGTTAGGAAGGGTAACCAGCTGTAGAAATCAAGCAAGGAAGAGTTCTGTATGAGCAAGATATGGTCACCTGATCTGACTTGTCTCACAAAGGGACAACACATCTAACCCATGCTAGTGCTCAGTCCTCAACTTGACTGAGGACTGAGCTCTGATTAACATCTACCAGCACATTGAATCCCTTACCAAATTCATTACTACTCACACTTTACTGACAGCATCTCTGTACAAGGCTTTCACTAGTCTCACAGGCCATTTACACTCAGGTTCCTTAACCCTTTAGCATTTAAACTGGCCACATCCGGCCATAATTCTCTCAATTCTTTCTGTTTAAACTGGCCATAACTTATGTTAAGGTATTGTTCTCAAACTAAATAATATCAAAATCTTGTAGATTCGGTATTAGGTGATAATTATGTGAAGTAAAGCCTTTACGACGTAAATATAATAATAAATATAGAGTAATATAAATGCTAAAGGGTTAACTCTTTACCATTTACATTACTCTATATTAACTATTTACATTACTCTATATTAACTATTGTATTTTCGTGGCAAAGGCTTTATTTCACATAATTTTGAATCTGAGATTTTAATATTATTTATTTTGAGAACAATACTTTAACATCACCATGAGTGACCAGTTATGGTCAGTTTGAACAGAAAGTGGTAAGAGAATTCTGGCTGGATATGGCCAGTTTAAATGCCAAAGGGTTAAGGAACCTGAGTGTAAATGAATGGCCTGTGAGACTAGTGAAAGCCTTGTACAGAGATGCTGTCAGTAAAGTGTGAGTGTCATGTATGGCGTTGTTTGACACAAAAGCAAACTGCTTTTCTACTACAGGAGATGACTCAACCAAACCATGAGTAGCATGGGTTAGACGGGTTGTCCTGTTGTGAACAATGCCAGGTCAGGTGACCATGTCTTGCTCATACAGAGTTGTTTCTGGCTTTGTATCTATGGCTAGATGCCCTTCCTAATGCCAACCACTTTACAGTGTGTACTGGGTGCTTTATGTGGTGACACCTCTACAAACACTTTACAGTGTGTACTGGATGCTTTATGTAGTGACACCTCTACAAACACTTTACAGTGTGTACTGGGTGCTTTATGTGGTGACACCTATACAACCACTTTACAGTGTGTACTGGGTGCTTTATGTAGTGACACCTCTACAAACACTTTACAGTGTGTACTGGATGCTTTATGTGGTGACACCTATACAACTACTTTACAGTGTGTACTGGGTGCTTTATGTGGTGACACCTCTACAACTACTTTACAGTGTGTACTGGATGCTTTATGTAGTGACACCTCTACAAACACTTTACAGTGTGTACTGGGTGCTTTATGTAGTGACACCTCTACAAACACTTTACAGTGTGTACTGGGTGCTTTATGTGGTGACACCTATACAACCACTTTACAGTGTGTACTGGGTGCTTTATGTGGTGACACCTATACAACCACTTTACAGTGTGTACTGGGTGCTTTATGTGGTGACACCTCTACAGCCACTTTACAGTGTGTACTGGGTGTTTTATGTGGTGACACCTCTACAACTACTTTACAGTGTGTACTGGGTGCTTTATGTGGTGACACCTCTACAACTACTTTACAGTGTGTACTGGGTGCTTTATGTGGTGACACCTATACAACTACTTTACAGTGTGTACTGGGTGCTTTATGTGGTGACACCTCTACAACTACTTTACAGTGTGTACTGGGTGCTTTATGTGGTGACACCTCTACAACTACTTTACAGTGTGTACTGGGTGCTTTATGTAGTGACACCTCTACAAACACTTTACAGTGTGTACTGGGTGCTTTATGTAGTGACACCTCTACAAACACTTTACAGTGTGTACTGGGTGCTTTATGTGGTGACACCTCTACAACTACTTTACAGTGTACTGGGTGCTTTATGTGGTGACACCTCTACAACTACTTTACAGTGTGTACTGGGTGCTTTATGTGGTGACACCTATACAACTACTTTACAGTGTGTACTGGGTGCTTTATGTGGTGACACCTATACAACCACTTTACAGTGTGTACTGGGTGCTTTATGTGGTGACACCTATACAACTACTTTACAGTGTGTACTGGGTGCTTTATGTGGTGACACCTATACAACCACTTTACAGTGTGTACTGGGTGCTTTATGTGGTGACACCTATACAACCACTTTACAGTGTGTACTGGGTGCTTTATGTGGTGACACCTATACAACCACTTTACAGTGTGTACTGGGTGCTTTATGTAGTGACACCTCTACAAACACTTTACAGTGTGTACTAGGTGCTTTATGTGGTGACACCTCTACAACTACTTTACAGTGTGTACTGGGTGCTTTATGTGGTGACACCTCTACAACTACTTTACAGTGTGTACTGGGTGCTTTATGTGGTGACACCTCTACAACTACTTTACAGTGTACTGGGTGCTTTATGTGGTGACACCTATACAACCACTTTACAGTGTGTACTGGGTGCTTTATGTGGTGAGACCTATACAACCACTTTACAGTGTGTACTGGGTGCTTTATGTGGTGACACCTATACAACCACTTTACAGTGTGTACTGGGTGCTTTATGTGGTGACACCTATACAACTACTTTACAGTGTGTACTGGGTGCTTTATGTGGTGACACCTCTACAACCACTTTACAGTGTGTACTGGGTGCTTTATGTGGTGACACCTATACAACCACTTTACAGTGTGTACTGGGTGCTTTATGTGGTGACACCTCTACAACCACTTTACAGTGTGGGCTGGGTGCTTTTTATTGTGACAGAAAATTAAAAAAATGTTGTACATTTAAAAAAAAATTATATTTTGGGAAATGTTTGCTTAATCTTATTTCTTTTTCTTTTCGATATTTTGATTTAAGACACAAATGTAATTTTGCAATGATAAATTATAAAGTTGTGTTTTTATATAGTTGATATCTAGTTTTCCATTTTTCAAGCTGAACTGTTGCTTTAAAAAACTGGGGAAGTTGGCCTAATTGATTTTTTTTCTTTTTAATATTTTATTGCTATTTTTTTTCAGTTCATGAACCCCAAATTCGGACCAGGTTATATAAAGATTTTAACTTGTCTGCTGCTTTAGTCAGTCTCATTATAAATAATTGTAATAAAGCCTCAGATAAGCTGGTTTTCGATGTAAGTTATTTTACTTATTTTGTTTGTTTTTTAACTTTGTATTTTTTAACCCTTTCATGACTATTTCTAATGAAATACACCAAATTTTAATTAATTAATGAAGGATTTCAAGGGGTTTACTAAAATTATTAATTATTTCATTACTAAGACAGTAACTTAATGTAAGGTTCTTATATCAAATTATGTTGGAAGATTTTAATTTAAATTAGAAACTTTTAAAATGGGTGGTTTTATTTCATAGAACCTGGTTTTGGCCAGGTTGGTAACTAAAGGGTTTGAACAGAACTGAATGTCAGGTTTTCAAAGTATATTTATCCTCTGAAAAATATCTTTATTTAAACATGGTTATTGAATTTAAAATCATCATCATCATCATCTTCACTGTTTAATATCCATTTACCATGCTAGCATGGGTTAGACCAGTTGTCCCGTTGTGAGACAAGCCAGGTCGGATGACCATGTCTTGCTCATACAGAACTGATTTTGGCTTGGTGTCTATGGTGGGATGCCCTTCCTCACACCAACTACATTTGCAGTGTGGACTGGGTGCTTTTTGTTGTGACACCTACATGACCACTTTACACTGTGGACTGGGTGTTTTTTATCGTGACACCTACATGACCACTTTACAGTGTGGACTGGGTGTTTTTTGTCGTGACACCTACATGACCACTTTACTTTATGATTTATCTGCTGTAGAATAAGTATGATGAAGAGGTAGTTTTAATGGGAACACATTGCTGTAAACAGCAGAAAGAGGTAACGCAGTATATTATAGTTAAAAGTACCATGAAAAGGCATAATTCTCTGTTGTAACGAACAAAATTACTGTATGATTGCCAAGTGTTTTTACAGCAAGTGCCTTCTTCCAATCGGCAAGCCACTTGCCTGTTTCTACAATTCTATTGCATAGTCAGCACAATATCTTCATCATTGTTCTGTTGTCTATCTTTAAAAGCTCTGCAGGTCATCAATACCAGCAGCTTTATTGTTAGGCATCCTATTCAAAGACTCCCTGACTTCTGATTCCAGAATGGTCGGAAATTCTTCCCCTCCCACATCATTGGTTAGTGACCCCCGCTCCTCATACAAACTTTCACCATCGTCCTTCCACCTTTTAAGAATGTCCTGAAGGTCAGTCAACACCTTTCCTTCATCATCCCCAATGTTTCTTTGTATTGTATGGAAGCCCTTAGTGACTTTATGACACTGTATGCCTTCCGTATATTGTTTCTGCCATGCCACCTCTGCCTCATCCCATTCCTCCTTCAGTCATCTTACCTGTCTTCCCTCTCTACTGCTTTATCCAATTCCTGCTACTTTACTTCATTAAACTCGGAAGTAGCCCTCGGATGGGACTGACTACTTAAAAGTATATCATTTCATTTCTCTACTTTCATCCTAAGCTTGTCATCTATTTATGCTCAATAAAAATGCCTGTTTTAAGGCCATTTTCTTAATTAAATCAAAGGTTGAACGTGGGTTTCATGACCAGCCTGCTGTCCTTTTCAAGGCAATGCTTTATGGTCTGATGCCCTTTTCAGTTGCCTCTTACGACACAGGGGACAGTACCTATTCTAAACTGGATGCATGCAGCAAGTACCAGGCATGTACTAAAGCCACCTTCTAATCTGTTGTTTGCTACAATTTGTTGTTGTTGTTGTGTTCAAATGTAGCCAGTTTCATTTGTAACATTTTTCTTCCAATTCAAGTGGTTTGTCCCCATGATTTCCCTTGTGTTTCTAGTAGTGGGTGTACCTTGGAGAAATAACTTGAGGTCACTTTTGGTCAAGTGTTTTTGTTCCAGTGTAACACCAACAAATCAATGTGTGTGTGTGTATATATATATGTGTATGTATGTATATATATATATATATGTGTGTGTGTGTATATATATATATATTTATTTATATATGTATGTGTGTGTGTATGTATATATATGTGTGTGTATATATTGTATATATATATATATATATATATATATATATATATATATATATATATATATGTGTGTGTGTGTGTTGGGTAGTTTTCAATCTAAATGGTGTACACTAGTTATGCATCTAAAATATGTTGTAGTAATATATTAGACTAATTCAGTTGACTATCTTTCCTTTGAAATAATTAGTTTTTGTTAAATCTATTGTTTTTTATGATTCCAGTCCGTACAACTCCTGCAAAAAATTACCTATGGCCAGTGTATTAATTTTAATGAAAACTACATTGAAAATCTTATTAGTTATCTCGTTAAGCAGGTGTAAGTATAACATCTTATGTCTCTATGTTGCTCACAGAAATCTTTCATCTTACTCCACCTCTCTTTTCTGGCATTGACACCAAAACAAAAATAAACAGCCATTTGGGCAGGTTAGTTGGCAACACAGCAGCAGCAGCTATCTCTCTGTCTACCTACCTTTCATGTGTCATTGTTGTTGTTGTAGCACTATAAGTAAACCAGCTAATGTTACTATAATTGATTTAAATGAACGTAAAATGAAATATGGGGATCACCAGAGCGACAAGCAGGTGTTGGCACCTGTAGATTGAAAGTTATGATGGTCAAGGAAAACTCAGGGATTCAAGCATCTTCACATAGAATGTTGTAACTAAGGAGTTATTATATTAAACATTTTTTACTATACACCTTGTCGTTTTTGACGGGTAAAGAAAACCTGGGTAGAAGTGATGAAAGCAGGTCTCAAAACACTAAACCTGACAGAGGAGAGGACACAGGAATGCAAAGTATAGAGAGAGGCTGTAGTGGAAAAGACCTATCCAACCTGTGTAAGCATGGGAAAAGGAAAAAAATATGATGGTGATGACTATGCTTTTGATTGGATAAATTCTATTTCAGAACTCATGTATTTATGATAGTTTTTACAAGATTGAAAGACAAACCTAATTTATATGAATGATATTGCCTTACATTATTGTGCTGATATATTTCCATGCAAATTTAGCAGAGACTTAATGTGATATATACTGGCTGATGTACATCTGTACATGTGTCTGACATCATATAAAGCAATAATAGAGATCTATATGAAGGTTTATGTAATATGTTTATGTATAATAAACATAAAAGATATCACTATGTTTATTGTATATAAATATATCACATAAACCTCTGTTATGAACTGTGCTATGTTGCTGTTAATAACAATAGTGCGTTTTATAATGAAATTAGCCTCCGGGGTTTTGCAAAAGTAAGGTACATATATTGTAACACGGTTAATGGATGCACTATGGCTAAATGCTTCAGAAGTTTGCATCACAATTATGGGGTTCTGAACTTGATCTTACTTCACAATCACAAAGTTCAGAGCTTGATCCCACTTCACAGCCATGAGGTTCTGTACTTGATCCCACTTCACAGCCATGAGGTTCTGTACTTGATCCCACTTCACAGCCATGAGGTTCTGTACTTGATCCCACTTCACAGCCATGAGGTTCTGGACTTGATCCCACTTCACAGCCTTGAGGTTCTGTACTTGATCCCACTTCACAGCCATGAGGTTCTGTACTTGATCCCACTTCACAGCCATGAGGTTCTGTACTTGATCCCACTTCACAGCCTTGAGGTTCTGTACTTGATCCCACTTCACAGCCTTGAGGTTCTGGACTTGATCCCACTTCACAGCCTTGAGGTTCTGTACTTGATCCCACTTCACAGCCATGAGGTTCTGTACTTGATCCCACTTCACAGCCATGAGGTTCTGGCCTTGATCCCACTTCACAGCCATGAGGTTCTGTACTTGATCCCACTTCACAGCCATGAGGTTCTGTACTTGATCCCACTTCACAGCCATGAGGTTCTGTACTTGATCCCACTTCACAGCCATGAGGTTCTGTACTTGATCCCACTTCACAGCCATGAGGTTCTGTACTTGATCCCACTTCACAGCCTTGAGGTTCTGTACTTGATCCCACTTCACAGCCTTGAGGTTCTGTACTTGATCCCACTTCACAGCCTTGAGGTTCTGGACTTGATCCCACTTCACAGCCATGAGGTTCTGTATTTGATCCCACTTCACAGCCATGAGGTTCTGTACTTGATCCCACTTCACAGCCATGAGGTTCTGTATTTGATCCCACTTCACAGCCATGAGGTTCTGTACTTGATCCCACTTCACAGCCATGAGGTTCTGTACTTGATCCCACTTCACAGCCATGAGGTTCTGGACTTGATCCCACTTCACAGCCATGAGGTTCTGGACTTGATCCCACTTCACAGCCTTGAGGTTCTGGACTTGATCCCACTTCACAGCCTTGAGGTTCTGTACTTGATCCCACTTCACAGCCATGAGGTTCTGTACTTGATCCCACTTCACAGCCATGAGGTTCTGGACTTGATCCCACTTCACAGCCATGAGGTTCTGGACTTGATCCCACTTCACAGCCTTGAGGTTCTGGACTTGATCCCACTTCACAGCCATGAGGTTCTGGACTTGATCCCACTTCACAGCCTTGAGGTTCTGGACTTGATCCCACTTCACAGCCTTGAGGTTCTGGACTTGATCCCACTTCACAGCCTTGAGGTTCTGTACTTGATCCCACTTCACAGCCTTGAGGTTCTGGACTTGATCCCACTTCACAGCCTTGAGGTTCTGTACTTGATCCCACTTCACAGCCATGAGGTTCTGGACTTGATCCCACTTCACAGCCTTGAGGTTCTGTACTTGATCCCACTTCACAGCCTTGAGGTTCTGTACTTGATCCCACTTCACAGCCTTGAGGTTCTGTACTTGATCCCACTTCACAGCCTTGAGGTTCTGGACTTGATCCCACTTCACAGCCTTGAGGTTCTGTACTTGATCCCACTTCACAGCCATGAGGTTCTGGACTTGATCCCACTTCACAGCCTTGAGGTTCTGTATTTGATCCCACTTCACAGCCTTGAGGTTCTGGACTTGATCCCACTTCACAGCCATGAGGTTCTGTACTTGATCCCACTTCACAGCCATGAGGTTCTGTACTTGATCCCACTTCACAGCCATGAGGTTCTGTACTTGATCCCACTTCACAGCCTTGAGGTTCTGGACTTGATCCCACTTCACAGCCATGAGGTTCTGGACTTGATCCCACTTCACAGCCTTGAGGTTCTGGACTTGATCCCACTTCACAGCCATGAGGTTCTGTACTTGATCCCACTTCACAGCCATGAGGTTCTGTACTTGATCCCACTTCACAGCCATGAGGTTCTGTACTTGATCCCACTTCACAGCCTTGAGGTTCTGGACTTGATCCCACTTCACAGCCATGAGGTTCTGGACTTGATCCCACTTCACAGCCATGAGGTTCTGTACTTGATCCCACTTCACAGCCTTGAGGTTCTGTACTTGATCCCACTTCACAGCCTTGAGGTTCTGTACTTGATCCCACTTCACAGCCTTGAGGTTCTGGACTTGATCCCACTTCACAGCCATGAGGTTCTGGACTTGATCCCATGTGGGTAATAAATTGTTTAGAAGCCTGTCAGATATAATTCACATACTGTGTCACACTGAATCATCATCTAGCAGGGGTTGGAGGGGTCATCGTATTCTGAGACTTGACTGGTCAAGTGACCACGTCTTGCTCATGTTTAGCATGTTTTCTATGGCTGGATACCTTTCCTAATACCAACCAGTTTACAGGGTGTACTAGGTGAACTTTTTCATTGTAACAGCATTACCACTTTACAGAGTGGACTGGGTGTATTTTACTGTGGCAACAGCACTACCACTTTAAACTGAATATCCCTGCAATTATATTATGGGTTCTCATGTCTGTAGAATACTTCTCTACTTATTAATTTATTGAGTAAGCTGTTCCCTTAACCCTTTAATTACCAACCCAGCCAAAACTGGCTCTGGTTCTATGAAATAAAACTATCCATTTTAAAGGTTTCCAATTTAAATTAAAATCCAACATAATTTTATATAAGAACCTTACATCAAATTTCTATCTTAGTAATGAAATAATAAATAATTTTAGCACCCCTCCCCCTCCAAATTTTTCATTAATTAATTAAAATTGAGTGTTTTTCATTAGAATGCAGTCATGAAATGGTTAAACACAGGTTTGACACTCATTAAAACTGATGGTGATCACTTTATAAGTAAATTAATTCTGTGACACTTTTAAGATTTATTTTGCTATTTCAAACCAAAATTATATAACCACTTCTTTATTGCAGATTACTTCCTGAAAGCCCTTTCACACAACCATGCCTGGGTTTATTGGCTAATCTTTGCCGCAACTGTAACAAGATACACATTCTCATCAACAATATGGTAACAGTCATTCTCTTAAAAAATTCCAAAATAGTTTTTAGTGAAGTTCTAGAAAACATGATGCACATGAAAGACGACAGCTGTATAAAAAAGTGCAGGGTGATCAAAATTGAAGGAAGTTATGGAGTAGGTAGATCCAGAAAAACCTGGGACGATCTGATAAATTCCGACCTTGCACACTTGCACCTCTCTAAGACAATGTCACTGGACCGAGATCTCTGGCGTCACACAGTAATACAGAAGACCTGCCTTCTCTACGTGCAAAGTTAACCTACAGTCAGTAGGCCCCTCCAAACCAAACACACTCCAACCCACTATCTCTACTCCATTCTCCCACTCCCACCAACACCACCCTTTCAATGTAAAGTTATGTTGGTACCACAACATCCAGTCCAAACTAATGAGGTTGTGTAGGTGTCACGACAAAAAAACACCCAGTCCACGCTGTAATGTGGCCGTGTAAGTAACATGGTAAAAAGTTCCCAGTCCACACTGTAAATGTGGTTGGTGTTAGGAAGGGCACCAGCCGTAGAAAACCTGCCAGACAGTCCTATACGAGCGAGACACAGTCACCTGACCAATCTTGCCTCAAGTGGGACAACTCCTGTCTAACCCATGCTAGTGTGGAAGATGGACGTTAAACGATGATGATGATAAGATAGTGAGAGAGATAGATGGATACATACACATACATATAGGTCTGTATCTATATATGTATTTATGTAATATTTCATTTTTATTGTAGGAAGTGTCTCGTAAGCTGAAGCTGACCTTGATCCCATTCCTGTCTCACAATAATCTCAGCATGATAATCTTCTCTTTATCCCTACTCACTAGTCTGTGTCTTCAAGAGGAATTAGGAGACAAAGTAAGTCAGTTTTATTACTATGGTTATTAAAATACTTGTAATTTGTGAATATATGATAGGAGGTGAATTGACAGAATGGTTAGAATGTCAGCTAGAGTGCCTTGCAGTATTTGTTTTGACTCTCTGCTCTCTGAGTTCAAATCCTGCCAAAATCAACTTTACTTTTCATCCATTCAAGGTCGATAAAAAAAGTACCAGTCTCGTACCGGGGTTGATTCTGCTTCTATATTTCTTTCTCACTTCCATTCTAATGAAGGTGCATGGCTTAGTGGTTAGAGCATTGGGCTTGCAATCGAAAGGTTGTGAGTTCAATTCTCGGACTGGGTGATGTGTTGTTTCCTTGAGCAAGACACTTTATTTCACATTGCTCCAGTTTACTCAGCTGTAGAAATGAGATGATAGGGACTGGGGTCCTTATCATTCCACTGCAAAGTGGTCGTGGAGGTGCCACAGTAAAAAAGCACCCAGCACTCACTGTAAATGAGGTTGGTGTTAGGAAGGGCATCCAGCTGTAGAAATCAAGCCAGAATCAGTTCCCATATGAGCAAGATAAGGTCAGCTGACCGGACACTGCCCACAACAGGACAACCCATCTAACCCATGCTAGCGGGGAAGAACGGACGTAAAACAGTGATGATGATGATGATGATGATTCTCTCATTCTCTTTTCTTCTCTGGAAGAAATCATAAATGACCATGGGATTTGTACCTAGAAAATTTCCCCCGAGGCACAAATCTGGGCAAGGTTGTTTGTGGAAGACCAACAGTTACCCATGTTAACAATGTCCCCAATGTTGTCCAAGGGAAAAGCAAAGGCCAATACAACTCTGCACCAGTGATGTTGCAATTCATTTCTACAGTTGAATAAACTGGAGCAACTCAAAATAAAGTATCTTGCTCAAGGACAATGCATCAGCTGGTCCGAGAGCTGGGTATAGCATTAGTGATATTGTCTCTCCAAGTTAAAAGTAAAAGATGGTATGCTACGTTCCAGTCTCACACAACTTACTCTAGTAGTAATTACTTATAAATTCTTTGAATAACAGCAGCCATACATATGTACATGTGTGTTACTCATATATAGGTACCGAAATGTGAGAATATGTATATTCATCCACCTATATTTGTGTGTGTAACATCTGTTTTCCCTACTAGCAAGGGTTAGGCAGGTTATCACAGACCAAGCCAATACTTAATCAGAACTACTGACCTCTTAGAGGCCTTCTACCTTAATATATCAACCTGCCAGAAACACTTCTGTGTGAGCGAGACACGGTCTCCCGACCATTCCCGCATAAAATGGAACAAAACTGTCTAACCCATGCTAGCGTGGAAGGTGGACGTTAAACAATGATGATGATGATGAACAAGAACAGAAGGCCGGACTGGATATGCTGTAAAATTTTAATTCCATGATATCCCTATACATATTTCAGTGGCCCAGCTCCAACATCCAATTATGATACAAGGCTGGATGATCTCATCAGGTAGCTTCAACAGGGTTACATTGAACCCAGACTTATTGTGGAAGATAGGGAAAGGAGAATAGGAAATTGAAAGATGAAATTAGACATGGGGACTGCCTGTAAAAAAACTGTTATAGTGTAAAAAAGCAGGCCCTGAATGTGAATATTTGAATCTGTATTTGCTTATATGTTAAGTTTGCAAAATAAATGTTCATATTCTCATACTACTGATTTCTTCACAGCTATTCAATGCCAATAACATCAACCAAACGTTCAAGATGATGTTTAATATTGTTATTAATGGTGAAGCAGGGACAAGTCGACTCTATGCCATTGATTTATTTATTGATATGATGAAAGATTCTAAAATACAACAGCTCTTGGCTGAGTAAGTAAAATTATTGATCTCCTACAGAATTTGTGTGTGTTTGATTCACTGTCATCTATTTGAAAATAACTTTTGTCATTTCTTCTCTCATGTATTCTATTTATTTTCTAGGTTTTATCTGGGTTTTTATTATGTAGCGGTGGATTGGCAGTATCGGTAGAGGGTTGGACGCCATGCTTTGATGCATAGAGTTACGACCCTTGCCATTCTGAGTTCAAATCCCGCCGAGGTAAACTTTGCCTTTCATCCTTACGGGGTCGATAAAATAAAGTACCAGTAATGTACTGGGTAATTGTGGTCTTGTGCCAAAAGTAGAAACAATTATGTATTTATTTATTCAAAACTTTTTTTTTTCATTTCCACCAGGTTTACTCACCTTTCTGCATCATTGAAAGAAGTCTTTGTACTTCTAGGAGGTTGCTCTGCAACCACTGCTACAAAGGTATGCCCTTCTAGTTTTGTAATTATTTTACCCCCGTTACCTTTGTTTAATTAGCATTAACTGACACTTACCAACAGCACCTCCTCTCTTAGTATCACATACTATCCTAGTATGTGATACTAAATATTGCAGAAGTCACATCTACAGAAAAGGGATTCATGTAAGCTGCTTTACAAATGAAAAACCCTTGTTTAATATCTCCACTATCCTATATTCAGTTTATTCCTCTGAAATGCAACAAAAGTATTCAAATTGACATAAAAAGAAAACCAAAACTAATAAAACACCTAGTGGGGCATCACTGAAGATTTTCCCATTTATTTAGTATGGCCTTCTTCCTTACTCTGTCTCATCTCACCAGTCTTGCACCAAACACTTTTCCCATTTCTCAGACTGCAATCTTCTAAAATTCCCTGCTTGTCCTCAATTATAATGCATATGTCAATCTATAGATGTTGAAACAGCATCAAATGAACCAATCTCACCAGTCTTGGAGTGCCTGAAAAGTCACTGTTCTCTCTCTCTGACTAATTTATTAGGAATGACAAAAAGCACCCAGAACACACTGTATATGTGGTTGGTGTTAGGAAAGGGCATCCAGCCGTAGAAACCAAGCCAGAAACAGTTCATCTCATCTGATTTGTCTCACAATGGGACAACTCGTCTAACCCATACTAGTGTGGAAAAATGGACATTACACAGTGATGATGATGAAAATAATAAGTTAATTTTGAAGTGCCCATCCTTTAAACAAATATGAGTTATGGGAGACACTCATTGGCACAAATGAAGTGCCCAGTTTTTTGGAGTGATGGTGTAGAAGTTGTAGTATTTGTATCCAAGTTCATGTATAGTATAATGTTCATGTATGTATAGACTCAGGTTGAGAACTGAAACTGTTAGACACAATTATATGGAAGCATTTAGTCCTTGGCACATGGCTTTGTGGTTAGAGCGTTGGACTTACAATCGTGAGGTTGTGAGTTTGATTCCCAGACCAAGCGATGTATTGTGTACTTGAGCAAGACACTTTATTTCACATTGCTCCAGTTCACTCAGCTGCAGAAATGAGTTGTGACGTCACTGGTACCAAGCTGTATCATCCATTGCCTTTCCCTTGGTCAACATTGGTGGCATGGAGAGGGGAGACTGGTATGTATGGGCGACTGCTGGTCTTCCACAAAAACACCTTGCTCGAAAATGTGCTCGGAGGGGAACTTTCTAGGAGCAAATCTCATGGTCATTCATGACCAAAGTGGGTCTTTACCCTTTAACCTAGTTCTAGTTTACCATGATGTTTTAGTAGGAATTGGATCATCTAGCAATGCTAACAGTGATAAATTGTTGTGTTCTATTGAGTGGGTAGATTTATCCCTCATCTAATGCTATGACACCAGATCTAAGCAATAGCCTTTAAGAATTGCAAGTATTTTACCTAACTTATCATTGAGACACTGAAGAATTTGTTATCATATAGTGTATTTAGAGCATGTCAGCATGAGGTCCCCTTTATTCTTTGAATCATTAAACACAACCAAATTAACAGCTATAATATTTTTACCTAGGATTGAAATCAGAATGGTTACTTTCAGGTTCCAAATAATAGAGGGAAGGGTTGGAAAATCGATAACTTTTCTAGGTTGTCTCCGTTGATTTTTTTTTTAAACCAGAATTAGTCATTTAGTTTACATATTCAGACTCCAACCTGTCCTATTTATTTTATAATGTATGGAATTTCTTGTAATGTTCTTTTTCTGATCATGTATAATGTTTTATTAATTTCTAAATAAAATTAATTGCTGCAGGAATGCTACCACTTTAAATAAAATTTTGTTGAAGATAGATTAACAAAATTTAATAAGTGGGGTGATGGGGACGATTATTCGAGACCCCAAGAGTAACAGATTTAGTTCACAGAGCATTCCATAATGCTTGTCCTTGTCTTCTTAATCGTCTTGTTAAATTATTTTTCATAATCATTTCAGGTGTTTGAACTCTTTATCTCATTCTGTTCAGTGAAGAGCATTCGCAAAATGCTCAGCCATTACCTATTTGATTTATCCAAATACAATGATCCAGCAGCACCAAAGAATGTCACAACCTTCCATCTGGGGGCTGTGACTAACTGGATTTCCTCATCACTTGATTCCGAGATAGAAGCCTCAAGCAGAGCTTTGGAATTTTCTATTGAAATTTTTGAGGTATTTTAAGGTTTCATTTGCTATTACTAACACCATTGACCCCAACATTTTCAAACTATTCACTATTGCCACAGTATCATCATTGAGTTGATCACAACTATAGATACATCATTATTACTTCATATTCAATGGGCAGTTGATTGGCAGTATTGGTAGAGGGTCGGACGTCATGCTTTGACGCATAGAGTTACGGCCCTTTCCATTCTGAGTTCAAATCCCACCGAGGTCAACTTTGCCTTTCATCCTTACGGGGTCAATAAAATAAAGTACCAGTAATGTACTGGGTAATTGCTGGCCTTGCGTCAAAAGTAGAAACAATTATTACTTCATATTCAACATTACTGTTATTGTCATCTTTATCAAACATCACAGAAAAAGACATAGGTTCTACCATTGCCACATTTCCTATCACCAATACACTTCCAGAACCAAGTCTAAAGTCTGTCTTAAGCCAGGAGGCTTGTCAGGCCAGTGCTTCGCCCAGTTTTGTGGTGTAAAGCGCCTGAGAGTACAAGATTCCCCACTGGACAGGACGCCAGTCCATTGTTTGGTATTCGTTTTCAGCTGAGTATACTGGAGCAACATGAAATGAAGTGTTTTGCTCAAGAACACAACACACAACCCAGCCTAGGAATCGAACCCACAACATTATGATTGTAAGTCCAACACCCTTACCACTAGGCCACGTGCTTCCACTCAGTCATACAATGAAAATATGATCATGACAGTTCAATATATAATTTTTCACGCTCAGAGTTGCTGTAGCATGGAACAAACTACCTGCATCAGTTGTTAGCTGTGGAGACACTGCATCCTTTAAAACCTCCATGGAACAAACTCCCTGCATCAGTTGTTAGTTGTGGAGACACTGCATCCTTTAAAACCTCCATGGAACAAACTCCCTGCATCAGTTGTTAGCTGTGGAGACACTGCATCCTTTAAAACCTCCATGGAACAAACTACCTGCATCAGTTGTTAGCTGTGGAGACACTGCATCCTTTAAAACCTCCATGGAACAAACTCCCTGCATCAGTTGTTAGTTGTGGAGACACTGCATCCTTTAAAACCTCCATGCTTCCTGAGATTCGCCAACACTACACCTAATATTCCCCCTCCATACACACACACACACACATGTATATCATGACTCATACACTATTCACTTCCCTGACATTTGTATATTATTCTATGTACTATACATGCACCTGAGCACTGTGCACAATAATTTTATTATTATTATCATTATTATTATGATCATAAACTAATTAGGGGAGGGGGCTGAAGAATATTTATATTGCTTGTTAACTGTTAAATGGTTTATATTCTGCTTTCTCCATTAGGAACTGAATCTAAACAGTTGGCTTAAGGACCAAGAAAGATCTGTAGAGTCTCTTTTATCTGTTTTGAACAAAAGTCTGAAAACTTCTCCTCCCCTCTCTCAGCCAGTTATCATGAAATCTTTCTGCCACAAACAAATCCTCATTGTAAAAACACTTTACAATATCCTTTTATGATAATATTGAATATTTAAATGAACCTATTATTCAAATGTGTATTTCAATAAGGACATACTATCAGGTCATTAAGTATGAAATGGTCAATTTCGAATTAAGGTTAGTTTATTATCTAACATTTCATACTTAATGGAGAGAAATGAAGCAAGCATGCTCCGATGGATGTGCAATGTCAATGTGTGTGAAAGATCAAGCCTGGACGAGTTGAGAGAGAAACTGTATATAAGAGGAATAAACTGTAGTGTGCGGGAGAGATGACTGCGTTGGTATGGCCATGAGATGCACATGGATGATGACCACAGGGTGAAGAAGTGCTAAGAAATCCCAGTGGAAGGAAGACCACGGAAAACATGGGTGGAGGTGGTGAGAGCTGACCTCAGATTGCTGAAGCTCACAGGTAATGTCAAAAGGCTGCTACAAATGGAGAGGTGCTGTGCTGTTGGATATTTTTTCTGGCTCTCTATGCTCTAAATTTAAAGACCAAGCATGGATGAGTTGAGAGAGAAACTGTACAAGAAGAATAAATTGTAGTGTGCAGGAGAGACGACTGTGTTGGTATGGCCATGTTATGCACAAGGATGATGCCAACTCGGTGAAGAAGTGCCAGGTGATTCCAGCAGGGAAAAGTAGACGTAAAATGATGATGATGATGAATGATCTATTATATTTATGTAATTTTTCAAACTCTCAACCTCTTTTTTTTTGTTGTGTAAAACACCATATAAGTTGGTACAATGCCCAGAACTGGTACTCGGATGCCTGGATTCACCATAATGTTGGTTGCAGTATTTTAATTGTGACTATTAACTAGAGTCTTGTACTTTTCTGAGCTGCTCCTGACACTTTTTCCAGTCTGGTGGTGTGTTCCTGGTATTTCAGATCTGGCCAGTAGGCCCCTATTATCAGCTAAGGGCCATGTTTCAATGAAAATAGAGGTGTGGATGTTCTGGAATGTCACTTGTATGTTTTCTAGGAAGTAGATAGATTACTTATAGTAATATTTCAATTCTAGATCAGCTTTCTCTAGATTATTCTACTATGCTCTTATGTTTATCTTAGTTACAGATAATTCTCACTATACATTCATGAAATCTGTTTGTGTGTTGTTAATGTATGTTGTTTTGAATCCTACGTTTGTTAACCAGCCTTAACAGGTTAAACATATCTGTCAAGAAAGCATGTTTGTTGAAAAAATGTTATCCTACTTGCGAGTTGAAGATTTCTACCAGCTGTTACAGTTTCACTTCAATAACAACACCAACTTCTCTGTGAATCACACTAGAAAAGATACCAAAAACCAGGATTGGAGGTGAGCTTTATCTGTTAACACTTTTCATACCAACCTCGGCAAAACTGGCTCTGGTGCTATGACACAATACCAACCATTTGAAAGGGTTCTTATTTAAATTAAAATCTTTCAACGTAATTTATATAAAAGCTGTATGTTAAATTACTATTTCTAATGAAATAATTAATGATTTTAGTAAATCCCACAAAAATTAATTGAAATAAAGTGTATTTCATTAGAAATACAGTCACAAAAAGGCTGGTCCATATATCAACTTCTGTTGGATGTTCAATAGATCTTCTTCACTTTTAGAATTTAACTAGACTACACTTAAAAATATTTTTTTAAATAATTAAAATATACACAGACATGTATATAATGTAAAATGAAATTGGAAGGCCCATATATATATATATACACACACACACACACATCTTTGGCGCTACACAGTAATACAGAAGACCCGCCTTGCCTAAGTACAAAGCGAAACCTACAGTCAGTAGGCACCTCTAACAAAAATACACCCCCGTCTCACTACCCCCACCCCATCCACACCACCCCTTTCAATGTAAAGTTATGTTGGTACCACAACATCCAGTCCGAAACAAATGAGGTCGTGTAGGTGTCACAACAAAAAACACAGTCCACGATGTAATGTGGCCGTGTAGGTAACACGGTAAAAACCTCCCAGTCCACACTGTAAACGTGGTTGGTGTTAGGAAGGGCATCCAGCTGTAGAAAACCCGCCAGACAGTCCTATACGAGCAGGACAACCAATCTTGCCTCAAGTGGGAAAATTCCCGTCCAAACCCATGCAAGCGTGGAAGATGGACGTTAAACGATGATGATGATGATACACATATATATATATATATATATATATCATCATCATCTTCGTTTAACGTCCATTTTCCATGCTAGCATGGGTTAGATATATATATATATATATACACACATACACACACACATATATATATATATATATATATATATATATATATATGTGTTTGTGGGTGTCTGTGACTTATATACACTGGTCACAGACACACACACACTTACAAGCCCTTCCTATTTAGCAAGAAATATTCGCTACACACATCCTGTCCTAAAATAAGTTATATGATACATGTGACTTAATATTCAGTCACCAAATTCGAGCTAGATACAGTAATGCTGTATTCCTTTCTTTGAAGTCACCTGTTATAATTTCATTCAACAACACCACCAGCTCTCTCTCTCTCTCTTCCATTTTCCTTCTCTGTCTCCTTCTATCTCTCTCTCTATGTCTCTCTTTCAATCTACTCTCTCACAACCTCTATCTCTTTTTCTCTATCTTTCTCTCTATTTATGAAAGTACCCAGACAAACCCTGTTTTATTCCATTTGTATTCCCATTTTAGTATTTTCCCCATTATGCGCTGTTTTGTCTGTATTAAATTACAGACAAGCACACAATCACAAAGTTTTAGTAGTATACTAGATAGATGTCATCCATTACATTTGTGTGAGTGTTTTATTTGTTTTCCGTAATTTATATTATTTCTATGTTTTCTTTTATTTTTCAGTAACCTCAGCGTATCACTGGTGTTGTATGTATTGAATTTCTTGTCCTTCATTAAAGAGCCTACTATAAAAACATTCCTTGAAAATGTCCTGCAGGTAAAAGAAGCTTTTATATGTTAAGCAAGTTTCTCTCTTCCTCTCGCTCTCATTTTATTTCTCTTTATTACATTCCCTCCTCCTCTCTCTCTCCCTCTGCCTCCACCCCTCTCTGTTATTTTACCTTCTTTATCTTTCCATTAACCTCATCATTTTGTTTTTAATCTTTGTGTTTCTCAATAAATTTCTTTTTGCCCTCTTCAATGTTATACATTTCTCTGACAAAATAAAAAAGGAACAACTTATTTTTTAGCCCTTTAGTTACCATCCCAGCCAAAACCAGCTCTGGTTCTATGAAATATAATCACCCATTTTAAAGGTTTCCAATTTATATTAAAATCTTCCAACATAATCTTATATAAGAGCCTTACATTAAGTTACTATCTTAGTAATGAAATAATTAATGATTTTAGTAAATCCTTCAAAATTCTTCAATGATTAATTAAAATAGAGTGTATTTCATTAGAAATGCAGTCGTGAGTTAGAGTGTACTGAATGCATTTTGTCATGGCATCAGCATTACCACTTTACAGAGTGTACTGGGTGCATTTTGTCATGGCACCAACACTACCACTTTACAGAGTACTGGGTGCATTTTGTCATGGCACCAACACTACCACTTTACAGTATGTCTGTGTGTGTATTGTTGTAAGTGTGTCTGTGTGTTTATAATAATATACTTATACATGCTGATGCGTGTTGGAAAAACTTCTAGTGTATGTATAAGAGAAAACGACAGTGGTACAGACTTGTGATGTGAATAGACAATTAAGTATCTGATGACAGTGGACGGTGCTCCTGGGAAAGAAATCAAAAGAAATGTTGAGGTCAGATTTGTGGATATTGAGATTTACATGAGCAGAGAGTCACTCCAGGTAGAGCTGCTACTTCTCCATATTGAGAGATCACAGCTCCGATACTATGGCCATGTGGTTAGAATGTCCCAGGAAAGAATTGCTGGACAGATTTTATGGGCAAAACCAACTGGCAAGAGACCCAGGGATACACTCTGAGCAAGATGGTTGGATAACATACATGAGTTTGGCTGGTTTTGCTTGGGGATCCAGCTGGATTAGTTGGAAACGATTTCATCTGACAGGACCTGTAGGAAGGAGTGTTTGAGGACTCTGGCCCCTGTGACTCTCTCAGGAATAAGTGGGCGAAGAAGAAGATATTTATATGATCAAGACAAGTAATAATTTGTTGTACTACACACCTGCCAGATCCATTTGAACTATGATATAGCTACTATTGCTATCAATTGAACGTTGACTTGTTTATGACTTGTATGGAAGCTTCTTTTATATTGCCAAGGATGTAGTATATTACTTGACATCAGATGTATTGGAAATTGAAGACAAATTATGAAATTGTTAAGAATTAGGCACTTCTTGTTGGTTGAAGATCTAATAAAAAGAAAATGGACAGCAATGGCAGTGCCCCAGCCTGGCCTGAGCCTGTCAGCTGAGACACATAATATAGTAAGAGAACATAGTAGATTATAACTCAAAGCTTTGAAGTTCCACTCTCACCCTCTCTTTATGAGTCTTTGTTTCTGCTACAATTCCAACCACAATAGTTAAAGAATTATATTTCATCTCATTTTTTTTTCTCTTTGTAACAATTATTGAGGCTCATAGATTATGGTTGAAATTTGCAAACCTCATTGCAATGTGTCTTAAGAGAAGACCTGACTCTATGTGACAGCTCTCTCAGTCAAGCCTAAAATTGATATCACATTCACTTTACAGTTTGTTTTTATTGCTATTAGAAAAAGCATTCAGTTATAAATTTACATTTAATTCAAGAATTTATTATATGGAATTCAAAAATATTTCCTGCATATAACTCCTCTAATGAATTAGTCTCAAAGTCTTCAATCCCAATATACAAACACTTCTGAATATCTTTGAAAATATAATAAATTAATCTGAAACCATGCATATATATATCTTTTAAATATCATCATCATCGTTTAACATCCATTTTGTATGTTCGCAAGGGTTTTTTAATATATCCTATATATATTTAACTGTATTTTCAGGATTCCAACATTGTACAATTCTTGTCAATGGGATTTCTGTCGTCAGATCGAAATGAGGTACATGCAGCTATCAATTTACTTTCTATTGGATCCAAGCTGGAATCGTTCCCACATCTTGCGTATGTAAACTTATCTTTTCCATATTGCATACATATCATTGCTTCTATACATATAGAGATTCATCATCATCATTTTACGTCTGCTTTTCCATGCTTGCAAGGGTGGGACGGGTCCTATTCAGCACAGCATCTTTCCACTTGTCACGGTCCTTCGTCATCTCCACTGTGAGCTTCAGCGATCTGAGGTCTGCTCTCACCACCTCCGCCCATATTTTTCGTGGTCTTCCTCTACCACGTCTTCCTTCAACTGGGATTTCTTGGCACTTCTTATCTATATATTATTTTTATCGCATGATAATCTTTGCTATTGTACAATTACATTGTATCTTTATTTCATAGTTGCCATTAGTTTAACAAACATCTTGTGTAATGTTCAGCTTCATGTCAGCCCCAATCCAACTGACCTATCTCCAGCAGGTTGAGCAACTACATAGGAGCTCCCTTGTTGGCTCAAAACATCTTGTTTTCATTAATTTAGATATGAGTATATGTAGTTTACTTTTAGGAAGGTCGGAATTGATCAAAATTTATTGAACTAAGCTATGTGGAAAATGTATTTAGGGAGTTAATGTCTCTACACAAACCTGCTCCAGATGCAGCTTCAAAACTTTCCACTGCTCATGTACATTCTCCACGAACAGAATATTTTTTAATATGGTCTCAGCATTCGGTAATCAGAAGAAGGGAGGTAGGTGTAAAAGCCAAACTCGCTATCTTCAATTCAGTATTTGTGCCATCCCTTACCTATGGTCATGAATCTTGGGTAATAATGAAAAGAATACGATCGCGAATACAAGCGGCCAAAATGAGGTTCCTCCAAAGGGTCTTTGGAGTAATGTTACTCAATAAAGTGCGTAGCTCGGATATTATTTATTTTGAGAACAATACCTTAACATCAGTATGAGTGGCCGGTTACAGTTAGTTTGAACAGAAAGGGGTGAGAGAATTCTGGCCGGTTACAACCGGTTTAAATGCTAAAGGGTTAAGCATGCTTTTGATATCAACCTGCCCAAAACTGGCTCTGCTTCTATTACACAAAACCACCCATTTTAAAGGGGTCCTATTTAAATTAAAATCTTTCAAAATAGTTTTATATAAGAACCCATCATGTTAATATCCATTTTGCCACCCACCCTTGCAAGGGTTGGCTGAGTCCTTCTCTATATGTTAAATTATCATCATTGCCGTTTTATGTTTGTTTTTACATGGGTTGGACAGAACCATGTGGTAAGATATTAGTATTAAAATCATCACCATCATCATCATCATGTATATTTTCAATGCTTGTATGGGTTGGACAGGTTGTCGCATTCAGAGACTTGACAGGTCAGACAACTGTGTCTATTACATTCCATTCTGGTATGGTTTCTACGGCTGGACACCCTTCCTTATGGTAACCACCTCATAGTGTGTACTTCATGTGTTTTATCATGGCACCACCACTGCCTTCTAACAGGGTGGATTACCATTTATCAACATAATGATTAATAATTTGAGTAAATTCCTCAAAATTCTTAATTAATTAAAATGGAGTATATTTCATTAGAAATATGGTTCCAAAAGTATTAAGCCAATGAAAGTCAACAGTGATTCTGTTTAAAGAAACATTGTTTTTTGTAATGCATCTATTGGAAAGATCCGAAATATTAATGTTTTAACTATCTGTTAACAAAATATTGGTTACTATGTTCATAGAATCATCATCATTTAACATCCATTTTTCCACGCTAGCATGGGTTAGACAAGTTGTCCTATTGAGACAAGTCAGATTAGATGACCGTTTCTTGTTCATACTGAACTGTTTCTGGCTTTGTATCTATGGCTAGATGCCCTTCCTAATGCCAACCACATTTACAGTGTGTACTGGGTGCTTTATGGGGTAACACCTATACAACACTTTACAGTGTGTACTGGGTGCTTTATGTCATGATGCCTACATGACCACTTTACAGTGTGTACTGGGAGCTTTATGTCATGATGTCTACATGACCACTTTACAGTGTGTACTGGGTGCTTTATGTCATGATGTCTACATGACCACTTTACAGTGTGTACTGGGTGCTTTATGTCATGATGTCTACATGACCACTTTACAGTGTGTACTGGGTGCTTTATGTCATGATGTCTACATGACCACTTTACAGTGTGTACTGGGTGCTTTATGTCGTGATGTCTACATGACCACTTTACAGTGTGTACTGGGTGCTTTATGTCGTGATGTCTACATGACCACTTTACAGTGTGTACTGGGTGCTTTATGTCATGATGCCTACATGACCACTTTACAGTGTGTACTGGGTGCTTTATGTCGTGATGTCTACATGACCACTTTACAGTGTGTACTGGGTGCTTTATGTCATGATGTCTACATGACCACTTTACAGTGTGTACTGGGTGCTTTATGTCATGATGTCTACATGACCACTTTACAGTGTGTACTGGGTGCTTTATGTCGTGATGTCTACATGACCACTTTACAGTGTGTACTGGGTGCTTTATGTCGTGATGTCTACATGACCACTTTACAGTGTGTACTGGGTGCTTTATGTCATGATGTCTACATGACCACTTTACAGTGTGTACTGGGTGCTTTATGGGGTAACACCTATACAACCACATTTACAGTGTGTACTGGGTGCTTTATGTCATGATGCCTACATGACCACTTTACAGTGTGTACTGGGTGCTTTATGGGGTAACACCTATACAACCACATTTACAGTGTGTACTGGGGGCTTTATGTCGTGATGTCTACATGACCACTTTACAGTGTGTACTGGGTGCTTTATGTCATGATGTCTACATGACCACTTTACAGTGTGTACTGGGTGCTTTATGTCGTGATGTCTACATGACCACTTTACAGTGTGTACTGGGTGCTTTATGTCGTGATGTCTACATGACCACTTTACAGTGTGTACTGGGTGCTTTATGGGGTAACACCTATACAACCACATTTACAGTGTGTACTGGGGGCTTTATGTCATGATGTCTACATGACCACTTTACAGTGTGTACTGGGTGCTTTATGTCATGATGTCTACATGACCACTTTACAGTGTGTACTGGGTGCTTTATGTCGTGATGTCTACATGACCACTTTACAGTGTGTACTGGGTGCTTTATGTTGTGATGCCTACATGACCACTTTACAGTGTGTACTGGGTGCTTTATGTTGTGATGCCTATATGACCACTTTACAGTGTGTACTGGGTTTTTTATGTTGTGACACCTATACAACACTTTACAGTGTGTACTGGGTGCTTTATGTTGTGACACCTCTACAAACACTTTACAGTGTGTAGTGGGTGCTTTATGTAGTGACACCTCTACAACTACTTTACAGTGTGTACTTTATGTGGTGACATCTATACAACTACTTTACAGTGTGTACTGGGTGCTTTATGTTGTGACACCTATACAACCACATTTACAGTGTGTACTGGGTGCTTTATGGGGTAACTCCTCTACAACCACTTTACAGTGTGGACTGGGTGCTTTATGTTGTGACACCTATACAACACTTTACAGTGTGTACTGGGTGCTTTATGTTGTGACACCTCTACAAACACTTTACAGTGTGTACTGGGTGCTTTATGTAGTGACACCTCTACAACTACTTTACAGTGTGTACTTTATGTGGTGACACCTATACAACTACTTTACAGTGTGTACTGGGTGCTTTATGTTGTGACACCTATACAACCACATTTACAGTGTGTACTGGGTGCTTTATGTGGTGACACCTCTACAACCACTTTACAGTGTGGACTGGGTGCTTTATGTTGTGACACCTATACAACACTTTACAGTGTGTACTGGGTGCTTTATGTGGTGACACCTCTACAACCACTTTACAGTGTGGACTGGGTGCTTTATGTTGTGACACCTATACAACACTTTACAGTGTGTACTGGGTGCTTTATGGGGTAACTCCTCTACAACCACTTTACAGTGTGGCCTGGGTGCTTTATGTTGTGACACCTATACAACACTTTACAGTGTGAACAGGGAGCTGGGGTGGGAAACTTGCATTGGGATGAAAAAAGTAGATCTAGGGGTGGGGGAGGACGTGGGTAGTGTGTTAGGATGGGGGAGGGGAAGTGGTGCTTACTAAATGTATGTTACAACCTGTGCATATGGGAAGGCGGGTCTTTTGCATTATTACATAACTCCAGAAATCTTGATCCTATGTCATTGTCTTTGAAATAGTGATTATGTTATTGTTATTGTTGTCAACTAAATTTCAGCTTCTATTTGATATTGTCAACTAATTCCAAATAAATTAATGTCATCATATTTATTGTGGTGAGCATTAAATACCTTTGTCATTGTCATCATCATCATCATCATAAGTCCATTGTCTATGAATTGGACACGTTATCACTGTCAGAGATGAAACAAGTTCAAGAGCCACGTCTTGTTTATACATTCCATTTTTGGTTTAGTTTGTACATATGGATGACCTTCTTAATGCCAACTACTTTACAGAATGTACTTGGTGCATATTATTGTGGTACCAACATTACCACTTTACAGAGTGTACTGGGTGCATTTTATTGTGGCACTAACATTACCACTTTACAGAGTGTACTTGGTACATATTATTGTGGTACCAACATTACTACTTTACAGAGTGTACTGGGTGCATATTATTGTGGTACCAACATTACTACTTTACAGAGTGTACTGGGTGCATTTTATTGTGGCACTAACATTACTACTTTACAGAGTGTACTGGGTGCATATTATTGTGGTACCAACATTACTACTTTACAGAGTGTACTGGGTGCATTTTATTGTGGTACCAACATTACTACTTTACAGAGTGTACTGGGTGCATTTTATTGTGGCACTAACATTACTACTTTACAGAGTGTACTGGGTGCATATTATTGTGGTACCAACATTACTACTTTACAGAGTGTACTGGGTGCATTTTATTGTGGTACCAACATTACTACTTTACAGAGTGTACTGGGTGCATTTTATTGTGGCACTAACATTACTACTTTACAGAGTGTACTGGGTGCATATTATTGTGGTACCAACATTACTACTTTACAGAATGTACTTGGTACATATTATTGTGGTACCAACATTACTACTTTACAGAGTGTATTGGGTGCATTTTATTGTGGCACTAACATTACTACTTTACAGAGTGTACTGGGTGCATATTATTGTGGTACCAACATTTCTACTTTACAGAGTGTACTGGGTGCATATTATTGTGGTACCAACATTACTACTTTACAGAGTGTACTGGGTGCATTTTATTGTGGCACTAACATTACTACTTTACAGAGTGTACTGGGTGCATTTTATTGTGGCACTAACATTACTACTTTACAGAGTGTACTGGGTGCATATTATTGTGGTACCAACATTACTACTTTACAGAGTGTACTGGGTGCATTTTATTGTGGCACTAACATTACTACTTTACAGAGTGTACTGGGTGCATTTTATTGTGGCACTAACATTACTACTTTACAGAGTGTACTGGGTGCATATTATTGTGGTACCAACATTACTACTTTACAGAGTGTACTGGGTGCATATTATTGTGGTACCAACATTACTACTTTACAGAGTGTACTGGGTGCATTTTATTGTGGCACTAACATTACTACTTTACAGAGTGTACTGGGTGCATTTTATTGTGGCACTAACATTACTACTTTACAGAGTGTACTGGGTGCATATTATTGTGGTACCAACATTACTACTTTACAGAGTGTACTGGGTGCATTTTATTGTGGCACTAACATTACTACTTTACAGAGTGTACTGGGTGCATTTTATTGTGGCACTAACATTACTACTTTACAGAGTGTACTGGGTGCATATTATTGTGGTACCAACATTACTACTTTACAGAGTGTACTGGGTGCATTTTATTGTGGCACTAACATTACTACTTTACAGAGTGTACTGGGTGCATTTTATTGTGGCACTAACATTACTACTTTACAGAGTGTACTGGGTGCATATTATTGTGGTACCAACATTACTACTTTACAGAGTGTACTGGGTGCATTTTATTGTGGCACTAACATTACTACTTTACAGAGTGTACTGGGTGCATTTTATTGTGGCACTAACATTACTACTTTACAGAGTGTACTGGGTGCATTTTATTGTGGCACTAACATTACTACTTTACAGAGTGTACTGGGTGCATATTATTGTGGTACCAACATTACTACTTTACAGAGTGTACTGGGTGCATTTTATTGTGGTACCAACATTACTACTTTACAGAGTGTACTGGGTGCATTTTATTGTGGCACTAACATTACTACTTTACAGAGTGTACTGGGTGCATATTATTGTGGCACTAACATTACTACTTTACAGAGTGTACTGGGTGCATATTATTGTGGCACTAACATTACTACTTTACAGAGTGTACTGGGTGCATTTTATTGTGGCACTAACATTACTACTTTACAGAGTGTACTGGGTGCATATTATTGTGGCACTAACATTACTACTTTACAGAGTGTACTGGGTGCATTTTATTGTGGCACTAACATTACTACTTTACAGAGTGTACTGGGTGCATATTATTGTGGCACTAACATTACTACTTTACAGAGTGTACTGGGTGCATATTATTGTGGTACCAACATTACTACTTTACAGAGTGTACTGTTTATCATGACTCCAGTGCTACTACACCTACCACTTTGCAGAGGTCTTTCTTTTAAATCATTTCAGCAAGTGTGGTAGACAGTAAGTAGGATATGATTTGCAGAAGATTTCGCTGCTGTTTCTAGCAGTCTCAGCAACCATATAAAGGGTTCTTTCTTGGCTTGCAAACTAGTGATAGTCTAACATTACAATAAAAAGTTGGAGGTTTGTTATAGTGTATTCAGTACAGTTGATGTAAACATTAAAATCCTATCAAAGAGAAAATTTCTTTTAACTTGTTGTTGTTGTTGTTGTTGTTAGTTAGCATTTATTTGTCTTTTGTGTTTTTCTTCTGTCTTTCCTTCTGTTTGAAATGTTTTATTACATGAGAGAAGTTCAACAATATCTCTGATGACAAATGTAATTTGTTGATGATTCTTTTGTTTTATATTTTCTCTCTTATTGTCAGATCTATTATTACTCACTTCCCCTATTATCTAACATTAAACAGTCTGTGTATTATTTGTTCCAGCTCTGACCTTTCCATGAATTCCCCTCATTATATTCTCTCATCTACTTAAGTAAATATTTAAAGATTCTCATTATTCTGCCTAACTTGACTTCCTACTCAGATTATGTTGGTCTAAACAAAACCAAATGAAATACAAAAATACACTTAAAATATAAACAAAACCTGCCATCATATTTGTATCTAACGTTTTTTGTGTCTGTCAATATTTTGAAATTAAAACAGTATTATGTTCTGTCTTGACAATTTCTTCACATCACACAAAAAATAAATTGTATTATTGTATAAAAGGAAAGAGTTAACACTTTGAGAATTATTATATTTACAATAGTTTATAACTTTGCCTATTAATTTGTATGGTGAGAAAATGGGGTCCCACATGCTGGCCTCCCCACAGCCCCGGCAGACAGGATGGAGAAGGCGTTTCCCCGGAGGATGGTAAGGGAGATTTGCTGGAAGAGCCATTCCAACTCGCGAGGCTCACACCTGCGGCTGGCCAGCTCAGTGCCTATGGAGGTTAATAGGGAGGTAGCCCTAGGGCCAAGGACACCAGAAGTCTCCACTGCCAAGGGCACGACCTGTCGGAGAGTGACCAGTAGTTGGAGAGTTTGGCCTCCTCAGCCCGACGTGCAGAGTAGAGTCTAGTCTAGTTTAAAGTCTGTCTTAAGCTTGTTAGGCTGATACTTATCCCAGTTTCATGGCATGAAGCAACTGAGACTGAAGGACTCCCCCCTGGACAGAATGCCAGTCCATCGCAGGAGTAAATTCTCAGCTATTGTTGGTACTCATTTTCAGCTGAGTAGAGTGGAGCAATGTGAAATGAAGTGTTTTGCTCAAGAACACAACACACCACACAGCCCAGGAATCAAACTCACAAGATTATAACCATAAATCCAACACCCTTACCACTAGGCCACACATCTCCACTATCAGTGGAGTGCTGGATTGGATGTTGTATATGGTTTATTCTCAGTTTTTGACTTTCCCATTCATCTTTCCAGAGTTAACAAAATAAGTACCAGTAATATATTAGATTCATCAGAACAGTGTTGTTATGGCTCCTTAATAGTTAAAACGTCTAGTTGGTATCTGGAAGATATGGGTTTAGTTCCTCATAGCAGCCAATGGCAACTTCTTTTTCCATCTTTTAAGGGTTTTCACCCTATTTTATAAGCCACCTTTATAGCATTTCTGCATTTGAACTCACCATCCTTCATATACATACATACATACATACATATATATATATATATATATATATATATATATATATATATATATATATTTATTGTATAGAAGGAGCTTCTACAGGACTAGAACTGTTTCATTCAGATGAAATCTTCAGGAGCTTCCTGAAGATTTCATCTGAATGAAATAGTTCTAGTCCTGTAGAAGCTCCTTCTATACAATAAATATATTTTACTCTGCCATGTATTGACTACCTTACTTACTGTGGTTATCCCCGACTCAACCCGGGACCTACATATATATATATATATATTTATATATATATATACATATACATACACTGTAAATGTGATTAGTGTTAGGAAGGGCATGCAGCTGTAAAAAACCTGCCAGAGACACTTCTGTACGAGCGAGACACGGTTTCCCAACCATTCCCGCATCAAATGGAACAAAACCGTCTAACTCATGCTAGCGTGGAAGATGGATGTTAAACAATGATGATGATGATGATATATATGTATATATACTTTGTGAACTTATCTTAACTCCTAATTAGAAAGAAATCATTCTTTCATTAACCTTGTTAGAAGCTTTGATAATTCTGTAAAGAAAACACATTTTTTAAAAATCCCGCTCCATTCTCTCTTTCTCTCCTAATTTTGCCAAGCTCTCCTGAAGCAGAATATATTTTACTTCACTTACGACATTTGATGAAAGAAAGACTCTAAAGTCTGTTTAATATCACAAGATTGGCTACTGAGTTCAGCCTCAAGCTTTGGCACCAGATGAGTTTGTTAAATGAAACTTGCTGTTAAGTAAATTTCAACTTAGTTCTGATACCACGTATGTCGTTAAGCAGATTATGTGCTGATATTCCAATTAACTTTAAAAGAAGAGAAACACCTTATCTCAGACTAGAATTAGATTTGTTCTGCTTGAAGCTGATTATTGTTGTTGTTGCTACTGTTAGTCTTTATTTGCTTTGTTTTCAAACTAATACAGACATGCATACACATACTCATATCATCATCATCATCGTGGTGGATTGGCAGTATCGGTAGAGCGTTGGACAATATGCTTTATGGCATTAAGTTATGGCCCTTTACGTTCTGAGTTCAAATCCTGCCGAGGTTAGGTTTGCCTTTCATCCTTACGAGGTCGATAAAATAAAGTACCAGTAATGCACTGGGGTTGATTTAATTGACTTTCCCCTTCCCCCAAATTTGTAGGCCTTGTGCCTAAATCAGAAACCATCATTATTATCACTAGGGGTGGTGGATTGGCAGTATTGGTAAAGGGTCGGACACCATGTTAGGGTGGTGGATTGGCAGTGTAGGTAAGGGTCGGACACCATGCTAGGGTGGTGGATTGGCAGTGTAGGTAAGGGTCGGACACCATGTTAGGGTGGTGGATTGGCAGTGTAGGTAAGGGTCGGACACCATGCTAGGGTGGTGAATTGGCAGTGTAGGTAAGGGTCGGACACCATGCTAGGGTGGTGGATTGGCAGTGTAGGTAAGGGTCGGACACCATGCTAGGGTGGTGGATTGGCAGTATAGGTAGTGGGTTGGACACCATGCTAGGGTGGTGGATTGGCAGTGTAGGTAGAGGGTCGGACACCATGCTAAGGTGGTAGATTAGCAGTATCGGTAGAAGGTCGGACGCCATGCTTTGTCGCATAGAGTTATGGCCCTTGCCATTCTGAATTCAAATCCCGCCGAGGTTAACTTTGCCTTTCATCCTTATGGGGTCGATAAAATAAAGTACCAGTAATACACTGGGATAATTGCTGGCCTTGTGCCAAAAGTAGAAACAAAATATAATAATTGTTTCAACTTTTGGCACAAGGCCAGCAATTATCCCAGTGTATTACTTGTACTTTATTTTATCGACCCCATAAGGATGAAAGGCAAAGTTAACCATGGCGGGATTTGAACTCATAAAGTAAAGGGCCGTAACTCTTTGCTGCAAAGCATGGTGTCCGACCCTCTACCTACACTGCCAATTCACCACCCTAGCATGGTGTCCGACCCTCTACCTACACTGCCAATCCACCACTCTAGCATGGTGTCCGACCCACTACCTACACTGCCAATCCACCACCCTAGCATGGTGTCCGACCCTCTACCTACACTGCCAATCCACCACCCTAGCATGGTGTCCGACCCTCTACCTACACTGCCAATCCACCACTCTAGCATGGTGTCCGACCCTCTACCTACACTGCCAATCCACCACCCTAGCATGGCGTCCGACTTTCTACTGATACCGCCAATCCACCACCCTAGCATGGTGTCTGACCCTCTACCTACACTGCCAATCCACCACCCTAGCATGGTGTCCGACCTTCTACCGATACTGCCAATCCACCACTCTAGCATGGTGTCCGACCCACTACCTACACTGCCAATCCACCACCCTAGCATGGCGTCCGACCTTCTACCGATACTGCCAATCCACCACCTTAGCATGGTGTCCGACCCACTACCTACACTGCCAATCCACCACCCTAGCATGGTGTCCGACCTTCTACCGATACTGCCAATCCACCACCCTAGCATGGTGTCCGACCCACTACCTACACTGCCAATCCACCACCCTAGCATGGTGTCCGACCTTCTACTGATACTGCCAATCCACCACCCTAGCATGGTGTCCGACCTTCTACCGATACTGCCAATCCACCACCCTAGCATGGTGTCCGACCCACTACCTACACTGCCAATCCACCACCCTAGCATGGTACCCGACCTTCTACCGATACTGCCAATCCAGCACCCTTGAAACAAAATATAATAGTGGTTTCTGATTTAGGTACAAGGCCAAGAATTGTTTGGGCGAAGGGGAAAGTCAATTAAATTGACCCCAGTGCATTACTGGTACTTTATCTTATCAGCCCTGTAAGCATGAAAAGCAAACCTAACCGAGGCAGGATTTGAACTCAGAATGTAAAAGGCCATAACTCTATGCTGCAAAGCATGTCCAACGCTCTATCGATATTGACAATCTACCCCCAAAATAGAAAATAATTGTTTCTACTTTTGGCACAAGGCCAGCAATTATACCAGTGTATTACTGGTACTTTATTTTATCGACCCCGTAAGGATGAAAGGCAAAGTTAACCTCGGTGGGATTTGAACTCAGATCATAAAGGGACGTAACTGTGCTGCAAAGCATGACGTCCGACCCTCTACCGATACTGCCAATCTACCCCCAAAATAAAAAATAATAATGGTTTCTGATTTAGGCACATGGCCTGGGGAAGGGAAAGTTGATTAAATCGACCCCATAAGAATGAAAGTCAAAGCTAACTTCTGAGGATTTGAACTCAGAGTGCAAAGGGCTGTAACTCTATGCCACAAAGGATGTTGTCCGACGCTCTACTGATACTTATTTATAATAATAAATAATGGAAATATTAATCTTTTAACGATTTTTGAAAATTTATTTTCCTAATTATTCTCCACCTTTCTTTATGTCTTTGATTGCCATCAATTAAACACTGCCATCTTGCACCATCAGCATTCCACTGCAATTACTTATATTATCTGTTCTGCTAAACCAACTTAAAAGAGAGAGCTGCATCTACCAAGACATATAAAGCTGTGCATTGGCACATGTCTAGGTGACTTAGACACCACCTACGTTTGGCTTGCCATCAACATGTTCTTCTACCTTCCGTAGTAACAGAAGATCATCTACACACACAGATGCACACTTTGTTGATGTAGACTATGTTAGTGAGCAGACTCTCGCTTAAACTTGCATCACTATAAAACCAGCCTCTTTTACATTTATAATAACACGACTAAAATTCTGAATATTTCAAAAAATATATATAGATGTTTTGTTGTTATATTTTCATTTTTTATTTAAATGAGAGAAAAAAAATCTAAAAGTAACTCTTCTAATAACATGATTGAAGAGAAGTGTAGGCAGTTGTTTTTATATGGCAGGTTTTGTTATATATTTCCCCATGTCTGTCTATCCAATCTCATATATTTTATTATGTTTGAAAATGAGTTAAATAAATATGAGTCATGAATGTGTTGTAGTAGCAGGTATTCAGCTAACTATAGAGGTCATCAGTTGATGAAGTAGGCTGTGTGTGTAGAAGTGTGTGTGTGTATATGTGTGAGTAGAATGTGTGTGTTTGTTGTAAACTGTTACCATATGTTTGCTGTTTTGGAAGTGTGTGTGTTTTCCAAATCTTTTGGATGTTTCATCAATTAATTAGTAAGTAGATTTGGTATAGCAACTGACAGGTAGCTAGCTAGTTTAGTTTTAAAGAAGAATGCAGACTCCATATAAATAATGTTTTGTTTTGGCATTTCTAACAGAAAAACTGGATTAAAAAAATAAAGAAATTGTATTTTAAGAATAAAAAAAAACTCAACCGAAACATAACTAAGTGTGAAACAGTAAGTGGATGTAGAAATAATTTATTAAAGGTTCTTTAGTTACGAACCTGGCAAAAACCACCTCTGGTTCTATGAAATAAAACCACCCATTTTAACTCTTTAGTTAGATTGGAAACCTTAAGAATGGATGGTTTTATTTATTAGAACCAGAGCTGGTTTTGGTTAGTATGGTAACTAAAGGGTTAAAATGGGAGGTTTTATTTCATAGAACCAGAGCTGGTTTTGAGCAGGTTGGTAACTAAAGGGTTAAAATGGGTGGTTTTATTTCATAGAACCAGAACTGGTTTTGGTCAGGTTGGTAACTAAAGGGTTAAAATGGGAGGTTTTATTTCATAGAACCAGAACTGGTTTTGGTCAGGTTGGTAACTAAAGGGTTAAAATGGGAGGTTTTATTTCATAGAACCAGAGCTGGTTTTGGTCAGGTTGGTAACTAAAGGGTTAAAATGGGAGGTTTTATTTTATTGAACCAGAGTTGGTTTTGGTCGGGTTGGTAACTAAAGGGTTAAAATGTGTGATTTTATTTCATAGAACCAGAGCTGGTTTCAGTCAGGTTGGTAACTAAAGGGTTAAAATGGGAGGTTTTATTTCATAGAACCAGAGCTGGTTTCAGTCAGGTTGGTAACTAAAGGGTTAAAATGGGAGGTTTTATTTCATAGAACCAGAGCTGGTTTCAGTCAGGTTGGTAACTGGTTAAGTGATATAGAAACAGACAAATTCCAGCTCTGAGAACCAACTGAAGTAGAGAATAAGAAAAACAAAGTAATAATAGTCATAAACAAGTTTCTGTACTCTGGGGTATAACTTTATTATTGTTTAGGAAAATTAAGGCAGGAGTTGCAATCGGTAGATAGTATCAGCAATGGAAAGACCAATGGAAACATTGTTTCCTCGGTCCAATTTAACAAGTTCAACCCCACTCAGTAAGTGAACAGGGCATGATGAACATTGTCAATTGAACTCTGTTAGTGTTGAGGAAACAGTATTTTCATTGACATATTGTTTTTGATAAAGTGGATAGCATTGGTGGATAAGGAAGTCAGGACCGCTATATAGATAGTATTGCATCCAAATTCAGATAACTCTCTGAGCAAACTCAGTGGAGATTGTTCAGCTCAGTTTCTGCTTCAGCTAAGAAAGAGAAAAAAACAATCATATAATGTAAAATTTTAAAGTGTTACTCATTAAAATGTTCAAATTGCTCCTCTCCTTGTGGAGCATGTACCAAACATTCACAATCCCTGCTTTAATATTTCTGCCATTCTACATCAGTTCAAGGTGTATAGTTGATTGAATCAAACCAATACCTGACTGGTATTTATTTTTTATTTTTGTGGTAAAGGCTTTACCTTCCACAATTATCTCATAATAAATAATAATAATATTAACAATAATAATTATTATTATTTTAGGTTAGGTGATGCTTTGACAACAAACAACATTGTTCGGGAACAAGACCCCAAGATATCAAATGATTCTGCGATTCAATGGAACAATAAAATCCACAACTCTTATGATAATCTACCACCAAATCATATTGATCAAAAAGTTTCTGGAAAATTGACATCAATTCATGAGCAGAACATTGAAGACTTGATAGAAAAGATTCAAACTGGTTTAGAAGTAAGTATATATTTCTCTGTATTTCTAGAGATGGTCCTACATAGTGCTGAGTAATACTATTTATTGTAAAGTGAATTAATATGTATGGTGAAGGTGGTGCTTGTGTTCTTGAGTGAGACACTTTATTTCAGTTTACTCAGCTGTAGAAATGAGTTGCAACATTACTGGTACCAAGCTGTATCAGCCATTGCCTTTCCCTTGGATAACATTGGTGGTATGGAGAGGAGAGACTGGTATACATGGGCGACTGCTGGTCTTCCACAAACACACCTTGTCTAGGCTTGTGCATCAAAGAGGAACTTTCTAGGTGCAAAACCTTGGTCATTCATGGCAGAAGGGGGCCTATGATGAATATGTATGATATGTAGGATTGTATTTGTGTTTTGTGATATTCTTCTGGTTTTTTTCCTACTACCAGTACTTTGATTATTCTTGGAATAAACTATCCTTAGAAATTGCCAGGGGTCAATAAAATAAAGTACCAGTAATACACTGAGGTAATTGCTGGCCTTGTACCAAAGGTAGAAACAATTATTTGTATACAAATATAAATAGTAATAAAATACTGTCAAATATAAAATGGTACAATGATGCTAAAAAAAACTTAAGAAATGTTTTGCCTTTAATTTCTGTATAAGTTCCTTTTCTCCTCCTCACTCCTGAATAATTGTTTCAGAAAGACATTTTAAAAAAATGGGAAATAGAAATTTGAAAAACAAAAGGATTATTTTACAGATCCTTTTGTAACTAAAATTTCAACACGCTTTCTTTTTTCCAGGTAAAAGATGTAAAAGTTTCCGAAATGATTGATGTTTATGAGCACAAGTTACAATCAATGCAGGTAAAATTGGTTATATTGAATATGTATTGTGAAAATATCTCCTTAATTGTCTGTATACAATGTATCAGTTTATTTGTTATTTGTATACTAAAAGCATGATCTGAGGCCTGGTTGTGTGGTTAAAAGGTTTGCCTCACAACTGCAGAACTTTTAGTATGTCTTGAAACATTAAAAAACATTATACATGGCGAAAAAGATCATTACTAGAAATCTCATATGTTATAAAATAAATAGGATGGGTTAGGGTCTCAATATGTAAACTAATAGACTAATTCTGGTTTAAAAAAACAAATCAATGGAGACAACCCAGAAAAATAACTGTTTCTTTCCCCACCACTTATTCCAAACCCTCCTCTATTATTTGGGTCCCATGAGTGTCAATAAAACAGTGATATCTGATGAGCCAAAATTTGGCAGCCTTTTCCTTCAGTTTCCAAATCTTCCAATTTCCCTTAAAAAATTTTTTTTCTTTCATTTTGTTAATTACTACTTAATTAGATGAGCTCATTTGGCAGTACATCCAAGTGAATTTACCTGTATTTATTTTGGGTTAATCCCTTCAATGTAGACAAGAATGGATTTCTAGGTGGGATATGTAGTTTTGGGGAGAAAAGGACAGAATGAAATATAGTTTGTAAAAAGGTGAAGCAAGTACATTTAGTTTCAGGTCAGCAAGTACACTGGAGTAAAGACCAGTATTGTAGCTTAATGACTATAAATGATTCAAATGTGTTTTGGTGAGTGAAGGTATTTCTAAATATGGAGAAGGACACATGGCTTAATGGTTAAGATATTTACTTCATAATCACAAGGTTCTCAGTTCAATTGATCAAAGCCTTGCTAATTAAATTGGGTAATCTAAAACTGTGGTAGACTCTTTGATGGACTATTCCTGTAACTGAAAGGGTCAGCTATGTTGCTATGTGACACCTGATCTGGATAGGGGTTAAGTTTAGAGTACAAGTATCTGTAGAATACACTATAGTTCAGTGAGTATATAGTTTTGTTGGTTGAACTGGAGTACTCATTGTTGAAACGAACAAAAGATTCATTTAACCTTTTCATAACTGCATTTCTAATTTTAATTAATTAACAAAGAATGTCAAGGGATTTACTAAAATGATTAGTTATATGATTACTAAGACAGTAACTTAATGTAAGGTTTCTTTGTAAAATTATGTGGGAGGATTTTAATTTAAATTGAAAATCTTTAAAATCTATATTTCATTGAGCCAGAGCTGGTTTTGGCTGGGTTGATAACAGAAGGGTCAACCATGAAGTGTGAATAGCTCTTCCCCTCCTTTTGTATTCTTATTGATTGGATTACAAATAAATAAAGACCACATGGAACGTATCCTTAATCTGTGTAAAGAAAATATCATATACTTCCTTAGATGCGAGAACAGCAGTTGCAGGACTTATTGGAAGCTAAGACATTAGCAGTGATTCGAGCAGATCGTGTCATTAGTCAGTACCGATCCCGTCGTGCAGAAGCTGAGGCAGAGGTAAGTTTTTATTTGCATGGTCTTCATATACATCATCATCATCGTTTAACATCCATCTTCCATGCTAACATGAGCACTTTACTGTGCGTACTGGGTGCTTTTTGTCATGACTCCTACATGATCACTTTACTTTGTGGGCTGGACGCATTTTGTTTACAGTGTAAGGGTGGTGTGGACAGAACTTTATATTAATGTTATAATGTAAGTATGAAGTGTCAGCTGTCTCAACCAACCACAGACACTTTGCATGTATGGTCCCGTATCTCCTGAAGGAGTCGTAGGTATGCGGTATTGACATGTGGCGTTTCTAGGACATTTTTAAACCTGGCAGAGCGCATCTCCTTTCCAGGTCTGAATACAGCAGATTTTATTCCAGTAAATGATAGAGGGTGAGAGGAAGGAAGCGAGAAAGAGATATAGAGAACGAATCGACCCCAGTACTTGACTGGTACTTTTTTATCGACATCGAATGGATGAAAGGCAAAGTTGACCTTGGTGTGACTTAAACTCAGAGAACAGAACCGAAACAAATGCCACAAAGTATTCCATCTGATGTTCTAATGACTCTGCCAATTTGTTACCAGACACATTACTAGTGATTTAATTTCTGAGGAAAAATGTTTATGATTTGGAATGAGACATATACATCTAGGGTGGGTTAGGGGCATGAACAAATTGGATTCCAACAAGTCAATCTCTGGCTCACTGTAATTTCAGATTTTAACTCAACATTCACATGAGCTCTATCTTTACATACACATAATAAATTATCTTATATATACTATGGGGGTGTAATATACAAGTTAGATGATTTTTATTCTTCTTACACATCATCATCATTGTTTTTTTACGTATGTTTTTCCATGCTTGCATGGGTTGCTATTTTTATAGTCAGCTGTAGAAACCAAGCTAGAAATGGTTCTGTATGAGCAAGACACGGTCATCTCTGATCTTTCAACGGGACAACTCGTCTTACCCATGCTAGCATGGAAAATGGACGTTAAACAGTGATAATGAAGATATATAATTATCGTTGTTAGACGTGATTTATATTTAATTAAACTGTTTAAGTTTACTTTGTTATAATTTTCAACACATTGTCATTCCCTACTTTTACTTCCTACTTATGATGTACCATTTCTTGAAATTTATTTGAAATATTGCCAAACAAGTAATCAACACCGAAGGTAAACTACTGCCAGCTTGAATCAGTTAACCAATTTTTATTCCAAATGGAAGCTATGAATTCTTACTTACATCGTTCATATGAATTAATAAATGTTACAACTCCCAATCTAATTGATCTAATGATGTTAGAATCAAAGTCAACCAGGACACGACAATGGAGAAATCAGTCAAGTGTATTCTCCTTGAGTTACTGTGACAGTCATGTTAAGTTCTGCTGATATATCATCATTGTTTAATGGTAGCATGGGTTAGACAAGTTGTCCTGATATAAGATATGCCAGATCAGTTGACCGTGTTTTGCTCATACAGAACCGATTTTGGCTTGGTTTCTACAGCTGGATGCCCTTGAAAGTAGAAATAGCTTTGAAATTGTTTGGGGTCAGTTCTTCTTGAACCAACATTATATCTTTATTTAAACTCTTAATGCCCTTTGAAATCTCATATGACTCCCTCTTTTTCCCTGAAATACACAGTTTTTGTATTTCATGAAGAAGAAACCTACCTTATATTGTCACCATAAGTTTTGTAGTAGTTTATTTGTTTTTAAATGTGATTGCCAAAGACTTGTTCACCAAACCCTACAACCTCTAGTCCACAGTTATGTTGGCTCCTCACTGATTTTACTCATGAGAACTTACTAGTTACATACCACCTCCACCCACATGGCACACTTGTCTCTCTCTACTCTTGATCCTTGCACTAACCAATCCTTCCACCCCATAACAAACTTCAGCTCTTTGGAATTTCCTTCCCACCCACTCATTCTGCCTTAAAGAGATGTTGGAATTGAACACCAACCATATTAAATCCCACGAGTCTCAGTGGCTGTTTAAAGGTCCTAGGTACTGCTCCTTGCTCCTGACCAACATCACCAGTTTCTAAGTATTGGTGAAATACATGGTCACTGCTCCGTCCCTCCTGACCAATGTTATTGTCTTTGAGGTCCTGTGAAGGTCATGGTCACTGCTCCGTCCCTCCTGACCAATGTTATTGTCTTTGAGGTACTGTGAAGGTCATGGACACTGCTCCATCCTTCTTGACCAATGCTATTGTCTTTGAGGTACTGTGAAGGTCATGGTCACTGCTCCGTCCCTCCTGACCAATGTTATTGTCTTTGAGGTACTGTGAAGGTCATGGACACTGCTCCATCCTTCTTGACCAATGTTTTTGTCTTTGAGGTACTGTGAAGGTCATGGACACTGCTCCTTCTCTCCTGACCAATGTTATTGTCTTTGAGGTCCTGTGAAGGTCATGGACACTGCTCCATCCCTCCTGACCAATGTTATTGTCTTTGAGGTACTGTGAAGGTCATGGACACTGCTCCATCCTTCTTGACCAATGTTTTTGTCTTTGAGGTCCTGTGAAGGTCATGGACACTGCTCCTTCTCTCCTGACCAATGTTATTGTCTTTGAGGTCCTGTGAAGGTCATGGACACTGCTCCATCCCTCCTGACCAATGTTATTGTCTTTGAGGTACTGTGAAGGTCATGGACACTGCTCCATCCTTCTTGACCAATGTTTTTGTCTTTGAGGTCCTGTGAAGGTCATGGCCACTGCTCCATCCCTCCTGACCAATGTTATTGTCTTTGAGGTACTGTGAAGGTCATGGACACTGCTCCATCCTTCTTGACCAATGTTTTTGTCTTTGAGGTCCTGTGAAGGTCATGGACACTGCTCCTTCTCTCCTGACCAATGTTATTGTCTTTGAGGTCCTGTGAAGGTCATGGACACTGCTCCATCCCTCCTGACCAATGTTATTGTCTTTGAGGTACTGTGAAGGTCATGGACACTGCTCCATCCTTCTTGACCAATGTTTTTGTCTTTGAGGTCCTGTGAAGGTCATGGACACTGCTCCTTCTCTCCTGACCAATGTTATTGTCTTTGAGGTCCTGTGAAGGTCATGGACACTGCTCCATCCCTCCTGACCAATGTTATTGTCTTTGAGGTACTGTGAAGGTCATGGACACTGCTCCATCCTTCTTGACCAATGTTTTTGTCTTTGAGGTCCTGTGAAGGTCATGGACACTGCTCCTTCTCTCCTGACCAATGTTATTGTCTTTGAGGTCCTGTGAAGGTCATGGACACTGCTCCATCCCTCCTGACCAATGTTATTGTCTTTGAGGTCCTGTGAAGGTCATGGACACTGCTCCTTCTCTCCTGACCAATGTTATTGTCTTTGAGGTCCTGTGAAGGTCATGGACACTGCTCCATCCCTCCTGACCAATGTTATTGTCTTTGAGGTACTGTGAAGGTCATGGACACTGCTCCATCCTTCTTGACCAATGTTTTTGTCTTTGAGGTCCTGTGAAGGTCATGGTCACTGCTCCATCCCTCCTGACCAATGTTATTGTCTTTGAGGTCCTGTGAAGGTCATGGCCACTGCTCCTTCTCTCCTGACCAATGTTATTGTCTTTGAGGTCCTGTGAAGGTCATGGCCACTGCTCCTTCCCTCTTGACCAATGTTATTGTCTTTGAGGTCCTGTGAAGGTCATGGCCACTGCTCCTTCTCTCCTGACCAATGTTATTGTCTTTGAGGTCCTGTGAAGGTCATGGCCACTGCTCCTTCCCTCTTGACCAATGTTATTGTCTTTGAGGTCCTGTGAAGGTCATGGCCACTGCTCCTTCTCTCCTGACCAATGTTATTGTCTTTGAGGTCCTGTGAAGGTCATGGCCACTGCTCCTTCCCTCTTGACCAATGTTATTGTCTTTGAGGTCCTGTGAAGGTCATGGCCACTGCTCCTTCTCTCCTTACCAATGTTATTGTCTTTGAGGTCCTGTGAAGGTTATGGCCACTGCTCCTTCCCTCTTGACCAATGTTATTGTCTTTGAGGTCCTGTGAAGGTCATGGCCACTGCTCCTTCTCTCCTGACCAATGTTATTGTCTTTGAGGTCCTGTGAAGGTCATGGCCACTGCTCCTTCCCTCTTGACCAATGTTATTGTCTTTGAGGTCCTGTGAAGGTCATGGCCACTGCTCCTTCCCTCTTGACCAATGTTATTGTCTTTGAGGTCCTGTGAAGGTCATGGCCACTGCTCCATCCCTCTTGACCAATGCTATTGTCTTTGAGGTACTGTGAAGGTCATGGCCACTGCTCCGTCCCTCCTGACCAATGTTATTGTCTTTGAGGTCCTGTGAAGGTCATGGACACTGCTCCTTCCCTCTTGACCAATGTTATTGTCTTTGAGGTCCTGTGAAGGTCATGGCCACTGCTCCTTCTCTCCTGACCAATGTTATTGTCTTTGAGGTCCTGTGAAGGTCATGGCCACTGCTCCTTCCCTCTTGACCAATGTTATTGTCTTTGAGGTCCTGTGAAGGTCATGGCCACTGCTCCTTCCCTCTTGACCAATGTTATTGTCTTTGAGGTCCTGTGAAGGTCATGGCCACTGCTCCATCCCTCTTGACCAATGCTATTGTCTTTGAGGTACTGTGAAGGTCATGGCCACTGCTCCGTCCCTCCTGACCAATGTTATTGTCTTTGAGGTCCTGTGAAGGTCATGGACACTGCTCCTTCCCTCTTGACCAATGTTATTGTCTTTGAGGTCCTGTGAAGGTCATGGCCACTGCTCCTTCTCTCCTGACCAATGTTATTGTCTTTGAGGTCCTGTGAAGGTCATGGCCACTGCTCCTTCCCTCTTGACCAATGTTATTGTCTTTGAGGTCCTGTGAAGGTCATGGCCACTGCTCCTTCCCTCTTGACCAATGTTATTGTCTTTGAGGTCCTGTGAAGGTCATGGCCACTGCTCCATCCCTCTTGACCAATGCTATTGTCTTTGAGGTACTGTGAAGGTCATGGCCACTGCTCCGTCCCTCCTGACCAATGTTATTGTCTTTGAGGTCCTGTGAAGGTCATGGCCACTGCTCCTTCTCTCCTGACCAATGTTATTGTCTTTGAGGTACTGTGAAGGTCATGGACACTGCTCCTTCCCTCTTGACCAATGTTATTGTCTTTGAGGTCCTGTGAAGGTCATGGCCACTGCTCCTTCCCTCTTGACCAATGTTATTGTCTTTGAGGTCCTGTGAAGGTTATGGCCACTGCTCCGTCCCTCCTGACCAATGTTATTGTCTTTGAGGTCCTGTGAAGGTCATGGCCACTGCTCCGTCCCTCCTGACCAATGTTATTGTCTTTGAGGTCCTGTGAAGGTCATGGCCACTGCTCCGTCCCTCCTGACCAATGTTATTGTCTTTGAGGTACTGTGAAGGTTATGGACACTGCTCCTTCCCTCTTGACCAATGTTATTGTCTTTGAGGTCCTGTGAAGGTCATGGCCACTGCTCCTTCCCTCTTGACCAATGTTATTGTCTTTGAGGTCCTGTGAAGGTTATGGCCACTGCTCCGTCCCTCCTGACCAATGTTATTGTCTTTGAGGTCCTGTGAAGGTCATGGCCACTGCTCCGTCCCTCCTGACCAATGTTATTGTCTTTGAGGTCCTGTGAAGGTCATGGCCACTGCTCCGTCCCTCCTGACCAATGTTATTGTCTTTGAGGTACTGTGAAGGTTATGGACACTGCTCCTTCCCTCTTGACCAATGTTATTGTCTTTGAGGTCCTGTGAAGGTCATGGCCACTGCTCCTTCCCTCTTGACCAATGTTATTGTCTTTGAGGTCCTGTGAAGGTTATGGCCACTGCTCCGTCCCTCCTGACCAATGTTATTGTCTTTGAGGTCCTGTGAAGGTCATGGCCACTGCTCCGTCCCTCCTGACCAATGTTATTGTCTTTGAGGTCCTGTGAAGGTCATGGCCACTGCTCCTTCCCTCTTGACCAATGTTATTGTCTTTGAGGTCCTGTGAAGGTTATGGCCACTGCTCCGTCCCTCCTGACCAATGTTATTGTCTCTGAGGTCCTGTGAAGGTCATGGCCACTGCTCCGTCCCTCCTGACCAATGTTATTGTCTTTGAGGTCCTGTGAAGGTCATGGCCACTGCTCCGTCCCTCCTGACCAATGTTATTGTCTTTGAGGTACTGTGAAGGTCATGGACACTGCTCCTTCCCTCTTGACCAATGTTATTGTCTTTGAGGTCCTGTGAAGGTCATGGCCACTGCTCCTTCCCTCTTGACCAATGTTATTGTCTTTGAGGTCCTGTGAAGGTTATGGCCACTGCTCCTTCCCTCCTGACCAATGTTATTGTCTTTGACGTCCTGTGAAGGTCATGGCCACTGCTCCTTCTCTCCTGACCAATGTTATTGTCTTTGAGGTCCTGTGAAGGTCATGGTCACTGCTCCGTCCCTCCTGACCAATGCTATTGTCTTTGAGGTCCTGTGAAGGTCATGGCCACTGCTCCTTCTCTCTTGACCAATGTTATTGTCTTTGACGTCCTGTGAAGGTCATGGACACTGCTCCTTCCCTCTTGACCAATGTTATTGTCTTTGAGGTCCTGTGAAGGTCATGGCCACTGCTCCTTCCCTCTTGACCAATGTTATTGTCTTTGAGGTCCTGTGAAGGTCATGGTCACTGCTCCGTCCCTCCTGACCAATGTTATTGTCTTTGAGGTCCTGTGAAGGTCATGGCCACTGCTCCTTCTCTCCTGACCTGACCAAACCAGTAAAAATAAACATTGAACAATTCAGAAAAAGATAAATTTAACTGAAACTATTTTGATATTTAAAAGGTGGTGAATTGGCAGTCATTAAAACGTTGGATAGAATGCTTTGTGGTATTCATTTCCGCTCCCTCAGTTCAAATCTTGCTGAGGTCAATTTTGTCTTTCATCCTTTTAATGTTGATAAAAAAAAGCACCAATCTATTACTGGGGTCAATTATTCCTCTATCTCTTTCTCACTTCCTTCCTCTCACTCCCTAGCCTTCTCTGGAAGAAATCTGCTGTATTCAGACCTGGAGAGGAGATGGGCTCCACCAGCTTTAAAAAATCCCCTAGAAACACTATCAATACGACGCCCCTACAACTCCCTTTGGAGTTATGGGACCATGTTTGCAGGGCTTGATTTACCATTGTGCTTAGGTGTGTTTATGCACAGGGCCCCGTTGGCCAGGGAGGCCAATACCCCCACCCCCACCCACCCCCCAAAAAAATGTTTTACCACCTTCAGAGCCCAAGTAAGGGGCCTCATAGCTTAAGTAGCACAAGGCCTCATCTGTCCTAAATCTGGCACTGCATGCATTTAGATTTTTACAGCTGATTAATGTAGAAGAGGTCAGATATTTTGTACACAAAAATTTGATGAAAATAGACCAAGCCACTTTAAAAAATGTTATTTAACATTTACAGTTGAAGTTTTATTGATTTTCTCTGTCTTTGGAACTTTATCTTCAGAACTGTAGCATACGTATTATGGTTCGGAACTTTGAAAAAAGAACAGAGGAATATCAAGAGAAGTTAAAAAATATGACTGTCCTTGAGACAAACTATAATAATTTGTTGGCGGAAAAACAAAAGTGAGTTTTTTTAAATTTTTGCTTTTAGTTTTGTTGTTTGTTTTTTATTTTTATTTTCTGATTCTATTTTTGCTCATCTCTAAGTTTGGTTTGTTTTGTCTTGTTAAAAGCATGAAAATTATTTTTTGTTTGTGTGTGTGTATGTATGTGTATATGTGTACGTATATATATATATATGTGTGTGTGTATATATATATATATGTGTGTGTGTGTTGTTTTCATTTTCTTTGCAGATGTTAGCAGCTGTTTTAGAATTTTATTATGCTCTCTGTTGATAAGCACCATTTTAGTCCATCTCTTGCACTAAGATTAGATCACAATCCTCCCCTCACATCAACATTTTCAGATATTGGAAGCCAATCATAGAATTCAGAAAATTATGCATGTTTGTATGTGTGAGAAGGGAGAACATATACTAGAATATAATGTATGGATACTTCTTCTCCTCTTGGAACAACTCTCTGATCTTTGAGCTATCCACTCTATCAAGTAACATTACTCCAAAGACTCCCTCAGAAGAACCCCATTTAGGACCATAGGTAAGGCTTGGCACAAATACTGAATTAAAGATTGCAAGTTTGGCTTTTACAGCTACTTCCCGTCTTCTGATTACTGAATGCTGAAACTGGTGCATTACTGCACCAGCTCCTGCAATTCTTGCACATAATTCAGCCGCATGCCTTCCATCTCTCGTGAACACGGCCCCGAGATACTTGAGTATGGATACTGAAAAAATGATATTTATTTTTGTGAGAACCCATTCTCTTGAATATTTGTAAGCGCTGTCGGCTTATTTACCAGAGTAATTTGATGGTTGCAACTAATATTTTGTCTAACCCATGCATAATCATCATCATCAGCATTGTTTTTATGTCTGTTTTCCCATGCTCTCATGGGTTGGACAGGTCCTTCTCAGCCCAATATCTCTTCACTCACCACGCTTCTTCATCATCTCTGTGAGTCTCAGTGATTTGAGGTCAGCTCGCACCACCTCTACCCAGGTCTTTGTTGGGGGTGTAGGAAAATACTCCTTAAATGATGATGATGATGATGATTACATACAGAAATATGACTATAAATCAAACAATAAATGTAATTTTCCACACAACAAATACAATCTTGATCTGTCTTTCCCTTTATTTATCAATAAATGGTACATTAACAGTGTTTTATTTCAGTGTTATACTCCAGAATCTCTACATCTTAGCCACCACCATCTATAACAGGAGTACACACTGTGTCTTTATATACAATATCTTCAAAGACAAATGAGATCAGTCTAACTAGTTTCATACCTGTATTTCATCAATAGTTGAATATTCTCTTTAAACTACAAAGGCACTGCTTGAAACCCAAGCTTAAATAAATCTGATCAACAAAATTGCATAAAATAGAAGATATAATGTTGGCAATCTACATGATAAACACACTCAGTGCACGCTGTAAAGTGGTTGGTGATAGGAAGGGCATCCAACTGCAGAGAGATTGCCAAACAATGGATTGTTTCAAAGACATGACAACCTCTCCTGTGCACTCAGTAGAACATGCCACTGTACGTAAGTGAGACAACAGATCTCTGGCTTGTCTAGGAGATCAGTAGCCACTGCTTCTGTACTGAGTTGACCTATGTAGACCTGTCCAACCTTTGCTTGCAGGGAAAGTGGATGTTAAAATGAGGATGATGATGAATCCACCCTGTAAATGTAATAAGTGTTAGAAAGGGCATCCAACCATGGAAACCTAGTCAGAAACAGTTCTGTATGAGCAAGACGTGGTCACCTCGTCTAACTCATGCTAGCCTGGAAAATGGACATTAAATAGTGATGATGGTGATTGCATTCTTGGCAGCTGGAGGAATTGAAGATAAAGTATATAGAAACAAGATATTTACATCTATCTACTGCTGGTTAACATCTATAAGTATAATCTGCAGTATAGAATAACATTTATTTATTATTTCCTGCAAAATATATTGATTTCAGCTGTTAAATATTTATAGAATTCCTATGAAAATCATTCATTTTTAGTGCTATGTAAACATCCTTTAGAATGCCTGCTTTAACCCTTTAGTGTTCAAACCGGCCAAAACTGGCCAGAATTCTCTACCTCTTTCTGTTGAAACTGGCTGTAACTGGTTGCTCAAACTGATGTTAAGGTATTGTTCTCAAAATAAATACTTTCAAAATCTCATAGATTCGATATTATGTGAGGTAAAGCCTTTACCATCAAAATATAATAGTAAATATAAAATAATGTGAATGCTAAAGGGTTAAACAAAGTCAGTGTCAAAAGGTAGATAGTTCTAAGTATTGAATTACAATAAATTCAGTTTTTAACCCTTGTGATAATGTCTCCAACTAACTTTATACTTGGTTCATTTCTTCTAGTTTTATATCATTACTGGCTTTATGAACAAGATTTCATTTCACAGTAAACTTTCTAGTGAGGATGCTTTCATCACTCTTCCCTTCCATGATTGTAAAATTGTTTCTGAAGAAGAAAACATGGTTTAGCATCAAATGCCCACAAGTGTTGTTTAATATTTAAAAAAAAAATCATATTGAAATTGTATTTTTTAACAACAATGTAACATTGTGATATTTATAAAACTTCTATGTTTTGTTATTCCAATTTTATTGCAACATAATTTTGTCTTACACAATATGTTAATTTCTAGCTTGTTTCCAAAATGAAATATGATTCATATTGTATATAAATAATAATATAAAATCCCCTTCCTTATTTCAGGCTGGCATTAATAGCAGAGGAACATATGGTATTGAAAGAAAATTATAATGAGCAAAGTCAAAAGTAAGAGCAAAGCAGTTTCATATAATTTCATTTGAATCTTTTTGTTTCTGACTCACTGTTGAATGATATCAGAGCAGATTTTGCAGATTATTATTTATAAGTTTCATATTACTCTTGTAAATGCCATCATTGATAAGCTGAGAGCAGCTAGTTAGCAAAGTCAAATACACAGAAATAAGATAACTAAACAGTAAAAGAGAGAAGGGGGGAAAGGAAGATGTAGGGGAGCTCTCTTTTTTTTTTATATTAAGGATAACAATATATCACTGATATGGCAATTACATAAAGACAATCAGTTCAGATTGTTCTAGAAAATTAAGCTAACCCCATGAAGTGAGATGTTTATAAAGTTATTATTCACTTCAGCATTCTGAACACAGAATATATAGCAAAACATTGGCAGATTCATTAAAACTATGGATAAAATACCTTGCAGTACTTTTTCCAGCTCTCTATTCTCCAAGTTCACATCCCACTATGGTCAGCTTTGCTTTTCATCCTTTCAGTGTCTAAAGCAGTGGATTGACAGAAATGTTAATCAGATGAGATGCTTTGCAGTATTCTTGCTCTTTGTGTTCTGCATTCAAATCTCATTGTGGCCTACATCAGTTCTAAACTGGTTTAACTTGAGTACCTCTAGTAGTGTATAATTTATTGTAAGCATTTGAAGATGTCTCTCTCTCTCCCCCAATAGACTCAGGGGGCCTGAAGAGGGTCTTCAGTGCTGTTCTCTCCTTGACTAAAACTAAAAATATCATATAAAAGAAGCTTAGAGAGAGACAATTGTTGATCATTAGAATCATCAAGTCTACTATAATGACACTTTATAGTTTTTGAGTATATTTCATGTTATTAACATAGCTTAGATCAGTCTTTTCAACCACAATACCACCATATTTCAGTTGTGCAAGATTATTAAATGTATTATATTAATCCATAGATGCAGATATATTATGACAAAAAGCACCCAGTACACTCTGTAAATGTGGTTGGTGTTAGGAAGGGTATCCAGTTGTAGAAACCAAGCTAGAAACAGTTTTGTAAGAGCGGGACGCGGTCACCTGACCTGATTTGCCTTAAATGGGACAACCCGTCTAATCCATGCTAGCATGGAACAATGAATGTTAAATGATGATGATGATTACTAAAAGTTCTAAAAGAAACCTAACTCTGTTATAAATTAAGATTTGGAGTGGTGCTGTCACTGAAAGGAAAACAAAAAATTGAAAAACACTAGATTTGGTATTTTCTTGAAAATAATTGATCATCATAGTTGTTATTGATATGGTGGTCTGTGAGGCAGCACTTATCAATCTAAGCCCAACCTTCCCATCCATGAAGACCTGGAAAACCTTCCCAAGATGTGCTTAAGATCACGCAAACCATTCTGGGATTCAATGAAGACCCTTCAAGACAATAACTTTGATTTGAAGGAAGAAAAGCTAGGACTATGGAATTAGTCCAAATTTGTCAACCATGACCTCATTACTGACCCTACATCTAAACCAGCCAGCTTTCACCTTCCCAGAAAGTAATGGGTGTCCTTTAATCGGACCTGTACAACACATGCCAGGACAGCCCATCATCTCCATCGAAGGAAAATGAAAGACACCCGAGCATGTGTCAGTAGGGACCATGTAATCCATAATACTACAAGTGACACCTTTGTCTGGCTCACCAATCTTGATCTGTCACTCTAACTATTGTACATATGTCATACAACAAGAAGATTGCTATGTCATACTTTTTTAACCCTATAATTAGACAAATCCCTTTCTTCTCTAGTTTTGTTCAATTTGTAATGATATCTTACTGACAACTCTGTATGATCTGTCTGAAATAAATTTAACAGTGCTGCTCACATTTTAGATTCAGCTTTATCTAGCTTTACCCCAACTGATAACTGTTTTAACCATTGATTCTTGCCAGAGATTGTTTACCCTAACACAGATCTAAATATTGTATATTATTTCTGTGCTGATTCACTGGATGTGGTAAAAATATTTACATTCTTAACCCTTTAGTATTTAAACTGGCCATATCCGTCCAGAATTCTCTCACCTCTTTCTGTTCAAACCAGCCATAATCGACCACTCATACTGATGTTAAGGTATTGTTTTCAAAATAAATAATATCAAAATCTCATAGATTCAATATTATGTGAGGTAAAGCCTTTACCATGAAAGTACAATAGTAAATATAGAGTAATGGAAATACTAAAGGGTTAAGACAGCGATTATTTAGTGCTGGAAGTTGTCATATTTTAGCTACCATTTGTGGAAGGACTGTTGGAAGAATTTTCACTTTTGTCACACTGAATATTCTTCTGAGGTCAGAGGCCACTCAGATGGGCAAATTACATGCTTTACAAAGTCATTTAAGGCAGCCTGGCTTATTGTAACAACTGACCAAGTGACACTAGACATCTTTCTATACTTACATATATGAACCAAAGAAGACTCTATGTGGCTGCTTGATCTGCTAGAAATAGTAGTAAAATCACATCCTAACATTTTAGAAAGAAAAGACACACTTGATAATGTGACCCTGAGTTTTGGAAAAAGATGAAATAGTTCCAGCTAGAATTTCTTTGGTCGTAGATCTCCTGAACCACAGGTGACCTGTGGCTAAACAATATCAACAACCTAACATGTAGACTGTTAGCAAAACTTAATAATAATCTACTAACTGCAGTAATTTCTCTCACCACATGGTACACAGACTGTTATTTAATATTGAATGTATAGTATTTGTGTAACACTAAAGTTGTTGTTTAGCTGTGACCATGCCGTCTGTTTCTCAGACATAGTATATCTAGGACTATATTATCCAATGTGTTCTTTCTTTTTTTATAGGGGTGGGGGAGATTTAATTTAAAGGAACGACCATGTGAAGGATCTCTGGATGGTTTTTGTTTAGCGCTAAAGATGTTTTAAGTTGATACCTCTCTAAAAACTAGTTTTACTAAAGTCATTGGATATAACATTATAAAGAGGAACGTAGTAAGTTTCATGAAGTTTTGGATGTAAGAATACTTTGTAGTTATCTTAAACTGCATGTCTTTCTTTGTTTTTTTTAAAAATATTTTTGAATAGCCTCAATTTTTGTGGTTTTCTTGATCGAAGACACACCATTGATAGGGAGTTGAGACTCCTCCCCCCCATGTTCAGTGTCTCTGAACCATCCATCACATGCATTTATTTATTTGACGTTGCATTGAGGTGCAGGAATTTTGTTTTGTCAGGAGAGAAGGCTGAGTTGGTATGGACATGTGATGCACATGGAGGATGACCGCTGGGTAAAGAAGTGTCAAGAAATCCCAGTAGAAGGAAGACGCAGTAGAGGTAGACCACGAAAAACTTGGGCGGAGGTGGTGAGAGCAGACCTCAGATCGCTGAAACTCACCGAGGAGATGACGAAGGACCATGACTGATGGAGGGATGCTGTGCTGAATAGGACCCGTCCAACCCTTGCAAGCAGGGAAAAGCGGACGTAAAATGATGATGATGATGATGAAGAAGAGTCCAGTGGACTGAGCTGCAGCCTCCATTCTGTAGTACTTCCTCGGGATGTGGGACATGGACAGAAACACAACGCGGATTAGTGGCACATTCACCCAGATGCTGAGAAAGGTCCAAAGCGTACCCTGGAGAATACTCAAAGAAATGCTCTCTCGCTGACACCTTTGACCTTTCTGACATCGTAAGGCGTAAGTGGCTCGCATTGGCCAGACATGTCAAACCTCACAATGAACCTACTGGAGAGTTCATTTCTGGGAACCTGATGTGTGCAGATGAGTTAGGAGACCAACCACAACACTGAAGGATGTTCTTGTAGATGACAGTGGGTTGGAGGCAGGGGAAATCCAGACAGAGTGAGCTGGATGAGGAACTTCATCATGGTACCAGTAATGAAAATAATTTTTGTATGACATAACATTTCTTATTATGTAATAGGCTGGAGAATGCTGAACATATGTTGAGTACTTTGAAGCAGGAACATACTTCATTGACAGAAATGCATGAAATTCTACGTAAACATCATGAATCTTTGAAGCAACAAAATGAGGTGTAAGTATAATCTAATATATAAAGACGTACATTGCGTATATGTTGTATGTGTGTGTGGGTGTATATATATATGTTGTGTGTGGGTGTGTGTATATATATATGTATGTATGTGGGAATATCTTGTGGTTGATGTATGATGAGTTTTGTGTTGAACAGTGAACACTCTGACATGGCTTGTAATCAGAACCATGGCTAAACCCAAGGTTAAAGCAAAACAGCAACAGACATTATCTGGTCTAAAGCCAAACTAGATTGATCAGGTACCTACCCCAATCAGGTAAGTAAAGCCAGAGGTCCTTGCAAGGAGTGCTCTAACAACTGCAGCATTTGCTAAGCTGAAACCTTTCTAGAGAGACAAAAGCACCACTCTCAGGTGCAAACTAAAACTCCTCTGTACGTTGGTCTTATACATGCAAGTCATGGACCCTGACCACTGAACTGCAAAGATCGAAACAGTGGAGATGAGTTGCTATAGAAGAATCCTGGGAATCTCTGCCCCTCCCCTCTCTTTCCCTGCACTGTGCTTTGGAGAATTGTCTTAGAGAGTCCGATCTTGCTACATGCCCATACTACATAACAAACAAGGCGGACCACAAAAGAATCACCCAGCACTTGTTTCACTTTGAAGATCTGCTGACCACAGTGAAGGAAGTTGAGGTGGTATGGGCATGTAAGAAGATCGGACAGAGTCTCTAAGACAATTCTCTAAGGAAGAGTGTAGGGAAAGAGAAGGTGGGGCTGACAGAGGAAGAAGTGGTCAGACAACAGAGTTGAGTGGACGGGAAAGAACTTGCCACAACCGAAGCACTCATCTATGACTGACAGAGATGGGGGCACTTAGTGCAACATTCAACACTGCAGTCTCTCAATGACCCTGAAAAGGGTTAAGGGACCCTAGTGACAATAATTCTACTACCTAGAAACACAGCAGAAGTAGGTTTAAACTTTATACTCATTAACTATTTAATCATTTTACCATATGATGGGTATATATTTACATACATGTCTTCACAATGGCTAACTGAATATACTTTTTCTCAAAAACATTTCTTTTCCCATTCCTTCTTCTTCTCGCTCTCTATTTCAACTTTTATTTCTCATTCTATCTTCTGATGAAGGACTAGTGTCTGAAACGTAAAGACTCTTTTCCTACTCTATCAAGTGTTAAACTAATATATTTCTTCATTGTACTGTGTTGTTTGCTTTCTTGTTTCTGTTGACCTTTTGTTTGCATACATAGATACACACATAAAGGAAAGATAGTGAGAAGGATGAAGCCAAATGCCAAACACTATACCTCACTGTTGGTAGCATTAGACTGAGGGTCAATAGAGGGTGATAGCTGGGAAGATGAGGGGAAAGGTGGTGTAGTAGGTGGGAGAGAGAGGACTTAACAGAAGTATATCGGGTGCCTTGTTTGTGTCTTCATTTTACTTCCACTTTCCCTGCTAGGGTGGGCTGGACTGCATACATACATAGATATATATATATATATACATATATATATATATATAAATATATACACATACATACACTCATACATTTAGGAACTCAGTGGCAATGGTATTCAGTGCTGTACTCTACAATATCTTGCTTTTTAATGTTTTTATACAAAAATAGAAAGAATAAAGAAAGAAAGCTGTAGGCCACCCTGGGGCTATCACTTTGTGTATCCTATTTTCAGAATCTATTCTGATAAAGTAATTCACTTTACTCTCTTTCTTTGTTTCTTGTTCCTGTAACTGAATAGTTTTGATGTTTACAGTTTGTAATGATTGCTAAGGATAGGACAGTAACTCATTGGTAGGAACTGATAACTTTGTAGAACATCTGAGTTCAAATTAAGAAACATGATTTACCTGAGGCTCCAGATAAAACCAGCTTTATTCATGTGAATCACTTCATCTCTTTTATTTTTTGAAATGTCATTCTTATGCCCTTGGAGGCAGTTGGATATTTCTGGAAACTTCAAAAAGATTTTAACTAAGAAATAGAATTTATGTCTTTTTTACTGGAAGTATGTATGTACTTTTATATTAAGTGTCTATACTATATAAGATTAGTAGTAATTGAAAGACGGACAGTGTACTGTTAAAAACTGTACAATTACCAACACAGACGGAATCCTGGTGTGCTGTATGAAAAAGATGTTAGCTAAGAAATAGAATTTGTCTTTTTTTATTGGAAATATGTACTTTTACACAAACATAAGACAATCTGCAATAAAGTCTGGTAGCCTTGTGAATGGTCAGCACTGTGGAGTGACTGATCATAGTAGTTCCCAAGAAAGGCAACCTCCAACTATACCAGGACTACTCTATCATCAACAAGGTCAGCCATGCAACCAAAGTAATGCTCAGTGTTAGTATGAAAATACTGAAGCCCCACACAGACACTAGCATAGTTGAGGAAGATGCAGACTTCTGTAAAGGTAGAAGTTTTACTGAGCAAATCTTCAGCTCATTAAGTGAGGAATATCTTCAATAGCAGAAAGAGCTTCATTGACTTCATTGACTTCAAGAAAGCATTTGATAGAATCTGGTAGGATGCTCTAAAGATCACCATAAGGAAACAAGGCAAAAGTTGAGTCATACCATATAACATAATAAATCATTACAGACAGTAATTTAATACCTGTAATTCACCAAGGAAGCCAAGACAAATATTCAATAACACAAAAGGAGCTGATTATCCTATTGGATCAAGCAAACAATGTTTCCATTGGTCTTTACTGATACTACCTACTGGTTGCAACTTCTGGCAGAAGGAATAACATGGGACATAGTATTTTGGTGAGGAACATAAGGTACCACCCAGTCCAAGAATTGAACACACAACCTTATGATCACAAGCTCAACAGCCAAGCGACTAATCCATGTGCTTTCATTAATGTAATAAATATTTCTTGTTGAAGAACAAACTGAATTGAATTCTCTTTCTCTCTCTCTCTTTCTCTCTCTCTCTCTCTCTCTCTCTCTCTTTCTTTCTCTCTCTCTCTCTCTCTCTCTCTCTCTCTCTCTCTCTCTCTCTCTCTCTATATATATATATATATATATATATATATATAGGTTAATTGAAAAAACAAACAGCACAGTACATGGAAGAAATATATTAGTTTAATGCTGGAAATAGCAGGAAGAGAGTCTTAATGTTTCAGACACTAGCCCTTCATCAGAATATAGAGTTAGAAATAGAAGATAAATAGAAAGTAAAGAGCAATGAGAGGAAGGAATGGGGAAAAAAATGAAGAAAAAAAAGGAGGATAAAAAAACACATGCTTATTCCGTCAGCCATCTTGTATATATATATAATATAGAAATGGCTGCTACAGGAAGTAAGGTACTCAATACATAGCAGAGTATAAATGTTTATACTGTATTATGTATTGAGTACTTTATTTACTGTGGTTACCCCCGATTGAACCCGGGATACACACACACACATATAATACTGATACCCTGTAACAGTGTAGTTGATCAGTGAGTGGTTTTGATGGCACAACTGACATTTTTTTACAGAGGACTTGAAAAACAAGGTAAACTTTCCAGGCAGTTAAAGGAGTCAGAATCACTGGTTAAATGTAAGTTGTTGAGTTTTATTGGTCTTTGTGCTTTTGTTTTCTTTTAATATTTTGTTCTACTTGTTTGATAATGACCACCACTACTAGTAGTGTGATGATGATAGTAGTAGTAGTAGTAGTAGTAGTGGTGGTGGTTGTGATAGTAGTGATGATGATGATGATGTGCTACCCAGCCTAGAAGACTGAGTCACACAGTACTATACTAGATCCAATCATTTGATACCCAAGAACACATTCCTTATTCTCACACAAACTGATATTCTGTGTAACCCTTTCATTACGATATTTCTCATAAAATACACTATTTGTATTAATGAAACATTTGGAGGGATCTATTAATAGTTATTTCATTATAGACAGTGACTTGGTAGAATTGGTAGAGAGTTGGCCAAATGGTTAGTAGTATTCCTTCTGGGTCTTTACTTTCTGAGTTCAAATCTCACCGAGGTCAACTTTACTCTTCATCCCTCTGGAAGTCGCTAAAGGCCCTAGTGAAGTTGATATAATTGACTTTCCCCACAAATTACTGGATTTGTGCCCAACTTAGAAGAAACCAATAAGATGGTAATTGTAACACTTTAACAAAAGGTTTGTATATTTATAGTGGAAGATATTGATTTACATAGGAACCCATTAACCCTTTAGCATTATTGTATATACTAATGGTGGATTGGCAGTATCGGTAGAGGGTCAGACGCCATGCTTTGCAGCATAGAATTATGGCCCTTTACAGTCTGAGTTCAAATCCTGCAGAGGTTAACTTTGCCTTTCATCCTTACGGGGTCAATAAAAGAAAGTACCAGTAATGTACTGGGGTAATTGCTGGCCTTGTGCCTAAAGTAGAAACAATTATTGTATATACTATTGTATTTTTGTTGTAAAGGCTTTACCTCACATAATTCATCATCATCATCATCATCAGGTTTAGCGTCCGTGTTCCACGCTTGCATGGGTTTGGACGGGGGTTTTCCCACTTGAGGCAAGAGTGGTTGTCTTGCTCGCATAGGACTGTCTGGCGGGTTTTCTACAGTTGGATGCCCTTCCTAACACCAACCACATTTACAGTGTGGGGCTGGGAGGTTTTTACCGTGTTGCCTACACGGCCACATTACAGCGTGGACTGTCTGGCGGGTTTTCTACAGCTGGATGCCCTTCCTAACACCAACCACATTTACAGTGTGGGGCTGGGAGGTTTTTACCGTGTTGCCTACACGGCCACATTTACAGCGTGGACTGTGTGTTTTTTTGTCGTGACACCTACACGATCTCATTTGTTTCGGCCTGGATGTTGTGGGACCAACATAACTGTACATTGAAAGGGGCGGTGTGGATGGGGTGGAGGTGGTGGGACGGGGGGGGGGGGTGTTTTGATAGAGATGCCTACTGACTGTAGTAGGTTTTTACTTTGTATTTAGGTAAGGCGGGTCTTCTCTATTACTGAGTACCGCCAAAGGTCTTGGTCCAGTGACATTGTCTTGGAGAGGTGTAAGCGTGTGAGGTCGGAATTTATCAGCTCGTCCCATGTTTTTCTGGGTCTGCCTACTCCGTGGCTACCGTCTATCTTTATTGCCCTGCACTTTGTTATACAGCACTTTGTTATATAATATCAAATCTATGAGATTTTGATGTTATTTATTTTAAGAACAATACCTTAACGTCAGTATGAGCAGCCAGTTTGAACAGAAAGAGATGCAAGAATTCTGGTGGGATAGAGCCAGTTTAGATGCTAAAAGGTTGAAATAGAAAGTTTTATTTGATAGAACCAGTAGTAGGTTTTGGTGGTTTGGTATGGAAAGGGTTAATCAACCAGAATTTTTTTATTAACTTATCATGCATACTCCTATAACTCCTTCCGAGGGAATTGTAGAGGCGCCACATTGACATATGGCATTTCCAGGGCATTGTTTAAACCTGGTGGAGCCCATCTCTCCAGGCCTGAATACAGCAGATTTCTTCCTGAAAAGGATAGAGTGAGAGAGAGATAGAGAGGAAGAACTGACACTAGTAGTAGACTGGTACTTTTTTATCGACCTTGAAAGGATGAAAGGCAAAGTTGACCTTGGTGGGATTTAAGCCGAGAGAGCAGAGAGAGGAAATGAATACCACAAAGCATTCTGTCTGATGTTATGTATTTGTTCTTAAATATATTTACATGTTCATTTATTTGTTCAGCATTGCAAAAGACTGTATCAGAGATTGAAGAACAGCTGCACAAACTGTCTAAGGAGCGAGATGATCTAGATGAAGCCATTGAAAAAGTACGGAGAAATTTGGCCAAAACTGAAATGGAGAAGAAGGAACTGCAACAAAAAGTAAGATCACTCATCATCATCATCATCATCGTTTAACGTCCATTTTCCACGCTAGTATGGGTCTTTATACATTTAAATTAACTTTTCACTTTCATTATTAATATCTGTTGGTGGTGGTTTGGCAGTATCGGTAGAGGGTCGGACGCCATGCTTTGACACATAGAGTTACGGCCCTTTGTGGTCTGAGTTCAAATCCCGCTGAGGTTAACTTTGTCTTTCATCCTTACGGGGTCGATAAAATAAAGTACCAGTAATGCGCTGGGTAATTGCTGGCCTTGTGCCAATAGTAGAAACAATTATTAATATCTGTTGGGTGGGGAAGTACACATGTCAGGTTTTCTATTGTCTCTACTTCCCATTTTCATCTCATGATGATGATGATGATGATGGTAGTGGTGGTGGGGGTGGTGACAGAAGCAGTAGTGATGATGATGTTGATATCTTCCCCACCACCCCTCGCCACTTCCTTGGTACACCTTTCCTGTCAAAACATTCTCCACAATAGACCACCCCATGACACATCACTCCATATGTCAGGTGACCGTGTCTTGCCCATACATTTGGTCTTTAGCTTGGTTTTCTACAGATGGATGCCCTTCTTAATACCAACCACTTTACATGTATTGGGAGCATTTTTCATGGTACCAGTACAACCATCTTACAGGGTAGACTGGGTGTTTTTTGTCATGACACCAGCACTACCACTTTACAGGGTGGACTGGGTGCTTTTTTGTCATGAAACCAGCACTACCACTTTACAGGGTAAACTGAGTGCTGTAAAATACTCAGCCAAATTTACAGTCCTCGTCAGAGCAACACATGGCCAACCCTGGCCAGACTTGCCTCTCGGGGTGGACAACCTGTCTAACCCATGCAAGCGTGAACAAATTGATGTTAAACGGAAATGATGAATGAGGATGATATATATATATATATATATATATCATCATCATCATCATTTCATTTTACGTCCGCTTTTCCCTGCTTGCAAGGGTGGGACGGGAACTGATTCTGGCATGATTTCTACAGCTGGATGCCCTTCCTAACACCAACCTCATTTACAGTGAGTGCTGGGTGCTTTTTTGCCGTGGCACCTCCACGACCACTTTGCAGTGGAATGATAGGGACCCCAGTCCCTATCATCTCATTTCTACAGCTGAGCAAACTGGAGCAATGTGAAATAAAGTCTCTTGCTCAAGGAAACAACACATCACCCCGTCTGAGAATTGAACTCACAACCTTTCGATTGCAAGGCCAATGCTCTAACCACTAAGCCATATGCCTCCATATATATATATATATTTCTTAATTGTTTGTTTTGATATTTCAGATCACATCCCTTGAACTTGTGTGTCAAAAACATGAAAGTGTCATCAAAGAGAAGACTGAACAATTGGAAGGCATCAAAGATGAACTTGCTAAACACGAACAAATAGCTGCCATGATCCACAATTTAAGCAGTAGTAAAGTTCCTCCGAAGATTGGCTTTTAAACACATTACACCTTTTTATATATGCTTGTATGTGTGTATATATATGTGAGTGCATGTGTAGGTATGTTTGTGTCTGTATATGGCCTGATATGAAGTGGTTTGCTTTGCTATCCCTTGGTTCCAGGTTTGAACCAACTGTGTAGACCTTTGGGCAAGGAGTCCTAATCTTGAGAGTGAAATATGATAGACAAAAACTGTATGGAAGGTTGTGATATGGGCCAGCTTTACCTGTATCATGCTGATTCTGTCTGAGGACTATACAAGTGTGTAGAATACTCAACTACCATAATCTATTGAGTACATCATTCAGTTTAACTGTTAATGTTCTCTCCTGCATTAGCAAGACATTCTTCATGTGTATGTGTGTCTTTCAATATTAAGATAGAATGAAATATTAAAATACTGAATATCCGACTGTTTTTTTTTAGATTTATTTTAATAAATGTAGGTATATATATATATATATATATATATGCAAGCAGGGAAAAGCAGACGTAAAAATGAAATAATGATGAAAATTGTATGTATATATATATATATATATATATATATATATATATATATATATATATATATATATATATATATATATATATATATATATATATATATATATATATATATATATATATATATATATATATATATATATATATATATATATATATATATATAAGGATGGAGGCACATGGCTTAGTGGTTAGAGCATTGGCCTTGCAATCGAAAGGTTGTGAGTTCAATTCTCAGACCGGGTGATGTGTTGTTTCCTTGAGCAAGACACTTTATTTCACATTGCTCCAGTTTCCTCAGCTGTAGAAATGGGATGATAGGTACTGGGGTCCCTATCATTCCACTGCAAAGTGGTCATGGAGGTGTCACGGCAAAAAAGCACCCAGTACTCACTGTAAATGAGGTTGGTGTTAGGAAGGGCATCCAGCTGTAGAAATCAAGCCAGAATCAGTTCCCGTCCCACCCTTGCAAGCAGGGAAAAAGCGTACGTAAAATGAAATGATGATAAAGTGTTAAAATGATCAAATTTTAGTTTAGAACATTTATTTGCTGGATCTTATCCCAGTATCACTATTAAAATTTATTCAGTATATATTATAAATATGTATTTCTAATTTAACCACAAGTCCATCAAATTGACGAAGGTGTAAGTTGATTTAATTGACTCTTGTTCTTGACTGCTATTTTATTTTATCAACCTTGGAAGGTTGAGTGACAAAGTTAACCTTGCTGGGATTTGAACTCAGAACAATTAGCACAAACTATTCTGTCCAACTCTTCCAATTCACTACCCTATAATGGTTTCTAACTTTGAAATAAAGCTTTTTGGTACCTATTTTATAAATGTGTGCTTATATTAGTCATCTTTGGCAGGATTTTTTTCTAGCATGTATTGGGTGTATTTTATCATAAAAATGGTTTTAACACAGACACAGCGCTACATTTGAACTAAGCCAGCGAAAGGTTGCAACACAGTGCCATTTCTGCTACTCAGTAGTTTCTATGAAATAATTCTTTCTAAACACAAGGCTAGCAATTTGGGGAAAAGAAAAGGTCAATTAAATTGATTCCAGTACTTGACTGGTATTTTTTATCAACTCAAGAAGGATGAAGATCAAAGTTGACCTCAGCAGGATTTCAACTCAGAAAGTAGGGAACCAGTACAAAATACTGCAAAATATTTTCTCCAACTATCTTCCAATCCACTGCTCTTAATTTTCTATGTAATAATTGTTTCTACTTTTGACACAAAGCCAGCAATTAACCCAGTGTATTACTGGTACTTTATTTTATCAACCCTGTAATAATTGTTTCTACTTTTGACACAAAGCCAGCAATTAACCCAGTGTATTACTGGTACTTTATTTTATCAACCCTGTAATAATTGTTTCTACTTTTGACACAAAGCCAGCAATTAACCCAGTGTATTACTGGTACTTTATTTTATCAACCCTGTAATAATTGTTTCTACTTTTGGCACAAAGCCAGCAATCTGCTGGGAAAAGGAAAGTCAATTAAATCAACCCCAATGCATTACTGGTATTTTATTTTATCGACCCTGTAAGGATGAAAGGTAAAGCTAACCTCTGTGGGATTTGAAATCAGAATGTAAAGGATGACAACTCTATGCCAGACAGCATGTCCAATGTTCTACCAATCCACTGCCCTTAAAATTTTCTATGTAATAATAATAATATTGTTTGTTTTTTCATTATATAGATACAAGCCAGACATTTTGTAGGGGGGCTATAGACTAAACATTGAACCCAGGCCAGAATTCTCTCAACTTTTTTAGTTCAAACTATCCATATCCAGCCACTCATACTTATGTTAAGGTATTGTTCTCAAAATAAATACTAACAAAATCTCAGATTCAATATTATCTGAGATATTATGTAAGGTAAAGCCTTTACTGTGAAAATACAATAGTATATATAGAGTAATGTAAATGTTATGTGAGATATTATGTGAGGTAAAGCCTTTACTGTGATAATACAATAGTATATATAGAGTAATGTAAATGTTATGTGAGATATTATGTGAGGTAAAGCCTTTACTGTGACAATACAATAGTATATATAGAGTAATGTAAATGTTATGTGAGATATGTGAAGTAAAGCCTTTACTGTGAAAATACAATAGTATATATAGAGTAATGTAAATGTTATGCGAGATATGTGAAGTAAAGCCTTTACTGTGAAAATACAATAGTATATATAGAGTAATGTAAATGTTATGTGAGATATTATGTGAAGTAAAGCCTTTACTGTGAAAATACAATAGTATATATAGAGTAATGTAAATGTTATGCGAGATATGTGAAGTAAAGCCTTTACTGTGAAAATACAATAGTATATATAGAGTAATGTAAATGTTATGTGAGATATTATGTGAAGTAAAGCCTTTACTGTGAAAATACAATAGTATATATAGAGTAATGTAAATGTTATGTGAGATATTATGTGAGGTAAAGCCTTTACTGTGACAATACAATAGTATATATAGAGTAATGTAAATGTTATGCGAGATATTATGTGAAGTAAAGCCTTTACTGTGAAAATACAATAGTAAATATAGAGTAATGTAAATGTTATGCGAGATATTATGTGAAGTAAAGCCTTTACTGTGAAAATACAATAGTAAATATAGAGTAATGTAAATGTTATGTGAGGTAAAGCCTTCACCGTGAAAATACAATAGTATATATAGAGTAATGTAAATGTTATGTGAGGTAAAGCCTTTACTGTGAAAATACAATAGTAAATATAGAGTAATGTAAATGTTATGTCAGATATTATGTGAGGTAAAGCCTTTACCGTGAAAATACAATAGTATATATAGAGTAATGTAAATGTTATGCGAGATATGTGAGGTAAAGCCTTTACTGTGAACATACAATAGTATATATAGAGTAATGTAAATGTTATGCAAGATATTATGTGACGTAAAGTTTTTACTGTGAAAATACAATAGTATATATAGAGTAATGTAAATGTTATGCGAGATATTATGTGAAGTAAAGCCTTTACTGTGAAAATACAATAGTAAATATAGAGTAATGTAAATGTTATGCGAGATATTATGTGAGGTAAAGCCTTTACTGTGAAAATACAATAGTATATATAGAGTAATGTAAATGTTATGCAAGATATTATGTGACGTAAAGCCTTTACTGTGAAAATACAATAGTATATATAGAGTAATGTAAATGTTATGCGAGATATGTGAAGTAAAGCCTTTACTGTGAAAATACAATAGTAAATATAGAGTAATGTAAATGTTATGTGAGGTAAAGCCTTCACCGTGAAAATACAATAGTATATATAGAGTAATGTAAATGTTATGTGAGGTAAAGCCTTTACTGTGAAAATACAATAGTAAATATAGAGTAATGTAAATGTTATGTCAGATATTATGTGAGGTAAAGCCTTTACCGTGAAAATACAATAGTATATATAGAGTAATGTAAATGCTAAACAGTTAACAGATCATATAAAGACAAAAGTAAGTGTTGAAAGACAATTTAATTTACAGTTTGTGCCATTTCACTGCCAATACAATAAATAATGAACTCATACATTGTTTGCAATATAAAACTATACTTTGAAAAGTAAAGAAAAGCTTCAGTAGGATTTGAATTCAGAATGTAGAGAAATGAAGACATCCTGTAAGGTATTTAATCTGTTACTCTCAGGTCCCAAATAATAGGGGGTAATTTTTCTAGGTTGTTGCCATTGATTATTTTAAAAACCAGAATTAGTCATTTAGTTTACATCGAGACCCCAACCCATCCTATTTATTTTATAACATATGAGATTTCTAATAATGATCTTTTTCGCCATGTATAATGTTTTTTAATGTCTTCTTGGTCTCATTAAAAGTTTCATGCTGATTATTTATGGCCAGATGGTCTGTTTAACACCAACCCTTTTAGTTGCCTCTTACAACATCTGGAGATACAATGTTAATTGGGTAGCAAAAGGTAAACTGAAGCTTGTAAAAAACAAAAGCAAAATGAAAAATTTAAGAGTTGTTTATTCAGTGAAAGTTAAGTTGATAAAAAAATTCAATACCACCTCCCTTTTTTTTGTTTCTCTTTAGGAAAAATTTGCACATATTTTTGTGTACAGATATCACAACTTTGAAACAAGATTGGGTGTAAGTAGCCTTTATCCTAGTCCTTCAGTAGAGTGGTCTTTATCAGGAATGAATCATATTGGGAATCTCCATTGGTATCCATTATGGCTGAAAATGTATCAGTTCACAATTGCAGATAACACAGCTGGCAGTCCAAGCAGCACAAGCATATTTACTGCATGACTCATCACTCCCACTACAATTGCCTTGACAACTCGCCATTGTCTCATGACACAACAATGCCTCCCCAGGATTCATCATACCTGAAAATAAGAAAAAATAGGGCTTAGAATATATTTCTCTTTGGGCGGCTTGTTCATTAGTCATAATCTGATATTTATGGTGTTATGTTGTGGACTTCATGCATGTCCTGTTCTCTGTCTAATAGTTTACTGTGTATTATCTGATTTTTGTTGCAACAATATAACTAGAGGGTTGTTGCTAACCAAGTTAATAAGGTATGTTCTATTTTTACAATGTCTTCACAAAATATACATAATGTAAACGTGGTTGGTGTTAGGAAGGGCATCCAGCCGTAGAAAACCCACCTTCTCAGGTGTACAGGTTGAAGTATACACCTAGTGCACACTACTTTCCCTTACCTCCTGCTTCCATACATTTCTAACATCCTAACACCCCTCCCTTGATCTACACCTCACCTGATGTGTGCTCCACCCTAGCACTTAGTCCACTCTGTAAAGGGGACGTTTCTAGTGTCACAACAAAAAGCACCCAGTCCACTCTGTAAAGTGGTCATGTGTTACAACAAAAACACCCAGTCCACTCTGTAAAGTGGTCATGTAAGTGTTACAACAAAAAGCACCCAGTCCACTCTGTAAAGTGGTCATGTAAGTGTTACAACAAAAACACCCAGTCCACTCTGTAAAGTGGTCATGTAAGTGTTACAACAAAAACACCCAGTCCACTCTGTAAAGTGGTCATGTAAGTGTCACAACAAAAAGCACCCAGTCCACTCTGTAGATGTTGGTGTTAGGAAGGGCATCCAGCCTTAGAAACCAAGTGGTGGTGTTAGGAGTAATGGTAGAAGTAATAATAGTAGTAATAGTAGTAGTGGTAACAGCAGTAGTAATGGTAGTAGTAGTGGTAACAGCAGTAGTAGTAGTAGCAGCAGCAGTAGTAGCAGCAGTAGTAGTAGTAGCAACAGCAGTAGTAGTAGTAGCAACAGCAGTGGTAACAGTAGTAGTAGCAGCAGCAGCAGTAGTAGTAGTAGCAACAGCAGTAGTAGTAGTAGCAACAGCAGCAGTAATGGTAGTAGTAGTGGTGACAGTAGTAGTAATGGTAGTAAAAGCAGTAGTAGTCCCCCCCCCCCCTACTATTTGTAATTATTATTGTATCAATATATGAAGGTTTAAGTTACCCAGAAAGACTGCACCACACAGCAAAACAATCAATGACATGTATTGCTTCATATTCTGGAAAATTAATTATTTAAATTAAGAACGTAATGTAAATGTTAAAGGGATAAAATACTCTATATTTGAATTAATCAATTTACAATTCAGAGGGATTTACAAAAATTGTTTCAATTATTTTTCTATAATCAAACGTTGATAATTATCTTTCTTTTATTTTTGAATTTAATAAATTATTTCACAATTATGGCATAAAAAAAAAATAGTTTTACATATATAAAATAAGTGATCATTGTTCATTATCATACAATCACTACGGTGAATTGGCATTATCAGTAGAGGGTCGTACACCATACTTTACAGCATAGAGTTACGGCCCTTTGCAGTCTTAGTTCAAATCCCGCCGAGGTTAACTTTGCCTTTCATCCTTTCAGGGTCGATAAAATAAAGTACCAGTAATGCACTGGGGTAATTGTTGGCCTTGTGCCAAAAGTAGAAACAATTATTAATAACAGCTCATAAAGCCAGCAAAGCTTCCTTCAAGCTCGGCAGTTTCATTGTATTTAAAATTCATGTATTGAAGAAATAACACACTTTTCATAGGATTGATACAAATATGTTCTTTGTTTTTTAATTTTTTATGTTAATCAAATTTCTCCATCTTCAGCCCTGGAAAGTGCATTGTTAGATATAGGCCTACCCAGAAATGTGCCATCTTTTGCTGATCCTGAGCCATTCATGGCCAAAAGTTTTTGATTTTCTCGGGGTCTTGCCACCTGGTCTTCTGGCAGCCTTGGTTTCTTGTGTGACCTCATGGGTCCAGAAAGCGATGTGAGTGATCCATCTGTTGTCAATCATTCTGGCAATATGTCATGTCCACTTCCATTTTGCTTTGAAAAATTTGAAATGATCCAAATTTGTATTTCTCTAAACTGCAACAAACTATTCTTTTAAAATGATTTATTTTTAATCCATTCATCTCAAAGTTTATACATTTGTTTCAACATTTAAAGAGTTTTAAAGGAAATCTACACTTACCAAACAATTCACACTTGGGTTTGCACTTATTTCTTTTAATAGCCACTTAAAGTGAAACAAAACAACTTCTTGCTAAAATGAAATTTACAAAAATGAAACTTGGAAAATTGAAAGCTTTGGGTTTTTTTGTTTGTTTATGTTTTTTGAAAAGCACAAGATATATTATTTAAAACGATACATGTTATAAAAAATAAAATAGTTATTTACCTCAACCTCCAATTTAAAATAAACTAAAACTATTGTAAACGAACGAAGAGTTTCCCTCTTGAAAAGATTAATTAGTTTAGTGTTAATATAGAATTGTGTTAAACGTAATTTGTATATTGAAGAATTCATCACCAACTACAGCGTTTGTTTCTTGAGTAATGCTCGATATCTTGGTGTACCGGTCGTGAATTGGCAGAGTTGTAAGAACGTCAGGTAGAATACTTTGTGGTATTAGTTTCAGCTCTCTGCTCTCTGAGTTTAAATACTACCGAGGTCAACCTTGCCTTTCATTCATTCAAGTTCGATAAAAAAAAATGTACCATTTTTATACTGGGGTCCATCTGTCCTCCATATCGCTCTCGCTTCCATTCTCTCACCCTGTATCTGTCTCTAAGAAATCTGCTGTATTGAGGGCTGGACTCCATCAGGTTTTAAATGCCCTAGAAATGCTGTATGTCAATATAGCGCCCCTACGACTCTACAGGGAGTTACAAGTCCCTACACAATTGTGTATTGGATGGCGGGTCTGGGTTAGTTTGGGTTTGTTGTATTCGTTTAACTTTATTTCGATGTTGGTTTCCGACGATGAGTGTTCCAGTTGATTCTATCAATGGAACTGTCTGTTTGTGAAATTAACATATAAGTACTCTTGGGTCCCAAATAATAAGGAGGAGGGGGTCGGAATAAGGGGCGAGGGGCAGGGGGAAATCATATTTTTTCTAGATTATTTTCCTTGCCTTTAAAAAAAGCCAGAATTAGTTGTTTAGTTTACATATCGAGACCCCCAACCCATCCTATTTATTTTATAACATGGGATTTCTAGTAATGTACTTGTTTGTATAATGTATAATGTTTTTTATTGTCTAAAGAAAATTAATTGTTGCAGGAATGCTATGACTTAAAATAAAATATCGCCTGAGATAGATTAGCAAAATTGAAAAATGGGGTGGGGGATTATTCGAGACCCAAAAGTGGCTGAACATTCCACAGACATGTGTACCCTTAACGTAGTTTTCGGGGGGTGATTCCGCATGATACAATGTGTGTCAAGGCTGGCCCCTTGAATTACAGATACATCTGATTTTTGCCAGCTGAGTGGAGTGAAATAATGCATTGTTTAATGTGCCGCTCGGTACAGAAATTGAACTCATGACCTTACAATCCTGAGCCGACTACTCTAACCACTAAGTCATGCACATTTACTGTATTCACATAAGTCACTTTCGTCTTTTCTCCTACATCATCATCATCATCTTCGTTTAATGTCCATCTTCCACGCTACCATGGGTTAGACGGGAGTTGTCCCACTTGAGGCAAAGTTGGTCGGGTGACCGTGTCTCGCTCATATAGGACTGTCTGGCAGGTTTTCTACGGCTGGATGCTCTTCCTAACACCAACCACATTTACAGTGTGGAACTGGGAACTTTTTACGGGTTACCTACACGGCCACATTACAGCGTGGACTATGTGTCTTTTTGTCGTGACACCTACACGATCTCGATCTCATTATCTCATTTATTTGGACTGGATGTTGTGGTACCAACTTTGCAGAGAGAAGGTGGTGGGAGTGGGAGGATAGGGTAGGGGTAGTGGATTGGGGCGTATATTTGGTTAAGAAGTGCCCACTGACTGTAGGTTTCGCTTTGTACATAGGCAAGGCGGGTCTTCTGTATTACTGCGGCGCGCCAAAGATCTACATCCATATACATATTTAGAAAGATTTCTTTAGAAATGAACTGTCAGTAAAGATTCTAATTTGTGATACAGAAAAGAACGTTGTGGATTCAACACTCACAATAAGTATTTCATCTTATTTAATATGTCTCACGACTCCCACGGGAGTTGTTGGGGCGACGTATGGCGTTTCTGTGGCATTTTTAAAACCTAGCAGAGCTTATCTCCCTTTAATGTCTGAATACAGCAGATTTCTTGCAGAGAAGGATAGAGAGAGTGAAAGAATAAAAGTGAGAAAGAGATATAGAGGAAGAATCGACCTCAGTACTTGACTGGTACTTTTTTGTGACCCCGTAAGGATGAAAGGCAAAGCTAATCTCGGTGGGACTGTAACTCAGAACGTAAAAGGGCGTAACTCTATGCCGCAGAGTAGAGCGTCGGACACCCTGCTTCGCAGCTTAGAGTTACGTCCCTTTACGTTCTGAGTTCAAATCCCGCCAATGTTAGTTTTGCCTTTCATCCTTACGGGATCGATAAAACAAAGTACCAGTCATGCACTGGGTCGATTTAATCGACTTTCCCCTCCTCCAAAATTGCTGGCCTTGTGCTTCAATCACAAACCATTATATCTTACGGGGTCGATAAAATAAAGTACCAGTAATGTACTGGATAATTGCTGGCCTTGTGCCTCAATCACAAACCATTATATCTTCTACTTCGCCCAGTTATTCCCGAGAGGATCGTGGGGGCCATTATATATAATTTCTATTAATTAATTTTGCGATGGGGTTGAATGAATGTGTTTTATCGTTTTAAAAATATAGCTGCGAGGGAACGACTAATAGTTTGGCCGCCGTTTATAGTATGTATAATTTTAGATATATTTTATACCATTCCCAAAGATATACATTGATATATACTGAAGACCATAAACAATCGTCTGTATTACTTCAACTGTAACTACAAGCTGTATCAAAAGACTATATTTCAAAAACTATATTTTTAAACAAATGGTCATATAATCATGCGGTAAATTGTACAATTCATGTCTGAATATAAAGTTTTATTCTGTTTTTATAACTTATAAATTTTGATTAAATTATTTACATATTGAACATTCATAAAAAAAAATGTAATGAAAATCGGATGATTCTTTTTGATACATCGTGTACTAAATTATACAGTATCGTATTCATCGCAAGCAAGTATAATTACCAAATTAGACTAGAAGCAACAGGTATATAATTCTATTTTCATTCATAATTTAGCAGTGTAACTATGATATTTTTTCAACTCATATCTACAAATATTTCCTGTTATTTTATTTTATTGTTTTTGATTCGTACACCAAGATGTATGTATGGTCCTGTAACTCTTGTGGGAATCGCTGCGGCGCCATATTCACATACGGCATTTCCAGGGCATTTAAAACCTGGTGGAACCCATCTCCCCCTCTCCAGGTCTGAATACAACAGATTTCTTCCAGAGAAGGATAGAGAGTGAGAGAATGGAAGTGAGAAAGAGATATAGAGGAAGAATCGACCCCGGTAATTGATTGGTACTTTTTTTTATTGACCTTGAATGGATGAAAGACAAAATTGACCTCGGTGAGATTTAGACTCAGAGAGCAGAGAGCCAAAACGAATACTGCAAAGCATTCTAACGACTCTGCCATTCTATCCTATGTTCTAACCACTCTACCATTCTAACTGACGTTCTAACGACTCTGCCATTCTATCCTATGTTCTAACCACTCTACCATTCTAACTGACGTTCTAACGACTCTGCCATTCTATCCTATGTTCTAACCACTCTACCATTCTAACTGACGTTCTAACGACTCTGCCATTCTATCCTATGTTCTAACCACTCTACCATTCTAACTGACGTTCTAACGACTCTGCCATTCTATCCTATGTTCTAACTACTCTACCATTCTAACGACTCTGCCATTCTATCCTATGTTCTAACCACTCTACCATTCTAACTGACGTTCTAACGACTCTGCCATTCTATCCTATGTTCTAACCACTCTACCATTCTAACTGACGTTCTAACGACTCTGCCATTCTATCCTATGTTCTAACCACTCTACCATTCTAACTGACGTTCTAACGACTCTGCCATTCTATCCTATGTTCTAACCACTCTACCATTCTAACGACTCTGCCATTCTATCCTATGTTCTAACCACTCTACCATTCTAACTGACGTTCTAACGACTCTGCCATTCTATCCTATGTTCTAACCACTCTACCATTCTAACTGACGTTCTAACGACTCTGCCATTCTATCCTATGTTCTAACCACTCTACCATTCTAACGACTCTGCCATTCTATCCTATGTTCTAACCACTCTACCATTCTAACTGACGTTCTAACGACTCTGCCATTCTATCCTATGTTCTAACCACTCTACCATTCTAACGACTCTGCCATTCTATCCTATGTTCTAACCACTCTACCATTCTAACTGACGTTCTAACGACTCTGCCATTCTATCCTATGTTCTAACCACTCTACCATTCTAACTGACGTTCTAACGACTCTGCCATTCTATCCTATGTTCTAACCACTCTACCATTCTAACGACTCTGCCATTCTATCCTATGTTCTAACCACTCTACCATTCTAACTGACGTTCTAACGACTCTGCCATTCTATCCTATGTTCTAACCACTCTACCATTCTAACTGACGTTCTAACGACTCTGCCATTCTATCCTATGTTCTAACTACTCTACCATTCTAACTGACGTTCTAACGACTCTGCCATTCTATCCTATGTTCTAACTACTCTACCATTCTAACTGACGTTCTAACGACTCTGCCAATTCCCCACCCGTACCGAGCATTATTCAAGAAACAAACGTCGTAGTTGGTGGTGAATTCCTTGAATAAGAATTATAATAATTCTGCATGAATGTATCATTTGAAACAAAACCTATATATTCTTTGTAACAGGTACACAGTTAAAAAATGTTTTACCTCTTGCAGAAGATAGGCAAACAATTCTCGCCGAAGGGTTTTGTGCAAAACAACTCTTCTTTTTATCACCTTCAGCTTTGACATAATAATTGTTTTTACCTTTAACACATGAACGTCTATCATTCAATAATGAGATAACATTACTATTGTATATAAAAACGGCTTCTGATTTAGAAACAAGGCCAATAATTTGGGGAAGGGGAAAGTCGATTTAATCGACCCCCACCCCAATTGTTAGCCCCATGTCTAAATCAGAAAGCATTATTTAAGGACGATGGATTGGCAGAGTTGATAGAGCGTCCGACAAATGCCTCGCAGTATCTGTTCCGACTCTTTACTTTCTGAGTTCAAATCTCGCCGAGCTCGACTTTGCCTTTCATCTTTTCGAGGTCGATAAAATAAAGTACCAGTCATGTACTGGTGTTGATATAATCAACTTTTGTCTCCCACCAAAATTGTTAGACTTGTACCTAAATTAGAATCTATTATTGTATATAAAACTGAATCGTTGTATTTTGGTGTTCCCTTTTTCTAATTCTAATTTACTCCACAAGAGTACCAATTCTAGTCACTATTCTTATTGTTGTGTTGACAAGTAACTTGATTCACAATGAAATTGCAAATTGACCTCAATAAAATTCCTAGGCGTCTTTTGTTCTATTCTGGGGATAGGGGAGATGATGAGGCCATCAGTATGTCAACGCTTAGAAAAATGTTAGAGAAATCTAATTTTGAGGACAAACTAAATACTTAAGAAACAGTGTTATTTTCCTTACTCTTTTTCTTATTTCCTCTCTTTTTTGTTTCCTTATTGCCATATATATTACAGTTTTTTTTCTACTATTGTATTTTGTATTACAATAAAGTGTATGTCTGATGATGGGAGTACAGGGGCAGTGGAACTGGGGGTGGGGTGGTAATAATAATTACATTTTTCTCCCCAAACTACCAAACATATATACGCTACAATTTATGTACTTGCTATGTTTACCGCATATCAAAGTTTTCATATCTTGGTTGATATTTGATAATAACAGCTAAACTAATCACTACAACTAAATTGACCAAATTTCCACCCCCACCCCAATTCAAAAATGTTTCCATCGCCCCTGAGTTAGGAATAGAAAAATTCAACTCTTCAATTTTTATTTTCAATCCAGACGTTTGTGGGGAGCTGAGTCGCTGCCAACGAAGTTCTTGTCACTGTTGGCGGTTCGCTTTCCTAGGGTATCAGGTGATTCCACGAGGATGCTTGGTCGTTCCAGCGCCCTAGTCTTTCTATCACCTGCAACAATAATGTATGTTGGCTTGCCTACAAAAATGATTAAGGAAACTCCAGCACCCCTTGTTTGTGACGTGTGATTGATTGCATGGGACATGTCCCACTTTTTTTTTTTCATACAATTTAAAAAAAATATAAAATTCAACGATTGCTAAGTGTCAGAACACTGGCATTAGAGAGTGCCTTCAAAATAACTCACTTTCACACCTGAAATCTCTGGCCACTCTGTTTCAGGTACAACGGTCCTTCTTCACCTACACTCTACACAACAACTGAATCAACACCACAACACAACTACACATCCTAGGATTCGACACTCCAGACAGAGGTATATGTTTTATGTTAATTTCATTAATTTTATGACAATACTGGTACTATTGTTACAACAGCCGAGATTCTGATTATATGTGGAACATTTGAAGTGTTAGGTAATGTTCCTGAAGTACCAGTCATTTATTAATGTTCTGCTATATAATACTGTTCTTTTCTAATATATCTGAAGCCCCGTGAAATTTCTGAAGTCGTAGATGCTAACCGCTTTTTCTGTTTAACGACTTCCAGTGTGGGAAGCTCTAATTAATGGTTGGAGGTGTAACTTGATAGAAAGGAAGTAACCCCAAAAGTTTATTTCGTATAGTTGCCTTTGGTAAATATCTCTAGTTAAAAAATGATATAAAAAGGTCAGAAGTCCTGTTGACATACTGTGTTGTCTTTTCTGATTCTATGAAAAAACTATTGTTTGTTCACAGCTGGTTTATGACTTCCTTCAATTATATTCAATACATGCCAGTTGAGTGCAGTTTACTAAATGGACACAGAAGTATTATAATGATTAGTTAAATCCACATCTCTATTGTTAGTGTCTAAGTATTATACTAAATATGGTTAACACATAAATGCTGTCTAAAATGGCGATGGCTCACAGAATCGTTAGAATGGTAAACAAAATGACTTGAGATACCCCACCTTACATTTTAAGTTCGTACGAAGTCGAATTTGTTTATCATCTTTCCGGGTTCAGTAGAAATTACGAATCAAGTATTGGCGTTGATACATTTAATTATATATTCCGAACCGAATTAATATAATAATTATAAAGGTTTAGATTACATATTTAATTTACTCTCGGGTCCCAAATAATAAACGGTGGTGCAATAAACGGGAGGGTTGGAAAATCGGTAATTTTTCTAGGTTGTCTCCATTTTGTTAAAAGCCAGAATTAGTCGTTTATTTTACATATTGAGATCGCAACCCATTCTATTTATTTTATAACATGTGGGATTTATTGTAATGTTCTTTTTTTGCCATGTACAATGTTTTAGTAATGTCGAAAGAAAATGTATTGTCGCAGGAATGCTACCATTAAAAATAATATTTCGTCAGAGATAGATTAGCAAAATTTAATGGGGGGGGGGGGGGTCGATTATTCGAGACCCGAGTGTATAAGTATTCAAAACGTTTCCAGTAATAATGATTCCTGTTATTTTAATTCCCCTAAAGAATAACATTAAATAATCAATGATTTAATAATTGTTTCTACTTTTGGCACAAGGCCAGCAATTATTCCAGTGTATTACTGGTACTTTATTTTATGGACCCCGTAAGGATGAAAGGCAAAGTTAACCAATAATTTAATAATAAAAGAGGCAGTAAAAATAAATTAACATCACTGCTGAAGTGAGACCACGAGGCTCTAGAAACGTTGACAAAATTATGAAACTAGGAACTGTATTGTTCCAAATCAAATATAGAGGCTTTATTAGAAAAAAAAGAGAAGATTCTAAGAGATGAATTGAAACTTAATGGTAGTTGTGTTGTAGTGGCGCACACACATGTATTCCCTCATGTGCCACACACATCACAACTTCACCCCATACCACTTCCGTTCTATGTGCATCATACAGCCACACACATATTTACAGAATATTTCCTTTGACCCCCCCAAAAAATAATTTTGTTCTGTGAAGAAACACAACTACCAACACTACTGCTACTACCATGACTACACACCTCTCTCTCTCTCTCTCTATATATATATATATACACAAGAACTCATTCTCCAGTCCACTTCTGAGCAAGGAAGATGGGGAAAAAAACTTACCCCAACACTTAATTTCAAATCTTTAATTTTTATTTTTTAACTCCTATTAATTCTTTTTAATTTTTAATTTCAATACTCAACATTTGATAAGATGAATTTTAATAATACATGGAAACCGGTAATACTTTATATACTTTATAGAACTCTTTTTTAAAAACATTGTCCCTCACATTTTTTCAATAATGTCACTTTGACGAATCAAAGAAAAGAAAAACAGACCCTAAAATATATTTTCCGTGCTATTTCCACTGTTTTGTATAGAACCATACGTCCCTTTTATATATAAATATATATATATATATATATATATATATATGTATATATGTGTGTGTGTCCCGGTTCAGTCGGGGTAAAAGCTCAGTAAGTAAGGTACTCAATAGTGTTGTAATGGAAAATGTATAAATGAAGTGACTTCGCTTGGCATGGGAGAGAGCATGCGCATTGTCAGACATGATGGATGCCATTTTGTATTGGGGATGTTTTTATCAACCTGTTTTAGTCTTAAGTTTGGAAAATAGTTTCTTTGAGCCAGATAACTAACTGGTCATTCATATCAAGTGTAAACAACAATTTTAATATAGAAATGGCTTATACAGGTCTAGAACTGTTTCATTCGAAAGAAATATATATATATATATAATCTTGATGACTAACATTCCCAAATTTTCTTTTTAATGGAATGCAAGGAGGTTGTGTTTTTAAAGTTGTATTTTAACACATTACTTAAATTATAGCTTGGTGTAAAAGTAAATATCATCTTATACGACCTGGCCTAAATACAATTACTATTTTATCAGAAGTCAGTGAAACACTAAATAAACATTTGAACTAATAGGCTTCAGCATTCGGCAATCAGAAGGGAAGGAGGTGTAAAGGACATCTTCAATTCAGTATTCATACCAACCCTTACCTATGGTCATGAATCTTGGGTAATTACCGAAAGCATATGATCGCGAAAAGAAGCGGTCGAAATGGGGTTCCTCTCAAGGGTCTTTGGAGCAACGTTACTCGATAGAGTGTAGCTCGAAGATCAGAGAGTCACTCCAGGTAGAGCCGCTACTTCTGCGAATTGAGGGATCACAGTTCAAATACGACGGCCATGTAGTTAGAATGTCTCAAGAAAGAATCGCTGGACAAATTTTATGGACAAAACAAACAGGCAGGAGACACAGGGTAGACCCCGCGAGCATGATGGTTGGATAACATACACGAGCTCGACTGGTCCCGCTTGGGGATCCAGTTGGAGATTGTTGCTTCTGACAGGACCCGCTGGAAAGAGTGTTTGAGGACTCTGCCTCCATGACCCTCTCAGGAATAAGTGGGCGAAGATGAAGAAGAATTGTTGAAGTTTATACATCTTCAACATTCGTTGAATAGAACTACACACAAAATAAAGTAAGGAAATATTTATTCAAAACGTTCTACTTTGATAGTTTTGTAAAGCTCATTAAATTTTCCTTTCACAAAGGGATATATTTTGGCTGACTTCGGGCTATAAAAATTACTTCGGAAGCCATGGGATTCCGATATGAATGAAGCTGCAAATATCATAGCTATTTTTTTTTATCTGGTTCTCTTAACTTAGGAGCGACCAAACATATCAGCGTTAAAATATCAGTAGTGCAGCATGTAGAATGATACCTATATTGCTGCAGTGAAATAGGAATTATTTTCTATTTTTCTTTAAGGTCCGTGCTGTGATTTCATGGATGACATGCATGCATTATACCGTAACTCCTGAGGGAATCGTAGGGGAAGGGTATTGATATCCAGCGTTTCTAGGGCATTTTTAAACCCGGCTGGTCCAACTTGGGGATCCAACCGGATCAGTTAGAAACGGTTGCTTCTGACAGGACCAGCTGGAAGGAGTGTTTGAGGACTCTGCCCCACGACCATCGCAGGAATAAGTAGGCGAAATAGAAGTTAATTTAATTACTGGAAATTTCGTCAAAATTCCCAACACTGCCGGTGTTGTAGCTCCGGTTTCATGGAACAAAGCAGACAACCATATTGGTTAGATTTCCAAGACATGGGAAATACTTCAAGACTGATCACTTCACAAGTGCTACACAATAAAACACTTCAGATGTGACTGACATTGTCGTTCCTACATATGCACAAATATCCAGGATATAGATAGAGAGAGAAGCTAGACTGCTGATTGACAAAGTTTCACTAACCAACACACTACAATCATTGGCTTATAAACGTCCCGTTTCTTCTATCACATCTATAAACTGCTTTGCTCCTAAGCACTTTGCCTAGTATTTCCCACCCGGAACTACACTTTGCCTAGTATTTCCCACCCGGAACTACACGCCAACTTTACTTCTGTCCGTAAACATGAAACCACAGAAGCCGAGAAACAACGAAATGCCAGCAGTATGTTTGGACTCATGATCTCTGAGCTCCAAATCTATTAAGCTATCATGTCTGCATTTCATTATCGGTAGAGCGTCAGACACCATGCTTTGGAGCATAGTTATGGCCCTTTGAGTTCTGAGTTCAAATCCTGTCGAGGTTAATGTTTGCCTTTCATACTTACGGGTCGATAAAATAAAGTACCAGTAATGCACTGGGTAATTGCTGGCCTTGTGCCAAAAGTAGAAACAATTATATATAATCTCCAGGCGGAGAATTGGCAGAGTCGTTCATTCTTTAGTCTCCGAGTTCAAATCCCGCTGCGGTCAACTTTGCCTTTCATCCATTCAAGGTCGCTAAAAAAGTATCAGTCAAGTAATCGGTCGATTCTTCATCGATATCTCTTTCTCACTTCCATTCTCATTCTTTATCCTTCTCTGGAAGAAATTTGCTATATTCAGACCTGGAGAGGATTGGGGTCCACCAGGTTAAAAAAGAAATGCCCTGGAGACGTCAATAGGTCGCTCCTGCGACTCCCTCAGGAGTTACGAGACCATGTCAGGCCATATATAATCTCCAGTGTGTCGTGGGAAATGTATAGAATTCTCTGCCAATAGCACAGACTTCAAATATAAATTTCTTTTTCTGATACAACACTTTCGAAATGTAAAATGAATTGCTTATTCTATCTTAACCTTGTTTTAGAATAATAGAACAATAGCTTCTCACGATTCTTTATTGCCATTCTTATCTTCTGCATCTCATCCGCTTCGTCAAACACAATTGTTACACATAGACACACTTACACACACACACACGCGTGTGCACGCGCACGCGCACGCACACGCACACGCACACACACACACACACACACACACACACACACACACACAATAAAGTGACAAACAGTGATACAAAAACAATTAGTGATACATATACATATATATATATATATATATATATCACTAATAATTATCTTCTTTTACTTCCTAGCTGTATAATCTTAGCATAATTTCAAACCCCAGGCAACGCTGGGTAAATCTGCTAATGTATATATATATATACATTAGCAGATTTACCCGGCATTGCCTGGGGTTTGAAATTATGCTAAGAATATACAGCTAGGAAGTAAAAGACGATAATTATTTGTCCCCAACCTGTCAAAATAAGCAGAAGTCTTCAATAATCAATGCAAACGAATATTTAGTGCAATCTTTGTACACATAAAACTATGCTGATAACGAAGGAAAACACTGAACAGGACACTTTAGAAAAAATAATTTTGCTATCGATTTTTTATTGCTCAACGTGGGTCAATTTGAAAAGATTTTGTGATGTGACCCTCTTAGCGACAGGTGCAACGTGCACAGAAAATTTGGTCAAATTCGGTTGGGAATTGTAAAAGCCTTAGCTGTCCAAAGTTGTCCACACACACATCCTCGCTTTTATATATATATATATATATATATATATATATATATATATATCAACTATCATATTCGCTACAACCGTCTCCCACTCCTATCATTTCTATTATTTTTCTCACGTTAGATGTCTTTACATCGTACGCAGCATACAAGGTTAGTAGGTTAAGTTCCATTAGTTAGGAAATGTGTTTGATTTGTCTAGATTGTTCTGCTGTAGTATCAATATTGGTTGCCATATTATCTATTGTTACAAAACGGTCAGCAATAATCATTACAATTACAATTATTTAATCAGTTATCAAAAGAACTGCATTTGTCGTCTGCGCGGAAATTGAATGGATTTCTGACGGGATTAACATAACATTTACACGGACAGAAACCTTAGATACAGTATTGTCCCCTAACTCCTGAGGCAGCATTCTATTGACAAAGTTAGACAAACAATATTATTAGTGAGGGCGGTGGATTGGCAGTATCGGTAGAGAGTCGGACACCATGCTTTGAAGCATAGTTATGTCCCTTTATGATCTGAGTTCAAATCCCGCCAAGGTTAACTTTGCCTTTCATCCCTACGGGGTCGATAAAATAAAGTACCAGTAATACACTGAGTAATTGCTGGCCTTGTGCCTAAAGTAGAAACAATTATTAGTGAGGAATCACTAATAATATATTCCAAAGACGAAGAAGAAGAAGAATCCCATCTAGAATTGAATTTAAATTTGATTTCAATTTGAGATTGATGTTGAGCCATTTCTGTGTGATGACGAAGTGATGAGATGATTCTCTCACTTTCCCACGCTCTTAACGTCGCAGAGGACATTGGCAAGTTTCCCGTGTCAGATAATTTTGGCAATATCCCAACGTCACGTAACACGAAAGTAGGAAAACATTTTCATAAGTTGTCAGCTTTCCCGCCATTAATTTCTGGGAACTGGCCAGCCACTTATCACCTACCAATCAAATAGGTCCACAAACCTAGTAGACTTTATAGTCACCGGGAAACGGGATATACATATGGTTGTAATAAGGTACCACTCAACTTATATAGTGACAGCCTCGAGAGGAAAAGACAATTTAAAGAAGGAAGGAGTGGAAGCTAAAAGATTAATTTGCTAGACATAGAAAAAGGGTTTCTTCTCCAAGTGAACCTAAGGGAAATCAGTTATAGAAATTGGTAACTAAATGTTCGAAAAGGTTGGTTAAGGATATAAAAGCAGAGAAAGCAGTTCGGCCATCAGAGATAGTTGTTAAAATACTAAGAATATTAAGCAAAGTAGGGCACAAGCCAGTGACTCACATGAAGATGCCATTTGACTGGTAAATCGCTTTAGTCATCAAGTGTTAAGAGGGCAAAGAAAAATGAAAACAACTACTGAAGCATCAAACTGATCAAAGTTATGAAAATAACATTTGTTTCTACTTTAGGCACAAGGCCAGCAATTATCACAGTGTATTATTGGTACTTTATTTTATCAACCCCGTAAGGATGAAAGGCAAAGTTAACCTCGGCGGGATTTGAACTCAGACCGTAAACGGCCGTAACTCTATGCTGCAAAGCATGGTGTCCAACTGCCTATCCACCGCATCGAATGAATAGAAGTAAACATACACACACAAGCACACCAAGTCCGAACACAGAGGAGTTGAACTCCCACTGTTATCACCTCCGTCTCTCTCGCCCTCCCCCCACACACACGCACACAGAGGAGCTGAACTCCCACTGTTCTCACCTCCGTTTCTCTCGCCCTCCCCATCACACACACGCACACAGAGGAGTTGAACTCCCACTGTTATCACCTCCGTCTCTCACGCCCTCCCCATCTCTCACTATTATGTGCAAATGGGGTCCCATGCGCTGGCCGCCCCTTGGCCCCGACAGACAGAATAGAGAAGTCATTTCCGCGGAGGTTGGTGAGGGAAATGCACTGAAAGAACCATTCCAGTTGGTGAGGCTCACACCTACGGGTAGCCAACTCTCTGCCTGTGGGTAGCCCTAGGACACCTAGAAAACATTTACACACTAAATTGAACCTAAAGGTTTTTAAGTTGTCTTTCTTTGTTGTAGTTTATTTTATTTTTGTCCTGTGCGCTTGTGTAGGTCTGTGCATGGCATGCAGACCTGTCAACTCTCCCCATCCGACGTGGGAGATCTCCCACCCACTTAGAGATGTCTTCTCTTGTGAAAATGGGTATAGCTTTCATTATGTAAAATCTCCCCATTTTGCCTCATTTCTCCCCGATTGGGGGCACTTTTTTTCATATACTCCCCGTTTGGGTTTTCTAGAGGTTGGCAGGTCTCGGCATGTGTATGCCTCTGTAAATGTGTTCATGTTGGTGTAAAAATAGGGGAGTCAAAACATATTAAAAAAAAAAAAAAAAATTCAGTTTGCAGAATTGAACAAAGAAATTCACGTTATAATAAAGTAGAAAATAATGAAAGTATCATAACTTACATGGTTCTTTACGTTGGCGGGTTGTCTGTTTATGGAACTGGTAAACACAAGTCAACCAATTTCTTCTCTTCTGTGATGTTCCCATTTACGGCTTTCTTTTATAAGTGTTTTCTTCTTTATTATATTTTCTTTTATTTGTATAATTTTGTTTTATTTTAATCTCATGTTTCAACTACGATTGTTAATCAGACCTGTGAAAAACATTTGAAAGTTTTAAACATTCCTAAATCGTTAAGTTTTACCCTCCACACACATGGTCGACACTAGAACAGTATACAAGATAAACTTTTTTCTTCTTTATTTACTATTGTTTTCTTCTTCTTTATTTACTATTATTTTCTTTTTCTTGTTTGTTTTGTTCTTCTTACTGTCGTCGTCAGTATAATTCTGGTGACTGAAGAGAATTTAAAAACAAACATTTTTGTTGAAACTACTTTTACTGAAATTGTAAGACAAATATTATGTAACGGAGTCGTAATGGTGCCGTAATGGTGCCGTAGTGACATACATCCAGTCTTGGGTAATTTAAAACCCGCAGAAACCCATTCCCGACCCATGTCTGAACACAGTCGATTTCTTCCAGAGAAAGAAGAGTGATAGAGAGGAGGTTAAGAAAGAGATATAGAGGAATAATCGCCCTCAATACAGAACTGGTACGTTTTTTATCGACCTCGAAAGGAAGAAAAGCGAAATTAACCACGGCAGATTCTAAATTCAGAGAGTAGAGAGCTGGAAGGAATATTGTAAATCCTTTTATCCATCGTTCTAACAACTCTGCAAATTTGTCGCCCTTGCAAGACAAGTTATTTTCTCGAACAACTGTGAAGTTGAAGTTGTAATGTAGTTATTGTGGCTGTAGTTCTTATTAAAATGTTTGCACGGTGAAAGCTTTGAGGCCAACACACCAATAATGGCATGTTAATGAGGCTTCAGCTTCAGACACCCTAATCTTGAAAGGGCATCAAAAGCAATTTTTAAAAAATGTTACTCTATTGTAGTTGGTTGCGAAGTGGTCCTCATAAGATTTTAAGCTTCAGGGCTCCCAAAATGTATCATGTTATTTGATGTGTCTGGTGTTATGATTCCCAGCAAGATGGCTTTCATCCACCTCAATATGTCGAACGCACCATTCATCTCTTTTGAGCCAGATGTAGTAACTCGCTTTCTTAGTTGCTTCCGATAATGCTCTGGAAAAGTGTTTCCTTTCCTTTGCGCCGATCCAATGGCCCTTCTAACTTATAGAAGAATTAAATAGGCGAATGAATGTCTTGTTTGTATCCCATGCTACCAAATTATTCTATCCAAATTTACGAAAAGAAAGAAGCAATAATTACTATTATTCCTGATCAGTCATGTTCATTCCAATTTTGGTGCCAAATAGTTAGGATTACTTTTTATACTGCAGGATTACTGATTTTCCCAACCCTCCAAGATCAGTAATCCTAGTTTGTTGAAATTTACTAGTCTTCTTTCCTTCGATAACTTTCTCTATTCTTCTCACTTACGATTACACGGTACTATGAAAAGACAATGTTAAACTCTAACGCTCGAAGAGCTTCTTACGTTCCCACTGAGAAATTTCGACAGAAATTTCATTAGTAAGCTGAAGTTCTATTTTATCCTGTTAACTCAACTCTTTCTCCGACGACTGATCTAATAGAACTTGCTGTGGCAATGGTAGTCAGCACTTGTAGTATTTGTTGCCTTCGTTATCACTACTACTGTTACTGATGTTGCAAGTTTGTCATCACTTTTACTGCTTTTGTTACTGACGTGTTGGACTGTCCCTTAACCTGCATTAATAGATCGCAAGACAGTTACAGCAATGTTTTCACTGAATAATATAACATGACAGCTGCCTGATCGATGACTGAAACCAGTTGGATATATTGGTATCTAGGAATAAGGCCAGCACATTTGGAAGAAAGGGCAAAGTTGATTAAACCAACCCCACTACTTGACTGATAGTTTATTTCATAGACCTCGGAAGGATAAAAGGCAAAGTTAACATCAGTGGGATTTGAACTCGGGATGTAAAGAGCAACACTAAATGCCGCTATATGTCATTTTATCCGACGATCCCTCATTCCCCTGAAAAGAAACTAAAATATATGAAGAGTTAATGTTAAGAAATTTAGTTAGTAATTTATAAATTTATTACTTCCATTGAGTTCTATATTCTTCTTGTCGTATGATATATGCTCAATGGTTAGAGAGGGAGGGGGAGAGAGACTGGTGATCCAGACTAAGGTGTCGTAATATTATGGATTGCCTCAAGGCCGCTGGGAAAAGATCTGAGGGGTCTGTAGCGGTTGTCTCCCTTGTTTAGATTAATGTCTGGACGGGAAGTGGGGCCCTTTCTGTAACTTCCGGTCAGAGCCCTATAAAACTAACAACTGTAAGCTCTCTTTCTCTCATTGCCTTTTCGGCACCAGGTCAAGAGCCTCTCATTTGGCTCTGCCATTCATTTGGCTCTGCCATTCATTTGGCCAACAGGCGCCTGGCCTTAACCAGGCGTCCTCTGCCAGCCGCGTTTGCCTGGCAATCAAAACGGTAACTACTAACTTTGCTTCATTCTATCATCCTCATCTTTGACATGTCAACTATACTATCTACCATTGTTAATTAAATATTATACACACAAACAATGTATTCCTTGTTACATTCATACAACCCAGTATCCTCGCTATAGGTCAATCCCAGACAACATGCAGCACTGTCTGGTCAGGGTCCCCACAGTCACATGCTGGGCTGTCTTTGATTTTCCATCAATGGAGATGACGGACTGTCCTGGCATGTGTTGTACAGGTCCGATTAAGGGACACCCATTGATTTCTAAGAAAGTCAAAACTGGCTGGTTTAGATGTGGGGTCAGTGACGAAGGCATGGTTGACAAATTTGGACTCATTCCATGATCTGCGTCACCCTTTCCTCAGATCAAAGTTATTGTCTTGAAGGATTTTCACTGATTCACAGAATAGTTTGCGTGATTTCAAATCCACGTTGGGAAGGTTTTCATGGATGGGCTTGGACTTTTGGTAAGAAATGTTGCCTGGCGGATCATTTCCTGACGCCGCATGTGAGAAGGAGCTATATTAGAAAGGGTATTAAGTATACCCATGGAAATTGAACCGCCGTGTCCTGGCTACTGCGACGGCGGTGTTTAAGATAAGGTACAGTGTGTCGGCCTGCCCATAGGGCATACATAGTCATCAAGGTATGGTGTCAGATCCCATGGACCCGCGCTGCCACCCCGACTGACGTCCGCTTCCCCGTGTGGTTTTATTAGGGCCATCCGGAGGTACTCATGCAGAGAGTGTGCACCTTCTCTGGTGTCTACATGGAGTGCTCAACCGGCATACCACCCATGGACGCATCCAAGCAACCTTACCACACACGCACGCACACACACACACACACACACACGCACACACACACACACACACACACACACACACACACACACACACACACACACACACACACACACACACACATAATTATTCACTTAGTTCAAAACTACACCGTATATTTACTTCTGTAGAATATTTACAAATTATTGGTTGACAGCCGTTGTTGTTGCTCGTTCATAATGATCTTTTAACTGACGTTGTTGGTACTGTTAGCTCAACTTGTTCGAGAAACTTCTAAAGCTCCACAAACAGCGAACTAATGCCTATCTTGTCACATGAAAGAACGAAAGAAACAACGAAGAAACCTAAAAAACATTCTAACATCCTGTTTGTTACTCAATTCTCATAACATTTATCTCTGTTGAAAAGTGTCAGCTTACAGCCTTTAGTTATTCCGTTGAATTGGTCTCACTATATAGAATTGTGTAGGTTACAAAACGTGAAGTGATGCAGTTATCTTATAATTATGTGTAGAGACGCCTGGCTTGGAAAAGGTTTTCAACTCACAATTGCTAGGTCGTGAGTTCGATTTTAGGCGGCACATTGTGTCCTTCAGCAAGATACTTTACTTCACATTGTTCCAGTCTACTAAGCAGGCAAAAATGAGTTGTTCCTGTAATTCAATGGGTCAACCTTGTCTCATGCTGAATCTCCCTGAGAATTATGTTAATGAGGCACCTGATGGTGGAATGCTCAGTCACTTACACGTTAATTTCGCGAACAGGCTGTTCCGTTGGTCGAACAACTAGAACACTCGTCATCGCCAGCGGTGGAGGTCCAGCAGCACCGCTCCATTTATAAGTGTCGGTGCATGCTGTATTTACTTGTGTTAAATAAGTCTTTAGCGGGGGTTAAATATTGGTTTGGTCATGGGTTGCTTCATGGAGTGGAGTCATGTTTAGTGTGGAGTGGAGACATGTTTAGTGTGGAGTGGAGACATGTTTAGTGTGATGTGAAGTGGAGTCATGTTTAGTGTGGAGTGGAGTCATGTTTAGTGGGATGTAGTGTGGAGTGGAGACATGTTTAGTGTGATGTAGTGTGGAGTGGAGTGAGTAGCTTGTTGAGTTATGACAAGTGAAGTGTGCTTCAGGGATTCACCAGAAGTTTTGTCATGTTCTAGAAAACAGTTATACTTGTTTGTTGTGGGAATTGATATTACCATGGGGAAGATTATCTTCCTAAATCACATGGAATAGAAGTAACAAGACACCGCCACATGGAATAGAAGTAACAAGACACCACCACATGGATAAGAAGTAACAATACACCGCCACATGGATAAGAAGCAACAAGACACCACCACATGAATAAGAAGTAACAATACACCGCCACATGAATAAGAAGTAACAAGACACTGCCACATGAATAATAAGTAACAAGACCGCCACATGGATAAGAAGTAACAAGACACCGCCACATGAATAATAAGTAACAAGACACCGCCACATGAATAAGAAGTAACAAGACACCGCCGCATGAATAAGAAGTAACAAGACACCGCCACATGGATAAGAAGTAACAAGACACCGCCACATGGATAAGAAGTAACAAGACCGCCACATGGATAAGAAGTAGCAAGACACCGCCACATGGATAAGAAGTAACAAGACACTGCCTCATGAATAAGAAGTAACAAGACACCGCCACACGAATAATAAGTAACAAGACACTGCCTCATGGATAAGAAGTAGCAAAACACCGCCACATGGATAAGAAGTAACAAGACACCGCCACATGGATAAGAAGTAACAAGACACCGCCACATGGATAAGAAGTAACAAGACACCGCCACATGGATAAGAAGTAACAAGACACTGCCTCATGGATAAGAAGTAGCAAGACACTGCCTCATGGATAAGAAGTAGCAAAACACTGCCACATGGATAAGAAATAACAAGACACCGCCACATGGATAAGAAGTAACAAGATACTGTCACATGGATACAAGGTAACAAGATGCCGCCACATGGGTAATAATAATAATAAGTATAATCGATAAGTAAACCTGGACCTGATTGATAGATATTAATGGATAAATATCTTTGATAGGTTTCTGGGAATTCGAAAGGTGTGTTCCAAGTTGCGTAATATATATGCAAATTAGTAATGCACCCTAAGATGGAACTGGTATTTCCCTTCAGCAACAGGTTTTACGTTCTAAGTATCTGCTCTCTCTGGGTTCTGAGACATCACTTTTAGTCGACTGCAGCAGTAAATTTGGCAGTAATGTCACGTGGCCTTTCTCAAGAAGAGGAAAGTCAGTTGCCTGAGTTTTGGTGAGTACATTATGTGTGTGTGTGTGTGTGTGTGTGTGTGTGTGTGCAACAAATGATAAAGTGAGTGTTGCGAAAGCTGGTACAATGCAGATAGATATATAATGCTCGAGTAAAAAGTATAACAAAACAAAATATACTGCAATATATAGGGCTGAAACATTTTGTTTAATATTGTCATCCTGTTTATTCCAGTTCAATCTTTATACCTCTACTTCTACATACATTGTAGCAGCTTCCCAACTATATATATATGTGTATATATATATATATATATATATATATATATATATATATATATATATATATATATATATATATATATATATAGGGTATTATTATATCAATAAATCAACAAAGGTACCCAGCATTTCCAGGCATCAAATATGTAGATTTTGCTTCTTTTTTTGTCAAACTCATAGATAACTTTTATGAGATTCTTAACAAATGTAATTCAAAAGAAATCCCAGGGCATGTATATTTACACTCCCTACAGAGTATGTTGCACAGAAAAGGGGACTTGTCTTAGACTTGTGGAAAGATGGACAATCCTTGAAAGGATCTCTCAGAACACTTTTCTTTGCTATTTAGTTGCATGTTCCCACATCATTCCGGAACTTATATCTCATGGTCACATATCATTTATGGTCATTCTGACCAAGAGTTCATCATATGGATGTTTGAAAGCGATCTTCCCAAAGCCAGCCTCCCTATTTGTATGTTGTTGTCCTGCGTTATATAAAACTTCAGTTCCTTATTATGAGACAACTCAGGTCTAGGGACCACATCTTGCTCATATGGATCTGTATTTTGGATTGTTTTCTATAACTGGAATAACTGGATAACCTTCCTAACACCTAACATTGTTTAAAATAATCTTACACCTTACCGACGTAATTTTTCACTAACTCCAGAATTTTCTGTGGTGTTGTGTGTAATCTCTACTCCATACATTTTTACTCACACCTCCACTTCTTCAGGAATCCTGATATGAGAACCAGTACAACACTGGCAAAAAAAGTCTGGCAATTAAAGGAGAAAGGAATCCCACATACGGTTATATGAAAGATCAAGTCCT